>JASFAW010000020.1:4928391-6160489 GCA_030737815.1 Allium fistulosum | reverse complement strand
TCCTTGCTTCAAGCTAATAAACCTTTCCAACTACATACTCTCTTCTGCTTGTGACAAAAACTTCCTCTCAAACCTCTCTCAGAATCCAAACCATCCAACATCTCTTCCTTCCAACTCAACAACCTCCCACCAATAAGAAGCCTCTCCTTTCAGCTGTCAAGATGCAAGCTGAACTCTCTGCCGATCCTCTAGTCCCAATAGCCCAAATATCCTCCCTGTACTCCTTAACCAAGCTCTCGTCTCCACAAAATTCTCTATATCAGAAAAAGTCTTGCCTCCTAAATTGGCGAGGTCCTTGCATAACTTAGAGAAATTGGCTGCTGCGGGTGGATTGATGGGACTTCCACCCGCTGGTGCTGGATTGGGCGCTTGCCCTTGCACCCCTGGAGTCGTAGCTTGAAGGTATCTACGAAACCAGCCTGGGACTTGGACACCCTCAAGAAGATTAGAAGCATCAACCATTCTATGCAAAGAAAAAGAGAATTTAGGCTCGAAAGAATCGAAGGAAGATTGAATTGGACTTTGAGGGGAATTTTATAAAAACTCCCTTTTATACTTGAAAACTTTTTCCAAGAGTTTCTTTTTGAAATATACTTTTAAAACAAGTTATTTTTGAAAAATACTTCACTTTTTCAAACAAATTTTTTAGGAATCCTGTAACCTTGGGCTCTGATACCAAGTGAAACACCCCACACCCCTTAATATACCCAAAAAGGGCATACTAAAGAATATAGTGCATTTTAGGTATAGCTAAAAACTTACAGAGACTAAGATTCGTAAGACAAAATAAATAAAATAGCGGAAACATTTAAAAACAATAACTTATTAAAACTCAAACTTCATAAAATATGTCATAACCAAAATAAGTCTCAAAATACCAAATACACATGTCTTATGGAAAACATCATCTCGGTCAAAATATCAGAGTACATACAGAAAACCATCCCTCTCAACAATTTCCAGTACATGAAAATAAAAAAGAAGAAGAGGAATACATGAAGGAAAACTCTACAGCTGAATCTCCAAGAAAATCCAAAATCTACTATCCCTGCCTCTGCTGGCCTATGTGGGAAAAGGGAAAATAGAGGAGTGGGTCAGACTAAAAGTCTGATGAATGAAAGTAATTACTAGTATTCTTAAGCAAGGTAAAGACAATAGGCTTTGTAATAGTTCTAGAATAAAAGGAAATAAAGGAAAAGATAAAGCTGGAATAAAATACGGTTTAATTGTTAGCTTTGCTTAGATAGTTCGATTGGATTGTTTGCACTTTTCAAAAGCTGCTTTGATTAGGCTGAAATCCCAATCCTAGTTTAATTAGGCTAAAGTCCTAATTCTACCCTTTGATCGGCCTTCTATCTCTGTTGTGCATACTGCGAGCTAGTCCCATCATGTGGGTCCCACAGCAAAAGACACATTTTAGCGCTTGAAACTCAATAGCGACTTATCTCCCTGCAACGAGGCCGCACGCTCGACTGCCATTAGGCTCGCGCTACCCATTGCTCCCTCGTTGGACCTCTTATTTACCCTAAACAGCATAAGCGTGCCCAGCCTCAACTCCGCGTGTTGTGAGACCACCAGTTCCTGACTTAAGGGGAATATTGCTGCTGATACAGGTCCTAACAAACAAAATCTAGTTGCGCCCTTGTCCAAATCCCCTGATTTGAACTTCTAATTATTGACCACTTTCTACCCTAAACAGCATAAGTGTGTCCCAAGGGAAATGCTGCCGGTACGGGTCCTACTTCTATCTTTGCTTATTAACTTAGTATAAGTCTTTAAAATAAGCCTTTTCTGTTTTGTCTCTAATTATTACCTGTGTTATAACTTTGCTTATTTACTTAACCCAAGGTCTAAGTATAAAAATAAGCTACTTTTGCTATTTCTTCTATTTTCTCTTTTTAGTTATAATTACGTGTTATAACTATGCTTGCAAATGTCTTAAATTTGCTTATTTCAGTCTAAGTCCAATTTATTACAGTTCTCCTTATTTTACATCCCATTTTCTGTAAATTCAATGTTCTAATACTTTAGTCCATATTAACGAATTATTTTCTTCTATTTATTCCATTCGCATAAAAAGGAAATAAAAAAGAAACTGACATTTACAAAATAAATCCCAACGTAGAATAGATGTAAATAAAACGTAAATAACAGTAAATAACTGTAAATACCGTAAATAATTAGGAAAGCTATAATTAACAGTAACTAATTGAAAGTAACTGAAATAGAATAGCTAAAAGAAAATAGACTGGAAAACAAGTCTAAAATTTACTTAAAAATAAATTGTAAATAAGCTTGCATAAAGGTTATCCCAAAATTGTAGAAAAACTACAACTATTGGAAACCCTGTTATTTTAAATTACTTAAAAATCTAAAATAATTACTTAAACACTCACCTGTGGTCCTTAGCTCTTTCCATTGGCCTTCCCGGATCCACTTGAGGGGTATAAAATAATTTAATTAAAAAGATCTTCTCCTCGGAAAAATATTCCTTTTAGGGTCCAGCCTCAGGCAGTGAACCCAGATGAAGAAATTCTGAATGAGAAAAATAGCTAGGCCTAGGGTCTTATTTATAGTGTCACTTATGAATCTCAGACCGTTGGATTTCGAGATTAAATTTGGTGCAACCACGTCATAGGCTCGATGGGAACCGTTGGATGGAAGCACGGACGCACGAGATGGAATAAAAACAACAAAACACGTCACTGCTCGAAATTGGACAACTACACATCCGAATGCATATGCGAGTTGACCTTAGTGTCGAACAACACAAGCTAGAGTCGACCTATAGGTCGAGCTATAGTAAGGGTCGACCCTAGGGTCGACCTTGGCCTTTATTTTTTTTCTTTGTTTTCTTGTTTAATTCGTATCTTCTTCATTCTAGCTCGGATTCTGACAATCTATATATGAAAATTGACTAGAAAATTACCACGGACGCAATGGTGCAACTCCTGTGGCTTAATTCTGATAATTTCATAAAGTTATTTTATTATTTAATTAATGTTTTAATTAATTATTATAGCTTAAATTTCTGGTTGTTACAGTAAGACTTGAGATTTCCATTCATCGGATATTATTGTACTGACTCCCTCCTTATTACAACACAAAGGTTAAGGGAACAATATTGATAGAGGAGACGAAGGTGGCGGTGGAGACTTACGATAGTCTATCTAACTATTTATGTTTTTGATATGTTTTGATGTATCTAGTTTAAAACATTAATGTTATTTTGAGACATTATATTTTGGATAATTATGATGACATGCTATATTTCTATGATTTGAATTTTATGAAATAAGCACTTATTTCTGATATTATATTTTATTCTTTCCGCTGTGAGATTCTAATAGTATAGATAGATAGCTCGGTATTGTATCAATTTTACCAACCAACGACCAGCTTCGAAATGGGCCTAAGGTTCGTTGGGATTTTATTGCATCAAAAACTAGGCCCGTTTCGAGGTGGGTTGTTACATCTATTCTTCTATAATAGATATAAAGAGGGGAAATGGAGAGGATCAAACAAAGTTGGGTGAGTGAATTATATCACTAGTGGTATGATGTCAATAAGTAAATAAATTTTCACTTATAACCTGTATAACTAAGGGTGTTCATTTGTATGCGTGTACTTTATCGGGAATTGGTAACTTTATGCATTATAGGTTAGCAGTCCTCAATGCGTCTGAATCTTGTAGAAATCTATGGATATTTTCACCCAAAGGTTGGACATCTAGAACTGCGTAAGCTTTGGAATATCCCGAGTATACAATCTCGATAATAAACTGCCTAATTATCCATAGAGTTGACATTCTCAATGGTAAACTACCTAGACTACATCGCATCGAGTATACCTCATAATGGCTGATCCTTGTCACTGAATCACAGACTAATGATACTTGCCATCTAAGCATTGAGTAACCTTTTCGTCAGTGCTTGTATCATATACTCTATATCATTTTACCTATAGTAAAAAGGGTCGATTAACGTATTTGATGCTCCCATGGGTGCAATCGCTTGCCAGCATTACCATCCCTATTATTGGTGAATTGTACTTGGGACATGCATACTTGACTAAGTGACTTGCCTTACCCATGTATCATTGATCCTATTTTACAAAATCATACAGTTTGGAACTACAATTTGACCTAATAGTTCCAAACGAAGGGTTGTGACTGATTCAATGAAGAGTCTAAGTACATCACCTAAAATAGCACCATAATAAAAGTAATGTGTAACTGTAAATACACAAATTTGTAACTAAGCTAGGGATGATTCCAAGTACTGTGAATACTATGTCGTTATCATATGATAACAATGTCATGATAACAAGACACTAGAAGTCGAGAAACATACTTTGAATTGTTCCACATGATAAAGACTATTTATCAGCATTAAAAAGAGCTACTGCGATAGTAGAAAATTAAAACAACATAGCAGATCCATTAACAAAGGGACCTGCTCTATTAGTTCTCATCAAACTGGTCGAAGGGATGGGATTAAGATACCATAATTAGCCCCGAGTGTAAGTGGGAGATTGATAGATTTAGGGGTATGTCTAAGGGCTATTCTGTAATTTATTGTAAATTATTAACTCTGTGATAAAATCTCGTTCGAAATAAAAGGTGTTTTTCTTTTTAAAATATACTTGCATAATGTGTTATGTTAATTATTTATTTAATTTAAGTATATTTAATTAAATATCCATAAATGATATATTTTATGATAGTAATTACAATGTGCTGTAATCATGAGGGAACAAAATGAGAAAAGAAAGCACCAAACTTCCTAAATTTATTACAATGATAATAACGTATTGTTTTAAATATTCCTAGTCAAGATATGTCGAGAAAGGATATGGATACATCTAGTGAGACTCGAGTATGTAATGCTCTCCAAATGTTGGGCAGTTTATTACTCATGGCTGCTAGAGGTACCAAGGGATTACTTATTGGTAGTGGCATGCGAATGGTAATATTCAAATTATTCGATATTAATCACTGACTACATTTAATTAAATTATAATTGTTACAAATTAATTAAATTAATATTTGTGAAATATTAATTATAAAATTTTATTTGAGCTATCCGAATCACTATTTAATAAAGTGTGCATTTAAAAGTTATATATGTACGTATCGATAAATGGTATCGATAAACATTTAAAATGGATTTAAAAAATGTATAAATATTGATGGAATTTAGAAATGCATTTGGATCAATTAGCCCATTATTTTGGTCAGCTAAACAAGGAGGGAGGGATGGAAATATTTTCTAGAAATATGTGGTTTGAATTGGTGAGAAATAGTAAATTAGCAAATTCAGATTTCATTTTACTCCATTCTCTTGCCTGTATAACCCAACCATCCCCATTCTTTTATACTGGACTTTTTTTAGCCTACTACTCTATCTAGTTTTGGCTATAAGTAATAGGCCTCCCCCTTCTTTATTTTCGAATAAAATTAAATCAAACTATAATCTATTTCAAAAGGTGTGGTGATCACTTCAGTTAGCTACTTTTTTGAAAGAGTACAGATTCAATCTAAGGACTTATTGGATTTAATATTTAAGGTGCATATTCAAGGTTGCAGTATTGGTAATATCTTAACTATTTTGCTATATATAAATATATTCATCTATCAAAATAAACGTGTGTAAACTAGATCCCTTTTATCATGAATTTATATATTTATTTATTAACTAATTTACATACTTATACATACACTTAAATTGAATAAAAAAAATTCATACACATAATATATGTCTATAATCTATTTTTGGTCAACTGAAATTTTAAAAAATTAAATTTTAAATGTTAAACTATTTTTAGACATTTAAATTAGAATATGAATTTTAAACAAGCATACATGCATATATGATATATATAAATATATTCATTAATTCATTTATATATATAGATAAATATTATAAAAAAATTATGTATAGGGGCATTTCACCAGAAGGACAAACTTTGCAGTCCAATTAGTTTCTAAGACACACATTCAAAGAAATTACTTTCAAGGCCAAAATCACAGAATAATTACTTTCAAGGACAAAGTCAGCAGTCCAATTACTTTCAAGGACATAATTTTATAGGTTTTTAGGCCCTAGAAACTAATTATTTTACGTTTTTCCTTGAAAGTAATTATTTCAGTTGTGTGTCCTAGAAACTAATCTCACTTGCTAAAGAGGCCCTTGTGGCTAATTTCCACTTATGTATATGTGTGTGTATACATAAAGATAAAATTGAAAATAAAATAATAATTTACAAATGATGTTTTAACCTTTAAGTATATACACACGCACACTCATCGATTTATGAAAAGAAATTTTTGTGAAATCCGTACGGAATTTTTTTAAATTCCATTTAAAAATCCGTATGGATTTGAATTTTTTTAAAATTGTTAAAAGGGTTTCAGTCGAAAGAAATAAAAAAAGGAAATTAATTTTTAACATGTTACTGTTTAAATTAACAAATTAGTATTTTATAAATAATATATATATATATATAGTAGATATATATATATATGTTTATGTATACATATATATAACTAAATATATCAACATTGAAATTTGAATTTAAAATTTAAAATAGATTTTTTATTCTAGATCTTGATCAGCTTTTATATTTAAATCTATCCTAACATGTTTTAAATATTAAATTGAATTAATTTAATTAGTCAACATATTCAATTTTAAATATATATATATATAAATGTTTTATACATACATACAAACACACACACACACATATATATATAAATGTATGTAATAAGAAATTAATTATGGAAAACAAATATGTACATAAAGGAGATAATGTGTCCTTTGTAGTGTAAATCCTGACTTATATACAAGCACATTAAACCATGTACACATCTATATGTTGCACGTACACTTTACACGTATTGGTATATTTGATACACATGTACATTATATACTATATATATATAATCAAATCTTTAAAAAAATTAATTAGATAAAACTAAGATTTTATTTATAAATTAGATTGGATCTGAATTAATTTAGCCTTCATAGGTCCAATAAGATCTAAAAATACAAAAAAAGTTTGAAATTCACTCATTTGACCCATTGCGTGTTGGTCCAATTCCTTCATTAAGATGATGGAATGAGTATAAATTCTAAAAGACAAAAAAATGTCAAAAGTAATAAAAAAATGTTGGATGTAGTAAAGAGACACAAGATATATAATTCTTTGAAAAAAATCCTACATCTACTTTTGGGACTTTCCTTTTTTAGAGTTTATATGTCAAAAATTACAAGTCAAGGCTACCCACCATTACTAAATTTTACCAAATTCACTAATATAAAAAGTACACGTTTATCTTAATATTAAATTAGTTCCTCTACCTATTTTGCATTGGGATCTGTGCCTTTTATGGGGACCTAGAGTGGGTGTAGATCGATGACATGACATACTATGTTAAGACGATCGTTTAGTTGTTGACAATTGGTGTTAATATAGTGCAATTTGGATAGCTCCTGCAAATTAATGATGTGTTTTTACCGATGCATCTTCATCCATTTATTTTTCATGTAGAGCTTGGCACATGTCTTACTTAGACGGTTGAGATTTCATAGTAACATAATACTAGATATGTTAGGGAATGCTTCTCTAGGTTAACTTATTCGTTTTATTCTAAATGTATGGATAAGTATTACAGAATCTTCAAAATCAAACAGCTTGGCCTTTCAACACATGAAACTTTACTTATATAAAAGCTAGAATATGACAATAATTAATAGCATAACATTGATTATTATAAGATATATGTGACGACTGCCGTATACCTCTAGCACCCAATATCGTTGCATAATGTGTTGTAACGGTGCCCGGTCAATATAGGACGATTGTGAAGGTTGTAAAGTAAATAAAACAATCATAAAACCTTTCATATATCTTACAAAGCATCGAATAAAATATAATAGGCATCACAGATATAAAACAAGTGAGACAGTAATAACTAATGAATCAAAATATCAAAGCACACAGGTTTCAATATTACAAAAGATGGTAGTAGAGTTTATACAACTTAAAATAAACTCAAAATATAATTGTTCCTAAATAAAATTAACAACAATATCAAAGTACACAGGTTTCAAAATTATACAAGATGGTAGTAGAATTTATATAACTTAAAATAAACTCAAAAGATAATTGTCCCTAAAGAGAATAAAGAACATTGCCAAGGCTCCAAAGTGTCACACAATAGAATAAGCAATAAGGAGTCCAAATATAATTATGAGAAAGAACCTCCTCCTACTCGTCCATCTATGCCGCTCCATGTATCACCTACACCTGCTATCTAGTCTACTCATTTAAGAGTGCCCGAGACAACAAGAAGCAAAGCATAAAACCTCGAGGCAAATAACATTTGGTATGGAGAATCATACCTGACCCTGTCCTTGCATTTAAAAAGTTAACACATAATAATATATGTTAATTTGTCATCTACCATTATCATATACCATTATCATAAAGGTGCACTATGTCCTAAGTACAAAATTTGGTGTCTAGGTATCCACGTCCATAGTACCTACATCCTGTGACATCCCTACAGTAAACAAAACATGGAATACATAACACCATCAAACAATCCTCACTATCACTCATGTGCTTTGGATAGAAGATGGCTAGAGCGACATCCGCATAAGCCAAAGACCAATGGAAAATTCTGGGTTTCTTGGTACTCACAACCCACCACTCTATATATTCAAGGACTAAACCATCCACATAGGGTCCATGGCAATCTATTCACATAAAGAACCAGAATCCATATAATCCAGGTGGGCATCCCCACATACTCTACTGTACGAGTACCCCTTAGAAATCTTCATGTGTTAACAATTCCTTTGCACACATCTTCGAACCCATCACCATTCAATCATTTTTCATTTATCCATAGTAGAACTCATCCTTTGTTATACTCATGAGCTCTCATCCTCAAACTCGTCCTTATGGATCATCATCACGACTCCCATCCTTGAGTCGTCGTCATCGAAACACATCTAGACATCCATCCTAAGTCGTAGAGCCATAATCACCAAATCCTGAAGTCACCCTATAGAATCCCTAGGCAAGTCTTAAAGGCATCCACTAATTCTTTGAGCACGTCTCGAAGTCAACAAGCCAATTACACTTCACTTCCTCCACGTGCAAAAATGCCTGTCATATAGCTATAATATCAAAACAAAATGTCACATCATCGCTTCACTTTGAAATCACCTATCTTATAAAAATAACACAAACTCAAGAGTCAGTCGTATGAACAATCACTACGTCATGCTCCCCGAAACCTCCTTTTAATCCATGTTAAAGATTGATCAAATCAGCCATTGTAAAGAGGGGTAGGTACTAACCACTTAAGAGTGGTCGATACCGACCACTTTGGCTGCATACTTAGCAAAAAATGGCTAAGTACAAACTAAATACTTAGCAAAAAAACGACGTCCACCCTGAAGTCTAAAGCACATACTCAAGTCCATCGTCTTCCATCTTCAGATCGGTCGATATGCATCCTACTATTCTCCTATATATTTATCCCATCCATTTGAGTCTTCATCGTGCTTGCATTTAGTCGACATGCACGTAATCCATCCAATCTGTCCGAGTCCCCATCATGTGTGCATTCAATCGATATACACAAAACTCTATCTTATGGGATATTCCCTTACCTACATCACCTATCAATGATGTTTTCAACTAAAACAAGCAAAAAAGCATACGACAACCAACATAGCACACATACAACCAACATAGCACACATACAATCAACATAGAATACATATAACACATATATATGTCAACCACTTTCGAGTTCATATAAAAATGACCTAAGTCTAGGGATTTTTATAAAATAGTACGTCCATAAGAACATATGTGATATTCGATTTAATTTTTTTTAAAGCACTTTAAAATTCTTTTATAAAACAGGTGTGGGTTTAAATATATTAAAAATCATGTTTTAAAGTTGGAGATCAATTCAGAACTTTGTTTTTATAATATACTAATAATTATAGTATGGTGAGAGAAAACATCGATTTCCTTAACAAAAGCTATTAAATCCTATCCCAAGTCGTAGAGTGCTCCAATACGAACACAATGCAAGAAACCACGTCCAAATCGGACCTCGTATGCAAAAGATGTGAGTGATATAAGAAATTGATATATGTGCACTATGCCATAAACTGAATCAGACAACAGTGATCACACAACATTAGGTAGATTTTTTGTTATCACACTTTTTTGCATAACACAAGAAATAACCATTAGTTGTCTACAGAGCCCTTGAAATCTTTCATCTATTGTCTGAATAGCCTGTGAAATCTCTATGAACATGCTTGTTATTCATACAACATTTTATTTTGTCGTCAAATTTAAGTTATCAAAATTTTTAGTTTTGGCTCCATCTTTTCTACCCTCAATTATTTTGTGGCCGCTCTTATTATTTTGGTTCCCCAATGTATTCGTTAATTATTCCCCCTTTTTTCATTTCTTTTTCCTCTGTCTCTCAAGTTAGAGAATCAAATGATGAAACCCTATTCACCCCTATTTAATGTATTTTGATTCTGTCGACTGATTAAACCCTAATCTCACCCTAGCTCCTCTTCGTCAATTGATTACGTGCTTGATTCTATGGATAAGGAACCTCTTTGGCAGCTTCTTTGTCGAGCAAGATTGATTTGAAATTTGGCATGGACACTCTGATTTTAGTTTTCGATTTTATGCTTTGTGCTAGGCTATTTGCCAATGATGATTTTGGGTGAAAATTATAGGGATTGAAACCCTATATTTTCTTTTTCATATTTTGGTTTGAATATTTCTACCGACTAGTTCAATCTCTCTTTGTGCTCGATTTTGTTTGTGCTCGACTATCTGCAATGTGTTGCCTTGTTTTTCCTTTTAGTTTAATTTGGTTTCGGTTATACCTTGTATTTTTGAAACTTGCTGAAACTTGCAATTTGTTTTAATTTGGTTTCTATTGAAATTTTGTTTAGTGCCTTGTGCTCGACTATCTGAAACTTGCAATGTGTTGCCTTGTTTTTCTTGCAGTGACTAGTTCAATTTGGTTTTGGTCATGACTGATTGCAATGTGTTGCCATTGATATGCTGCCTTGTTTTGAACTTCCATGTATATACATACATACATACATACGTACATGTATGTACGTATGTGTGAATTTTTATAGCACTACCTTGTTTTAATTTGTGGCACTGCCTTGTTTTGGGAAGCTAAGTTTGACTGGTTTTGTTTCTGACTGGTTTTGTTTCCGACTGATTTTGTTTGAGATTTCTGATAATTTCTAAAATGCTTTTCCACTTGCATAAACTTATGCATGCACACTTGCACTTGAACTATGTACCTCATGATGGCTGCATTGTGTATACACACATACATATGTGTATATATATGTGTGTGTGTGTCACACCATTTCTTGTTTTTCTGTATAGGTACATATGAAGCTTTGATACAAATTTGCTTCCCATGTTTGTTTACCTGCACTTGTACTCCTGTGTGTGCCTTTATTTCTGGTTTGCTTGTCTTGCCTTGCACTTGTTATTCAATTTGTGACAAGCTAGTGCACTGCCTTGTCAAGGCAGTGCACACTGGTATATACTTGTATGTACTTGTATGTGCTTGTATATACTTATATGTATTTGTATATACTTATATAAACTTGTATACACTTGTATGTTCATATGTACACTCGAGCTTTCAGCACTTGTTGTTTGGCCTGAGCTTATTTATATGCACTTGTATATACTTACTCTATGGTTTATTCTAGTGCATTGTCCATGTTGCACCTGAGTTGAATTGTTGAATTGTTTACTACATATACATGTATGCTTACTGCATATACATGTATGATTTGAACTTGCACTTGTTGCACCTGAGCACTTGCACTTGAATTATTTACCGCATATACATGTATATCCATGTTGTACATGAGCACTTGCACTTGTTTACTGCGTTAACATGTATACTTTGAACTAATGCATGTATGGTTTGCTGCTTGGCTTAAAACTCAAGTTCTCATTGTTTGCCTTATCTATTTTGATGCTAATTTATGGCACTGCCTTGTTCAATTTATGGCACTTGTTCAATTTGACCTTGTTCATATATGAGTTTGAACCAATTGTTGAATTGTTTTGCCTAAGATTATTTGCTCCACTTTGCTCTATGGTTCGTTTCACTTTGCTTTTCTAGTTTAAAACTGGGTTCAGCCTTGTTCATGCTTTGTTCAAGGTAGTGCACACTGGACTATTTGTGCCCTTATTTGTGGCCTATAAACTTAAACCATTTCCTTGTTCTAAACTGTGTCGTTGAACTATGTTTGTTTGTGCACTCTTTGTGCATTTATTTGTGGCCAATGGAATTATTCAAGGCAATGCACACTGGACTTATTTTGATAGTGGATATTTATAAGAATTTGACTTGTTCATCCTTCGATACCTAATATTTGACTCTGGTTGATTTCCCTGACTTCGGTCTTGACTTTAGTTTGCTGTATTGGTTGATTTCCTTGACTGTGAGTATTGGTTGACATTTTGTTGTTAGTTTAGCGATGAGAATCATATAAATGTTGCATTGTTTTGGGTAGTTAAGTTTGACTAGTTTTGTTTTCAACTGATTTTGTTTGAGTTTTTTTATAATTTCTGAAATGTATGCTTTGTTTGTTCAATGTGTATACTTATATGTGTATATATATATATATGTGAATGCTTGCTAAGCCAGTGCATACATGCTTTCATGTATATACATACATGAGTCTGATTTGGTTTATATCAAGTAATTTGAGACTTCCATGTATACATATACGTACGTATGTATGTATATGTATGAATGTTTCTTTTGCACCGTGATTTCTAGTTATGTTGTCTTGGTTCATCCACACTCATGTGTATGTATTATATATATCCACATATTATTTGTGAACTTCCATGTATATACATACATACATATGTCTGTATATATGTGTGAATGTTCTTATATTTGCATATATATGTGTGAACTGCCTTTTGTATATGAGTCTGATCTGGTTTAATTGCAAATCTTGTTCCAATTCAGTTCTTGTATATACTTGTATGTACTTGTATATGCTTGTATGTACTTGTATATGCTTGTATGTACTTGTATGTGCTTGTATATACTTGTATACACGTGCATATGCTTGTATGTACTTGTGTGCGCTTGTATGTACTTATATGTGCTTGTATATACTTGTATACACTTGTATGTTCATATGTACACTCGAGTTGCCTTGAGCTTGAACCATTTTGAGGTTTAGTTGAACTATTTTCAGTACCGAACAATTTTGAATTGAACTTGTTTTCAGTACATAAATGATGTGTGCACCGAGTTAGTTTATTGATGTATATGCTATCAAGTTGCAGCAGTGTGTATCTCCTCTTGGTACATTGTGTGTTTGCTTTAATTTGATTTCCATCTTGTTGCCTTGTTCAATCTGAATCACAATTCATTCTTGCTGTTGTAGTAGTATTGACCTGATACACATGTACATGCATTTTTGTTCATGTTTGAATTCATATTCTAGCCTAAATCTAATTTCCATTTTGTTTTATTTTGGTTTACTAATCTGAGCTTATGCACTTGTGTTCGCTACACCATATTATGGTCTTCACTTCTGTTGAACTGTCCCTTTGGTGATGTTCGTTGCACTTGTGTTCACTGCACCATATTCCGGTCTTCACTTGTGTTTGCTACACCATATATACATGCATACATATGTATGTATGTATGTATGTATGTATGTGTGACTGTGTAATGCTGAATGGCTTTTGTACATTGCTTGGTCTGACCTTATGCACACTTGTCAGTGAGATTGGATTGAGGCTTGGCCTTATGATATTCATAGTGATACACTGTGCATATCATAATTTGTCCGTGTAGATATATGTTTGTCCCTATCTAAAATGTGAAGGAAAACAAACCCATAAACTGAGGCAATATTAATATTCAAATTCAATTTTTTTGCAATTTAGGTTTGTTTCTTTTTCCATTTCATTGCGTTGTTTATTTGACAGCTATAGGAGATGGCTAGACACAAGCCGGAGCAAGCAAATCAAGATCAACATAAAAAATAAACTCGTGTGAGTGTGAGTATAAGAGAAGTTGTATATGAGAGTGTATAGAAATGTTGTATATATGAGAGTGATAGTGAAAGTTGTATTTGAAAATGTAAGTAGAGTGATAGTGAAAGTTGTATTGTATTTGAATTTGATTTGAAATAAAATATTTGTTTAAATAAATATTTGAATTTCATTTTGTGAACAATTATTCATACCAGTTAATATTTATATGTTGTCTAATAAGAATATCAAGAAATGATACTATAACAATAGACAACATATGTTTTTTTGTCGTGCTAATGCATATCATATGACATGGCATCTCTATGGTCTGATGGGCAATGAGACAACACGAGATTTAATAATAGATAGATATGCAATTAGACAATAGAGCATATCCGTCGTCTGATGCCTTTTTTCCCATAGTGATGTGTGTGTAATGTTAAATCAATAACATTATTAAACTAATTAAATAATTAAATTTAACTTAATGCCTTTTCATAATTACTTAGGGACACATCACTCTCCACTCCCATAAACTCACGTACAAACTCCTGCCACCTATAATCAACGCAACCCATTCATGCAAGCTTCATGCCCCCTCTTCAACTCCACTGCACATGCCACCGCCTCGTGCTGCTAAAGTTGTCGCACCTCCACCGCTCGATCCCGCATCACCTACAACCACATCTCACCCTAGTTTCGGCCACAACTCTAGTCATGACCTACTGCTATATTTCCCTTATTTTCATTACTCACCGCCTACACCAACCAGATCACTACTTGACACCAAAGGTCGTCGTCGCCTCCCCTACCCCTACAACACTTGCGAACCACCTATATCGACCCGATGAACACTGCTACCCAAGGAAAATATGGCCAAATCCATAAAATTTTCAAAATTTTCAAGCCCACTGCCTCTACTATGATCTTCTATGACACGGGCGACCTATGCTTCCAAACTCCCCTTATTGAGATGAAAAAATCCATACCATTCAAACCCATTTCTATTCTCCTTCAAAAATCACCCCTTCACCAGATTTGCTATTTCCAACCACTACAGTCGGAATTGTGTTGAGTCAAGGTCATGGTTGTGTAGCTCTCAAAAAAATAAAGAGAGTTTACTTTTATTTCACCCAAAACGGTGTTTATTTGATTGAGAAAGAGGAGGAGAAAGGAAATATGGGACGTGGGTTTATAGATGAGGAGAAATTATGTGATAGAGAGTAAAAAAGTGTGGCTAGAGAAAAGATATGGATTATTTATAGGGTAGAAACAGGGTTGGGGTTTGAAAGCCTATCATTCTCTTTTATTTTCAAAACCCCAATGCACGTTTATGGTCGTAAGGATTCTAGGAATGTCGGATTGTGACGATCTTCAACGATGTGACTCGTTATATTTTTCCCATTCCAACAGTACAGTTTCACAAGAATTCGAGACTGTGCCTCGAGATGCTACTTGTGAGCGATTTTAAGTCATATGGGCTGCCGAAACGTCCGATCTTGAAAATTCTTCAACTGCGTGGCTCATACACTTTTTGTTGACCTAAGGATAGTTTCCATTCATCCAATTCTCTGGTGCCAATCAATGCACATATATCGGTGCGATATGTTTGACTACAAAAATGATGAAAAATAAATTTAGTGTCAAAATCATCCAATAAAATTACTAAGTATAAAAAATGCCACCACTCAACATCACCCAAAGTTATATCTGAATATGACACAGTATAGATAAAAATATTACAATCCATCGATACGTAAATGTAATGACCCTAATTTTTAGTAACATTATTTAGTAACATTTAATTAGGTAAATTAAATGAAATAATGTAAAATGGTTAAGGGATTGAGATTTTTTATTGGTAAGGGTAGCCGTGCCATGTTAACAAATGAACTAAGTAAATTAAAACGGAATAAAATGTTAGGAAGTAGACAAGGGCAATATAGGAATAAGTATTATTCATATACCCCAAACCCCTTAAGCCATATTCTATGCGTTCATTTCATATTCACAAAACAAAATATAAACCTGAGGCCAGCCACCATTAAGGGAAAACAAGGGAAGATAAAGCTAGGATCAAGAGGAAAGCTTAAGCAACAAAATCAAAGCTCAAATCTCAACAACTTAAGCTCAAAGCTAATGTGAATAATGACTACACCTCATATTTTTATTGTTTTCTATTTTATGATGAAATCCGAATTATTTTGCAAAGTTTTTTGCCTTGTTTTTTATTGTAGAAATGGATATATATGTTTGTTGATGTTTTATGGTATTTCATATGGATTTTATGATATGTTTTAATGTGTAAACCCTATTAAATGACATCCAAATGCCTTACGATTTTAGATTTAGATCAGAAATATATTTTAGAGATGTGTTTGAATTTTCATAATTTCCGCAATTAATGTGGATTTTATATTAAAAATGATTTATAGGATTTTTTGTAGAATTTTCATAAATGTTTAAATGAATATATAAAATTATTTAAGGTATGAGACTTAAATGTTTTATATATTTACAAAATGAGAAGGGGTATTTTGTGAATAAACTAAATTGTTTATTTCTGAATCATTAGTACCACTTTTAGAAAAGAAATTAGCAACCAATAATATTTTGAGAAAAAAGGCAGGTTAGTTGAAAATAATTACTTAAAAAGGTTAAAAATCAGTTTAAAGGTGCTTTTTACATGTTCACCACTTTCGGCACTCAGCTTTCGAGCCAGTACTTCCACCTCCTTCTCAGTCGAAACCAATACGTTTGGTATCAATACTTTGTACGTAGCAAATTGGACTAAGGCGGAAGGTATAAAGTCGAAGCATGGGGTTTCAAAGGGGTTGAAGCGTGTCTTCGTTTTTAAAAGAGAATGCGCCTGCTTTGCTTTCGACTTAATCAGCTTTCGACTTGGTTAGCTTTCAATTGGGCTAAATTTCTTTAAAGAAATGGTTGCGCCTTTGTTTTATGAAATTGCTTTCACCTGGGTCGAAACCCCTTGCTGCCTCCTTTTTTCCTTTTGATGTAGTGCGTTCAAAAGGTCCCTTTATTTTAAAATCCAAGCCACTTCTCCATTTCTTTCGAAGGGAATGGTTTCAACACCATTGCTTCTTTAACTTAGGAAATAGCTTTTGTAGGTGTTGCTTTCGACCCTGTTCTTTTATGACCCTTTTGAGATTTTTAAAGATAAACCCAAAGGTTTCGACTAACACAGTTTTGAATGGTTTCAAAAGGTTGTTCCACATGTTTTACTTGAATCCAAATGCTTTCGAAAGGTTTGATGGATTTAATGCTTTTGAAAGGTTTTAAAACAAAGGTTTCGAAGGGGTGGTTCGCCAATGTTTTTGAAATGTATGTTTATGTTGTTTTGATAAGCGGATGTCTAAGGTTTTAAAGTTTTCGAAAGGAAGGGTTTTCAATGTTTTCGAAAGGTTTATTAAGAATGGTTTCAAAAGGTATATTTTGGCCTTTCGGCCTAAGATTTCACTTGTATCGAAAGGGGTACTTTCAATGGGTTCGAAAGTTGTACTTTCAAAGTTTTAAAGGTTTTCATCAACAAAGTTTGGTGTAAAGTATATATAACATGGGAAGGTCATTTGCGTAAAGCATAGAGTACATTTTCCTTGTTTAAAGAATGATTTATAGGTTTAAATCAATTTGAAAGCAATGGTTTTCAAGGAAAATTTATGGGTAGTTAACCCTAAGTAAAATGACTTAGATAATAGAATACCATATGAAACTGGTGTAGGGTCGCGCCCTATACATTTGCTATTAGCCTCTGGCTAATTTAGTCCAAAATTCCAATGTGTAGGGATTTTTCACAGGTAAGACTAAAATGATGTTACACACAGAAATGAATATATATGTACAGAGATATGTTATTGGTGAGCCCGCAAAACCATTAGGATCAGTTGACCCTGGAGAAGTAAGTTAGGGATAAACTGTCCAAAAGAGGAGTATCCAACAGAAGTTAGATTATTTGTTTATTATGTCTGGTAGGCCCGAGTTAGCCAAAGGTTAATAGTTAGTGAAACAAAACTATACTGTTCGGATAGATAGTCCATTTGCTACCTGATTTATATGCTTTCATGATATTGATATTATTGCTTTAACCAGTTTTGGTTGCATGATTAAGATTTGTAAAGGATATGTTTTAAAAGGATATTGGTGAGGGGCAACCCGTTCCGCTAAGCGGCATGGTCTCACTTAATATCAAATACTGAGATGTATAGTATTATTCACACTAGGACTTATGTCTGACTCGAAGTTTATATTTTCCCCTTAAACTCTCGGGTGCTCAAAATTGATTTTAGTAGGCTAAGGGTTGAGGATTTTCAGGTTTTAGTAGGTGGATGAATAAAGCTTCAAAAGACAAGTAGGAGGCTGAAGTTAGCTATTTAGGAGTTATTTTGTTTGTTTTATTCCGTTGTGTTGTATTAAGTGAGTTATGACTATTTAGTACTCGGGTCATCTAAGGGGGCAGCTTCATATGTCGCTCTTGGCATATTTTGTAATAATTATATTTGATCTAAACTTGGGAAACGTTTGGGATTATGTAACTTGGATATGAAATGTTGTTTTGAAATGTAATCATAAAAAGTTTTAATCTGTGATGATTTTATTTTATATTCAAGTGCTTTTGATATTATGGATCCCATTAACATTACCGTATTTGGTCACCGGAAGTTAATACTATGGATGACTACAGCATATGTAGCACTTAGCTTCGGGCCTCCAGATAGGGGATGTTACAACTTTGTATCAGAGCTTAGGTTTATGAAAAACTTTAAACTAAAATGATTTTTGAAAACATAATCCTAAGGAATTATAGATAAGATTGGGGTATGGGATAACGCTATAGTAACGTACTTGTATTTGCTATATATAAGCATATGTTATATCTAAATTCTCCTATCTCCCTCTTAAGCTATTCTTCTATATCTCACGAGGCTTGAATACAAATATGGATGCTAGAAGAGGAAGAGTTAACCTTGGGGGAAGCACAATGACAAATGGAAATGCCATACCAAATATCAGGAGAAACCCAGGTCAGGCACAAGCTGGAAGTGTGGGTGCTGGAGTCCCGCAAGTTGACATGGGAGCTATGTATCAGTTGTTTGTCAACATGATGCAGGCGGGTGTTGCTGTTGGAGTGGTTGGAGGAAATGCTAAAGTGGGGAACTAGGAAGCTCCAATGGTCTACAATTATGCTATTTTGAGTAGGGACTATACTAGGTTGGAAGGAAAGCCATTCATCGGAACTGAAGATGCTATTGAAGTAGAAAACTGGTTGCTGCATTATGAGAGGATCTTGCAAATTTGGGGCTCAATGACGAGCAGAAGAGAAGACTTGCCTTGAGACAGATTCAAAGAGCAGCTTTATATTGGTGGAATAGTGCGGCGGTTGGAGTTAATGAGGAGACGATGACATGGGTCGAGTTTAAAAGGAGATTTGAGGAAAGGTTTATGTCGAAGATTGCTAAGTCTGCACTGCCCAGGAAGTTTGCTGAATTAGAACAGGGAGACATGATTGTGCTTGAGTATGCAAGGAGGTTTGTGGAACTAGCAAGATATGGCTATGCTACTGTTGATACTAATATTAAGAGTAATGAGAAGTTCATCAGGAGTTGAAGCCTGAGCTTGCTAGGGCAATGTTACCGCATATCAAGGATCCATGTGATGTTGTAGTAGAGTTGGCTTTTAGGAGCGAAGAGATGCTTTCTTTTCTGGAGAGAAACAATGCAAAGGAAGTCCAGGTAAGGCAAAGTCAGAAAAGGAAGTTCTTCCATAAGAAAGGAGCTCAGAAGGGTGGAGCTGCAAAGAAGGGAAAGGTAGAAGTGGTCTGTTACAAGTGTGACAAGTAGGGACACAATGCCCATGAGTGCCGGACATGCAAAGGAAAGAAAGCTGCAGAGAAGAAAAAGGTGAGGTGTTTCAACTATGATCAAATTGGTCGTTACAAGAACCGGTGCAAGGAGACTACTAAGGATGGGAAAGGAAAGGTGTTTGCATTAGAGCCAGCTACCTCGAGACCAACAACAGAGGAAAAAGGAAAAGCTGCGTTGGGAGCTATGCTTCAGATTCATGGTATGTCAGTTAGCATTCTGTTTAATACCGGTGCATCTCATTCTTTTATATCTCATTGTTTGGTGGATAATCTTAACCTAGAACCCTCATACTTAGTTACTTCCTTAAGGGTTGCAAATCTGATAGGAGGGTACGCGACACTTGGGATGAAGTGTGACCACCTAGAGTTTGATTTATTAGGTCATACCTTTGTTTGTAGCTTGCATGTGTTTGATTTTGTAGGGTTCAGAATTATTTTGGGTATGGATTGGTTAAGTAAATACGATGCTAGGATATTTTGCCATGATAGGAAAATATCACTTAGACACCCTGATTATAGTGATTGGATTGTATATACCATAGAAAACCCTAGCTGTGAGGTGAATGCTTTGTTGGGTGTTGTGGAGGTAGAAGACGAATTAAATCGAGTTTTCATGGTTAGAGAGTTCGCAGATGTTTTTGAACCCGCGGTAGGATTGTCGTCGAAATGAGCCATTGAGTTTCAGATAGATTTGGTGCCTAGAGCAAAACCGGTGAGTAGATTGCCAAGCAGGATGACACATACCGAGATGAGGGGGTTGAAGGTGCAGTTGGTAGATTTGGAAGGCAAGAATTTTATTAGGCCAAGTAGTTCACCTTGGGGAGCAGCCAGAGTGTTTGCTAAGAAGCCGGGTGGATCGTTGAGGTTATGTATCAATTATCGTAAGTTGAATGAGAAGACGATAAAGAATCAATATCCATTGCCTAGAACTGACGATTTGTTTGATCAATTTGTTAGTCCCTGAGGAGTTGGTTTTGATGACAACAACCTTACTTAGAATTAGATTATAAAATATATAATACTAACATTATTGTGTAGATATATATAGATATGTTTGTAGGTACTAAAGAATGAAGAACTGTATAGTATAAAGATTCAAGATCAAAGATTGAAGATATCAAGATTCAAGACTTATGAGTATCAAGAATTTCAAGAGTTCAAGTTTCCAAGATAAGTTATATAGTTAGGAATATTGTTAAAACTCATAGAAAGGCACTGACATCTTAAAATCTATTTTATTCGTGGAATGGAATCCACTTCGTGCTCGTTAAAGGGATGGAACCCTAAGTAGGATGGAACCTACGAAAAATCTAGTGGAACATCTTTTTGTATCCACTTGCTTTTATTTCAAAATGATTTTCAAAATATATAGCTTGTTTTTCAAAATGATTTTAAATATTCCTGTTAAAAACCAAAATCATCTGTCCTGGTTTTTTAATATATTTTAGCCTAAAAAATATCCTTAGTTTTAAATATCCTTAATTTTAAATATCTTTAATTTTAAATTATTATCCTAAGTTTTTAAACTACAATTTTGATATTAATATATTTTGCTGTTTTATATATTTATACTTAAGATTTAAATATTAAAGTATAGAAAATTATTATATATATTTTAATATTGTTCTCTATAGTTATTTATGTATTATAACTATATATAAGTATATTAAAGTTTAAATATAAGTATAATATAATATATAAATTATTTTCAAAGAAAAACAAATCACCAAAAAATACAAGGGCATGTCGACATGGTCACATGTACCCCTGTCAACATGGTGACAGTTAAATTGTTTTTTAAAAAGAAGTGTCTATTCGCCACATCCCTTCACCAATGGACATGGCTATTGATCTACTATAAATAAAGGGTATTTTCAACGAATTTTAATTACTTTTTTCTCTGATTTAACTTCTCTTCTTCTTCTCCACTTTCTTATTTACAAATTACACCATTACTCTGCCGAAATCAATATTGAATCTAACTAAATAATTTCTGGTTTTGATTCTCTCCACTATCTCTACAAGATCCAAGTGCTAATCTGGGTTATAGACTTTTTGTAATCAATTGAGCGAGAGAAGGTGTGATTGTAGCCCTGGAAATCAATTGGGTGAACTTGTTGCCTGGTAAATCAAGTATCTCTACCCAGAGGATTGTGAATCTGGAGCGGTGTACCTCGTGGCCTTGAAATCGAGGGTTGTATTTGTAAGAATTGTTTTTGAAAGGAAATCCGTACTTGTGTTGCGGGACTGGATGTAGGGTAACTCCGAACCAGTATAAAATCCAGTGTGTTCTTTCCTTTACTGCTTTTACTTAATATTTTCATTTGTGTTTGATTCTGTGTTCTTATCTGTGTCTGATTAGTGTATACATTGTTAAAATTAAGATAAACTCAAAAAGATTAACAAATTTCTTAAAACACTATTCACCCCCCTCTAGTGTTAAATCTAGCCTTAAGATCCTTAATCCGCATTTTAACAATTGGTATCAGAGCTTTGTTTTCAAAAGTTTCATAATCTGAATTTTGAAAAGTTTTAAAATGGCTATTTTTGAAAAATCTGTTAAAACTAGTTTAGAATTGTTTAAATCATCATTGTTCCATGAGTCTGCATATGAATGTTATTCAAATTCTAGTTGTCTACCCAAATTTTATAATGTGTAGGAAAGATGCTTTATGGGTATTAAGGAATCAATCCACAATGGACAATCTGTGCAGATCAAAAGGAATAAGTGGATACTTGATAGTGGATGCTCTAGACACATGACTGGTAATCCAGATATGCTGAATAATATTATATACAAAGACGGAGGACTGGTTAACTTTGGAGACAACTCGAAAGGATACATGATTGGCATCGGCAATGTCGGTAACTCTGAAACTACTATTATTACTAATGTTTTGCTAGTTAAGAATCTAAAACATAATCTACTAAGTATTAGTCAACTCTGTGATAAAGGATATAAGATTAATTTGAAAAAGATAAATGTCATATTGAAGATAATAACTCAACCATAATATTTGAGGGAATTAGGAAAAAGAATATTTATATTCTTAGTATGAAAGTTTCAAATGATAACCTATGTCTTTTGTAAAATACAAGTGACCCTTGGATTTGGCATAAGAGATTTGGACATTTGAATTTCAAACTCTTATCTAGACTGTCAAACATGATCTAGTAAGAGGCCTCCCTAAAATGAATTTTAAAGTAGAAGTTTATGTGATGCATGTCAATTAGGAAAGCTTAGAAAAAGTTCCTTTTAATTAAAAGATATGATTTTAACTTCAAAACCCCTTGAGTTACTTCATCTTGATTTATTTGGTCCATCTCAAATTCAGTCAATAAATCATAGTAAATATGTTTTTGTAATTGTAGATGATTATTCTAGGTTTACATGGACAATATTTTTGAAACATAAAAGTGATACTTTTGAATGTTTTAAGAACTTTACAAAAAGGATTCAAAATCAATAATTATCTTTAAAAATTATAACTATTCGTAGTGATCATGGTGGTGAATTTGAAAATGAAAAGTTTGAGGAATTCTGCAATAAGAAGGGAATAACTCACAATTTCTCATTTCCCAGAACTTCACAACAAAACGGAGTAGTTGAACGTAAAAATAGAACGATACAAGAGTGTGCGAGAACTATGCTTTCAGATAGTAATTTACCAAAACACTTTTGGGCAGAAACTGTTGCTACCGCCTGTTATATTTTGAATAGAATTTTAATTAGACCTTTAACTGATAAGACACCTTATGAACTTCTTCATGGAAAGAAACCTAAGGTATCATACTTCAGAATTTTTGGAAGTAAATGCTTTATTTTAAATACAAAAGATAATTTGGATAAATTTGATCCTAAATCCGACAAAGGAATCTTTATCGGATATTCTAATAGAAGTAAAGATTATAGAGTTTTTAATTTAAGATCTAACACCATCGAAGAAACAGTGGATGTTTCGTTTGATGAAAATTTAAAAGATTTTGAAATTACAAATGATAAAGAAGATTTAATTACTCAAAATCATTACTTATCTATTCTATATATATTTCTTCTCTTTTTCACAAAAATGGCCGATCCTATTCACAATTTATCTGAAAATCTTGAAGAAACTCTTAAATCGTTCAAGAATATTCTCTCTATCATTCTCCGTAATCAGCGTCACTTAGAATTGAGTCAAATGCAGATGATCAAGGAGCAAGAAAGGCATTTCGAAGCAATTCGATGGATGATTTCCTCCCTGCACAAAGATGATAATGAAGCACATCCTCCCGTTTCTCTCTCTGTTGATAATGAGAATTGGGATGCCATCAAACAAGACCCTATCTTTGGAGAAGAAGGATGGGTTGATGTTCCTCGTAATATTTGATTAACTTTGTTTAATTTTTATTTGTTTGCTTGCTTAATTAGGATTTGGTTTGATTTGCTTGAATTTGACTTAGTATGGATTGATATTATGTGTGTAAAATATAACATACATATGATTAGTATTAATAATGAATGATCTTTTAAGTTATCATGATTATCAGTTTAACTATCTATTTTTATATTAAAAACTCCATTATGAATAAATAAATTGTGTTCTCTTATTCGTATATTCTCTTATCTTTTGAATAAATAGTTTAGTAGTTAGCAAAAGTAGTTATTAAGAGTTTAGTTTAAAGTTAAGTATTGATTATGTATGATAACACTATCATTATAATCACAAGTAATGTAGTCTTAGTTTCAGGGGGAGTTATATAGTATTATAATTATGGAGTTATATGGTTTTTTTGTTGATGACAAAGGGGGAGAAGTATAAAATAGGATAGTTAGGCATAGATTAAGGGGGAGTTATTAGAAGTATTAGGATAGAAGTGATATTTTATAAACAAAGGTTGTCATCATCAAAAGGGGGGAGATTGTTAGTCCCTGAGGAGTTGGTTTTGATGACAACAACCTTACTTAGAATTAGATTATAAAATATATAATACTAACATTATTGTGTAGATATATATAGATATGTTTACAGGTACTAAAGAATGAAGAACTGTACAGTTTAAAGATTCAAGATCAAAGATTGAAGATATCAAGATTCAAGACTCATGAGTATCAAGAATTTCAAGAGTTCAAGTTTCTAAGATAAGTTATATAGTTAGGAATATTGTTAAAACTCATAGAAAGGCACTGACATCTTAAAATCTGTTTTATTCGTGGAATGGAATCCACTTCATGCTCGTTAAAGGGATGGAACCCTAAGTAGGATGGAACCTACGAAAAATCTAGTGGAACATCTTTTTGTATCCACTTACTTTTATTTCAAAATGATTTTCAAAATATATAGCTTGTTTTTCAAAATGATTTAAATATTCCTGTTTAAAAACCAAAATCATCTGTCCTGGTTTTCCAATATATTTTAGCCTAAAAAATATCCTTAGTTTTAAATATCCTTAATTTTAAATATCTTTGATTTTAAATTATTATCCTAAGTTTTTAAACTACAATTTTGATATTAATATATTTAGTTGTTTTATATATTTATACTTAAGATTTAAATATAAAAGTATAGAAAATTATTATATATATTTTAATATTGTTCTCTATAGTTATTTATGTATTATAACTATATATAAGTATATTTTAAAGTGTAAATATAAGTATAATATAATATAGAAATTATTTTCAAAGAAAAACAAATCACCAAAAAATACAAGGGCATGTCGACATGGTCACATGTACCCCTATCGACATCGTGACAGTTAAATTGTATTTTAAAAAGAAGTGTCTATTCGCCACATCCCTTCACCAATGGACATGGCTATTGATCTACTATAAATAAAGGGTGTTTTCAACGAATTTTAATTACTTTTTTCTCTGATTTAACTTCTCTTCTTCTTCTCCACTTTCTTATTTACAAATTACACCATTACTCTGCCGAAATCAATATCAAATCTAACTAGATAATTTCTGGTTTTGATTCTCTCCACTATCTCTACAAGATCCAAGTGCTAATCTGAGTTATAGACCTTTCGTAATCAATTGAGCGAGAGAAAGTGTGATTGTAGCCCTGGAAATCAATTGGGTGAACTTTTTGCCCGGTAAATCAAGTATCTCTACCTAGAGGATTGTGAATCTGGAGCGGTGTACCTCGTGGCCTTGAAATCGAGGGTTGTATTTGTAAGAATTGTTTTTGAAAGGAAATCCGTACTTGTGTTGAGGGACTAGATGTAGGGTAACTCCGAACCAGTATAAAATCCGGTGTGTTCTTTCCTTTACTGCTTTTACTTAATATTTGCATCTGTGTTTGATTCTGTGTTCATATCTGTGTAATTAGTGTATACATTGTTAACAAATTAAGATAAACTCAAAAAGATTAACAAATTTCTTAAAACACTATTCACCCCCCCTCTAGTGTTAAATCTAGCATTAAGATCCTTAATCCGCATTTTAACACAATTGAGTGGAGCTAATGTATTTTCTTAGTTGGATTTAGCAACAGGTTTCCATCAACTTAGAGTAGCGAAGGATAGTATTCCTTTGACGGTGTTTAGAACTAAATTTGGATTGTACGAATGGTTAGTGATGCCATTCGGACTGCGCTAGCGTTCTTTGTAGATTTGATGAACAAAATTTTCCAAGAGTACTTGGATAGGTTCGTATTGGTGTTTATAAATGATATTTTGATATAATCTAAGGATGAAAGGGAGCATGAAGTTCATCTTAGAGTGGTGCTCGAGACGTTGAGGCAGCATCAATTGAAGGCGAAGTTTTCGAAGTGTCATTTCTGGAAGAAGGAAGTGAAGTTTCTTGGTCATGTAGTCTTAGGGAAAGGGTTGTCTGTAGATTTGACTAAGATTGAAGCAGTAAATAACTGGAAGAGACCTGAGATAGTGACTGAGAAAAAGAGTTTTCTTGGATTAGCTAGGTATTACAGGAGGTTCATTAAGGATTTTTCGCGAATGGCAGCACCGATGACCAAGCTAACACGAAAGGACGTGAATTATGTTTGGACTGATAAGTGTGAGGAAGCATTCTAGAGGTTGAAAAACTTATTGACTCATGCACCTGTACTAGTTGTTCCAAAAGGAAATCAGGATTTGGTAGTATATACAGATGCATGTGGAACTGGATTAGGAGTTGTGTTAATGTAAAGAGGTAAAGTGATTGCCTATGCCTCTCGACAGCTTAGACCGCATGAAGTTAGATATCCAATGCATGATTTGGAATAAGCTGCAGTGATATTTGCATTGAAGGTGTGGAGACATTACCTTTTGGGAGAGAGGTTTGAGCTTTATACGGATCATAAGTCATTGAAGCATTTGTTCTTCTAGAAGGAGCTGAACATGAGACAGTAGAGATGGTTGGAATTTATAGCTGCTTATGACTTTGGTATTGAATACACAATAGGGAAAGGCAATAAGGTTGTGGATGCAATTAACAGAGTGCATAAGACCGCGGTGTTGGCAATGATAGCCGAGTGGCAAGATTTGGAAACGTTGATAACATGTAGAGTATAGTGGAGATCTGAAGCTAGATCTAGTAAGGAAACTGCTATGTTGTCATGTTTAGATGTTCGACCTGTTATGATTGAAAAGATTGCTTCTAAACAAATGGAGGATCCGTATTAGTTGAATGGATCAGGAAGTTAAGGGATGGAATGGAGAGCGATGACTTGAAGGATTTTAGTCTTGACCAGAACGGGTGGTTGAGAAAGAAAAGAAGGTTGTGTGATCCAAATGTAGGAGACATAAGGAAAGAGATTTTGGAGGAATGCCATCGTTCGAAGTTCACTATTCATCCGAGAGGAACTAAGATGTATCAGGACATGAAGAGGAGTTTCTTCTGGAAAGGTATGAAGAGGGATGTAGGCTTATGGGTGAAGTAGTGTTTGAACTGTCAACATGTAAAAGCCGAACATCAGTAGCCAAGCGGATTGCTTCAGCCATTAGATATTCCAGTATGGAAGTGGGATTCTATTTCTATGGATTTTATGGATGGGTTTCCAAGGTCAAACAAAGGAAATGAAAGTTATGGGTCATAGTGGATAGGTGTTTTAGCTAAGTTATTTATGAAGAATTAAATGGGAACGACGGCTTAAGCCATTAGGTGTAGGCGAGCGAAGTGAGGCGACCAATGGGACCAATCCATTGACCGAAGGAGTCTTATGTATGACTGAAAGAAGCTACTGGTTCTTCCTATTTGACCCAAAATCGACCGATCTAGCCATGAGCAGGTTGAAGAGAGCTCTAACAGGCCTTGGAGTTCATGGAATTCCTAGTAGTATAGTAAGTGATAGAGATTCCCTATTCACTAGCGAGTTCTGGAAGAGTCTACAAGAGATTCTAGGAACCAAGCTCAAGATGAGTACGGCTTACCATTAACAGACCGATGGGCAAACAGAAAGAGTTAACAAAGTCTTGGAGGATTTGTTACGAGCTTGTGTATTAAATTATGGAGGATCATGGGAAGACCATCTACACTTAGTCAAGTTTTCATATAACAATAGTTATCAGGCTAGTATAGGGATGGCACTGTTTGAAGCTTTGTATGGAAGGCCATGCAGATCTCCAGTTTGTTGGTTAGAGACCTAGGATAGGTTGGTTCTTGGTCCGGATTTAGTTAGAGAAGCTGTAGAGAAGATTGAGTTAATTTGGGATAGGATGAAGGAAGCTCAGTCTAGGCAGAAGTGTTATGCAGATATAAGACGGAAAGACTTAGAGTTCCCTGTTGGAGATCATGTTTTTATTAAGGTGTCACCGATGAAAGGTGTAATTCGATTTGGAAAATTAGGGAAGTTGGCACCAAGATTCGTAGGACTATATCCTATTGTAGAGAGGATCAAGAAACTCGCATATAGATTAGAGTTACCGAACAGTTTGGTAGGAGTCCATAATGTTTTCCGTATTTCTCATCTAAGGAAGTGTATTAGAGACTCGAAGACTACTATAGCACCGACTATGTTAGAGGACTTAGTAGTAGAGCCAAATTTGACTATAGTTAGAAAATCGGTTCGTATAGTCGCGAGAGATGAGAAGAAGCTAAGGAACAAGATAGTCAAATTAGTTAAAGTCCAGTGGAGCGACGATGAGAGAGACTGTACTTGGGAGACTGAGAGCAGGATTAGAGATGCTTATCCTGATTTGTTTGATTGTATGTTTTACCTTTTTGATTGATTTGTTGTGTACCTTATCGTAATTTCGAGGACCAAATTCTTTAAGGAGAGGAGTCTGTAATGACCCTAATTTTTAGTAACATTATTTAGTGATATTTAATTAGGTAAATTAAATGAAATAATGTAAAATACTTAAGGGATTGAGATTTGTGATTGGTAAGGGTAGCCTGCCATGTTAACAAATGAACTAAGTAAATTGAAATGGAATAAAATGTTAGGAAGTAGAGAAGGGCAATATAGGAATAAGTATTATTCATATACCCTAAACCCCTTTAGCCATATTCTATACGTTTATTTCATATTCACAAAACAAAATATAAACTTGAGGTCGGCCACCATTAAGGGTAAACAAGGGAAGATAAAGCTAGGATCAAGAGGAAAGCTTAAGCAATAAAGTCAAAGATCAAATCTCAACACCTTAAGCTCAAAGCTAATGTGAATAATGACTACACCTCATATTTTTCTTGTTTTCTGTTTTAAGATGAAATCCGAATTATTTTGCAAAGTTATTTGCCTTGTTTTTGATTGTAGAAATGGATATATAAGATTGTTGATGATTTATGGTATTTCATATGGATTTTATGATATGTTTTAATGTGTAAACCCTATTAAATGACATCCAAATGCCTTGCAATTTTAGATTTAGATCAGAAATGATATTTCAGAGATGGGTTTCAATTTTCATAATTTTCACAATTAATGTAGATTTTATATTAATTTTCTAGTGAGAAAAATGGATATTTGGGTTTAAAATAATTTACGGCTAAATTATATATTTTTTAGGTTTGAAATTTATATATGTTAGAAAACATATTAAAAATGATTTATAGGAATTTTTGCAGAATTTTCCTAAATGTTTTAATGAATATATAAAATTATTTAAGGTATGAGACTTAAACGTTTTATATATTTACAAAAGGAGAAGGGGTATTTTGTAAATAAATTAAATTGTTTATTTATGAAATATTGGCAGCACTTTTGGAAAAGAAATTAGCAACCAGTAATATTTTGAGAAAAAAAGCAAGTAAGTTGAAAAAATTACTTAAAAAGGTTAAAAATCAGTTTAAACGTGCTTTTTACATGTTTCACCACTTTTGGCACTTAGCTTTCGACCAAGTACTTCCGCCTCCTTCTCAGTCGAAACCAATGCACCTAGTATTAATACTTGGTACGTAGCGAATTGGACTAAGGCGTAAGGTATGAAGTTGAAGCATGGGGTTTTGAAGGGGTTGAAGCGTGTCTTCGTTTTTAAAAGAGAATGCGCCTGCTTTGCTTTCGAATTAATCAGCTTTCGACATGGTTAGCTTTCGACTAGGATAAACTATTTTAAAGAAATGGTTGCGCCTTTGTTTTAAGAAATTGCTTTCGCCTAGGTCGAAATCCCTTGTTCTCATTTTTTTCCTTTCGATGCAGTGCGTTCGAAAGGTCCCTTTGTTTTAAAATCCAAGCCACTTCTCCATTGCTTTCAAAGAAAATGGTTTTGACACCATCACTTCTTTTTATTAAGAAATTTCGTAAGTGTTGCTTTCGACACTGTTCTTTTATGACCCTTTTGAGATTTTTAAAGATAAACCCAGAGGTTTCGAGTAACATAGTTTTGAGTGGTTTCGAAAGGTTTTTCCACATGTTTTACTTGAATCCAAATGCTTTCGAAAGGTTTTATGGATTTAATGCTTTTCAAAGGCTTTAAAAGTAAGGTATGTTTATGGTGTTTTAATAAGAGGATGTCTAAGGTTTTAAAGCTTTCAAAAGGAAGGTTTTTCAATGTTTTCGAAAGGTTTATTAAGAATGGTTTCGAAAGGTATGTTTTGGCCTTTCGTCCTAAGGTTTCACTTGTATCGAAAGGGGTACTTTCAATGGGTTCGAAAGTGGTACTTTCAAAGGTTTAAACGTTTTCATCTATAAAGTTTTGTGTAATGTATATATAACATGACAAGGTGATTTGAATAAAGCATAGAGTACATTTTCCTTGTTTAAAGAATGATTTAAAGGTTTAAATCAATTTGAAAGAAATGGTTTTCAAGGAATATTTATGGGTATTTAACCCTAAGTAAAATGACTAAGATATTAGAATTCCATATGGGACAGGTATAGGGTCCCCTTTATACATTAGCTATTAGCCCCTAGCTAATTTAGTCTAAATTTCCAGTGTGTAGGGCTTTATCGTAGGTAAGACTAAAATGATGTTACACACAAAAAGGAATATATATGTATAGAGATAGGTTATTAGTGAGCTTGCAAAGCCATTAGGATCAGTTGACCCTGGAGAAGTAAGTTAGGAACAGACCGTCCAGAAGAGGAGTATCTAACAGAAGTTAGATTATTTGTTTATTATGTCTGGTAGGCCCGAGTCAGTCAAAGGTTAATAGTTGGTGAAACAAAGCTATATTGTTCAAGCAGATAGTCCATTTGTTACCAGATTTATATGCTTTCATGATATTGATATTATTGTTTTAACCAGTTTTGGTTTCATGATTAAGATTTGCAAAGGATATGTCTTAAGAGGATATTAGTGAGGGGAAACCCGTTCCACTAAGCGGCGTTGTCTCACTTAATACAAAATAACTTAGATGTATAGTTTTATTCACACCAGGCTTTATGTTTGACTCGAAGTTTATCTTTTTCCCTTAAACTCTCGGGTGCTCAAAATTGATTTTAGTATGCCGAGGGTTGAGGATTTCAGGTTAGTAGGTGGACGGGTAAAGCTTCTGATGAGGAGTAGGAGGCTGAAGTTAGCTATTTAGGAGTTGTTTTGTTTTTTTTATTCCACTGTGTTGTATTAAGTCAGTTATGACTATTTAGTACTTTGGTCATCCAATGGCGCATCTTCGTATGTCGCTCTTGGCATATTTTGTAATAATTATATTTGATCTAAACCTGGGAGATGTTTAGGATTATGTAACTTTGATATGAAATGTTGTTTTGAAATGTAATCAGAAAAATATTTTAATCTATGATGATTTTATTTCATATTCAAGTGCTTTTGATATTATGGTTACCATTAACATTACCGTATTTTATCACCGAAAGTTAATATTATGGATGACTGCAGCATCTGTAGCGCTTAGTTTCCGGCCTTCAGATAGGGGATGTTGCAGTAAAATACAAGTCGCTACACTCTCCCCCTTTTAGTAATTTCCCCTTCGAAATCCCCTAATCGAGCAAGTCAAAATCTATCATAGCTATCCCCCATGCCTAAAAACCATAATATGCATGAGTAATCATATCAAATATCAACCATCAATCATCAAATATCAAACATCAAACATCAAACATATAATATAAAACACCAAGAAGTAACATCCATGCCTATCCTAGCATGCTGGATACTAAACGTCTCGTATAAAACATCAAATACGATATCAAGTAAGAGATCAAATAAGAAAACTAACGATAAAATGGAAATCTTGCTAAGTAAAGAGCTCTGAACAAGTGGTCCTCATGCTCCCCTCAGTTTCACATGTGTAATTTCCTTCGCTTTCACTCCACTGAACCTTTACCACTTCACCGTCTTCCTTCTGTGCCATTTCATATCACATCCTACGATATGATTTGGCCTACAAAGTCTCGATGTTTCAAGTTCAATCTCGATATCCTTTAGCTGATCCTGTGCCATCTTTCCAAATGCCTCTTGTAAGCTCTTTTGAAGCCCACTAGTGAATAAAGGATCTTGGTCACTTACAATGCTCTTTGGCATACCATGGAATCATACTATCCACTTTAAATACAATTTGACTAATTTGGATGTCGTTCTACTGGACTTAATGGGTATAAATCTAGCACTCTTCGTCAATCTACCAACTATGAATCAGATGCTATTGTACCCCCTTCGTCCTTGCTAATTCATCGATAAAGCCCATCGATATATTCTCCTACTTCTACTTAGGAACAGATAATCTCTCATCCTTACAGAGCCAACCATCTCGATCGAGTTTGCACTGCATCATCTCTTTAGATTCTAGTCGCTCATGTAACTTAGCCATGTTCTCCGCTATCCTAGCATCATGCCTTTAACTAGTACCGCTCCACTAAATCAAAGTGATTTGATAGTCAAACTAGCCATCAGCTTTGGCTCTAGCTCAGTTCGAGGTCAGAAGTCATGACCAGCAATAACTTGAGCCGTGTTCACTCTAGGAACATCACTCCCAAACTGGCATGTATTCTACTCACAGCATCAACGACTGCATTTCTTTTACAAGGTGCATAGGAAATGTCAAAGTCGTAGGAGGCCAGAAATTCTAACCATCGCTACTAGGGAAGGTTGATATCCTTCCGAGAGAAGAGGTACTTCAATGATGTGGGGTCAATGAACAACATGAACCCCTCTTCTTGTAGACAGTGCCTCCAAATCTCCAAAGTGAATACAATCACCGCTAACTCCAAATCATGAATTGGGTACTTCTTCTCATGTGGTTTTATCTGTCACTAGCATACACAACAACCTTTCCCTTTTACATCAATACCACACCTAGTCCAGTACCATGGTCATCAATGTATATTGCCAACTCCTCATTTTCACTCGGAATAAATAATGCCGACGCACTCATCAACCTCTCTTTTAAACTCACAATGCATACTCGCACCTCATATTTCAAAAAAAGTCTGATTCCTCTTTGTCAAATCCGCTAACAATGCTGCTACCTTTGAGAAGTCCTTGATAAAGCATCTATAATATCCTACTAATCCCAGGAAATTCCCCGCATTTGTAGAACTCTCGAGTCGACTCCAATCCCGCACTGCTGTTACCTTCGTACGATCCAAAACAATGTTCTACTCTGAAACAACATGACCTACGAATCTCAGTTCCTTTCTTCAAAAGTGATACTTCGAAAACTTCACCATCAATCGGTGTTTTCTCAACACATCGAACACAATCCTCAAATGCATCTCGTGCTCCTCTTCCATCCACGAGTAGACAGAAATACCATCAATGAATATAAGCACGAACTTACTCAACTGATCTCTCAAACACCAATCATGAGATCAACAAAGTATGTTAGTATGTTTATTAGCTCGAACAGCATAACCAACCACTCCTAAAATCCAAATGTTGTATGAAATTCTATGATCAACACACACTCTCTAGCTACACTTTGTTAATGAAACCCAATCGCAAGGTCTAATTGGGAGAATACCTTCGTGCCATGGAACTGATCGAACAAGTCGTTGGTACATGAGAGTGGATACCGGTTCTTCTTTATCACCCTAGTCAAATTATGATAATTAGCACAAACCTCAAAGAGCCATCTGCCTTAGTGGCGAACACTACAGTGCACCCCACTCAAATATGTTCCTGTGAATGAACCCTCGCCTTAATAGGTCATCCACTTGCACCTCTAGTTCCTTCTAGTCTTTAGATTCTATATGCCTCAAAGTCATAACTACTAGTCTAGCATCTCTGACCAGATCGATATGGAACTCTATCTCCCAATGTGTTGGTAATCCGGTTGTCTCATCGAGTGTGTTTGGATACTCTCTAGCTACAAGCACAAATGATGACTTGTCATGCGGGATCTTCAAAGAAAATAGAAAGCTAACCATTACCTTATCCTATGGTGGGCAGCCTAACTCTAACATTCACCCATCCTTCACCCCAATTATTACCAACAGCCTTTCATGGTCCACCACTACTCCATACCTCTTTAGCTAGCCCATTCCTAAAATAATATTGATCACAATGAAACCCAAAACAAAGCAATCAAAAAAAAGCATCCATGACTCAATAACACTTGGTCTTGACAAACATGCGCAGGCTGGCTAAACCTCCAACAGTGTCTATCACAATATAAGGTCGGTAAACCATCTTGAGTCTAAACCAAATCTATTTATTGAATCACTAGATATGAAAAAATGTGTATCCCCTAGTATCAAATAAACATGCATAGGGTCGTCATAAATGGAAAGATACCTTAAACAATATTGCCCTTTCCCTTCTCCTTCACCGATGGAGCACTAGACAAAGTCAAAATGGCAATCAATGCATATGCCCTCACCATTTTCTTGTTGTTGTTGTCATTGTTCCATTCTTGCTTGCCTCACTTGGCCGATTGTAGTTTTGGCTTACTTTCAGAACAACAACCATCTAAACCTAATTTGGGCACTCGTATCATAAAGCCTTTTCAACCTCCTTCTCGAGGCTCTCATCAAAGCAGCCAATCAATCGCTTCCTAAGATGATTATTCAACCAAATCATAAACTCTTCATTCTTTTCGAGTGAAGTAATAATGAATGATAGATCGTACTTCAATTGTACATCAAATTCGGTTAGGTACTCTGACACAGACATATCGCCTTGCTTCAAATCGACGAACTTTCTAAATAGTACCGACTTTTGAACAGTCAGGATAAACTTCTCTTCGAAGCGAACTATGAACCAATCCCATGTAAATCGATCCTTGAGGGTCTCAGCTCTAAGGGTGTTTCACTAGTTCATTGTCCGTCCTTGGAGTTATCTAAAGGCCAACTTCCTCCTTATGGTGTCATCTAACTCCAAGTCATCGAAGTTCCCCTTGCAAGTATCCATCCAGTCTTGCACCTCAGCAGCCAACTTTCTTTCAAGGAAAGGTCTACCTTCCAGATGTACGTAGTCTTTATACTGCTTGGCAAAGTCAACTCTAGGCGTTTTCAACTGAGCACCCTTAACATTAGGAGAAACTTAGGCATTTCAAATCATGTTTTGCATTATCTCAATGAATGTGTTCTATATATTAGGGTCGATAGCCCCCGATCCTTCCCCTTACTGAACTCTAGAGACAAACTTACTAACAAGTTTCTTGTATGCCAGATCATTCCTAATCTATAATAAGAACGACCAGTCTCCCATAATAAAGAACCACATCAATTGTATTCGTGTGTGGAACGCGATTTATATGCTATATATACAACTATATACTTTTGAAAAGCAAAATATTTAACTAGTATGCTCTCTCTTATACTCTCGATCTAGTCTAAGTGATAACTCATACTTATCTTTATTGGACCACGATATCAACTTAGGTCATCTATGCAACCTAAGCTCTGATACCATATGCGATGATCGCCCTACACCTTCAACACCCAATATCCTGTATAGTCCGCTGAAACGTTGCCCGGGATGTAAGATGATTGTTATGTAACAACCCACCTTTGTGACCCCAGGTCCTATGCCCGAACTGATGCCAACACTTTAGAATAAAAAAGACGAGTCATTGGGGTAAGATAAAATATGTATATGGTCACAGGCAGATATCAGATATTAAATATAGTTCTAACTAACACTATCTACTTTCAGAGTCTCATAACGGATGTAAATAAGATATAGAATCTAATAATACCATAGTCACATCACCATAACATATCTGAAATGTCAAATACACATGTCTGAATAAATATAGGTACATTCCAATCCCACAAATATAGAATCAAATCCAGGTGCAATATTGATCTACACCATATATACAATATATCAATAAATCTCCATCTCTTATACCACCTCATCTCTGAACTCCATTAACCTATATATATAAATGAAAGTAGGAGTGGGTTAGACATAAGTCTGGTGAGTGAGCCATATTCTATCTACATATATAATTAAAATAACACTATAACATGATACGAGTCTATCGTCTGACCACCATGCATTCTGTCTTCATGTCATACTTAACTTCATACATGTATATCCATACCGCATCATATCTGTATGGACTCACGTTGTGGTTCGGCCTTATTCCCTGTAGAGTTGTATGTTGCTCGCCTTACCTAAATCTCGTATAGGACTCACTTCCCTGGACTGTCCAAAGCCTACAAGAAAGCCTATTGTCCTCGTTCTACCTAATTCGACTTACATCTTGGTTAGCCCGTAGCCTGCAGTGTTGCTTAACATCCACTTCTTCCCCTTCCCCACCATAACTTTAAAGGGGAAATAATATCGTGATGCCTAGAACACCCACTAAGTGTCACAGGACGGCACTTGCATCGCATGCGTACTCTATGCTATCTATCTTGTGTCCCAGACTCGTTCCTGTCCACGTTCACCATCGCATCACAATATCGTATCACAACACATATATATTCTCTCTCTACACAACAACAAAACCATCCATATGTCCATTCATTTCGTAACACCATCACCTCTCTTGCACGTCTCAATCACCTTCCAGAACATTAGAGAAAAAAATCGAATTACATTTAATTTATTTATATTAAGCCATTAGGCCGTGGTTTAATTTGGCAGTTTCATATGTGCACTGGTGCACAAGTCTATGGCCACTGGTCCACTGGTGTACATTTAAGTTTTAGTTTGGGTTTTTATGCTTTTCCATTGTTTTTCTCACTTTTGTCCGCCACCTCTTTGTCTCAGATCATTAAGGAATGTTCCTAGACTATAGGTTTAAGTTCTTAAATCAATTTATGTCATCTATTTCATGGATTTTGATGCTAAACCTTCAAATTTCCTGAATTTATGTTAACCTAGTCTCTAATCATTTATATCAACCAAATACCTTCCAAACCATGTTAATTTCTAAATTAAAGTATATATATGTTATCCAGCCTTTTGACTAGGACACATTAGAACATATTAGATGGATCGAACTTGGAGTTACCAAAGCAGAAGCCCAAAGAGATAGCTCAAGAGTCCAAAAAAACACAAATAGAGTCACAAGGCCAAAGCCAAACCAACCCAAACCAAAACAAGGGTGGAACCACCCAAGTAATGTGCCGGTACCAACCCCACAATGTGGATTGGTATCGACCTCTATTTTCTTCCCCAATGATGGCTAACTTCTGCCAACTAGTCTTACTTTAAGAAAAAAGCCTATTCCTAATGTCATTTTGTTGATCCAATGCAATTCTTCATCAATCTCCACAAGCAATTGAAGCTGCAACTTTGTTCTTCCATAACTCCATCATTTAGACTCAGAGACAAGATAATATTGGTGCAAACAAGTATCATGATGCTAACCACAAGACGAACCAAAATGAAGAGTTAAAGGCAGCCATATTGGCCATCTTATGGGTAGTACCGACCCCTGTCCTTGGAGTTGTACCGACCCATACAAACTGATGACTGGTAGTTTATTTTCAAGGGGAATTGGTCTAAAGCATGGGGAACCGCCTGGAGATATTTTGTACGAGATTTTAAGCCTCTACCTCTATAAATAGGAAGGTAGGGTTCAATTTTCAGGATCTTTTGGCTCTTGTTCTCCTTATTCTTAATTCTTGTAACCAAGCATCGAAGTTGGACCGATCCATAAGAACTTTTTCCTCTAAGTCAGAATATAAGCAATAAAATTGTAAAGTGAACATTAGGCCTTGACTTGCCAAACCACTATAAATTATTGTGTGCTTTTTCTTATTCATTTTTCATTTAATTCTTCACTTTTTATTGCAACAACCCCAGTTGAGATACCTGAATTTAAAACCAACATAATTAAAATAGTAACAATAAATATTTAAGAGATTTGGGGATTTTATTCTATTTCATTTTCTAAATGAATGTGAATTTGGATAAAGAATTGGAAGGAGAATTTAAAAATGGGCATTCTCAGGTGGAAAATTTAATATTTGGTAAATTCAAGGAAAATATTATTTTTATGTGGTTTGATTCTTTTATTTAAAAAATAAAAAGGAAGTTGGGAACTAATTTGATGGAAAATAAAGCAATAGGGATTTATAATAAGTAATTATTTTGAAATAATCAATTATTTAAATATAAGTGTAGTCTTGGAAAAAATAAGGATTAATTGAATATAAAGAAATTATTTTGACAAATAAAATTGGACGAGTGAGCTTTGTATTCATTCTATTAGTTATAAATAAAATTTGTAACTACTTGTTTTTCCATTGATTTTTTTGTAATGAATATGAGATGAATTTATCAAAAAACAATGATGTTGAAAATTATTGTTAAAATTGGATTTTGTTGATCTAAAAAGCTATTCATACTATATTCATTAAAATAATGAGAACAACTTTTATTTTAAAAGTTGAGTTGAATACTTAATCCGTTCCAAAACAAATAAAATGAGAATTATAGCTTGTGTGTTATTTAGTCAAAAATGAGGTTAAAAAGTAAAATCAACTCATGTTTGAAAACCTTATTTATATGTGAACGGTTGTTTGGTAAAGTGGAAATAAGAAGAAATAACAAAAGAAAAATAAAACAAATTAATTTTTTTTGTTGAGTTAAATAGAACTAAGGCCCAAATAGGCTAAATAAGTAAGGTTAGTGAGATGAAATAATAACACGTATGTTTGTTTTCTCTTCTCACTTTTCATTTACAGTAAACAAAACAGACAGAAAACCATTCTTCATCCGATCACCTCAAATCCTAGAAATCAAAATCAAACCAAATAAAATCCTAAAAATACCCAAACTTAATCTAAGCTTCTCTACAACCTTCTTTATACCTTAGACCCAAAAAGCTAGGGTATTGGCCATGGTTGGAGATCAAAGTTGGTTGTATAGCTATGAGGGATAGTGAAATTTGGGCAGAAATTGCTGGTTACTAGAAAAATCATAAAAATCAAAAATTTGGATATGTTGTTTGTATCTTATGTACCCACTTTTTGTAAAAAATTTGTAGGAAAATATTAAGTTTTGCTATGCCAAACCCTTTCTGCACCGAGGACGAAAATGTAGGAATTTTCTAAGATTAGGCCTTGTGCTGTTACATGCTTTTTTGAAAATTTTGGATGCTAAGGTGAGTTTATCTCACACTTCCAGTTCAAATTCAAACGCATGTTGTTATTTGCTTAATTGAATGAATATAGGTTTGAATTGATCTCAATTTGATGTGTTATTTTCTATCTTTGATCATTAAAATTTCAGTTTGCTGGAGCCCTATTTTGCATTTTCTTGCTATACATATAGTTGTATTGGATGCGCATGCTGTAGAAATGATAGCTCATGAATCAAATTAGTCATCGTCGAAAAAAATGAATGATGACAAACAAAAAAGGCGATTGGCACTGCCTGGAACACGTTCCAAGCGGTGGCACCGATCAAGCAGTGTCTTGCAACCGATCGACTGGTCATGGCCTAGAACGCGTTCCAAGTCATGCTAGTAACCCTCTTTGTATGCTCTGTGTTTCCTATTGGTTTGCTTCTTTGAATTCTGGTGTGGTGTTGTTTTGGAGCCAATTTTTAACAGCAATTCAATGTTAATTCTTGGGTTTTCATACCTTGATTTGGTGATTTCTTCTTGATGTTTTCCTACTGTAGAAACTATGACGCAGCCTACAGGATCACACAACTCACGAATTGATGAATTCGCGGGAAATGGATTGATGAAACAAAATGAATCGATGAATTGAAGATACCCAAGTGCCCAAATCCGTTGATCTCTCGAGATACCGGATTCTAGCTATCTTCAACACGTTGATCACGCACGATACCGCGTTAGAAGATCTACGATTCTTCAACGTTGATCTCACGCACGAGATTCCGTGAATCGGCTTCAAGTTCGTTGATTCGAGCGCACTCGAATATCCGAAGATGGAGAAAGGAGATAACACTCAACTTCTAATTTTAATGGTGGCACAAAGCACAAACCAAATTTTATTCAAAAATCAACTCCTTTTACAAACGACTATACACCACTATTTATAGGGAAAGTTACAACACACACGATTAACAAGTTACAACAATGTGACTTAACAAATACAATCGACTTAAGAAAATACAAGCAACGACTTAAGAAATACAAACAACGACTTAAGAAATACAAACAACGACTTAAGAAACTAGGCAGCGACCTACTGGAGCGGCATTCTGGCGCTTCGCGACTTAAGGATTTGCGGCATAGCGATCTTCAGCGACCTAAGAAAACTCGTCCGCGACCTAACTTCGACGACTTACGGAATGCGGCATTCAATCAGCGACCTAACTTCATTTTGTTCGCGACTCCAAGAATTTGCTCCCGACTTAAGGAGCGTTGCTTCGCGACATAGGAAACTGGAAACTCGCGACCTAAGGAAGGTCGTTCGCGACTTAGAGTTTGCTCACGACCTAAAGAATCCTGGAACGGCGGCCTCTTCTTCGTGATCTAGGGTTCCGCCTTCGCCGCGACTTAAAGTAGCGCAATTCAAGGTACGCACTGCATCATCCTCCCCTGGTTGGAAAGAATTCGACCTCGAATTCACGCTCTCCTCTTCTTCGATATGCTTATTCTCATGATATGGAATCAAGTGTTTGACGTTGAAAACGTCAGCAGTATGGATATGATCCGGCAATCTCAACTGATAAGCATTCTCATTAATCTTCTTTATGATTTCCAAAGGACCAATCTTCCTAGCAGCTAGTTTGTTGTAAGTACCAACAGGAAATCGATCCTTGGTCAATACTGCATATACCAAATCTCCTTCTTTGAAGTCAACATGTCGTCGTTTCATATCCGTGGATTGCTTATATTTCTCATTCGCCTTAAGCAATCGTTCCTGCACAACCTTGTGACACTCTTGTAATTCATTCACAAAATCACTAGCCCGTTTGATCACTCCTTTCTGCTGTGGAACTACAAATAAATCCAACGGTCCTTTAGGAATTGTTGAGTACACAACCTGGAATGGGCTGAACCCAGTGCTACGATTAACTGCAAGGTTGTGTGCAAATTCAGCTTGACATAACTTCGAATCCCAACTCTTCAAATTGTCATCCACGAGGCATCGCAATAGATTACCTAGGGATCTGTTTACAACTTCAGTCTGTCCATCCGTCTGTGGATGATAAGCACTACTGAATTTCAGCTTAGTCCTGACCATTCTCCATAGACTCTTCCAAAAATGACTCAGAAAACGAGTGTCTCTATCTGATACAATAGATTCAGGCAACCCATGAAGATGATAGATCTCTCTGAAGTATAATTGTGCAACATTAACTGCATCTGCCGTCTTCTTGCATGCGATAAAATGTACCATTTTTGAAAATCGGTCAACCACCACGTAGATAGAATCATTGCCACGTTGCGTTCTCGGCAATCCCAATACAAAGTCCATACTAACATCTACCCATGGTTTAGTAGATATAGGCAACGACATATATAAACCTGCATTTGTCGCCGTCCCCTTTGAAACCTGACAAATATGGCACCTCTGAACAAACTTTCCAACCTCCTTCCTCATTGATGGCCAAAAATAAGACTTTGAAATTAGCTGCATAGTACGATCACGGCCCACGTGTCCTTCTTCATGTAATTCTTTGATGATTTTCATTCGCAGACTGCAATCTGGAATACACAATTGATTTCCTTTGAATAGAAAACCATCAACCAGCATATATCCATCCATTTCTCCCTGTTTGACTTTATCTAGGATTTTAGAAAAATATGAATATGAAGTAAACAAATCTGGAAGCAAATCAAAACCCATCACCTCTACTCGCATGGTTGTTAGTAAATTATTCCTCCGACTCAATGCATCGGCAACGCGATTAGTTACTCCAGACTTGTGTTTTACGACAAATGTAAATTGCTGCAAATAAGCTATCCACGATGCATGTCTAGCTGCAATTTTATCCTGCCCTTGTAAATGATTCAACGCTTCATGATCTGTATACAAAACAAATTCTTTGTGGAACAAGTAATGTCTCCAATGCTTCACAGCTTGCACAATAGCATAAAATTCCACATCATATGTATTGTATCTCATCTTTGCTCCAGAAAGTTTCTCACTGAAATATGCAATTGGACGTCCCTTCTGACTCAACACTCCTCCAATTCCAACTTTCGATGCATCCATATGTAACTCAAATAGCAACTAAAAATCTGGCAGTACTAGAGTTGGTGCTGACGTTAAAAGTTCCTTGATCCGCTCAAAAGCAAGTTCTGCTTCTTTTGTCCATGAAAATTGCTTTCCCTTCACACAATTAGTAACAGGCGCCATCACACTACTAAAGTGCGGTATAAATCTTCGATAAAATGAAGCTAACCCATGGAAACTTCTGACTTCTGTTATAGTTTTGGGTTGTGGCCAATTTCTAATTGCGGCAACTTTACTCTGGTCCACTTGTATCCCTTCCTTGGACACGACATAACCCAGAAATAAAACACTCGGCATCATGAACACGCATTTCTTCGTCGCTGCATAGAACTGTTCTTGACGAAGAATAGTTAACACCTTTCGCAAGTGTTGAACGTGCTCCTCTGTACTAGCACTATAGATCAAGGTATCATCAAAGTAAACCACAACAAACTTTCTAATGTAAAGTCTGAAAATTTGATTCATCACCCTCATAAATGTACTTGGTGCATTAGATAAACCAAACGGCATGACCAACCATTCATATAATCGTTCCCGTGTCTTGAATGCTGTCTTCCATTCATCTCCTGGTTTTATGCGAATCTGATGATAACCACTCTTAAGATCGATCTTCGAAAAGATTACAGATCCACTAAGCTGATCCAATAGGTCATCAAGTCATGGCATAGGAAATCTGTATCTGACAGTTATTTTGTTGAGTGCCCTACTGTCCGTACATATTCTCCATGAACCATCTTTCTTCGGTACTAACAAAGCTGGTACAGCACAAGGACTGAGACTCTCTCGAACATGCCCTTGATTAAGCAACTCCTCAATCTGTCTCCTCAACTCCTCATGCTCTTTCGGACTCATACGATAATGCGGCCTATGCGGTAAAACAACACCTGGTACTAGGTCAATCTGATGTTGTATGTCCCTCAGTGGTGGTAATTCCTTGGGCAATTCCGAAGGAAAGACATCTTCAAACTCATTCAACACCGGCTTAACTTCCTCAGGAATTTCAAGATCTTCACTCGTTTCATACCCAATCAACATAAACACTTCAGCACTATCTTTCACTTCTTCAACAAATTCTCTTGTAGATAAAAGACTAGTTGGTTCCACTTTCGGATCTGACTTGCTTTCACTTTGTTCACGCTTCTTAGGAACTAAGGTGATTTGAGTCCCTTCGAACATGAAACTGTAGCTGTTGGTGCGACCATTATGTTGTACAGCTCTATCATACTGCCATGGTCTTCCCAATAGTAGATGACACACATCCATATCTACATTCATCTTTGTACTTCTTCCCAATAGAAAATGTAATAAATGCTCGTCTTCCCACTTTCACTTCTCCACCTTTCTTTAGCCATGCTAGTTTATAAGGTCTAGTGTGTTTTTCAATCTTCAACCCTAACTTCTTGACAGCTTCTTCAGAAATAATGTTATCGCAGCTTCCCGCATCAATTACAAATCGACAAACGTTTCCCAAGATAGTACATGTAGACTGAAAGATATTGCTCCTCAGCCAACTAGAATCATCCTCTTGCTTTTGCATTAAACAAGACCTCCTCATCATCAAGTTACACCCTTCATCTCCTGACACAACTTCTTCTTCTTCATCAAACTTCGATGGTTGAGAATAATCAACTTCATCTTCTACATCATCATACTCACATTCTTGCAACTAATGCTCTCTTCTTTGGCTTTGTACATTCATTACTTTTATGGCCAAACTCCTGACAATTATAGTACTTAATACTGTTATTGACCTTGGTCTTAGCAGCTTCATTGACAACCAGTTTATTGACGGCCTTGGAAACATTTGCACTACCACTAACACCCTTAATCTGATTATTGGAACTCGTAAACACACCACCTCCTCGTCTCCCTTGTTTCTCCCAAGCTAGAGCTTTTTGATGTGCTTCAGCAACATACATTAGATTAAACATATTAACCATGTCCTGAATTTGCATTCGTCACCCTCCAATATATCTAGCCGTTAGTTGTTCCTCAGTTTCCATAATATCATTCCTTGCAATCAATTGATAGAATTCATCCGCATAATCATTCACCGTCCTCGTCCCTTGTCTCAAATTCTGCAAACGTTGATACATAAGAGATTGATAATTGTATGGCAAGAAAGTTGCTTTCATCATCTTTCTCATCTTCTCCCAAGTAACAAATTTTGATTTTCCCACTCTCTCCCTAGTTAGTTTAGTTTGTTGCCACCAAGCCATAGCTCTTCCCTGTAGTTTTGTAGCAACTAATTGAACTCTACGATTCTCTGGCACCTCCTTGAAATTCAAAATTTCTTCAACACTAGACAACCAATCAAGAAATTCTTCTGTTTGCATACCACCTTTGAATTCTGGAATTTCCATCTTCATACCCGACTCCCATTTACGATCATTTTTTGAATCTCGAAATTGCTTTCGCACTTGGCCTTGATTTCGATAATAAATACTACCTCTATCACCATATTCTTCAAAATCAGATGTACTATGATATCGATCCTGACCATCGATGTCTCTACGTCCACGAATATCCCTTCTACTATGTCTTTCAACATCACGATATGGTTCTTCCTCAAATTCCCGATGATTTCTTCTCTCTTCATCTCGATAGCCATGATGATCTCTCATCATTGAAACTGATGACTCTCTTCTATCCCGAGGAGATTGTGGTGACATTCTCCTTTCTTCCGAAACCGACGGCGAAACCCTATTTCTACCTTGGTTCGAAACTGGTGAAGTTCTCCTGTGACTTTGATTCACGTCGTTCATCATTTTCTCCAATTTTTCTATACCCTCGTTGAACCTTTCATTGATACGCTGTTCCATCTGCTCAGCTTCTTGTCTTCTATATACTTCTTCAACATTTTGATATCTGTTAGCACGTCTCGGAGGCATGATCAAGTCTTCAACAAATTCAAACACAAAACTTCACAAAACTTCAAATCTCGGAAGTTCACACCCAACGAACTTGGAAAAGTTCGCTTCTAGCTCTGATACCAAACTGATGCAGCCTACAGGACCACACAACTCACGAATTGATGAATTCGTGGGAAATGGATTAATGAAACAAAATGAATCGATGAATTGAAGATACCCAAGTGCCCAAATCCGTTGATCTCTCGAGATACCGGATTCTAGCTATCTTCAACACGTTGATCGCGCACGATACCGCGTTAGAAGATCTACGATTCTTCGACGTTGATCTCACGCACGAGATTCCGTGAATCGGCTTCAAGTTCGTTGATTCGAGCGCACTCGAATATCCGAAGATGGAGAAAGGAGATAACACTCAACTTCCAATTTTAATGGTGTCACAAAGCACAAACCAAATTTTATTCAAAAATCAACTCCTTTTACAAACGACTATACACCACTATTTATAGGGAAAGTTACAACACACACGATTAACAAGTTACAACAATGTGACTTAACAAATACAATCGACTTAAGAAAATACAAGCAACGACTTAAGAAATATAAACAACGACTTAAGAAATACAAACAACGACTTAAGAAACTAGGCAGCGACCTACTGGAGCGGCATTTTGGCGCTTCGCGACTTAAGGATTTATGGCATAGCAATCTTCAGCGACCTAAGAAAACTCATCCACGACCTAACTTCGACGACTTACGGAATGTGGCATTCAATCAGCGACCTAACTTCATTTTGTTCGCGACTCCAGGAATTTGCTCGCGACTTAAGGAGCTTTGCTTCGCGACATAGGAAACTGGAAACTCACGACCTAAGGAAGGTCGTTCGCGACTTAGAGTTTGCTCGCGACCTAAAGAAACCTGGAATGGCGGCCTCTTCTTCGCGATCTAGGGTTCCGCCTTTGCCGCGACTTAAAGTAGCGCAATTCAAGGTACGCGCTGCATCAAACTACTTTATGGTTGCAGTATAACACACCTTCTTTGCACTGTTTCAAAACTGAATTTGTAAAGTTATATATTTAAATCAAATTATTTTCTCAATATATATATTTATTATTACTTATAAACGTGACTTTGGAAAGATGCGTATATATATTAATAGTTTTAAAAATGTTTTGAAAAGCATGGTTTAAATATATAGGTTTAGCAATCTATGTTTCCTAGTATCTATTATTCGTTTTACGAAGCACTATTTCTAGCATAGTTTGAAAAGGAAAGCTGGTTTTATATAATAAATTGCACTTTCTCAGTTAAATGAGGAATTGAATCAAACGGCCTAGTAAAACAAGTGGTATGGAACACTTGCGTTTACTTCTCCGGTTAATTCTTGGACTTATTCGATTAAATCCTTCCTACACATGAGTGAAGTTTACTAACTTATAGTAAATGTTTGAGTAAACTTGTATGGTATGGGACGTATGGCTGTTACTTGAACAGTTGCTATTTGGGAGTATATAACACCTATTCTAGCGATTTTCAAACTCATCCTTGGAGTTTAATAGGCTTTCACACCTATCTTGGAGTATTATAGTCTCTTATGTCTATCTTGGAGTTTTATAGGTTTTCAAGCCTATTTTGGATTTATTATGGGATTTCATGCCTATCTTGGAGTTCTATAGGCATTCATGCCTCTTGGAGTTTACACGCGTGTTCGATGAATTCATGTGTTCACCAACCTTAGAATATTTTAGGCGCCTTCCCCTTTATGATTTCTAGTTTTCTATTGTTAATTTCTGGATCCTATGAGGTTTCAGTTTTCACCAAAATTAACTTGAGATTTGCTTGTTTGAAGCTAAAATAATATTTAGAATTCTAGTGAATGAATTTTTAAGAATGCTGATTTTTTATTGTGGTTTTACACTTTATGGTTAAGTGTTGTTATTGAGATCTAATTTAGTATTATCACTCTATCTCACATTTATCTGAATAAAAACTAGACTAACCCGTTTATTATTTTAAAATTCTCGAGTCAGACCGAGATATTTCAGGTCTTTTAAGTAATGACTTCTAGAGTTGGACCATTCATGAGTTAGTTTGTTATCTTTTATCATCATCTTGTATATATCTATGTAGTGTCTATTTTGTCTTAGAGACAGAGATGCATTTTGTGTGCTACTTGTTATTTTGAGTTGTCGAGCATGTATATTGAGTGGATCTCTATGACCACTATTTTGTAGTCTATCATGTATATGCTCATATTCGCTTCAGTTGTATCTCTTATGTATATTCTATTATTCACTTTGTGATTCTGTGTTGTGATATTATATACTGTTCTGAATTATGATTAAGCTACTATATTATTGTTTTGTGCTTGGATCATATATGTCGAACTCCTCTTCAAAAGAAAAAATAGTCACATAATTTTACATATCGATACTCGCTCATAGCAATACTACAGATGATCACTCCTAACCAACCTTATTCTTCGCATTAGTAGATGATATTATTAGCTAATATCTTTTGTTAATGAGGGTCTAAAGGTGGGGCATTACAGTTGTTATCAAAGCTGAGTTCAGAACAATATACATTATTTGAGACACAAATCCTGGCCTAGGCTGACTTAGAGTCCCCATCCCTTGGGGGTGTTCGATAGAGATTTAAAATTTATTTCCTAATTAGGATAGGGATATAGGTGATTATCAGAGAATAACCATCGCGACATAATTGTATGATTTTGTATTACTATATAAAATTAGTATTAAAGATTGTTTATGTTAGACCTTAAATGCTTTATGATTGAATCGTTGTGTCCTAATCCCTTAATGATAAGAGCTGCACAGCAAAAGCAGATGGATTGCTTTCCACCGAGCATATTAACTAGTTTGTTTTTACATATGTATGATTGATTGGTTGTTGAATACATGGTTGCTTAGAAAATTTTAGTAACAATATAAAATTTAAATTGAGTAGGAATCATCACTTGAGAGTTATGAAACCGGCTCAATATTAATAATAAGAACCTGCGATGTTTTCAGTAGTGTAGCTACCGCAAGAAATATTGAAGTTCTAAATTTATATAAAAGGAAATGTTAATTCATATGTGTGATTAATTAAATGTAAGATTAATTTAAAATTTAATGTTTGTGTAAAGTATATATTAATGAATGTGTGTGCTATAGAATTGTTATCAATAAATTATTATTTCTATTAGTCGTTTAAATAAAAAATCCTTTTAATAAAGGATATACATAAATGCTGAATTTGATTATATGTATTTATAAGTAAGCAAATATATTAGGTAAGTTTAAAAGTATTGAAAGATACATGTATATCATATGAAAATAAATTTTGTATAAAATTTCTTGTCGAGTGCTTTAGAATTCTAGTCGATGCGCCCGATCAACGTTATCGATAAGAATTCCTAAACACTAAAACGACACGGTCGGACACAACACTTTGAGTTATAATATTTAAAAATATTATAAATAAGTATGAATGTGTTACAAATAATATTTAAAAAGGAAATAAAGTTTTAAGAGAGTTAAATATTAATTTAAAATGGAATGAATATTCTGGAAAATGTGTGTGTGTGTGTGTGTATACACACACATACTTATGTAATGTAATTAAGAGAAAACGTCTTAAAGATAAATAATATTTTAAGAAGTGTTTTGAATTTTATATATTCTATTTTGAAGGGAAGTATCATATAAAATTTTGATAATAAAATGAAAGTGATTTAATATGAGGTTAAGAAATGCTTGAAAAGATATAATATATTTTGGAAAATATTTTGGTAAATATTTTGAGAAGAAAATTATATTTTGTATAAAAGCAATCTTTAAGCATTATAAAATTATGATGGTTGAAATAAATACAATGAAAACAATAAATATACTTATAAGTATAGATTTCATTTTGAACAGCAGGTGCATCCATCGATCATTAGTGATAGTCGAAATTAATGGCAAAGGAGTGTTGATCACATGGTCAACATTGCAGTCAATTAATGAAGCAATTCGCTATAAATAGATGGCAAGGCAATGTCGTTATATATTTGGCATTTGTGAATTTGTATATGTTCATGTATAAGACATATGCTTAAGGGAATTTTGTATGTTACTTTAATTAATTATGTATGACATATGGTGATTTATATGAATGTTAAAAATGTTACATTTTGAGTTATAATTTAATGGAAGTTGAAATAAAACCTAAGTTATTTATTTATAGGGTAACTTGATTTTATGGATAGGAAATATTTCAAGAAAATATGATTTGTATATATACAACTTAGTTCAAGAAGTTTGGTATTCTACATTTCTTCAATTTGAAAAGTGGAAAATTTATTTGAAATAGTTAAAGGTTGAGCAACCATAAATTGTCATGGTTCCTCAATTGGACAGAAAAGTAAATCACTTAGAAATGAAATTTTTATGCTAGAAAATTTTGAACTATCAAGGATTATAATATTTTAGAAAAAAATCTTTTCGAGTGTTTTACTTTCTTGTTTGTAAATTGAAATATTATAGAGATTAAATATTTTGAACACCTTAAAGTGTTAGAATTTTAGATTTATAAAAGATATCTGGGTTTCTAAAGAATGTATTATGGTTGTATAAACAAATTTTGGAAATTTTAAATATGAGAAAATATTTGAAGTAAGAGTAACTTTGTATTTTGATGATTTGAATTAAAAGAATAGTTAGTGTTAACAAAGTAATTTTATTGATAAATAATTTGGGAAATTTCTTACTATTTTTAAAACACAAAGTCTAGAAATTTAATGTGAGGAAGAAGTTATCACGAATGTGATAATTATAATTTATAGAGCATTTTGAACTTTGTTGAAATTGGAAGTAATTTAGTTATCTTTGTTATTACCTTTTCATTAGAAGGTTGAACTACATTTGTAGTTCTAACTTTTCAAAGAGAAGTTTATCATTAGAGAACGTTATTTTTCATAATCTTTATAAAGATTTTATGGTTAGAGGTTTATAGAAAGAATAATAATGTTGTCATCATTATTATTTTTGGTTTATGTTCAAAGTTTGAAGCTAATAGTTGATTGGGCAACAATAAAAGAAAAAAATGTTAATTTAAACATATGGTCTCGCAAACTGGTTGTTTTTCTTTTCATTATTAAATTTAAAGGAAAAGTATATAAAAGTCTAAAGTATGTTTTAAAATGGAATTAATAATAATTGAGTTTTACTCTTTAAAATTCTATTTTGTAAGGCAAGTCAAAAATACGAAAAGTATTTTCATATTTATGTACTTGTTAGCTAATGATAATTCATGATTAACAACTCTTCGCTTTCTGGGAAAAATTAATTATCCTAAAACTTTGTTTAAAGGATTTTAGTGAAAATTGTTATCTTGATGTAATATTTTGGTTTAGGATGAAGATTTTCAGTTGACTAGGTTATAGAAATTTTGTTTTCAAAATGCTTCTAGTAAAAATACAATATCTTTTGACCCTTTTATTAGATTGTATTGATTCTTTTTGGTTTGAAAGAACTTTTAGAATTGAACAACTTTTATTTATATGATTTTCTCAAATTCTGAAGTTTCCATAAGCTAAACACCGTTTCAAACATAACCATAAATTCCGGCCTGTTATAAAATTCCCGAGTTAAAACATCATCTTGCTTTGATCATAACTTTTGGATGGTAAATCTGATTTAAGTAATTTTGCTCATTTTGGAAAGCTAAGAGTGTATGCTATAACTTTTGTTTTAAGTTTTCCGAATTTTTTTGAGGTTTACCAGGTTAAAAACATGCATTTTATGGTTAGACTTGCATTTATATACGAAAATCTTAGTTAGTTATCTTTATAAAATCTTCCTTAACTCTAGTTGTGCTTCATGTTTTTTAATTCGAAAAATGTTTCAGGAAGTTAATACTTTATGTAATAATTCATTCTTTGAAAACATGACTTAACTTAGCCGTTTTGACCCTTAAAATTTAGTTATAAAGTGGTTAAAACACAATAATGATGTTGTTTCTATTTTTTTTAAATGAATGCATATTCATGTAAGTTCTCTATGTGCGGCAAGCACATAAATATTGAGTTGAGAATAGGTGCTTTTGAGGGCTAGGTGAACTATGCGGTGATTTTAAGTTGCCTTCGCTCACAAATTAGTAAGGTAAATTGCTTAAAATTGCTAACACAAAGGTACTCTTATCGTTTACTATACGTTAACCCGCCTTTTGGCAAGGCCGCGGACAGACGGATTTAACTTAAACAACTTCAAAACTATCGAGACTAAAGTATGATGGGATGGTTCGGCATTAGAAGGAGTGTTCGGCATAAATCTTGTTCGGCACTGGGCGAGCGTTCGGCATAGAGAGTTCGTCGTTCGGCATTAGATGGAGCGCTTGGCATTAACCAACGTTCGGCATCTGGAGACGTTAGACATTGGATGGAACGCTCGGCATTAACCAACGTTCGGCATCTGGAGACGTTCGACAATGGATGGAGCGCTCGGCATTAACCAACGTTCGGCATCTGGAGACGCTCGGCATTGGATGGATCGTTCGGCATCAAGGAGACGTTCGGCATTGGATGGATCGTTCGGCATCAAGTAGCGTTCGGCATTGGATGGGTCGTTCGGCATACCTCACCTCGCTCGACATTGCACCTCGCACCTCCATATCTCGCACCTCCATACCTCGCACCTCCATATCTTGGTACCTCCATACTCCGCACCTCCATACCTCGCACCTCCATATCTTGGTACCTCCATACTCCGCACCTCCATACCTCGCACCTCCCAACGTTCGACATAAGGAGACCGTTCAGCATTCACACCTTGTTCGGCATCTATGGTTCAGCATATGGAGACCACACCATTTGGGCTGAGGTACTCGGCTACCAGGCCCACCAGGGAAGTCCAACCCATCTTTGTCTATAAATAGAGAGGCAGGGGCATAGTAAAAGGGGATCTTCTTTCTGCTCTTACTTTCTCTTTTCTAAGGCTAAGGCAACTCTGCCATTTTGTAACTGTAATCGATTATTACAGCAATAAAAAGCAAACTTCTGGAGTGGATGTAGGCCGGAGTTAGCCGAACCACTATAAAATCTGTTGTTCTTTACTGCTTTCATTTCAGTTTTAACTGTTCTTCACATTATTACTCTCTACATACATTCTATCTCTGAGCTGTGATTGGTATTTGGTGCTTTCATCTGGATTTGGGGGTTAGTGACCAATTTTGGCGCTAACACTTTGGTGCTTTCACTGAGAGCTGAACTCAGGAACTTTGGAGTTAGAAACTTGGATCCTTGAAAGCAATGGCTAGACCACCAACAAGGAAGCAAGTAGTGGAAAGAAGCAATCAGGAAGGAAGTCAAGCGGCATCTTCTGGAGCTGGAGAGGGTCATGCATCCATCTACATAACTCAGGACGAGATGCAAGTGATGATGAATTTTATGCAAGAGCAGATGATGAAACGGCAAGAGGAGATGATGCAGGCTCTTCTCAGGCAATTTGAACAACCAAGAACTGCAGGAGCTCAAGTTCGTGGAACTGGACCAGAGGGACTCAACCAGCGGACAGATGGAGTGATTCAACAGGAGGCAGCTCCCAATCAACAAACAGCTAACAATCTAGATGGACCTAGACTCGGGGGCACACCACCAGGGAATGCTGGACCAGTTCATGGAGGGATACCGGATGACGCTACGCGGCCTGGCGTCGATAGGAATACAGGAGTACGTGATGAAGAATATGTGCCAGAATTTCCTCGGGGACTTGGGGGGCAGTCTGGATTAGTTGGAAACGCTGGATTGGCTGACATTATCAGGCGGACTATTCGCGGAGGTCTAACAAACAGGGATTCAGAGGGAGTTAACAAAAGTCCGTTTACCCAGAACATTAGGACAGCTAGGAATCCGTCCGATTTCAAACTACCCACTCTGGAAGTATACAACGGGAAGACGGATCCCACCGACCACTTGATGAGGTACACTAGGCATATGGAAGTGCTGGGGGCAACGGAGGAGGTTATGGCCCGATGTTTCCCCCTGTACTTGACTGAAATTGCTGCTATGTGGTTCAGACAGCTGGAGGATGGATCCATTGGAACATGGACAGAACTGGTGGACAAGTTCTTAAGTCAATTTCGAGTTCACATAAAAAGGCCAAAGAACGTGATGACACTAACATCAGTCAAACAGGGGGCAGATGAATCGCTCAGGACATTCTTAACTCGATTTAATGCAGCAGTTGCTTCGGTGGATCGGCCAGATCCATCAATGGTTCTGATGGCTGCGGTATCAGGAGTCAGAGATAATTCGGAGTTCAAAGTATCATTGGTACGGGACCCACCGTTGGATATTGGGGAATTCTTTCATGAAGCTGAAAGATTTCTTCGACAAGAGGATGCATGTTTGGACATGAGGTCACAGGAAGTAAACATGACTAAGGATGGAAGATTACTCGGCGAAAGCTCAGGTGGGGACAAGGATAAAGGGAAAAGGAAGCGCTGGGGAGAACCAAAGTTCTCCACTTACACAGGATTGAACGCAACGTTGGAGCGGATTTTCTTAGATACTCGAGATCGTCTTCCCTATCGAAGGCCATCAAGGAGGGAACCCACAGAACGTGAAAGGGCATCAGGAAGGCACTGTCTCTTTCATGACCTGGATGGGCATGATACTAACAGCTGCCGACATCTAAAGGATATAATCGAGGAGCATATAAGGAATGGTCAGTTGCGACAGTATGTCGGAACTCGGAATGCGGCGGTGGAACATGAACAGCCCCCGCCTACCTTGAACGACGAGGGCGCGAGGCCCAGGAATGGTGACCGATTGGTCATCAACTAATCTTGATGATTTGGAATAAGTAACAAACTCCAGGCAAACGGTGGAATCACTTACTCATGTACGGGGTCGGAGATAACCCTCAGGCATGCTCTGAGATGATGGCTTACCGAAACGCCCGGGTTTGTGAAATCTGTTTTTTCCTTTAACTTGGACATTTGCTTTTTCTGGTTTGGTTTTGGAGTTTGGTTTGAACTCCCTGTTTTTCTCGTTTTTCTGGTTTGAATTCTGGTTTGAATGTTTGTTTTTCGGATTGGATTTTGATTGGATTTTCTCTGGATTTTGCCTTAAAGGTCGTCGAGTATGGACTATGCTCGGCAAGGGTCCGGAGCGACCAGGATTCGGCTTAGGACTTAAGCCACGGCATTACTTGCGTCCAGGGACACTGGACCACGGTCGTCAAGTGTGGATTGCGCTTGGCAAGAACCCGGAGAGGTTAGCTCAACGCCCAGGGACACTGGGCCACGGTCGTCAAGTGTGGATTGCGCTTGGCAAGAACCCGGAGAGGTTAGCTCAACGCCCAGGGACACTGGGCCACGGTCGTCAAGTGTGGATTGCGCTTGGCAAGAACCCGGAGAGGTTATCTCAACGTCCAGGGACACTGGACCACGGTCATCAGGTGTGGATTGCGCTTGGGAAGAGCCCGGAGAGGTTATGGATTTGGATATCGACCCGGAGAGGTCATGAGTATGGTTATAGGTTATTGGATATGGATGGATTGGAACTCAGTAGTCGGGTTCAGATGGATGTGGAATTGGGTAAGGACTTGGTTACTGGATAAGAATCAGACATCGACTCAGAACAGTCGCAGAAATGGATCAAGATATGGCCGTGGTACTCGGATAAGATGGCCTGGTAATGGATTGGGTTATGAATCGGAAAGTATGGATGTGGATAACATACATACTTGGGATATTGGACTTGAGGCTATTCAAAACACACCTTTCACAGCAAGGCATGTTTTGGGGGGCAAGTGTTAACCCGCCTTTTGGCAAGGCCGCGGACAGACGGATTTAACTTAAACAACTTCACAACTATCGAGACTAAAGTATGATGGGATGGTTCGGCATTAGAAGGAGTGTTCGGCATAAATCTTGTTCGGCACTGGGCGAGCGTTCGGCATAGAGAGTTCGTCGTTCGGCATTAGATGGAGCGCTTGGCATTAACCAACGTTCGGCATCTGGAGACGTTAGACATTGGATGGAGCGCTCGGCATTAACCAACGTTCGGCATCTGGAGACGTTAGACATTGAATGGAGCGCTCGGCATTAACCAACGTTCAGCATCTGGAGACGTTCGACAATGGATGGAGCGCTCGGCATTAACCAACGTTCGGCATCTGGAGACGCTCGGCATTGGATGGATCGTTCGGCATCAAGGAGACGTTCGGCATTGGATGGATCGTTCGGCATCAAGGAGCGTTCGGCATTGGATGGGTCGTTCGGCATACCTCACCTCGCTCGACATTGCACCTCGCACCTCCATATCTCGCACCTCCATACCTCGCACCTCCATATCTTGGTACCTCCATACTCCGCACCTCCATACCTCGCACCTCCATATCTTGGTACCTCCATACTCCGCACCTCCATACCTCGCACCTCCCAACGTTCGACATAAGGAGACCGTTCGGCATTCACACCTTGTTCGGCATCTATGGTTCGGCATATGGAGACCACACCATTTGGGCTGAGGTACTCGGCTACCAGGCCCACCAGGGAAGTCCAACCCATCTTTGTCTATAAATAGAGAGGCAGGGGCACAGTAAAAGGGGATCTTCTTTCTACTCTTACTTTCTCTTTTCTAAGGCTAAGGCAACTCTGCCATTTTGTAACTGTAATCGATTATTACAGCAATAAAAAGCAAACTTCTGGAGTGGACGTAGGCCGGAGTTAGCCGAACCACTATAAAATCTGTTGTTCTTTACTGCTTTCATTTCAGTTTTAACTGTTCTTCACATTATTACTCTCTACATACATTCTAACTCTGAGCTGTGATTGGTATTTGGTGCTTTCATCTGGATTTGGGGGTTAGTGACCAATTTTGGCGCTAACACTATACAATAATGAAAAAAAATTGAGATATATTGTGTTTCTGACCATATGGTCGATGTATATCGTTTATATTATAACTGTGAAACTGCAAGTGGCTCTTTGTACAGAGGAGACCCTATTGAAAATTTTCAAAATCCTTGACACTTAGAAAATTTTATTAATTTTATATGTTTTGAAGTTATGGAGAATTCTTAAAGGAATTACCGAAGGCTAAAATAAATGCATTACTATGCTTGTAACATTATACATTACATTAGAATGGAAAACGTTATGTGTGTGCGGTTGCATCAATGAAATAAAATTTTCAAGTGAGTGATATCTTATGAAAGTATCCAAATAGAGCAGTGAAAGCACAATGATGATGGTGTGTATACTATATTTTGAACATTATGAATTAAATCGATTACAGAATTCTCTAGTGAATTGCAAGGACGTAATTCTTTTAAGGAGGGGAGTTCTATAGCAACCCCAGTTTGAGAAACCTAAAATTAAACACAAAATATAGTTTAAAATAGTAACAATTAAATATTTAGGAGATTTGGGGATTTTTAATTTATTTCTTTTTCCAAATGAAAGTGAATTTGGATCAAGAATTAGAAGGAGAATCTATAAATAGGCTTTCTCAAGTGGAAAATTTAATATTTGGTAAATTCAAGGAAAATATTATTTTTATGTGGTTTGTTCTTTTATTTAAATAATAAAAGGAAGTTGGGAACTAATTTGTTGGAAAATAAATCCATAGTGATTTAAAATAAGGAATCAAGTTGAAATAATCAATTATTTAAATATCAGTGTAGTCTTGGAAAAAATCAGGATTAATTGATTATAGGGAAATTATTTTGACAAATAAATATAGGATGAATGAGCTTTGTATTCATTCTTTTATTTATAAATAAAATTTGCAACTAATTGTTTTTCCGTCATAATTTTTGTAATGAATATGAGATAAATTTATCAAAAAACAGTGATGTTGGAAATCATTGTTAAAATTGGATTTGTTGATCTTAAAAGCCATTAGTACTAAATTCATCAAAATAACGAGAACAATTTTTACTTTAAAAGTTGAATTGAATCCTTAATCCATTCCAAAACAGATAAAATGAGAACTATAGCTTGTGTGCAGTTTTGTTAAAAATGAAGTTAGAAGTAAAATCAACTCATATTTTAAAACGTTGTTTATATGTGAATGGTTTTTTAGTAAATTGGAAGTAAACAAGAAAGAACAAAGGAAAAATACAATAAATTAATTTGTTTTGTTGAGTTAAATAGGACCAAGGCCCAAATAGGATAAATAATTAAGTTTAGTGAGATGAAATAATATGTACGTTGGTTTTCTTTTTTCACTTTTCATTTACAGTTTACAAAATAGATAGAAAACCATTCTTCATCTTATCACCTTAAACACTAGAAATCAAAATCAAGCCAAATAAAATCCTAAAAATACCCAAACTTAAATCTAAGATTATCTACAACCTATCCATACCTTAGACCCAAAAAGCTAAGGCTTTGGCCATAGTTAAAGATCAAAGTCTGTTGTATAGCTAAGAGGGAAAGTGAAATTTGGACAGAAAATGCAAGTTAGTAGAAAATCGTAATTAATTCTAGAAAAATCATAAAAGATTGAAATTTGGATATGTTATTTATAACTCATATGTCCACCTTCTGTAAAAATATTGTAGTAAAATATTAAGTTTTGCTATGCCAAACCCTTTCTGCACTGAGCATGAAAATGCATGAATTCTGTGATTATGCCTTTTGTTGTTGCATAGAATTTTGAAAATTTTGGATGCTAAGGATAGTTTATCTCACACTTCTAGTTTGAATTCAAATGCATGTTGTTGTTTGCTTAGTTGAATGAATATAGGTTTGAATTGATCTCAATTTCATGTGATAGCACATATCTTTGACCATTCAACTTTTAGTTTGTAAAGCCCAATTTTGCATTCTCATCTTATTGCTATATATATTGGTTGTATTGGATGTGCATGTTGTAGAAATGATAGCTCATGAATCAAATCGGTCGTAGTTGGAAAAATGAATGATGATAAACAAAAGAGGGCGACCGACACTGCTTGGAACACATTCCAGAAAGTGGCACCAGTCGACCGGTCACAACCTAGAATGCGTTCCAGGTCGTGTCAGTAACCCTCTTTGTTTACTCTTGTTTCCTGTTCATTTTCTCCTTTGAATTTTGGTGTTTTGGTGTTGTTTTGGAGTAATTTTCAATGATAGTTCAATGTTAATTCCTGAGTTTTCATACCTTGATTTGGTGATTTCCTCTTGATGTTTTCTTACCATAGAAATTGCTTTATGGTTGCATTATAACACACCTTCTTTTAACAGTCTCAAAACTGAATTTGAAAAGCGATATATTTAAATCAAATTATTTTCTCAACATATATATATATATATTATTACTTATAAATATTACTTTGGAAAGGTGTATATATATATATTAATAGTTTTAAAAATGGTTTGAAAAGCAAGGTTTAAATATATATATGTTTAGCAATCTATGTTTCCTAATATCTATTATTAGTTTTATAAAGCACTATTTCTAACATAGTTTGAAAAAGAAAAGAAAACTAGTTTTATATAATAAATTGCACGTACTCAGTTGAACGAGGATTTGAATTAAACAACCTAGTAAAACAAGTGTTATGGAACACTTGCGCCTACTTCTTCGGGTTAATTCCTGGACTTGTTCAATTGAATTCTGCCTACACACGAGTAGAGTTTACTAACTTATAGTAAATGGTTTAGTAACCTGTATGGTATGGAATGTACGGCTGTTACTTGAATGGTTGTTATTTGGGAGTACATGACAATTATTTTGGTGAGTTTCAGACTCATCCTTGGAGTTTTATAGGCTTTCACACCTATCCTAAAGTTTTAAAGGCTTTTACGCCTATGTTGGAGTTTTATAGGATCGTATGCCTATCTTGGAGTTTTATAAGTTTTCAAGCCTATCTTGGAGTTACTATGGGATTTCATGCCAATATTGGAGTTCTATAGGAATTCAAGTCTATCTTGGAGTTTACACGCGTGTTTGGTGAATTCATATGTCCAATCTTGGAGTATTTTAGGTGCCTTCCCCCTTATGATTTCTAGATTTTTATTGTTGATTTATGGATTCTATGAGATTTGAGTTTTCACTAAAACTAACTTGAGATTTGCTTTTTAGAAGCCAAAATAATATTTGGAATTTTGGCGAATGAATTTTTAAGAATGTTGATATTCTTTTGTGGTTTGGCACTTTACGGTTAAGTGTTGTTATTGAAATATAATTTAGTATCATCACCCTATCTCATATTTGTTTGAATTAAAACTAGACTGGCCCATTTATTATTTTATAATACTCAAGTCAGACCGAGATGTTTCAAGTGCTTCTAACTGATGCAAGAGTTGGACCATTCAGGAGTTAGCTAGTTATCTTTTATCATCGTCTTGTATATATCTGTATAGTGTCTATTTTGTCTTAGAGATAGAGACTCATTTTGTGTACTATATGTTATTTTGAGTTGGCGAGCATGCATATTTAGTGGATCTTTATAACCATTATTCTGTAGTCTATCACGTATATGTTCTTATTCGCTTTAGTTGTTTCTTTTATGTATATTCTATTATTCACTCTGTGATTCTGTGTTGTGATAATATATATGGTTTTGAATTATGATTAAGCCATTGTATTATTGTTTTGTGCCTGGATCGTATACGTCGAACTCCTCTTCGAAAGAAAAAAAATAGTCACATAATTTTACATATCGACATCCGCCCAAAGCAATATTACAGATGGTCACTCCTAACCGGTCTTATTCCGCTCATTAGCAGACGATATTACTTGTTAATATTATTTATTAATGAGGGTCTAAAGGTGGGGCATTACATTTATTCTTCACTTTAACTTCTAGGTGTTTATACCATTTTTGGTTCAAATAATATATGTAGACACACACACGATTATGTATGCTAATGTGGTCTGCAAATCATCTTATAGGGTTAAGATTGCATTATAACAGGAGGAAAGCATATATCACTCACTAAATAGCCTACTTCAGCTCAAAGCTTCGCTGCCTAGGTTGTTGCTCCTCCTTCCTTGTGAACTTCACCTCCAAATCAGTGCTAGGTTATAGCTCCGTCCGTTAGCTTTGAATTGCTTTTGGTTTCTTGCAATTTAGTTAAGAACTGAGTGAGTTATGTTGATTTTAGTGAAAGTCGTTTTACTGACATGGGGTTAGTTTCTAGAACTAACTTATGTGATCTAGTTTTGAGTCAAAGGAGGGAAATTGACCGTATGTCCACCAAAACTTAAATTCAAATTCAAATCGTGTAGCACACATTCGTTTCGATGATGTTTTCGGCCATATCTCCTTCACACAAGGTCCAAATGACACACACCAATATACCGCATGAATAAAAAAAACTAGACAATTATAATGGTGCTCGTATCGCCGTCAAATTCAAAAATCTTAAAAATAACCATTTTGCACCTTCTTACATTTAATTTATTTAATTAATTCAAATTCTATTTATTTTTATATTATTATATTATTATTTAATTAAAATTATTTCTCAAATTTTTATGGTATTAAATTCTCCCTCTTAAAAGAATTTCGTCTCTGAAATTCCTAAGAAGCGTACATAAATCAAGTTATAGCATCCAAATTAAAACAAGCAATACGTAATGAGATGAGAAATATATTATTACACCCATTCTTACCACGAACTATAAGCACTATACACATTAGGAAAATAGAACAGGATGCATTGGCTATATCCAGGAGCAAAGGTCGAAGTGGAATACTGATCCAAGGCATAAAGACTAGCGAATGAGGTTATGAGATCAACTGTATTCACATTTTGTCAACTTTCTAAACAAGTCTGCACAAGCATATACCGAAGCAACGTAGATAATGCCAAATATAGCTGCATGTGTTCTGAATGGGGTTGTATACAGGCTCACCCAAGATCTTTTTAAACATAAACTCAACTCTATAAACAAACGACAAATATACATACCCAATCAGCCCTCAGGACAGAACAGGAAGAACTACCCCAACTGACCCAACATGGTGAAAAATTAAGCAAATAAGGTAACGACAACAACGGGGCATCATGGTATAAATACTAAACGACAAACACCCCTACACCTTTTCTTATGCATCAACAGCGTGGTGAAGCCCCAAGGCAGTCTCTTATCATTCCTCTAAAGCGTCTTGCCATTTCAAGAGAGAGGAGGCTGACCTACGTAAAACTGGGTTTCCCGCCTAACTTTTCAGGCATCTCACTTCAAATTTCCATGATCTCGCCATTATTAGGATTTCCCATCGAAAACCCATCGTCAATCTAGGTACAAAATATAGCATCATGGATGGGCGACAAGCGGAATATCCGAGGGTAGAGATTGAAGGAAAACATAAAGGGCGATTTCAACCAACAACACTTTTCATACTATAAGTAAACACAAGAAAATGAGAACATGGATCTTCTTTTAGAACCTCTTCTTCTTCCTAAAAATAAAAGGTGATATTATATGCCTTAAAGGCCATTGTAATTATTTTGTACAAAATCACGAAGATATAATGAAAAACCCCATAGACGTAGGATTAGCATTAATCTGAACCACAAAAAAATCTCTGTGTCCTTTACTTTCATTTTTCTACTATTTATCTTTTACATCACTTATTGCTTACAAAACCTCTTCGACATTTTAACAAATGGTTGAAGTGCGACTACTCAACTGTTTAGGCATTCAGCGACACAGTCGCTTGCCAAAGGTGAATTTAATGAAGCTTCCTATTCGTGGGGGCGACTAGTCATAAGATCACCTCACAATCAAGTTGAGTATGGTGAAGTCGAAAAAATTCACTAATATTTTGGGCGCTAGAAGGAGGGTGAACCTCCATCCCTCTATCCATCCATCTTCTCTACTAATCTTTTTCTAAATTTCCAGGAAATTTCTACTCCCCCAATCCCATTTTCCATTTTTCTATCACTAATGGCTCACCGCCCTTGTTTATCTGCTGCATGTTTCATACAGCAGATAAGCAGTCAGGGCACTCTAAAAAATGAGAACGGTGAGACCGACCATACTATTTGATAGACTGATTCAATCAACCTTTAATGAAGAGGGAGAAATAACCTTGGTAGCAGGCGGACCTCAATGCGTTTAAACCTTTTATTTTCCTTAATCCCCGCCTCTTCCCTTCTAGCCCTTCCCCATTACTGTATAGTGATCCCCATGAGTGGGAGATGTGTTGGTGCTAGGGCATGGCTCCGATGGGGGAACAAGGGGATTTAGACCTATGCTACTACAATTAGGTCGATGGAAGTATCTGCTCCTCCCCGTCCTTAGGCTAAAGGATCTAGTTGTAGGATCTTCATCTTCGACCAGAGCGATTTGCTTTGTAAAAAATAATATAATGTATCAATGTATCAAATTGGTCATAGGGATATTAGATAGCTCGAACAAGTATAAAATCTCTATATTATTTCTCTGTAAAAGAAAAGTTTATATATGCACCATCACAGTTTACAGCCAATATTTGCTGATTAAACTTAATGCAAGGTAGGTAGTAAAATAGCAATCTCAACGTTGAGAACAGTATCATACACATTTAGACTTTTATCAACACGAGTCCGGCTTCTCAGCCAAAGTATTTTGCTGGACATAATAAAACATTTTCCTGATCCGGTATGAATTTTTCTATGATGACAATCATAAGGACTGGTCATAGGGATATTAGACTATGTGAACCGGTAAAAAAAAATGTTTAAGTCAGTTTATTCAACATACCACAATGGATGTATGGATATTAGACGGCCAGAACCAGTACAAAAAAACCATGCATATGCGATAATGGATTGTACATATGCGACCTGACTTCTCAATCAAATCCACACCCTTAATGGGAAAGACACCGTGTCAAGAGCATAGCAACTTGCTTTCATAGCTCATCGCCATAATTCATAGGTATGATTTCACCTATGAACAATAGCGGCAATCTCATATATGAAAACAATGATACTAGAAAAGAATGCAACTCAACATGCGTATGATGTTGTGCCCCAACTAAGGGGGCAGGTCGTACCAAACTTGCAGCTAAGGACAGTTCGCCCTCAAAACAGGGAGCAGGTCACAATAGATATACGGCTAAGGACACTATGCCCCTGAACAAGGGGCAGGTTAGGATCAGCCAACGAATGAAACAACGAAGGACAATCTGCCCCCAAAATAGGGGGTTGGTCATATTAGACATGCATCTAAGCATGCGGCTAAGGATACACCGCTTCAAACAGAGGGGTAATTCATGCACGATCCATAGCTAAGTTAACAAAAGATGCTACACTCCAAAATGCCATCTGAACACATTAACAATACAAGGAAAGTTGCGACCTATCAATCATGACCAAGAGGTATATGCTATTCCAAGGGATCACCCTAGATTTGGCAGGAGAGCACAAAACATGATCTTAACCAATGGAAGCTGTCAATCAGGTACAAATCTAGGTTGCTACTCAAAGCTTGGCAGATATATATCGAAAAACTGAGTTATCAATACTTAGTTATGAATTTTGTATGTTATTCATTTTCTACATATTCTCAAACAATCTACAAAACATTACAATCTAGGTCATATTGCAAAAAATAGCATTCCCTAAAAAATTAAATTACGAGTTCAGTACAAAACTAAGCACGATCAATTCATGCCGTCTTAATTTGTAGGAGTGCAATACTGTGAGCTGAGAAGGAAATTAGCTCTCCGGCATAGTAATCATTATTGGCAATTGAGAACAAGGGCCCCTACCATGAGCCGATGTTCGGTGAGAAATGCTGGGGTCATAGTTAGCACCGGCTCAGACATAATCTGAAGACCTATACTCATAAAAAGCCCGGTTATACAAAAGGACAAATTAAGTCCAGGCCAAAAACATCAATTGCATGTTTTTGGCCAATTTTTGCTATTTTGGTTTTCACTTTTTCTTTATGAAGTTCTTCCAAAAGAGATGCCCTGTCCATTCCATCTTAGGAAACTGCGATGGAGTCCAATTGGGCTTCACACTCCAAGTTATATGTCTTATCTTCTAGGGCATTTATTCTCATCATAGCTACTTCTCTAATCCTTTCAATTCCGCCCAAGAGGAAATCCCTCGTTTGTTTGACACCCCTAGAGAAAGGACCGAAGAATTCATCTTCAATAGACATGAACGGGGAAACTCGAGTACTTGGCATCCCTAACTCCCCCTTAAAATAATTCTCTAACTCTTTAATCTTGGTCTCGTAGTGAGGCTTCACATCATTCACCCACTTTGGAATCTCAGTCGGGTCAACCCCAGATGGGAGCACAGGGACTGCATCCAACTCAAGAGGGACATTTGAAAATGGAGTCACTAGTGAGCTTTCCTCTACATTTATATGCAACATCATCTCTTTGTTTATTTCCACAATCCTTTTTCTTAGCTTTTTGATTTCGTCCGTATATACAATCTTGTATATGTTCTCAGCATTCTTTAGTAAGTCTTCTAATTCCACTATCCTGAGCTAAGTAGAATCTAACTTCTATTGTAGAGCAGCTATTCTGAAATAAATAAGCCAGAAAAGGATGAGTAAGTCCACAAACGCCAAAAACCCAATAACAATGTAAAATAAGCAAAATAGGTGTAACGACCCGTATTTTTAACGATCGGATATTTAAATAATTGATTTAAATATTGAATTTTTAATTAATTGACGGTCCCAAAATATGTTTTTTCACGTACAATCAAATCAGAAATTGAGACCACTTCCATTGAATTCGTATCGACGTTGCGAATTAGAATGAGTATACGGATCACTATATTTGAAGATCAGACGATCTAATGGCTGAAAAGATCTTAAAAAGCATGAAATTATCATCCCTTGGTGTAGTCATGGATAGAGATGAAATTCATACGTTGGGGCCAAAAAAATAAGGTGATGCATGTAGATGAGTTTCATGGTGATCAGACGCACCATTTGATCGTGCAAGCTCGAAACGCACGACCGTTTATTTGAATGATCAAATAAAATAAATAGTTAATTATTTAAATAATTAAAACCCTCTCTTATCTCAAAAATAAGCTACCGTTCCATTGCTTTTGCCTGGAACAAAAAAAACCATGTCCGCCTCCATTTTTATTTTCAAAAAAATCAAGACCAAATGATTCTTTCAACGAAAAATTGCCAAACCACCTTTGTTGAATTCGTATTGGGGAGATCTCCATGCCCATACCCATTCGAAAGGGTGCAGCGTCGATTTGGGGATTGGTCATGCATTTGCCGTCGGCTAGAGTTAGCTTTGGTCATCAATTGGGGGGAAGTTTAGGCAAATCAAAGGTTTCCATTGCGTTGCCCTTGGCGTTTGGCACCTTGTCGCACCATTCACTGAACTCCAATGCTTGAATGATTCGCGGCATCATAGGCAGGCCGAGTGTGCTGCAGGTCAATTTCCATTAGGCTATGTTGAGCTTCACAGTTTTGGTACAGTGAAGAGGATGCGAAGACGAACGTTTTGACAAAGACGGCATCGAAAATCGTTAAGAGACGGATGAGAAATCGATTAGGGTAGCAAGGGGATAATGGGTTCATAGCGCATAGGCATGTACGGTGCATGGTCATTAGGTTCGAGGAAGAGGGATTAACCAGGGTAATTAATTTAATAAATTATATTTAAGTTATTTAATTATTCATTTAAATCCATCATCTTATATTATGCATATCTTTTGAATATAAGGTCTGTTTTGGATGCTGTTTCTTGTGTTGCGCTTGTGATAGAGAGCTCTATGACTTGGCGATGGTTTGGTAAGATTTGGTTAAGGTGAGTGATATTGTCTCTCACCATACTACGATTGTTAGTATAGTATTACTACGATGTTTTGAGATGTTTTCTCACTTTAAAATGTGATTACTAAAATAATTAAACCTATATCTTATTTTATAAAAAAGATTTAAAATTATTTTAAAATAGTTTTAAATTAAATATCACGTTTTCCCAATGATGCACTATTTTGACGATATTGATAGATTTAGGCTATTACTGATATTTATCCCACATTAGTTGCCTCGAATGGATTGCATTGCATTATTATAGATGTATGTAGGCTATTATGGGAGTTTATATGCTTGTTGGGTATATGTATGTTAGTTTGGTTATTTTGGTTGAAAACGTCATTCGAAGGCTATGACGACCATCCAACACTACCGGCAACTAATATACGTAAGACATTGTGCAACCTTCAAGGTTCAAAAACAAAACAAAACATCACAGAACCTATAGTATATCTCACAGCGTATGGAATAAAATATAATATCACAGATATAAACATGAGAGACAGTAATAACTAAGTGATCAAAATATCAGAGTACAGATACACAGAGTTATACATCATGAAATAGAGTTTATACAATGGAAATAAACTCAAATAACTGTCTTGTACTACTAATAATAAGTAAACACTGCTAAGGCTCCAAGTGTTGCAAAGTGGAATAAGCATAGGAATCCATATATGTTACGAGATAGCTCCAGTCTCCTTGTCCTCTACACAGCTACTGCGTCGAATCTGGACTTGCGAACTAGTCTACTCATTTGAGAGCACCCGAGAGAATAAGACGTAAAGCATAAAACCTCTAGTCAAACAATAATCTGGTGTGAGCGATAATGAATCTCAAAATACTAAATAAGTCAATATAGTAAGGAGCAAGGTAATACAAATCTGTAACACCCCTAATTTTTAAATAACATTATTCAGAAAGTTTAATTAGATAAACTAAATAGAATAATATAAAGATTTAAGCGGTTAAGAGATTGAGATTTGTGAAAGCATAAGGTAGCCGTACCTAAATGAATGAACAAATGAAAATAAAGAAGTAATAAGACAAGGGCAAAATAGGAATAGGTTTTATTCTTATACCCTAAATGCTTAAGCCACTTTCATTTACAACATTCACAAATTAAAAAAGTACGAAGCTTGGCCAACCACCATTAGAAGAAATCAAGGGGGAGATAAACAAGTCTTCAAGAAGGAAGCTTAATCAAATTAGTTCTAAATCAAATCTCAACCTCTTTAACACAAGCTAAAGGTGAATAGTAGATACATCTCATATATATATATATATATATATATATATATAGCTTTTGGTTTCTAGACAAGACTCGTGTTTATTTTACAAATGAATTGCCATGTTTTGATTGTTTAGGTGGATATATATATATAGCTTTCGGTTTCTAGACAAGACCCGTATTTATTTTGCAAATGAATTTCCATGTTTTGATTATTTAGGTGGATATATATATATATATATATATATATGCTTGTTGATGATTTAGACAATTTCATATAGATTTTATGATAAGAATTGATTTGGATAACCTATTAAATGACATCCAAATGACTTGCGTATTTGATACAAGGTCAGAAATATTATTCTAGAGATGGGTTTCAAGTTTTATAATTTTCTGAATTATTGTGGATTTATTATGAATTTTCTAGTGAAGAAAATGGTTAAATTGGTTTTAAATTAATTTTGGCTATTATATGTTAGCTTTGGGTTAGAAATTTAGATATATTAGAAAACATACAAAAAGTGATTTATTGGATTTTTGGGGAATTTTCCTTAGTATTTTGTTAAATATATAAAATTATTTAAGGTATGAGACTTAAATGTTTTATATGTTTAAAATAGGGGAAGGGGCAATTTGCTAAATGTTTTAAATTACCAAATAGTGAATTCGGCAGCATTTTTAGAAAAGATTTTAGAAAGAAATTGGCAACAAATTATATTATGACAAATAAGCAAGTTAGTTGTAAAGATATTACTTTATAAAGTAAAATTTTAGTTTTGTAAAGGTTTGCTGTTTCGCCAGTCTCGGTAGTTACCTTTCGACTTCATACTACGACCTCCATCATAGTCAAAACCAATACACATGGTATCAATGCCTTGGTACGTAGTGGATTGGAGATGGACGAAAGGTATAGGGTCAAAACGTGCTTTCGAAGGGGTCGAGACCTTGTTTTGCTTTAAAAAGAGATGCTGCTTGCTTTGGTTTCAAAAGAAGCGTTTCGAATGGGTTTTAATATAGCTTTCGACCGAGGTTGCCGCCTTTTGTTTTTAACAAGCTTTCGACAGGGTCGAAACACTCGTTGCCGCATTCTACCTTTCGACCCAGTTGAGGCCACTTTTTCCTTTAAACATTGGTTTTGCAAGGTTGATTTCGCTTTTAATAAGAAGCCGCTTCTCCATGCTTTCCAAAGGGTTGGCGTCGAAACCTTCCATTTTCTTTTACTTAGGAAATTGCTTTTGAAAGGGTTGCTTTCGACCTAGTTATTTTAAGATCCTTTGTTCTATTGAAAGATACACCCATATGTTTTGAATTGAATGGTTTTAAATGGTTTCGAAACTATGTTCCATAAGCTTTTACTTGAACCCAAATGCTTTCGAAAGGCTTGTATTAAGTAAAGGAACTTATTGATTTCAAAAGGTATATAATAAAGGTTTCGAAGGGGAGGTTCCCCAATAGTTTCGAAAGGTACTTTAAGTATTTTAAATGGAAGGTTTCTAAATGCTTTCGAAAGGAAAGCTTAAAGAGTTTTGGAAAAGTGGATGTCTAAGGTTTATAATGCTTTTGAAGGGATACCTTCAATGATTTCGAAAGGTTGTTATAAATGTTTCGAAAGGTATGTTTTGGCCTTTCGACCTAGTGTTTCAGGGTAAAGTAGTTAATATATTTTGAAAGGGGTGCTTTCAATGGATTCGAAAGGGCTGTTTAAAGTTTTTAAGAAAAAGTTTTGAATGGTTTACCTTGGCTTTTAGCCTAAGATCTTTTAAGTTGAAAGTGGTTTTAAACTTATTTTGGAGGGCTAGATAACTCTCAATATATTTCATCAACATTGTTTTGAGTGAAGTACATATATAACATGGCAAAGAGATTTGAGTAAAGCAAAGATTATATTTTCCTTGTTCAAGTGTGATTTAAAGGGTTAAATCAATTTGAAAGAGATGTTTTAAGGAAAATTTGATGGGGAAGTTGACCCTAAGTAAATGAATCAGATATTAGAATACCAGAAGGGACTGGTATAGGGTTGTGCCCTATACTTTAACTAGTAACCCCTAGCTAGTATAAGTCCAAAATTCCAGTGTATAGGGCTTTGTCATAGGTACGACTAAAATGATGTTACACACAGAAAGGGATATACAGAGAAAGATAGGTTATTGGTGAGCCCGCAAAACCATTAGGATCAGTTGACCCTTGGAGAAGTAAGTTAGGGGCAGACCATCCAGAAGCGTGTCTGACAGAAGTTAGATTATTTATTATGTCTGGTAGGCCCGAGTCAGTCAAAGGTTAGCAGTTAGCCAAACAAAACTATATTGTTTGGACAGATGGTCCATTTATTACCTGATTTATAAGCATATACGATATTTCTTTGATTGCTTTAATCAGCTTGATTGTAGGATTGTGATTTGCAAAAGATATGTTTTAAAGGGATATTGGTGAGGTGAAACCCGTTCCGCTAAGCAGAGTGGTCTCACTTAATATCAAATAACCAAAATGTATAGTATTATTCATACTGGGTTTTATGTCTGACTTGAAGTTTATATTTCCCCTTAAACTCTCGGGTGCTCAAAATTAATTTGAGTGGATTGATGTTCATGATTTTACAGGATTAGAAGGTGGATGAACAAAGCTTCCAAAGATGTGTAGGAGGCAAAGTTAGCTATCTAGGAGTTGTTATTTTATTTCCACTGTGTTGTATTAAGACTGATATGTCTATTTAGTACTGTAGTCATCCAAGAGGGGCATTTTCATATGTCACTCTTGGCGTAATATGCAATAATTATATTTGATCAAAACTTGGGAATCGTTTGGGATTATGTAGTTGAATATGAAACATGGTTTTGCAATATAATCAGTAAAGTTGCTTCTTGAATCTGTGATTTCGTTTCATATTCATGTGCTTCTGATATTATGGATACCATTAACATTACCGTATTTTGTCACCAAAATTTAATACTATGGATGATTTCAGCATTTATAGCACTTAGCTTTGGGCCTTAAGATAGAGGATGTTCCAAAATCATACCTGACCTGTCCCTACTACCAAAGAGTTGGCATATAATAACATAATATGATAATCTACATATCATAAAGGTGTAACACAACCAAGTGTGATAAAGGGTGTCTAGGTATCCCTATATTCACTACCTATCTCCAATGACAACCCTAGAGTGACAGGTGACTAGTGAAGCAACCATAGCAGACATAACATCTGTCAAAAAAAATTAATTGTCACTCAATGTACTCTGGATATATGATAACTCGTATAACCATTCTTCTACCATAGGCTAATGAAAATCCCAGTTTTCAATTTTTCTCTCTTTAGCCTAAAACTGGTACTAGACCTATTCTTTCGGTCTAGGGTACACAAATCCATTCCTTCGATCCGCGATAGCCATTCTTCAATACCCATAAGCATCCTCACGATACCCCTGCTTTGAGTACAAATGAAAACACATCGAGTATCAATGATCCCTTAATACATGTATCCGAGCCCTTCCTTTGATCCATTTAACTTCCATTATCTTGGAGCAACCATTCTTCACCTCCACTTAATGACTCCTTTCTTCATCGAGACGTTATTCTTAGGAGACCATTCTACATTCCCCACTCTAGACTCCTTTCTTCATCGAGCCATTATCTTCGAAACATAACTCCATTCGTAATCGAGTTACTACCCGAAGACTCTAACTTTCATCATGCTATTGTACTACTGTCAATCATCATATGGATAGGCCAACACCTCCAGCATGACCCCTAGAACTCAAGAACCATGCTCCAGAATTTCGGTCCACATTGGACCAAGGGTGAGAGCTCGGTACTGAATTCATGAACTCGATACTGACTTCCCTACTTAGCTAACTAATGACCAAGTTCTTTCTCATCCCCTTACTTGCTCCTAGTACTCCATGCCTAGATGTTTTGGTATCGACTTCTTTGCTCCAAATCAAGTCATCACCATCTCTAAAGCACTGTATTACATCTCCTAGAAACAAGTGGTGTCCTTCTATACATAGCCAATCTCTAATCTAACTTCATAGACGACCTTTACTAGCTAGCACCTTCCACCTCCCCAAGCCGTTGTCGACTTGTAGCAAGCTACAGAACTCGGCACCGACTTGGGAAGTTGGGACAGACTTCTATAATTTGCGAATTGGAACTTGCAATTTGAACCGTGAGCTCCACCCATGCTCTAGGTTCTACGTTCCTAGTCTCGTCTAATTTCGACCAAATTTTCCTTCGATTTGCCTAATTCTCTCAACCTATCTACTGAACATCCAAAACACTAGCAAACAACATCAAATTACAACATACAATCATGAAATATCATGCATATACATCCATTCATACAACCAATACATGAAGATATGAAAATCAAACTAGTTTTGTTCTAAATCTTAGTTTTACGTGAATTTATGCATATAAATGATGGCAATTACATTAGCAAGTGAATATGTGTTAATAGTATACAAAACCCATTTCTAAGCATACGTGGGCAAGTGGTGAAAGTTAGAGAACCATTTTTATCCAAAAACATATTTAAAACAATAATTTTAACTATACAAACAAGTATAGATGAGTGAGAGGTCAAGAACCACTCAACAAATACCTAAAATACCAATATTTCTTCTCAAATCTATAGTAGATAGCAAAGAAGAAGAATTCCAATCAATAGAAATGATAATCTGTAGCTTCTATAGGCTAAACCCCTCTCTAATCAATGATTTGGCTAAGATTGGTAAGGAAAAGATGTGACTTTTGATGAAATTAGAGCTAATGGAGGTTTATATCTATTTTGGGGAAGAGAGAAATGACTTAGATTAGTTTTTCCAGCCTCCCATTGACACAAAATTCGAAGTGGGTTAGTGGACCGAAGCACAGGTTTAGTTAATTACCCACTAAAACTGGCCAACAACAGCCAAAACTTGAAACTGCCATAACTTTCAAATGACATGTCTGTTTTTCTATTATGACCACTCTAAGGAATGGAAGACCATTATCCTAAAGCAATGAAAGTGGTTTGAGACCCTATTTCAGCTCCCATCAAAAGTTATAGTCCAAACAAGATTTTGAGTATCAAAATGGTCATTTAGAAATTTGGGAAAAATCAAAGATGTGAAAAATGTCCCTAAGAATCTCTTCCTAACATATTTGAGTCATACAACCTCATACGAATAAAATAAAAATACCTTATGATTCTCCAATATATAAAACATGGGTCGTTACATTCTCCCCTCTTTAGGAATTTCGTCGTCGAAATCCCCAAACAAATACAAACAATCTATCATAGTTACCCCACATGCGTTACAATCATATACATCATCAAACATGTAAAACATGCAACCATTCATCAATAATATAGGTAAAGCAACCCTAGCATGTGGGATACTAAACTATATCATATGATATCGAAAGTGAAAGTAAAATGCGATAACCAATAGACCTTACCATGTGAAGAGCTCTGGATGTGTGGCCCTCATGCTCTCTTCGGTTTTCTATGTGCAATCGCCTTCACTTTCGTCCCATCGAACATTTACTAACTCCATAATCTTCCTCCTAAGCTATTTCGTATTGCATCCGACAATAGGAACCGACCTACAAGGTCTCGAAGCTTCTGGTTCGATCTCGACATCATCAAGCTTATCTGGTGCGATGTTATGCCTAAGTCATGCACAAATTTTCACAAATGGGAGACGTAGAAGATATTGTGCACTTCCGTCATTCTTTGAGGTAAGTCAACTCTATAAGCAAGGTTCCCAATCCTCCCTAATATCCAAAAAGGACCAACAAATCTTGGTGCCAACTTTCCTCTACTACTGAGCCGAATAACCTTCTTCAAAGGAGAAATCTTCACAAATACCATATCTCCGATGGAGAATTCTATATCTCTATGCCTTTTATCAGTGTAACTCTTCTGCCTATCCTGTTCAGCTTTCATTCATTGCCAAATGATTTCTGTATTTTCTGAGGTCTCCCTAACCATATTCGGCCCAAAGTATCAGTTTCTCGCCCACTTCCCACCAACATGAAGGGGCATTACACGGTCGGCCATACAATGCTTCATATGGTGCCATACCAATACTAGACCGGTAACTGTTTTTGTATGCAAACTTTACTAAATGCAAGTGATCGTCCCACGAGCCTCTAAGATCAAGATTGCAAGCTCGCAATAGATCTTCTAAGATACGATTCACTCTCTCGGTTTAACTGTCAGTTTGAGGTTGATAAGCTGTACTAAGATGTAGTTCGATACCCAACATCTCCTGTAAGCTCTTCCAAAACCCACTAGTGAACAATGGGTCTCGGTTACTCATAATGCTCTTCGGCACACCATGAAATCATACAATCCACTTCACATAAAACTCGGCGAGTTTGGCTACCATTCTTCTTGACTTGATGGGTATAAATCTAGCGCTCTTAGTCAACCGATATACTATGACCGAGATGCTATCGTACCTTACTTAAGTCCTTGGCAGTCCATCTATGGAATCCATTGATATTTTCTTCTACTTCCATTCGGGAACTTCAAGTGGTTGAAAAAGACCACTTGGTTTCTTTTGTTCTACCTTTACCAACTGGCATTTCATACAATTCAATATGAATGTACCGATGTCCTTCTTCATTCCTTCCCAACAATAGGTCTGTCTCATATCACGGTACATCTTATTACCGTCGGGATGTATGGTCAACTTGGAACGATGGCACTCTCTAAGCACTCATCTCTCAATTTGTCAACATTGGGAACAACCAATCTCCCATTCTTACAAAGCCAACCATCTCTTTCAAGTCTGTAATGTCTCATGTCCTCAGACACTACTCCCGCTTTGATCTTGGAAATGATCTCGGCTAATCCTTTGCATCGCGCTTCTGAATAGTACCAATATGCTCTATAAGAGTAGGCCTGACGGCCAAGCTTGTCAACATCTCTGGCTCTAACTCGCAATGAGGTCTGAAGTCATAACCAGCAATATAGCCCAACTGTTTCCATTGTAGGAACATTGCCCCTAAACTGGCATGTCTTCTACTTGGTACATCGACGATCGCATTCCCTTACCAGGTGTATATAAAATGCCAAAGTCGTAGAAGGCTAAGAATTCCAACCATCGCTGCTGTCAAAGGTTAAGATCCTTCTGAGAGAAAAGGTACTTTAAAAATTGTGGTCCGTGAATAGCTTGAACCTCTCCCCTAATAAGTAATGCCTCCAAACCTTCAAAAGAAAATATTATCACCATCAACTATAAATCATGAATTGGATACTTCCTTTCGTGCGGCTTCAGCTGTCGACTAGCATATGCGACAACTTTTCCCTTCTACATCAATACCGTGCCCAATCCAGTACCATGGGTGTTTTATATACTGTCATCTTCTCATTCCCGCTCGGAATGGCCGATACAGGTGTGCTCATCAACCTCTCCTTTAGACTCGCAAATGCCTGCTCACATTTTGCATCCTAAGTAGAAGTCTAATTTTTCTTTGTCAAATTGGTTAACAGTGCGACTTCCTTCGAGAAGTCTGTTATAAAGCGTCTATAATATCCTGCTAGTCCTAAGAAACTCCTCCCACCAATAGCATTCTTAGGTCGGCTCCAATCCTGAACCGTGGCCACTTTGGCAAGCCCTACTGTGATACCTTGCTCAGAGATGACGTGACCTAAGAATCTCACTTCCCTTCTCCAGAAGTGACACTTTGAAAACTTTGCTTTCAACTTGTGTGTAACATCCCCTATCTTGAGGCCCAAAGCTAAGCGCTACAGATTCTATAGTCATCCATATTATTAAGTTCCGGTGACAAATTACAGTATTGTTAATGGTATCCATAATATCAGAAGCACACGAATATGAAATAAAATCAACACAGATTTAGAAACAACTTTTCTGATTACATTTCAAAACAACATTTCATATTCAGGTACATAATCCCAAACGATCCCTAGGTTTTGATCTAATATAATTATTACAAATTACGCCAAAAGCGACATATAAAGATGCCCCTTGGATGACCAAAGTACCAAATAGACAAATCATTTTTAATATAGCATGGTGGAAATAAAACTAAATAGCTCATATATAGCTAGCTTTGCTTCCTGCACGTCTTTGGAAGCTTATTCATCCAACCTACTAAACCTAAAAAACCTCAACTCCCAATCTACTCAAATCATATTTTGAGCACCCGAGAGTTTAAGGAGAAACATAAACTTCAAGTCAAACATAAAGCCTGGTATAAATAATACTATTACATCTCGGTTATCTAATATTAAGTGAGGCCACGCCACTTAGCAGAACGAGTTTCCTCTCACCAATATCCCTTTTAAACCACGTCTTTTGCAAATTAGAATCCTGCAATCAAACTGATTAAAGCAGTAATAGAAATATCATATATGCATATAAATCAGGTAATCAAAGGACTATCTATCCGAACAATATAGTTTTGTTTGGCTAACTATAAACCATTGGCTGACTCGGACCTACCAGACATACTCAATTATCGAACATCTGTTAGACATACTTCTGAGCTTCTTGCCCTTAATTATCTTCTTCTAGGGTCAACTGAACCTAATGGTTTTGCGGGCTCACCAATAATCTATCCTCTTTCTGTATATTCCTTTCAGTGTGTAACATCATTTTAGTCTTACGTGTGACAAAGCCCTACACACTGGAATTTTTGACTTATATTAGCTAGGGGCTTATTAGCTAAAGTATAGGGCGCGACCCTATACCAGTCCCAACTGCTATTCTAATATCTGAGTCATTTACTTAGAGTTAACTACCCCATCAAATTTTCCTTGAAAACATTTCTTTCAAATTGATTTAACCCTTTAAATCATACTTAAACAAGGAAAATATACTCTTTGCTTTACTCAAATATCTTTGCCATGATATATGTTTTACAAAAAACAATGTTTATGAAATATAATGGGATTGTCTATCGATCCAAAGCAAGTTAAAAACCATTTTAGCTTAAAATATCTTAGGCCATAAAGCCAAGGGAAACCATTCGAAACCTTTGCTTAAAAAATTTAAACAATACTTTTTGAATCCATTGGAAGTACCCCTTTCAAAATAAGTTAACTACTATACCTTGAAACACTAGGTCGAAAGGCCAAAACATACCTTACGAAACACTTTAAAATAAACCTTTCGAAATCATTGAAGGTATCACTTTGAAAGCTTTATAATCCTTAGACTTCCCTTTTTAAATACTCTAAACTTGCCTTTCGAAAGCATTGGAAACCTTCCATTTAAAGACTCAAGTAAACCTTTCGATTACATTGAGGTATCTCCCCTTTGAAACCTTCATTATATATCTTTTGAAAGTATTGAAGTCCTTTACTTAAGACAAACCTTTCGAAAGCACTGGGTTCAAATAAAAGTTTGTGGAACATAACTTCGAAAACATTTAAAACCATCCCTTTCGAAACCTTTGGGTTTAACTTTCAATTTATTTATGGGTCTTAAATGAAGTAGGGCGAAAGCAATTCTTTTGAAAGCATTATTCCTAAGTAAAAGAAAGTGGATGGTTTCGAATCCAACCCTTTCGAAAGCATGGAGAAGCGACTTCAAAGTTTAAGGCAAAAGAACCCTTTCGAAGGCATTGATTCGAAAGGTTGAATGCGGCAGCAGGGGTTTCGACCCCTTCAAAAGCTCATTTTAATAAAAAAAAAGGCGGAAACCCATTCGAAAGCCCTTTCTTTATATAAACAGTAGCAAGTTGGTTAAGTCAAAAACCCCAACCCCTTTGAAAGCCTTATTTATAACTAAAATAGTTCCAAGTTTAAAAGAGCTACATCTACCCCTTCGAAAAAACGTTTTAACTCTATACCTTCCGCCTTTCTCCAATCTACTACGTACTAAGGCATTGATACCATGTCTATTGGTCGAAACGTGGTTGCTATAAGTGGCGAAGCAATAAACCTTTACAAAACTGATTTTTTAACTTTTTAAAGTAATACTTTTTCAACTAACTTGCCTTATTTGTCAACATATAATTGGTTGCCATTTCTTTTCAAAATCTTTCTAAAAGTACTGCCGAATTCAGTAATTAACAATTTAAAACATATAGCAAATTACCCCTTCTCCTTTTTTAAACATTTAAAACATTTAAGTCTCATGCCTTAAATAATTTTATATCATTAATAAAATACTTAGGAAAATTCTCCAAAAATTCCCATAAATCACTTCTATTATGTTTTCTAACATATTTAACTATCTAACCCAAAGCTAACATATAATAGCCGAAAATAATTTAAACCCAATTCCATTTTCTTTATTAGAATATTCATAATAAATCCACAACAACTTAGAAAATTATGAAACTTCCCTAAAATAATATTTCTGACCTTATATAAAAAATGCAAGCCATTTGGATGTCATTTGATAGCTTTTTCAAATCAAATCTAATCATAAAATCCATATAAAACAACATAAAGCATCAACAAACAAGTCAGGATAAGTATCTCTAACCCTGTTCTCCATTTCCCAAGTACAGTCTATCTCGTCGTTACTCCATTGGGCTTTAACTAATCTGACCATGTTGTTCCTTAGTCTCTTCTCATCTCTGTGACTATGCGAACTGGTTTTCTAACTATAATCAAGGTTCCACTACTAAGTTGTCTAACACAGTCAATGCTATATTAATCTCTGGATATCGAATACATTTCCTTGGATGAGAAATATGAAAAACATTGTGGACTCCTATGAAACTACTTGGTAACTCCACTCTATAAGGGAATGTCTGAATCCATTCTATAATAGGAAATGGTCCAACGAATCTCAGCGCTAATTTTTCCGATTTTCCGAATCTGATTACACCTTTCATCGGTGATACTTTGACGAAAACATGATCTCCAACTAAGGACTCTAAGTTTTTCCGCCTTCTATCAGCATAGCTCTTCTGCCTAGACTGAGCTTCCTCCATTCTAGCTTGAATGAACTCAACCTTTTCTGCAGCTTCTCTAACCAAATCTGGACCAAGAACTAATCTATCACCGGTCTTTAACCAACAAACATCAGATTTACATGGCCTTTCATACAAGCTTCAAATGGTGCCATCCCTGTACTAGATAATTGTTGTTATACGAAAACTCGACTAGGTAGGTGGTCTTCCCATGATCCCTCAAAATCTAGCACACAAGCTCATAACAAATCATCCAAGACTTTGTTAACTCTTTCTGTTTGCCCATCTGGTTGTGGATGGTAAGCGGTACTCATTTTAAGCTTGGTACCTAAAGTCTCCTGTAGACTCTTCTAGAACTCTCTAGTGAATAAGGAATCCCTATCACTTACTATAATACTAAGAATTCCATGCAGTCTGACTATATTCTTCAAAAATAATTTAGCCAAAACAGGTGCTGTCCTGATTGACTTAACTGGAATGAAATGAGCACTCTTGGTTAATCCATCCACTATAACCCATATGTTTTCATTTCCCCTATTTGACCTTGACAACCTGTCTATAAAATCCATTGAGATAGAATCCCATTTCCAAACTGGAACCTCTAAAGGCTGAAGCAACCCACTTGATTTCTGATGCTCGGCTTTTACCTGATGACAATTCAAACACTGCTTCACCGATAAGCCTACATCCCTCTTCATGCCTTCCTAGAAGAAACTTCTTTTCATGTCCTGATACATCTTAGTACCTCCCGAATGAATAATGAACTTCGAACGATGGCATTCTCCATGAACTTCCTTCCTAATGTTTCCCACATCCGAAACACATAGTCTTCCTTTCTTCCTCAACCACTCATTCTGGTCAAGACTGAAATCCTTCAAGTCATCGCTCTCTATTACACCCCTTAAATTTTAGATTCATTCAGCTAATATTGGATCCTCCCCTTGCTTAGAAGCGATCTTTTCAATCATTACCGATAGAACTTCTAAACATGACAACGTAGCAGTTTCCTTACTAGATCTAGCTTTAGATCCCCACTATATTCTGCATGTAATCAATGCTTCCAAAACTTTCCACTTAACTGTCATTGCTAATACTGCATTTTGATGTTTTCTGCTAAGAGAATCTACAACCTTGTTGCCTTTTCATGGTGTGTACTCAATTCTAAAGTTATAAGCGGCAAAAAACTCTAATCACCTTTGTTGCCTCATATTCAACTTCTTTTGAGATAATATATGCCAATGACTTATGATCCGTATACAAGTCAAATATCTCTCCTAAAAGGTAATGTCTCCACACCTTCAATGCGAAAATTACTGCAGCTGATTCCAAATTGTGAGTTGGATATCTAACCTCATGTGATTTGAGCTATCAAGAAGCATATGTAATCACTTTACCTCTTTGCACTAACACAGTTCCTAACCCTATTCCACATGCATCCGTGTACACCACTAAGTCCTGATTCCCCTCTGGAACAACTAACACAGGTGCATTTGTCAATAAGTGTTTTAGATTCTGGAATGCTTCCTCACACTTATCAGTCTAGACAAACTTCACAACTTTCCGAGTTAGCTTAGTCATCGGTGCCACTATCCGTGAAAAATCCTTAATGAATCTCCGTTAGTAACCGGCTAATCCAAGAAAACTCTTTATCTCAATCACTATCTCGGGTCTCTTCCAACTATTTACTGCCTCGATCTTAGCTAGATCAATAGATAACCCTTCTTTAGAGATTACATGACTAAAGAACTTCACTTCCTTCTTCCAGAAATGACACTTCGAAAATTTTGCTTTCAATTGATGTTGCCTCAACGTCTCAAGCACCACTCTAAGATGAACTTCATGCTCTCTTTCATCTTTAGAGTATACCTATTATCCCTCCTTTTGGCAAGGCCATGACACCAACGAATTGACTGGAAATCCAAGACAGTCCGTCCCGAAGATCGGTTATACGCAGGTTCGCTATGAATACTGGTAAATCTGGTCCGAGTCCAGATTGAGCTACAATTGATGAGGCACAACAAACAAAGCTATGAAATCCAACGTTCCAAATTTCAAGTCAATCCGAGTTCGTATGCTCAAGATATGATCGATGCAACTCAAGTGATCACATTGTTCGTATCCATCAAGCAACCAGGAAGAAACCCCATTCGTATCGATTTGTTCGAATCCATCGGGCGCACATAGCTTCGTATCGATCAGGGGAGCACAAGTTCGTATCCATAGATAGCAGCGTTCTTCGCATCCATCATCTCTAGCTTGTTCGTATTGATCAACCAACATCCACTTCGTATCCATCGAAACCATACAAAGCCGCTACTTCGTATCGATCGGCCAGTGATCGATATGAACAGAGCAGTTACAATCGATATGAACAGAGCAGTTATGATTGATACAAACAGAGCAGTTACGATCGATACAAACAGAGCTAAACTAGGTCGATACGAACCAGGCGCATCCATAATACGGACTCGCTCGCTCGGCATAAAATGTGGATCGATCCTAAAAGCAAGTGCCACATCATCAGACATCACGTGCAGAACCATCGATACGAAACTATCGATACGAACAACATCAATACGATTTCGACAGCCTTCAAAAAACCCAAACTTGCATCGATCATAACTCAAAATCTACAAGTCCAAATCCCACCAAATTTTCACAGGAGCTTGCGTACAACCTAAAGAATGTTCATGATCGATCTCGACTCGATTGGACAAAATATTGATTGATACGAAGTTCGTTCGTATCGATCACGGATCAATTGCAAATGGCATGGGATCGATCGTGTGGGCCCACCCACATGAGAGAAGAGGTCTTCCGAGATCTAAGTGAGATATTTGCAGCTTACGCCTATAAATAGCAGCCTAGAACCTACTTAAAAGGGACTTTTGGCTCTTCTACATCCAGACTCTGCCGAAATCACTGTTGTATTTAAGTTTTACTGTTGTAATTTGTTGTAACCAGCAAGTAAAAGTTAATAAAAGTCAATCATTTCATAGTGGACGTAGGCCATACGCCGAACCACTCTAAATCCGTGTGTTTCTATGCGTTATTCCTGCTTATTTTTGGTGTGTTTATTAGATCCGCCTCCGTTTTCATTTATATTCTTCATTTTATCTCTTCAAACACATCCGAAGGGTGTTGTGCCCAATTTTGGTACAAACACTTTGGTGCCTTCACTGAGAATACCCAGTTTTTTCTCCTGCTCATTGGATCTACTATCGATACCGAATTGCATAAATCTAAGAAGAAGATCTAGATTTCAAAGTTTAAAGTTCTTCCTTCCTATTCAGATTTGCATCAAGTCTAGGAAAGAGCTTTACTATCCATCATGGTTAACACTAGGACTACTTCAACTGCTGCAAATCCAGAGGGATGGGACAGACAGAACCCCGTACAGCTACCTCCTGCCGATCAGAATGCTACCGAACCATCGGATCCACAAGGCCCTATCACCATCGAAGAATTTCAGATGCTAATGCAAGAGCTGACATAGAGTCGGCAGCAACTCACTCAGCAACTGCATGCCAACGCAGAATTAACCAATCAACTGAATCATCAAAGACGAAGGAGATCCAAGAGGGATCAGGTTTCTTATTCATCCACTGAGAGTTCAGCCTCTTATGACTACCATCATAGATCCACGTGCCCACAACTAGATGGAAGTTATACTCAAGCCACCGGGCATCAACATACCTTGAGTCTTGGGCAACCGAGAGTTGCCCCATCGACCAACCATCAGACTGGACCCTCCTCCCGAGGAGGTGCTGCCCCATATCACATTACCGACAACCGCACTACTACCACTGCTACATAATTGGGAGTTGATGCTTGGAACTGGACGGATCCGACCCACCGCCAACACAACCGTACTCCTGAGCCTTATATCCTAGAAAACCCAGAAACAAGGAGGCGAGACATGGACCGTCGACAGCGATCGGCCCCTCCTTGCATTGTGGAACCCGACCACACCTTGGCCTAACATGCTCAAAATGTCAAATGCCGAACATCCCGACGACGATGATTCGTCAAATGATCTGTGAAAGTCAGGGTCTTACTAAAGAAAACCGGGGAATCTCCCAGAGTCATACCCCTTTCACTGACGATATACTCCATGCTGAACCACCTCGGCGATTCAGGATGCCGACTCTACCTATCTATGAAGGGAGCTCGGATCCCAATCAGCATATCTTAAAGTATGAATGGTTGATGAACGCTGCACGAGCTGATGATGTAGTTAAATGCCGAAGCTTCCCGATTTCCCTAGGGGACATAGCAACTATGTGGTTTACCCGTTTACCACCTCGATCTATCTCATGCTTTGACCAGTTGGCGACAAAGTTTATTGAGCAGTTCCGCATGCATGCCACAAGGCCGAAAGATGTTAATACTTTGTCTAGTGTCACTCAAGCTCCTGGAGAGACATTCAAACGTTATCTGGAGAGATTTCATGTTGCATGCACTGAGATTAGTAATCCCAATGAGAACTCGATTCTGATGGCACTAAGTAAGGGGATTGACCCCGATTCTTAATTCGACAACTGGTTGGCCGACAAACCCCATGCGTCATTGGACCGTTTCTATTTCAAGGCAACCCAGTTCTTGAGAAGGGAGGATGCGAAACAGTCTAGGAAAAAGGATGACGCATGGCCTAGTGTGGAAGGAATCCAGAGCAATGTTGCTGTCAAACAAACCGGAGAGAGTTCTAGAAAGGTGCAATTGAACATAAAAAATAAACAGAATCAACAGAAAGGCAATGGAGATCAAAATAGGAAACGAGATCAGAATCGTGGGGCACGACGGAGGGCTCATATGTTTGACAATTATACCCTTTTGAATACGTCGTTGGAGAATGTGTACTTACATACTTGCAATATTATTCAGTATAAAAAACCTACTTCGAAACAGTTGTCGGAAAAGTAGATTCAGAAAGGAAAGTTTTGTACATTTCATGATAGCTATGGCCATAATACGAATGAGTGTCATCATTTACAAGACCTCATTGAAAAGTTGATACGTGAGAGAAAGTTGGAGCAGTTTGTGCGGGCGCCGCAGTTAGGAGGTGCGAGCCCATCGAATTTGAACCATATGCCAAGTCAGGCAAGACATGAGGAACCCGCTCGTAGTGACGGGAGGTTGGTGATAAATACTGTTAGTGGTGGTCCACATCCAGCAGATCGGAGCTGGAGGGAAATGGAGTCATATGCCAGCTCTATCAGGCATGCAGGCTTTGAATATTGTAGTAATTCGAAAGATGGGGCTCCGGCCAAACAACAGAAAACGATGAGAGACGACATCGTATTTCGAGATCGAGATGCGGACAGGGTTGAATCCCCTACTATTAATCCACTTGTCATACCAGCTCAGGTAGGTCCTGCTTGGATGAAGAGGATCTTAGTAGACAGTGGAAGCTCAGTGAACATACTGTTCAAGCGAGCCTATGACCAGATGAAAATGGAAACTAAAGACTTAAAGCCGTGTCAGTCTCGTATTCATGGCTTCAATGGGAGCGCAACCATGCCCACTGGAATAGTTGAACTGCCAGTGGAGTTGGGAATTGGAGAACGCCGAAGAGTCCAGATATTACAGTTTGTTGTATTGGACATTGCCTCACCATACAATGCTTTCTTGGACCGACCAGCCCTAGCTGAGTTCAGGGCTGCCATTGCCCCGTGGTGTCTGACTTTGAAATTCCCTACCGACAATGGAGTCAGAATTATTCAGGGAGACCAGGCTGCTGGACAAGCCTGTTATGTTGCTGAGCTGCAAGAGGCGCAGCGAAAAGAAAAAGGAAAGGGCGTAGAGGAATCTCTCTGTGTCCGCTTTGCTGAGAATTAACAATTGGCGCCTGGGCCCAGGCCCAGGCACCCCAACCAATTTCCAAGGGATCTTGACCCGAGAGATATTGAAAGTGAAGATGAGAGTAAAGACAGTCAAGCTTCCCCGGCCGAACTGATGATTGATGTTCCGATCGATGATAATGACGATTCGAAAATGATAAAGATTGGATCTCAGCTAAGCCAACAAATGCAAGAGGAATTGGTTGAATTTCTCCGGGTAAACCTCGATGTGTTTGCCTGGACGCACTCTGACATGTGTGGGATCTCACCAGACATCGCGAGCCACACATTGAATATTGACCCATGGCATGTCTCAGTCAAGCAAAAAAGGAGTGGTATGGATCCAGAGAGATCTGCAGCCCTTAAAGAAGAGGTAGAAAAGCTCAAGTCGAACGGGTTTATCCGGGATGCATTATATCCGGAATGGGTGTCAAATCCTATACTTGTCTGAAAGCCAAAAGGGAAATGGAGAACATGCATCGATTAAAAAAAAGCTTGCCCTAAAGACAGTTTTCCACTTCTCCGAATCGATCAGCTCGTAGACTCAACAGTTGGACATGAGCTCTTATCCTTCATGGATGCGTATTTTGGCTACAATCAAATACCCATGCACTTGCCCGAACAGGAGAATACCAGCTTCGTAACCAATATGGTACTTTACTGCTATAAAGTTATGCCTTTCGGACTCAAGAATGCTGGGGCAACATACGAACGGTTAGTTAATCGAATGTTCGCTATCCAAATCGGAAAAACCATAGAGGTATATGTGGACGACATGCTCGTGAAGTCACGATTCTCCACTGATCATATCAAAGACATGGAGTCAATGTTTAGTATTCTCCGAGAATATAAAATGAAGCTCAACCCGTTGAAATGTCACTTTGGGGTCGCATCCGGAAAATTCCTTGGGTTTATCGTCAACGCTTAAGGAATCGAAGCAAATCCTGAAAAGATCTGGGCAATCAGAAATCTTGAGATCCCAAGAACTATAAAGCAAGTCCAGAGCCTCAACGGGAAAGTAGCAGCACTGAGCAGGGTCATTTCAAAATCCACTGACAAATGCATTCCCTTCTTCGACCTGATCAGAAAAGGGAAACAAAACTTTGAATGGACTGCAGAATGTGAGGGCGCATTCCGAGCTCTAGTTCAACATCTTTCTACACCGCCTATTCTGTCAAAGCCCATTGATCATAAAAGATTATACATCTACTTAGCGGTGTCAGAAAACACGATCAGTGCTGCCCTAATTCGGGAGGAAGACCGAATACAATGGCCAGTATATTACATTAGTAAACGACTGACCGGGCCAGAGAGAAATTATCCGAAACTGGAAAAGTTGGCTTATTGTCTTACCGTTGCCTCAAGGAAGCTCCGTCCGTATTTTCAGGCTCATCCTATCACCGTCTACACCGACCAGCCGTTACGACAGGTCCTTACGCGGCCTGAGACGTCTGGTAGGTTACTTAAGTGGAATATCGAGCTAAGCCAGTTTGACATTACTTACACTCCAAGGCGAGCTATCCAAGGACAAGTCCTAGCAGACTTCATCACTGAAGTCACTATCCCGGAGGACTTGCCCAAAACCAGTGAATCTCCCAAGTATATTGGAAGTTGCATACTGAAGGTGCATCAAATGACCGTTGCTCAGGCGCCGGAGTGGTGCTTGAAACTCCAGAAGGCCGATCTATATGCTATGCTTTAAAGTTCAATTTCCGTGCAACCAACAACGAAGCCGAATATGAAGCCCTACTGGCTGGATTGAAACTTGCCAGTGATTTAAGAATCATTACTGTGGAAATTTATTGTGATTCGCAATTGGTCGTGTGTCAGATTCGGGGGTGTACCAAGCCAAAGATCGAAGACTGGCTGCTTACCTTGCTCAGGTTCAGTAGATATTGAATTAGTTTGATTATTATGCCATTTATTACATACCCCGAGAGCGAAATCAGAAAGCCGACTTGTCAGCAAAGTTAGCCAGTATAAATGAGGCACAGCAAATGGGACTCGTTCCCATGGAGGCATTACCTTCCCCGAGCATCGATCAGATGAAAACCGATTGGGTATTTGAGGTCATTCCCGATAAGGAGTCATGGATGATCCTGTTCAGAAACTATCTTGAGCATGGGACCTTGCCAGAGTGCAGGAGTGAAAAGAGACAAGTTGTTCGAAAAGCTTCGCGGTTCACTATCCGAATGGAGTCATGTATAGAAGAGGGTACTTTGTTCCTTTACTCCGGTGTATCGCTCACGATGAGATCAAACGAGTATTGCATGATGTACACGAAGGAGAATGTGGCGATCACACTGGGAGGAAAGCTCTTGCCAAGAAAGTGCTCCGATATGGATATTATTGGCCAACTGTAAATCGCGATGCATTGGATTACACTAGGAAATGTGACAGATGTCAGAAACATGCTCGGATTCCAAGAGCCCCACCTACTGAAATAAATCAGATGGTCAGTCCATGGCCGTTTGCAGTATGGGGCATTGACATTATTGGTTCTCAACCTCTGGGCAAAGGTGGTATGAAGTACGCCATCATTGCAGTTGATTACTTTACCAAGTGGGCGGAAGCTGAGCCCCTTGCTACCATCACAACGAAAAAAGTGATCAACTTTATTGTACGTAACGTTATCTGTCGATTTGGTCTCCCACACACCATCATCACCGACAACGGAACCCAATTGGACAGTGTTGAATTTAAGAATTTCTGTCAACGGTTTTACATCCAGAAGAAGTTCACCGCAGTTGCACACCCTCAAGCGAATGGACAGGTTGAAGCTGTTAATAAAGTTATAAAGTCTATTATGAAGAAACGACTGGAAAAGGCCGGGGCAAATGGGTCGATGAACTTCCTATGGCTTTATGGGCTTATCGGATAACCCACAAATCCGCAACCGGCTACACTCTCTTTCCTACGGTTCATAAGCCGTTATTCCAGTCGAGATGGAAGTACCTTCTCATCACGTGACGTATTATGATCCGAAGACAAATGCTATATTACTTGCCTAATCTCTGGATTTATTGGATGAGAAGCGAGAAGAGGCTGATTTGAGAGCAGCCGCATACAGAAGTCGAGTCGCCCGCTTGTACAATGCCAAGGTCCGACCCTGAACCTTTGAACTCGACGATCTCATCCTCAAGAGAATTTATTCGGTTCCTTCACATATGAAGCCAACATGAGAAGGGCCGTAAGTTATCGAACGAAAGCTCAGAGATGGCACATTTAAATTATCGACTGTTGACGGTCTTACTCTGCCGAGAGCCTAGAACAACGAGAGTCTTCGTCGCTACTACACATAACATGCTCTGTTTATTTATTCAGTCTACTTTTCATTCGCAATTTGTTTATGCATTTCGAAATTTGAATTTGTAATAAGGAAACTGATTTTGCTGTATTTTCTTATTTCAGCAATAAAATGCAATCCCTTCAAGCCAGAGCTGTGATTTATTTGAAATACATCATGTAACCATCACTATGCACAAAGAGCTAAGTTCCATCATACGGTGGAATTTATTCAAATAGGGAGTGACTGTGATACGACCGGTCACTCACTAGGTGAAACCCGAGCTCGGGGGCAAGTCATCACGCTGAAGCCAAAAAAGGATTGATACACGACAATCCTTTAACCAACTCTAAATTCCTAGAGTGTGAACTGAAGTATAAACTCATAAATGCGGTTTTGAAGAGGGTGGATCCGTCCACCAAACGACTTCGCCCGTATTTCACCAAGTTTAAGGAGGATGGACCCGTCCATCTAACAACCTCGCTTGTTAACTCAGGGTGGATGTGACCCGACCATCCAAGATCCTGATAATTTCGTCATTCCCAGAGTGCGAACGAAATCCTAAAGCCTAAACAGATGTGACCGACCATCTGTTGGCCAAATCCAGATTCCCGAAGTGCAAACCGGAGTATAAACGTCGAATAACTCTAAATCTCCAGAGTGTGGATTGGAGCATAGACGCTAGATGGGTGTGATTGACCACCCACGAACCAGTCTAAGTCCCCAGAGTGCAGACGAAGTCCTAAATATCGAACGGACATGACTGACCGCCCATAAAATAACTGAAGTCCCCAGAGTGCGGACATATCTCAAAACCTTGCGTGGGTGTGACAGACCACCGATCTACAAGTGCAATTCCCAGAATGTGGATGCGATCGCCAATAGACGAGCGAATGTGATTTGACCACCCGAACTCGTCGTGTTTCAGTCTTGCTTCAACGAAGTTTAGCTAAATACATCAAAGGCAATCAACGATTATTAACCAATTTTTTCAATTTCTCCCCGGAACTAGGGGCAGAACTTAAGTGACAGCCACTGATCGGGACAATGCAATATCGAAATTCGACTCAGCGCTTGATTGCGACATGAAACCGTGACTCTAGAACTTAACAACTAAACCCGGGTCCGATTTAAAGGCTAAAACTCCATAAGTATGTGGAATGAAAGTTCAAATGTTGAAGCGCTTTAACAAATGAACACAAATTGAGCTGAAGACAAAATGAAATTTTATTTCAATTGTTCTTTAGAAGAAAAAAGGTACGTACAAAACTATACCGAAAGTCCTACTAGCGGGGGCCGAACCGGCATCTTTACACGACCTAAAAAAAGAAAACAAAAGTAGATTAGTATCTATCTACCCAAAAATAAACTGAAGAGACATATCTAATCTTTCTTTTTTCTCGGTTTCTTCTTCGACGTTGACCCGCTAGATTCGCCGCTTGGTTTCCTCTTCGAACCCTTGCCTTTGGCGGTCGATCTCCAGTTGGGGCATTATGTCAACTTCCTCCTCCAAGCTCAGGTGAATAGGAATGCTTCTTGAAGGTGGAGTCGGAGGGATAGGATCAATGTTAGCAGGTGGAGGAGGCACACTTGTATCAACGACCATTCCTCCCAAGGAGATCATCCACAAAGGAGCTGGGCCAGGTCCCGCCATTCTGCCTCCAAAGCCACTGCCCCACGCAGCTGCTTCCATCTCAGCGTTAATTTCAGCCAGTATTTATTCTTCATGAATTGGTTGATCTTCGCTGGGGATGCTAGCAGTTGGGCCCGAAGAGCTAGTCACAGGTGCGCTCCCACTCATGACAAACGACAAATCAGCAAAGGGGTCACTGTGATGACCGAGAAGTTCCTCCATCATCTGTTCATCAATGATAAGTGTGCTCCCTTGTGCCTCATCCATAAGCGCAGTAGCCATTGTCGTGGTCGCTTCTATTATGATAGCCTCCTGCTCATGATGTAACTCTTGGGTTGCAGGAGGCATGGCAGATGAAGCTCCTGTCACTGAATAGAGACGAATAAAAAGAGTTAGAGATTAATTCGATCAACATTTCCAGCTTTGGGTGAGCACAAAAGATGTTCAGAATACCTTCCTCAGTTTGACTTGCAGGCGGAACTAGAGCAGCTTCAATGACGTGCTCATGAAATGGAGATAACCGCGGTTGATCGGGATTATATGTAGGAATAGACTGGGGATCAACCGCAGATGTAGACGAAGGCTGAGTTGGAACAAGAATTTCAGAGCTCGCATTGTGGTGCTCAACACCAGAACCTTTTCCAGCCTCAGATTGCTGAGTGCTAAGTTTCTCCTTCTCATATACAATCATGGTGTCGTGGAGAATTTTTCTTTCATCTTCGTTCAACACATGATTTTCAAGCTCGAACTCATCAACCGATTATGCTTGTCATTCAGCTTTCTCATCCTGCACCAACCGGCCCCCAAGTGTTGTACAAATGTGTTGGATAATTATCAAGCCAGGTCAGATCCCTGTGCTTCAACACTCTAGCGTTGTATGTAATCAGGAGATCTTCAATATCGGCCTCTAACCTGGCCTCTGCCATCTGAACTTCATCCTCAACCTTGGCCTCAGCCTCATCCTCCCGAATTTTAAGTAATGCCGCATCCTTTTCATCTCGGAGCGCTACAGCTTGTTCGCACGCCTCCTGGGCTGCTTTGTTCGCGTCGTCCTTTTCCTTGATGATTTCAGAAAATTTGGCTTTAAGCTCGTTAAGTTCCTTCAACACAGCATCCCTTTCAGTTGTGACAGTAGTATTCCGGTGGCCCGTCTCCTCCACTAAAGCAAAATGCATCTGTCGCATCTTTTCCATGGCCTGATTTGCCTCATCAGCTTTCTTAGTGGCCTCTATTTTTGACTTCCTAGAGGATTCAACATCATTGTTTAGCACTTGGATTATACGGTCCTTTTGAGAGATATCGGTTTCTAGCTTCTCAATCACCTTTGCCCGCTCAAAGGCCACCGCGGATGCTTTGCCGGTAGTTTTCATCCACTCTCGATACTGGGTGTATATGTCATGGATGTAGTCATGCATGGTCTGCTCCGCTTCAGCTGGAATTCTTTTTAAATGCGGAGGGAAGACGAAGCCATGGAAACAGATGTTAGGGAAGTCTTTTTTCAACTGGGCGATTTTGATTGCTCCTTCCCCAGTGGATTTTGTAATAGCTTGTTCAATGACAGTGGGAGTTTCGGCCTCGGTTCTACGGCATTGAGAATGGGGCCTGGGAGCTTGAAAGTATGGTTTTTGACGTGGAGGCTCTAAGGATTGTTTCCCATGACCGGAGGGTGGTGGTGGAGCTCGAGGAGGTAGAGAACGTGATCGGGAGTGATATCTATATTCTCTATCTCTATCCATATCCCTCTCATAACATTCTTGACTAGAATAACCACGATCGCGGTCTCTATCAACTTCCCTCCTACGGGACTCATAGTATGAACTCAATGACTAACGCGTAGAACGGAGGCTTTCAAGCATAGAATCTCGCCTAGTCATTGTATCTGTAAAAAAATAGAGTTAGTGATCTTTAGAAGAGAGCAACTTAAGACTGGAAATTGTGTAGTGCCGTGAAATGTATATGTGTGTGCAACCCCCCGACCAACCGGAAATGTCGGCCACACTTGTAGGAAGAGACTCACTTAAATCTAGAGCACTTTGAAGCCCCTCTAATCCAGTGTCGTGTTGAAGTGACACGTAGTCCGAAATCGGAATATCGGCAAGTCCTTTAAAAGGATTCTCTACTTGCGAGGTAGGAGCCTCCGAAATTCTAACACCGGAGGCTGGTAGGGACACGATTACAGATTTCCATCTCGAAGACTTATGATGCTTATGTGCTACTGCCTTGCCTTTTCTCCTTCCCTCTAAACCCTGAAAACTATCAGAAGGCCCGGCTATGGGTTCGTCGTCAGTGGGCGTATTTTCTTCGTCGCCTTCCTCGGCTATCACGACCCTAGGAGCTTTACGCTTCACCCACCTTGTCGGGGCTGCCCTAAGCGCTCCTTCAAGTCTTATGCTTTGGTTTCGCTCGATTAGCCTAATAATTCTCAAGTTTCTATCTATTAGCACCGAGTCCATATCTCTCATTTTGCTTGGAACTTCCTGGAGAATCCGTACTATTTCTTTGAAGTGAGCACCTTCAGGTCGTGGAATTGCGGCTGTAAAGGAAATAAGGTATTAGTTTCAACGTCAATTATGACCATCCCATTAACTATTGGAAAAATTGTAGCACTTATGTCTGACTAACCATCGACTAGCAAACCCTAGAGGGCATCGAATGTAGAACCATTCCGTCTTAAAGTAACTGAGCCTGGTCCAGGATCCTCTTACCACTTGGCAGTTCCTAACTGCCTCTAGAAATGTGAACAAAGGACTATCTCCCCGAGTCTTAACATTAAACAGGTATCTGATTTCTTCTAGGGTCGGGGGGCGGAAAAGGTGTTCCATGAAGACGATGAATAGACTATTCAACAGTGCATATCCATTCGGATGTAATTGTGATGGAGTGATTCTGAAGAAAGACAACACTTCTCTGATATACTGGTTGAATGGGGGAAGTGTTCCCACGGTGCACGAATGGCGATTAAAGGCCGTAAATCCTTCTGGGGGAGCGTGTGGCCTGTCATTTGGTCCGGGTGGCAAAACGTCATCTAATGATTGACCGTGCCTTAAGCATATTCGCCCCAACATATCTTCGGAGACATTGGACGGCATAGAATCTTGTGGATTCGTGATAAAAGTTACTCCTGGTAGCTCATCCAGGACTTGACCTATTACTTCGGTTGCTATGGCCGGCATCTCTATTATCAAAGAAGGCGAGCTTTGAGGCTCCGGTTGCTGTGAACTTGTAGATTCCATAACTGATCAACTCATCAAAAACCGTCATTAGATGATAATAAGCCTGTATGTTCCCCAGTGTGAAGTGCATGAATGTGTTGTGCAGTGCAGTGCTACATGGTACTTAAAAGGTTCTACAAAATTTAAGGAATGTTTGAACGACAAGACTTAGAATTCGATTGGAATGATCTTCATTGCTGATCGTCACAACCATGCAATCCAGACTTAAGAGACCGATCTGAGTTAAATTTCGCTAAATTTTTGTCAAGTTATAGTCCCATCGACGAGCTTCGAAAGGCAGTCAAATGTGCAGTTTAACAGTTAAGTCTAGATATGCAAGGCACAAACTCGCCGGAGTCAAGTGTTGGAACGTACATGAAATTTCGTATCCATCAAAGTCAAAACCTAGATCATTCATGGCCAAAAACAAATTGATTTCGTATCGATCGTTATAATCATTTTGTATCCATCGAGATTAATCACTTCGTATCGGTCAAGATATTTAATTCATATCGATCGAGGCCAACCACTTCGTATCGATCGAGGTCAGTCACTTCGTATCGATCCAAGCCAGTCACTTTGTATCGATCGCAAAGTATTAGTTTCATACCCATCTAACAACTTAGTTTCGTATCGATCAGGAAAGCATCAGCTTGTTTTAATTCAAAGTGACCGTTACGAAGTTGGAGGACCCTCTATCGATACAAAATCAGGAGGTGGAGATCGATACGAAACTTTACATTATAATCGATACGAAGTTAAGCATCTTCTTCTCCATTCCATCGATACGAAATAAAGGCCAAACTACCTTCTACCAAATCTTTTGCATCCCTCCAAACACCTTCTTCTCCAATCAAACACGAAAACATCCCAAACCTTCCTCAACCTCGCATTCAACCATCTCCTCTACACAACGTTCGGCCACGAATTCGAATGGAATGACATGAAAATTCAAGTCTCATCGTTTTTAGATGGGTTTAATTAGTTGATTACCTAGTTCGAATGGATTGTGTTATCCCGCATTTTTGGCAAGGCCGTGACACCAAGAAATTGACCGGAAATCAAAGACAGTTCGTCCCGAGGATCGATTATACACTGGTTCACTATGGATATCAATGAATTTTGCTCGAGTTTAGATCAAGCTAGAATTGATTTGACACGACAATCAAAGCTGTGGAAGCCAATGTTTCAAATTTCAAGTCAATCGGAGTTCATATGCTCGAGATATGATCGATGCAAGCTAAGGAAATCAACGCATTCGTGTCCATCTATTCGTATCCATCCAGAACTACACTCTTCGTATCCATCCGTGATTGTTTACTTCGTATCCATCGATCAATTCCAACTTGCTCGTATTGGTCGACCAACATCCAATTCATATCCATCTGTGATTGTTTACTTCGTATCCATCGATTGTGACACGAATATGCATTTCGTATCGATCGAACTTCAAACATGTTTCGTATCGATCGACCACAGATCGATACGAAGTCAACACTATACGCATAGAACAGTGTAGCCGATCGATACGAACAAAGCAACACAGTTGATCGATATGAACAAAACAAAACACAATCGATACGAACAAGACAAAACACGATCGATACGAACAGAACAAAATCACTAACATCGGTACAGAGAAGGCTGAAATCGATCGATACGAACAAGGCTTCGATATTGGATACGAATAAAACTCGGACACTTGGCATGAAAAGTGGATCGATCCGAGGAGTTAGCGCCACGTCGACTTGCAAGCACGTGCCCAAAGAGCGATACGAACGGATGGATACGAACAATATCGATGCGAATTCAGCAGCCTTGGAAAAACACAAGTTTGCATCGATCATAACTCACAATCTACAAGTTCAAATGCTACGAAATTTTCACAGAAGCTTGCGTACATCCTCATCAACACTCACAATCGATCCCGACCCAATTGGAAGAATTTTTGATCGATACGAATGTCGTTCGTATCGATCCCAGATCGCATGCTAATCATGTGGGATCGATCGTGTGGGCCCGCTCACATGTCAGAAGAGGTCTCCCGAGATCTGAGCGAGATATTTGCAACATACGCCTATATATAGCAACCCAGGACCTACAGAAAAGGGAGCAGGATCTTCTGATTCTTCGACGCCAAGACTCTGCTGAATTCACTATTGTACTCGAATTTTTCAGTGCTAAACAATTGTAACCAGCGAGCAAAGTTAATAAAAGATTAATTTTTGGACTGGACGTAGGCCGGAGATAGCCGAACCACTATAAATCCCGCGCCTCTGCATTTTCCTTTGTGTTTGAAGTTTGTTGTTCTTCATTTTTGTCCTCTACATTACTTAGATCTATTATATGAGATTATATACTGCTAATCTATGTTCATACACTGGTGCTTTCGTTACTTCTCAGGTTTGTGGCCATTTTTGGCACAAACAGATTGGATTAAAGATGAAACAAGTTGAATGATTCGGAGACAAAGGCGGTTTTCTCTTCTTCCAGTTCTATCGATACGAAGGCAAAGTGTGGAGATAAAAGCAAGTGAAATTTTTTCTAAGCCCCAAAAGTATTTATATTAATTCGTACCCAAGAAAGAAATGCTTTGTATCCCAGTTTTTGTACCGAGATAACCGGTAGCCCCCATCGATACAAAAGTGGATCTTCGTATCCAACTAGATCGTATCCATCCATGCATCGATACAAAAAGAACAGCGAGATTGCACTAGAACTGCGTGACTCCATCAATACGAAACATCTATTTCGTATCCATCAGTGTGAGTCCTATCGATCCGAAAAGTACAACAAAGTCACGTTTTCCTTACTCTGTTCTATCGATATGAAGCCTCCCGAAGAGACCATCATGTTCGTATCGATAGCCATCGATACGAGAAACACAGCAAAGGCCTGTTGAAACTATTTGAATCCATCGATGCGAAATGACAACTTCGTATCCATTACTCTGAGGCCACTGGTACTTGTATTTATTGATGCGAGACACATAAAAAATGATAATCAAATCAACAAACTCGTATCGATCCCTATCGATACAAAGACAATTTTTTCAACTTTCGAAATCAATCCCGGAGAGGATCGATATGAAGGAATACATCAAAACAACCACTAAGTGTTGTTACAGCTCGAATTTCACATCGGTTCAGGAGAGGATAAATACAGAATTCGATAAGAGAAAACTGGCAACGACTCGTGAACGTACGAACGTTAAAGGGTGCCAGGATAAAGTATGATTTATGTGCAACCAACTAACATTCAATTTTTAAGATCCACAGAAGTTGAATGTTCACCTGGTGACAATTACAACAACGGATGACAGTTTGCTATCATTCGATACTTAGTTACAACAGTGCGCAATACAACAATTGGCAGTCAACAATTCATATTACTGAAGATTAGTCAAAGGTTATATTTTTCGACGAAAAGACAACAACCGTTCAACAAGTCAGATAGAAATGTTCAGAATGAAGATTGCAACTTTTCAAAGCACATCGTGTTCTCACAAGACGTACTTTGGGAGGCAAATGTTATCCCACCTTTTGACAAGGCTATGACACCAAGGAATTGACTGGAAATCCAAGACAGTCCGTCCCGAAGATCGGTTATACGTAGGTTCGCTATGGATACTGGTAAATCTGGTCCGAGTCCGGATCGAGCTACAATTCATGTGGCACAACAAACAAAGCTATGAAAGCCAACGTTCTAAATTTCAAGTCAATCCGAGTTCATATGCTCAAGATATGATCAATGCAACTCAAGTGATCACATTGTTCATATCCATCAAGCAACCAGGAAGAAACCCCATTCGTATTGATCTGTTCGAATCAATTGGGCGCACATAGCTTCGTATTGATCGGGGGAGCATAAGTTCGTATCCATAGATAGCAGCGTTCTTCACATCCATCATTTCCATCTTGTTCGTATCAATCAACCAACATCCACTTCGTATCCATCGAAACCATACAAAGCCGCTACTTCATATCAATCGGCCAGTGATCGATACGAAAAGAGCAGTTACAATCGATACAAATAGAGCAGTTACGATCGATAAGAACAGAGCTAAACTGGGTCGATACGAACCAGGCGCATCCATAATACGGACTCGGTCGCTCGGCATAAAATGTGGATCGATCCTAAAAGCAAGTGCCATGTCATCAGACATCACGTGCAGAACCATCGAAATGAAACTATCGATACGAACAACATCGATACGATTTCGACAGCCTTCGAAAAACCCAAACTTGCATCGATCATAACTCAAAATCTACAAGTCCAACTACCACCAAATTTTCACAGGAGCTTGCGTACAACCTAAAGAATGTTCATGATCGATCTCGACTCGATTGGACAAAATATTGATCGATACGAAGTTCGTTCGTATCAATCACAGATCGAGTGCAAATGGCATGGGATCGATCATGTGGGCCCGCCCACGTGAGAGAAGAGGTCTTCTGATATCTGAGTGAGATATTTATAGTCTATGCCTATAAATAGAATCCTAGAACCTACTGAAAAGGGACATTTGGCTCTTCTACGTCTAGACTCTACCGAAATCACTGTTGTAAGTTTTACTATTGTAATTCGCTGTAACCAGTAAGTAAAAGTTAATAAAAGTCAATCATTTCATAGTGGACGTAGGCCATACGCCGAACCACTCTAAATCCGTGTGTTTCTGTGCATTTTTCCTGCTTATTTTTGGTGTGTTTTTTAGATCTGCCTCCTTTTTCATTTATATTCTTCATTTTATCTCTTCAAACACATCCGAAGGGTGTTGTGCCCAATTTTGGTACAAACAATACCAAAATGTCATCTATGAATACTAATATGAACCTGTCCAAGTGCTTTCGGAAAACTCGGTTCATCAAATCTACAAAGAATGCTGGCGCGTTAGTTAGTCTGAACGGCATTACTAACCATTCCTATGATCCATATCTAATTCTAAATGCTGCCAAGGGAATACTATCCTCAGCCACTCTAAGTTGTTGGAATCCTGTTGCCAAATCCAACTGGGAAAATACTTTTGCTCCACTCAACTAGTCGAACAAATCATCAATTCTAGGTAATGGATATTGATTTGTTATCGTCTTCTCATTCAATTTACGATAATTAATACATAACCTTAACTATCCATCCAGTTTCCTTGCAAACACTGCGGCTGCTCCCTAAGGCGAACTGCTTGGTCTGATAAAGCTCTTATTTTCCAAATCCACTAACTGCACCTTTAGCTCCTTCATCTCGGTAGATGTCATTCTACTTGGCGGTCTACTCACCGGTTTTGCTTCTAGTACTAAATCTATCTGAAACTCATTCGGCGGCCGTCCTACTACAGGCCAAAGACATCTGCGAATTCTCTAACAACAAAAACTAGATTTAACTCATCTTCTGCCTCCACAACACCCAACAAAGCATCATCCTTAAAACTAGGGTTTTCTATAGAGTATATTATACGATCACTATAGTTAGGGTGTCTAAGTGATATTTTCCGATCACGGCAAAATACCCTAACATCGTATTTACTTAACCAATCCATACCCAAAATAATTTTGAACCCTACAAAATCAAACACATGCAAACTACAAACAAATGCATACCCTAACAATTCAAACTCTAGGTGGTCACATCTCATTCCAAGACTCACATATCCTCCTATCAGATTCGCAACCCTTAAGGAAGTAACTAGGCATGCGGGTTTTAGGTTAAGCTTATCTACCAAACAATGAAATATAAAAGAATGCGATGCATCAATATCAAATAGAACTCTAACTGCTACACCATGAATCAAAAGCGTACCTCCCAACATAGCTTTTCTCTTCTCCTCCGTTGTTGGTCTCAAGGTAGCTGGCTCCAATGCAAACATTTTGCCTTTTCCATCCTTGGCTGGCTCCTTGCATTGGTTCTTATAATGTCCAGTTTGATCGCAGTTGAAACAACTCACTTCTTTCTTGTCAGCAGCTTTCTTCCCTTTGTTGTTCGGCACTTATGAGTATAATGTCCCTTCTTATCACACTTATAACAGATAACTTCTGTCTATTCCTTCTTGGCAGCTCCACTCTTCTGAGATCCCTTCTTATGGAAAAATTTCCTCTTCTGGTTCAGCCCTCCTTGAGCTCCTCCTGCCTTGTTACCCTCAAGATAAGCAAGCATCTCTTCCTGCTTTAAAGCCATCTCAACAACTACATCGCATGGATCTCTAATATGCGATGATATGGCCTTAGCAAGCTCAGACTTCAACCCACCGATAAACTTCTCATTCCTATTGATAATAGTATGAATTGTAGCGTATCCGCATCTCGATAGCTCCTCAAATTTGGTTGCATACTCAAGAGCTATCAAATCTCCCTGCTCCAACTCAGTAAACTTCCTGAGTAGAGTTAACTTTGTAATCTCCGACATAAATCTTTCTTCAAACCTCCTTTTGAACTCAGCCTAAGTCATAGTCTCCTCATTGACTCCAATAGTAACATAGTTCCACCAGTACAATGCTGCTCCCTGCAACTGCCTAGAAGCAAGTCTCCTTTTCTGCTCATCATTGAGCCCCAAATCAGCAAAAATCCTCTCGCAATGAAGTAACTAGTTCTCCACTTCAATTGCGTCTTTAGTCCTGATAAAAAGTTTTCCTTACAGCCTAGCATAATCTCTGCTCAACACAGCATAATTATTGACCACTGGAGAGGCCTGATTTCCTCCATCAACATTTCCTTCAACTAAACCTGCAGCAACTCCAGCCTGCATCATGTTAACGAAAAAATGATACATAGCTTCCATATCAACTTGCGGTATTCCAGCACCCACATTACAGCTTGTGCCTGACTGGACTCCTTCTAGTATTTGGTCTGGCATTCCCATTGGTTGTGGTGCTTCCTCCACCAATGTTAACTCTTCCCTCTCTAGCATCCATATCTTAAGTCTGTGAAATCTACATTCGAGTCTTTGTAAGATACATAAGAATAGCCTAAGAGAGATGGGAGAATAGAGATAAAGCGTATATTTATGTATAGCAAATACAAGTACGTTACTATAGCGTTATCCCATACTCCAATCTTTTCTCCAATTTCTTAGGATTTTGTTTTCAAAATCATTTTAAGTTTAAAACTTCTTTTAAATTTTTCATAAACCTATGCTCAGATAACAAGTTGTAACATTCCCTATCTTGAGGCCCGAAGCTAAGTGCTACAGATGCTGTAGTCATCCATAGTATTAAATTTCGGTGAAAAAATACAGTAATGTTAACGATATCCATAATATCAGAAGCACACAAATATGAAATAAAATCAACATAGATTTAAAAACAACTTTTCTAATTAAATTTCAAAACAATATTTCATAATCAGATACATAATCCCAAACGGTTCCTAGGTTTTGATCAAATATAATTATTACAAATTACACCAAGAGCGAAATATGAAGATGCCCCCTTGGATGATCAGAGTAATAAATGGACAAATCATTCTTAATATAACACGGTGGAAATAAAACTAAATAGCTCCTATATAGCTAGCTTTGCCTCCTGCACGTCTTTGGAAGCTTATTCGTCCAACCTACTAAATCTGAAAAACCACAACCATCAATATACTCAAATATATTTTGAGCATCCGAGATTTTAAGTGGAAACATAAACTTCGAGTCAGACATAAGGCCTAGTGTGTATAATATTATTACATATCGGTTATCTAATATTAAGTGAGACCACGCCGCTTAGCGGAATGGGTTTCCCCTCACTAATATCCTTTTTTAAACATATCTTTTGCAAATCAGAATCCTGCAATCAAACTGATTAAAGCAATAATAGCAATATCATATATGCACATAAATCAGGTAATCAAAGACTATCTGTCGGAACAATATAGTTTTATCTGCATAACTACTAACCATTGGCTGACTCAGGCCTACCAAACATACTCAATTATCTAACATCTATTCAACATACTTCAGGGCCATCTACCCTTAACTATCTTCTTCTAGGGTAACTGAACCTAATGGTTTTGCAAGCTCACCAATAACCTATCCTCTCTCTGCATATTCCTTTCTGTGTGTAACATCATTTTAGTCTTACCTGCGACAAACCCTACATACTAGAATTTTGGACTTATATTAGCCAAGGGCTAATTAGCTAAAGTATAGGACACAACCCTATACCAATCGCATCTGGTATTCTAATATCTGAGTCATTTACTTAGAGTTAACTACCCCATCAAATTTTCCTTGGAAACATTTCTTTCAAATTGATTTAACCCTTTAAATCATGCTTAAACAAGAAAAATATACTCTTTGCTTTACTCAAATATCATTGCCATGATATATGCTTTACACAAAACAATGTTGATGAAATATAATGGGATTATCTATCCCTCCAAAGCAAGTTAAAAAGACTTTTTAACTTAAAAGATCTTAGTCCATAAAGCCAAGGTAAACCATACGAAACCTTTGCTTAAAAACTTTAAACAATACCCCTTTCAAAATAATTTAACTACTATACCCTGAAACAGTGGGTCGAAAGGCCAAACATACCTTTCAAAACCTTGAAGGTTAACCTTTTGAAATCATTGAAGGGATCCCTTCGAAAGCTTTATAAACCTTAGACATCCCATTTTCGTATACTTTAAAATTGCCTTTCGAAAGCATTGGAAACCTTCCATTTAAAGGCTTAAGTAAACCTTTCGAAAACATTGGGGTATCTCCCCTTCGAATCCTTCATTATATATCTTTCAAAAGTTTTAAAGTCCTTTACTTAAACATTTCAAAAGCGGTGGGTACAGATAAAATTGTAGCACATAGCTTTGAAACCATTTAAAACCATTTTTTCGAAACCTTTGGGTTAAACTTTCAATTTTTCTATGGGTCTTAAAAGTAATAGGGTGAAAGCAACTCTTTCGAAAGCATTATTCCTAAGTAAAAGAAAGTGGATGGTTTTGAATCCAACCCTTTCGAATGCATGGAGAAGTTAAGGCAAAAGAACCATTTCTAAGGCATTGATTTGAAAGGTTGAATGCGGCAGCAGGGGTTTCAATCCCCTTCGAAAGCGCATTTTAAAAACAAAAGGTGGCAACCCTTTCGAAAGCCCTTTCTTTATATAAATAGTAGTAAGTTGGTTAAGCCGAAAGCACCAACCCCTTCGAAAGCCTTATTTATAACCAAAATAGTTCCAAGTTTAAAAGAGCTACTTCTACCCCTTCGAAAGCACGTTTCGACTCTATACCTTCTGCCTTTTTCCAATCCACTACGTACTAAGACATTGATACCATGTGTATTGGTTTCGACTTGGTAGGAGCCAGATGTATGGGGTCGAAAGGTGGCTGCTATTTGTGGCGAAGCAATAAACCTTTACAATACTGATTTTTTAACTTTTTAAAGTAATACTTTTTCAATTAGCTTGCCTAATTTGTCAATATATATTTGTTTACCAATTACTTTTCAAAATATTTTCCAAAAGTGTTGCCGAATACAGTAATCAACAATTTAAAACATTTAGCAAATTACCCCTTCTCCTTTTCTAAAGATATAAAACATTTAAGTCCCATACCTTAAATAATTTTATATCTTTAATAAAATACTTAGGAAAATTCTCCAAAAATTCCCATAAATCACTTTTAATGTATTTTCTAACATATTTTAATTTCTAACCCAAAGCTGACATATAATAGCCCAAAATAATTTAAACCCAATTTAACCATTTTCTTTACTAGAAAATTCATAATAAATCTACAACAACTAAGAAAATTATGAATGAAACCCATCACTAAAATAATGTTTCTGACCTTATATCAAAAATGCAAGCCATTTGGATGTCATTTGATAGGTTTTTCAAATCTAATCTTATCATAAAATCTATATGAAACAACATAGATCATCAACAAACACATATAACCGTTTAAACAATCAAAATATGGCAATTTTCTCGCGAAATAAATTCGGATCTTATCTAGAAACCGAATGTAATAAAAATGAGATGTAATCCATTATTCACCATAGCTTGATTGTTAAGAAGGTTGAGATTTGCTCTTGAATTGATTTGATTAAGCTTCCTACTTGAATCCTTGCTTATCTTCCTTAAGATCACTTCTAATGGTGTCCGACCAAGCTTTAGGTTTAGTTTTGTTTGTGAATGTTGTAAATGAAATTGGAATAAGGGTTTAGGGTACAAGAATATAACCTATTCCTATTTTGCCCTTATCTTATTACCTTTACTTACTTCATTTTAATTCTCTTTGGCTTTAGAGTAATTAGGCACGTCTACCTTATGATTATACAAATACCAGTTCGTTAATCATTTACATTTTTTCATTTAATTTATCTTATTAAATGTCCTAAATAATGTTAGTCAAAATTAGGGTCGTTACATTGTGCTTCCTCAAAACTTTGAGAACAATCCACAAGTATGCCTTATGTTCTTCCTATGTCCTAGAATAGATTAGGATATCATCCACGAACATAAGTATGAACTTGTTGAGCTGATCCCTGAAGACGTGGTTTATGTGATCAATAAAGTGTGCTGGAGCATTGGTTAGCCCGAATGGCATAACCAACCACTTATAGAAACCAAACGATATATGAAACATGGTGATTGGCACACTCTCCTTTGCTACTCTCAATTTGTGAAATCCCATCGCCAAATCCAATTGGGAGAACACCTTCACACCATGGAGTTGATTGGAAAAGTTATCAATACGTAGGAGTGGGTACTTGTTCTTCCTCGTCACTTTATTCAGCTCAAAGTAATCAACACATAATTTAAGAGAGCCATCCACCTTAATGGAGAATACCACAGGTGCACCCCGATCATATATACTCCTACAAATGAACCCTTTCTCAACAGGTCATTCACTTGCACCTCCAACTACTTCTGCTCTCTAGGCACAATATGCCTCAATGTCATAACTATAGGTCTGGCATCCCTCATCAAGTCTATAAGAAACTCGATCTCTCTATGCAGTGGTAATTCGGTCACCTCCTCAATTATGTTCGGATACTCTCCAAAGATAGGCATAGATGAAAACTCATCCTGTGGAATCTCAAGCAAATATAGAAAGCTAACCATAACCCCATCCTTCAGTAGGCAGCCAATTACTACCGTCCACCCTTCCACGGTCCCAATTGTCACCAACAACTTCTCGTAATATACTACTGTTGCATTCTTTTTAGCCAGTCTATTCCCAAGATAATCTCGAACCCAACAAAATTCAAAACAAAACAATCACAAACAAAAGAGCATCCATGACTTGATAACACCAAATCAGGACAAACCATATACATGCTAGTCGAGCTTCCCACAGGGTTCGTCACAATCAACCATCGATCAACTATTTCGAGTTTCAATCCTAGCATATCTACTAGGTCGCTAGATATAAAAGAATTTGAAGCCTCGGTGTCAAATAAAACACATAGGAAACATTATAAAAGGAAATCATACCTTGAATAAGAATGCCCTTCCCCTTCTCTTTCGCCGAGGGAGCACTCGACGAAGTCGAAATAGCATCTAAAGCATATGCCTTCACAACTTGACCATGCCTGCAACAGTTGTGACAATTTTATTTTCATCGGTATTATAGTCTTTGATCATGTGACCCTTTTCTCCACAAGCATAGCAAACAAGGTCCCACTTGACCTTTTCTGAGCATCCTTCTCATTCTTTCCCCACCACTCTATTGCGATTTTGGCTCTTTCTTAACAACAACAGTTGATTTGGAGTTGGGATATAAATTCTCCTAGTGAAGGACTTTCTTGATGAGTCACTCAAATGGCTCATCAATATGACTCACCAGCTTCGCCCCTAAATAGTAATCTAAACCCATAATGAACTTCTAGTTCTTTCTCAATGGGGTATCGATGAAATACATCCCATATTTCGATAAGGCATCGAACTCAGCAATGTATTCAGTAATGGACACATCTCCATGCTTTAAATCAGCGAATCTCCTGCATGGTATTGACTTCTGTGCAGCCAGAACAAACTTGGCCTTGAACTTATCCCAAGTGAACTGATTCTCAGGTGTAGCAGCAATGATAGCATTCCACCAGTTCATGGCTCGCCCTTGAAGTTTTCTAGAGGCCAACCTCCTTTTCATGGCAACATCAATCTCCAAATCATCAAAAATACGCCAACCAATCCTGCATTTCGATGGCAGACTCTATTCCAGGGAATGGCTTGCCTTCCAAAGTAGAATAATCTTTGTATAGCTTGGCAAAGTCAGCCCTCGACACTTGCACTTGAGCACCACCACTAATAGCAAAATTCGAAGCGGCTGTTTAGGCATTCTGAAGCATGTTCGCCATCGTCGTATTGAACATAGCTTTCAAGTCAGGATTAGTATTCCCCGAACCTGCTCCTTGTTCAACTCTTGAAAGGGAGTTCCAACAGTGTTTCTTATTTGTCGGCTCATTTTCGATTTGTAACAAGAATGATTAGTCCCTCAAAAAGAAAACTATGTCAATGGTACTCATGTGTGCATGCGACTTATATTCTATATATACTACTATATGTTTTGAAAATCAAAATATATATAACAAGTACATGCTCTTATATATATACATACTCTCTTGATTCAATCTAGGGTGAGAACTCCTTCCCTATCTCTACTAAATCACAGTATCCCTTAGGTTAAACAATGCAACCTAAGCTCTGATACCAAATGTGATGACCACTTTATACCACCGCACCCAATATACATAAGATAGTGCACTGCTGTCGTATCGATCGATGCAGAGCGACCATCAAAGTTTTAAAATGAAACCAAATACCATAGAACCTATAGTATATCTCACAGTGCATGGAATAATATTTAATATCACAGATATAAACAAGAAAGAGTAATAACTAAGTGATCCAAATATCAGAGTATAGATACATAGAGTTATACATCATGAAATAGAGTATATACAACGGAAATAAACTCAAATAACTGTCTCATACTACTAATAATAAGTGAACACTGCCAAGGCTCCATGGTGTTGCATAGTAGAATAAGCATAGGAATCCTTATATGATACAAGATAGCTCTACCCTGCTCGTCCTCTACGTAGCTACTGCGTTGCATCTAGACCTACTATCTAGTCTACTCATTTAAGAGCACCCAAGATAACAAGAAGCAAAGCATAAAACCTTGAGTGAGACAATATTCTGGTGTGGTCTGTTAATGAATCTCAAAATACTATACAAGTCGACATAATAAGGAGTAATGTATAAAAATCATACCTAGTCTGTCCCTACAACCAAAGAGTTAGCACATAATAACATAATATGCTACTCTACATATCATAAAGGTGTAACACAACCAAGTGTGATAAAGGGTGGCTAGGTATCCCTATCTCCACTATCTATCTCAGATGACAACCCTAGAGTGATAGGTGACTAGTGAAGCAACCATAGCAAACATAGCAACCATCAAACAATACGAACTGTTAGTCAGTGTACTCTTGATATATGATAACTCGTATGACCATTCTTCTACCAGGTATTAATGGAAATCCCGGTTTTCAATTGTACTCTCTTTAGCCTAAAGCTGGCACCAGACGCATTCTTCCGATCTTGGGTACATGGATCCATTCTTCCAATCCGGGGTAGCCATTCTTCACTACCCATGAGCGTCCTCATGATATCTCTACTTTGAGTACAAAAGAAAACACTCTGAGTATCAATGATCCCTTAGTACGCGTAACCGAGCCCTTCTTTTACTCCATTTAACTTTCGTTATCTTGGAGGAACCATTCTTCATTCCTTCAATTAATGACTCCTTTCTTTATCGAGACACTATTCTTAAGGAACCATACTACATTCCCTGCTATACAACTCCTTTCTTCAATGAGTCGTTATCTTCGAAACCTAACTCCATTCATCATCGAGTTACTATCCGAAGACTCTAACTTTCATCATGTTGTTGTACTACTGTCAATCATCATATGGACATGCCAACACCTCTAGCACGACCTCTGGAACTCCAAACCATGCTCCAGAAATTCCGTCCCCATTGGACCAAAGGTGAGAGCTTGGTACCGACTTTACAAACTAGGTACCGACTTCCCTACTTGGCCAATTAATGTCCAAGTTCTTTCTCATGCCCTTACTTGCTCCTAATACACCATGCCCAGATGTTTTGGTACCGAATTCTTTCCTCCAAATCAAGTCGTCGTCATCTCCAAATCACCATATTACATCTCCTAGAAACAAGTCGATGCTGCCTTCTATACTTAACCAATCTCTGATCCAACTTTATAGACGACCTCTACTAGCTAGCAACTTCCACCTTCCCAAGCCTTTGCCGACTTGGAGCAAGCGACAAAACTCGATACAACTTGAGAAGTCAGGACCGACTTCTGTACTTTGCGAATTGGAACTTGTGGTTTATACTGCGAGCTCCACTTATACTCCAGGTTCTACCCTCCAAGTCTCGTCCAGTTCTGACCAAATTTGCCTTCGATTTGCCCAAATCTCTTAACCTATCTACCTAGCATCTAAAACACTAGCAAACAACATCAAATTACAAAATATAATCATGAAATATCATGCATATACATCCATTCAAACAATCAATACATAAAGATATGATAATCAAACTAGTTTTATTCTAAATCTAAGTTTTACATGAACATATGCATATAAATGATGGAAATTACATTAGCACATGAATAGGTGTTAATAATTTACAAAACCATTTCTAAAATCCTTTCAAAATCTTCAATTTTTGGCCATAATCTTATGTGGGTAAGTGGTTAAAGTTAGAAAACCATTTTAGATCCAAAACATGTTTAAAACAATCATTTTACCTATATAAATAAGTATAGATGAGTGGGAGGGCAAGAACCACTCACCAAATACCAAAAATACCAATTTTTCTCCTTAAATCTAAACTAGACAACAAAGAAAAATAACCCAAATCAATAGAAATATAATCTCTAGCTTTTATATGCTAATTCCCTCTCTAATCAATGATTTTGCTAAGATTAGTAAGGAAAAGATGTTATTTTTGTTGAAATTAGGGCTAATGGAGGTTTAGATCTGTTTTGGGAAAGAAAAAATGACTTAAGTCAGTTTCTCTCGCCTCCTATTAGCACAAAATTCAAAGTGGGTTAGTCGTTTGAGACTATTATACGACTCCTATCAAAAGTTATAACCCAAATAATATTTTCAAGATCAAAATATCACATAGAAATTTAGGAAAAATCATAAATGTGAAATATGTCCCTAAGAGTCATTTTCAATGATCTTAGAGTCATACGACCTCATATAAATAAAATAAAAATATCTTACGATCCTCCGATACATAAACATGGGTCCTTACTGTAACACCCTAATTTTAGATAACATTATTCAGGAGATTTAATTAGCTAAATTAAATAGAATAATGTAAAGATTAAATGGTTAAGGGATTGAGATTTGATCTTGGATTGAATTTCAATTAAGCTTTTCCTGATACGGAGTTGTAACATCCTCTATCTAGAGGCCCGAAGCTAAGCGTTATAGATGTTGCAGTCATCCATAGTATTAACTTCCGATGACCAAATACGGTAATGTTAATGGTATCCATAATATTAGAAGCACTTGAATCTGAAATAAAATCACCATAGATTAAAACACTTTTCTGATTACATTTCAAAACAACATTTCATATCGAAGTTACATAATCCCATATCATTTCCCAGGTTCAGATCAAATATAATTATTACATAAATATGCCAAGAGCGACATATGAAGATGCCCCCTTGGATGATCAGAGTACTATATAGTCATAACAGACTTAATACAACACAGCAGAAATAAAACAATACAACTCCTAAATAGCTAGCATCAGCCTCCTGCTCATCTCCAGAAGCTTTATTCGTCCACCTACTAAACCTGTTAACCCAAACTCTCAATCTACTCAAATTAATTTTGAGCACCCGAGAGTTTAAGGGGTAAAACATAAACTTTGAGTCAGACATAAAGCCTAGTGTGAATAATACTATTACATCTCAGTTTATTGATATTAAGTGAGACCATGCCGCTTAGCGGAACGAGTTTCCCCTTACTAATATCCCCTTACAACGTATCTTTTTGCAAATCAAAACCCTGTAACCAAACTAGTTACTCAAACTGATTATTTTGATAATAGCAAATATCATATATGCTTAATAATAGGTAATAAATTGACCAGCTGTCCAAACAAAATGTAGTTTTGTTTGCTAACTACTAACCTTTGGGTGACTCGGGCCTACCAGACAAACTAAACAAATTATCTAATAACTATTAGACATACTTCTGGACAGTCTGCCCTTAACTTACATCTACAAGGGTCACCTGATCCCGATGGTTTTGCGGGCTCACCAATAACCCATCTCTATACATATGTATTCCTTTCTGTGTGTAACCATCATTTAAGTCTTACCTGTGACTAAGCCCTACACGTTGTAATTTTGGACTAAATTAGCCAGGGGAAAATAGCTAATGCATAGGGCGTGACCCTATACCAGTCCCATTTGGTATACAATTTTCTGATTCATTTTACCTAGGGTTAACTCCCTTTTAAATTTTCCTTGAAAACCTTTTCAAAATGATTTAACCCTTTAAATCATACTTATACAAAGAAAATAAACTATTTGCATTACTCAAATCTTTGCCGTGATATATGCTTTACTCAAAACATTGTTGATGAAAACATTCAAAACCTTTGCTTAAATCCTTTAAACAATCTTATTCGAAACCAATGAAAGTACCTCTTTCGAAACTATTGAAAGTACCCCCTTTTGATAATAATAAACTACTTTACTTAATAACCTTAGGCCTAAAGGCCAAACATACCTTTCAAAACCATTGACGGTTGTCATTTCGAAACATTGAAAACACCTTCTTTGAGAGCTTTATAAACCTTAGACATCCTCTTTAAAATCTTTTAAATATTCCTTTCAAAACATTGGAAACATTCCATTTAAGCTAAGGTAAACCTTTTGAAAATACTGGAAACCATTCCTTTCGAAACCTTTATTAGTTACCTTTCGAAAAAATCAAGTATATTACTTAAGAAAACCTTTCGAAAGCATTGGGTTCAAGTTAAAACATATGGAAAAATCTTTCAAAACCACTCCTTCTAAAACCTTTGGGTTTAACTTTCATAATATAAAAAAGGGTCTTAAAACACTAAGTCGAAAGCAACTCTTTCGAAAGCAATCTCCTAAGTAAAGAAGTGAATGGTGTTGAAACCTATCCCTTCGAAAGTAGTGGAGAAGTGGCTCTAATTTTTAAAACAAAGGGGCCCTTTCGAAACCAGCCTGGGTTGAAAGGAAAAGAAAAGGCGGCAGTAAGGGTTTCGACCTTATAAAAAACATTTACTTTAAAATAAAGGTGCAACCTTATTCGAAAGCATTACTTCTTTAAACCATTAACCACGTCGAAAGCTATCTTATTCGAAAACATTCTTTTCGAAGCAAAGCAAACGCATTTCGATTTAGAAGCCATAAAATGTTTAGACCCCTTTGGAATCCCATGTTTCGACTCTATACCTTTCGCCTATGTCCAATTCATTATGTACCATGTCTTTAATACCATGTGCATTGGTTTCGATCAGGTTGGAGGTGGAGGTACTATGATTTGTCCTCGTAATGGAGAGCTCTATGACTTGGCAATAGTTTAGTCAAATTTAGATGAGGTGAGCGATATTGTCTCTCACCATACTATGATTGTCAGTATAGTATTAAAATGATGTTCTGAGATGTTTCTAATTGTAAAATGTAATTTCTAAAATAGTTAAACCTATATCTTATTTTATAAAAAAGAAATATAAGTTTTTTAAAATGGTTTAAATTATATATCACATTTTTCCATTTTGATGCACTATGTTTTTGATATTGATTGATTTAGGCCATTACCAATATTTATCCCACATTGGTTGCATTGGATGGATTGTATTGCGTTATTATAGACGTATGTAGGCTATTATGGCATTTGTATGCTTGTTGGATGTATATGTGTTAGTTTGGTTATTTTGGTTGTAAACGCCTGGTTATTTTGGTTGAAAACGCCGTTCGAAGGTGATATAGTATTAGAATATATCCCACAAGATAAGATTTCAGGCATAGAATATCGTGCATGCCGATTGATATGAAGACAGATGATAGATTTTGTTATGTGCTTTGGATTTCGGGATAGATGCTGGACGTTTTCATTTGGTTGGTATTTAACCATTTTTGGTTAAGTACACGACTAAAGTGGTCATTATCGACTACTCTGGAGTGGTTGATATCTACCACTATTGATGATGGCCAATTTGACCAATTTTGACATGGACGATGGAGAGGCTTCGAGGAGCACAATGTGATGGTTTGTTCGTCCGTTCGACGTTGAATTGGTGTTACTAGCCTTTAATGAGTGCTTTTGGCGGTGAAGCAAAGGAGTGACGCTTCGTCGAAATGGCTTCATGATTCGACGATGATGATTTCTTGATGGAAATGATGAATTCGACGATGGATAACCGTACTTCGGGTTGCAAAGTAGGCAATAATGAGTCAAATTGATGGAACTGTCGGAGGAAGGTTATGGTATGCACGATGACACTCTATGACTTATGATGGCTGCCTAAAGTAGCTCTTAACCGCGACAACTTCAAATGGGAGTTATGAGGATAGTTTCGGAATGAGCTCTACTATGGATGAAGAGTGCAAAGGGATCGTTGATATTCGTAGGTTTCAATGTGTACTTGTGAAGCAAGGGTATGTGTGATGAGATCCATTTACCCTTGACTGTTATGGAGTATGTAGTATTGCTCCTAGCCTACTTAGTTGCATGGATTCGAGTACTGAGAAATTGGGACGCCAAGTAGTCCTTAACCTAGTGATGGGGTCATACGAATGTCATATATCCAACGCACTAAGTGAGTGAATGTGAGGATGGATGATAGGTGCCATGTTTGTTTGACTATTTTTATTACCATAGGGATGTCACATGATGTAGATATTACTGCTGCCGATATCTAGACACCCTTAGTACTTTGATGTGAAGTACACTCATGATGTCTATGATATACAGTAGCATATATCATGTGTTATATGCTAACTCTGTGGATGTAGGGACAGGTCAAGTATGATTCTCCATACCCTCCATTCCATATACTATACTGACTTTTATAGTAGTTTGAGATTATTTATCACTCAGACCAAACTGTTGTCTGACTCAAGGTTTTATGCTTTGCTTCTTATTATCTCAGGCACTCTTAAATGAGTAGGCTAGATAGCAGGTGTAACGAGACATTGAGCTGTGTAGATGTACTAGCAGAAGGTGACGCTTTCCCATATTTATATGATGAGTTTATTATTGGCTATTCCACTTTTTGATACCGTGGAGCCTTGATTGTATTGATTTACTATTATTAGAAACAGTTTATCAGTTGAGTTCATTTATCATTTGTATAAACTCTATTCCTATTTTATATAACTGTATGAGCCTATGTACTCTGATTATGTGATTCATGTAGGTATTACTATCTCTTTTGTTTTATATTTGTGATGACTATTATATTTTATCTGATGCAATGTCACATATATGAAAGGTTATGTGATTGTGTGATGTTTTATTTCCTTTTCTTCTCTTCTATTTCCTTCTTTTCTTTTATATCACTCATCTTTACTTCTTTTTCTTTCCCTTGACAACTGTCGTACATTGGTCGGATGATCCAACAATGCACTATTCGGTCATATGTGCATCGATGGTGTAGGTAGGTCGTCATAATAGGACTACTAAAAAGTTCATGGATTTTCCACAAAAAATATTAGACATAAGTTTAAATTCACAATCAAATTAGGTAGCACAAAAATGTTTACCTTATGCTAAAGTCCTAACAATGGTACATTAAAACTGAGTAGCGTTAGGGTGAGGCAGAGCTGCACTGGAAACAAAGGTCTGTCAAGGGTCATAACAAGCTTTTGTCCAAGGACCTCAGTCTGGCCAACCTTTGCATCAAAATCTTTTTTATCACCAAGAAAATTATGGTCTAACAAAGGATTAAAAAATGCCAAAATATCATGTGACCGCTGTAGTAATGCCTCAGCCCTCTTGTTTTTGCTTTCTCTTGCTCGAGCTTATCCGAATAAGAAGCAACTCGGCCTTGAAAGCATAACAATGCGCTCTCAAGTTCGTACACCTTTAATATCGCTTTCTTTCTTGTGTCATATAAAGTCCCTATTAGTTGAGCCTTCGTTTTTCTTGTTCTCATTTGAATGATCACCAATACTCTCCTGGTAATAATCTTCCAACCATCTCCATGAAGAAAGGAAGACCCGGAATTTGTAGGAGGAACATAAGCGATATCTAAGCGAGACGCCTCAGTCAACCACCTATATTCGACAGCCTCTAACTCACAAAGCAGTCTGGCAATCTCAACAGACATGTCCTCTATTTGTTTCTTATATTTTGAAATTTCTTCTCTATATATAATACCATAGAGTTCCCCAACCAGCTGTACAGTCTGCTCTATCCCTTCTAGTTTAGATACAGCATCTCTAGACCCCACGTGCAATTTTCTATTACAGTCATACTGATGTTCGAGCGCACTTTGAGCCTTTCCAAGCTCTTTACTGTTAAACTTTAGCTCTATCTCAAGCCTCTCAACATCATATCTAAGGTTAGCAACATCATTCTCGGATGCATCGTAATGACGAACATAGTTAGCATCGAACAGGGTCAAAAAAGAGGGTCGGTTTAAATCACCATTAAAATAAAACTTAGTCTCTTAATCAAAACACAACAACCTAGTTTTAGCACTAGAACATCCGATACTAATTAAATCATCGAAGATAATATAAAAATTAACAAAACATGAACAAGTCACCTATTAGTTAAATTCTGAATCTAAACCATTCAAGATCAGGGCCATCAGGTGGAAAAGAACCACTCTCTAATATGTGTCACCATCGAAGCAACACGGAATGACTAAGGGATTCCTTTTCTTGAACTAACCTATTTGGTCTAATAAATCATCAGTCCCATTCTTAAGATCAGCATAATTCTTGACTAATTCCTTCTCACGACTAGCTATGGCTGTGGTGCTTAACCCAAGGCGGCCTAAAGTATGTTTTTCAACCTAGCCTTAGTCTCTCTTAACAGTTATATGAACACATTCTCTCTAGAATACTAAACAAAACAATGAGAAAAGCACAATCATTTACAAGAAAATTATAACAATTGATATGTCACGTTACAAATAACAAAATTAACTTCAAAAGTCCTAAATAAAACAAAGTACAAAAGGGGGGTCCAGAATTAATCATCTAAATCTATCGAGGAGGTTGAGTTAACCTATTTGCAGTTGGGTTCTATTCATCAAGTTGCAAGTTTCATTGGTTTGCTTCAACCTTTGCCCTCTCCTCCTAAAAATGGTGCTCAGAATTATTGGGATCAACATCCTCTTCCTCCTCCTTCCACTTACCCTGACAATATGCGAGGATTAAATTCACCATGGACTCTTCCTTCAAGAAGTCAAGCTTAACTTCTATATTGAATTGACGTTTGGTCAAAGTGTAAAAACCATAAGTCACATTTGAGGTAATAGTGTTGAGTTCCTTCTTGGGTTCATCTAGCCCCTTTTCAACTCTGGCTAGAACTTCATTCTTCTCCTTCAGCTCATGCTCCTTTAAAGCCCGACATTCTCAATAGTCTTAACCTCCCTCTCGGCCTTTTTAACATGCTCATGAAGCATTCTGGCCTCCTCCTTTGCCTTAACCTTAGCAAAAGCTAGTGTAGTCTTTTCAATAGGCAAGATCAGCTAAAGCTTAGCCACCCGGCTCAAAAGTAAAGCCTACACATTTCCTGATTTACATGCCACCATCATCAAGGCCGTAGGCTACAAGAAGGGAAAGCATAAAACAATATAAGTAACCAAACAACATCATGCGAAGGACAAAAGAGGAGAATATGTTGACTCACATAAGACTAGATCTTCTCAAACTCTGACTGGATAGCAGCAGGTGACATCTCATAGACTAAGGTAGAAAGAACAAAGGGACCTTGTGTAATTCTCCCTACCTTCTTCATCAAGGTAAGAATATTAACTTTAGATGTAGCTGAAATGCATGCCTGCACCAGGGGCAGGATCACCATGCGAAGAAGAACCTACCAACCCAGTGGATGCAGGAACCAAAGAAGGAAAAACATCCTTATCGAGAAGAGATGAAATGCTAGTAGAAGTGTTTGATTTCTTAAAAGGAGTATGGGAACCATCAAACCATCCAAATGGCCTCTTCGGAGCTTTCTTCTTTTTCGTTCTCTCTTCCTCCAAAGCCTTACAAATCCAATCTGCAGTAGCATCATCTATATTGTCTGCAAAAAGAGAGATAATGAAATCAAAATCATAGGTATGGCAATTCTAAAATTTGGTACAAGTTACTTATACCCCCAGTCTAGAATAGGGAAGAAGTGGGCTTAAATCTGTTTTCGAAAAGTACATGATGGGAACGCAGTAAACCATGAGCTTTCAGCTTTAATTCGACAAAAAACTCTATTACTTTCCTAATCCTACCGGTAAACCCTGAATCTGCTATTTACGAGACCCATACAATTGCTCATTCACCTTCGAAGAGATGGTGTGAATGAAATAATGCTAAGAAAAAGAGGGGAATACATTGTGATTCTGAATAAAGAAATAAAATGTGGTCCACTTTTCAATCCCACTGGAGACATCCATAAGAAAAGATTCTTTAGCTTGAATATAAAAGATGCCTTTATTCCCTTTTCCAGGATTTCTTTTAACCTCGAAAAGGAATCGGAGTTCTTCACCAGAGAGATTAATACAATTTTCAATAAAAAGGAAAAAGGTGGCCAATGCAAAGGTTGAAGAATTGGGTGCAAGTTGTACCAGACCAAAATGCTTAAGGTAGCAAGCCATTGATAGGTTATCAGATGCATTGGAAGAAATAACCTACACCGGATATGCTCAAGAGTGATAGCGATATATCCCTCCAATGGGGTATCAATACGTTTATGGGGCTTCGAAACCACATGCACGTATTCAGAATACTTGAATTGTTTAAGGAGACCTATAGCATCCCCCAGGCAAGTAATTTCAGAAGGGTATAGCATGGAAGAAGAGGAAGAAGAGTCCATGCTAAAACCCTAGATTTTATTTCAAAGAAAAGTCGAATGAGAATCAAAATGGTTTATTCTATTCCCAATCCATATAATTATCCCCAAAAGGGAAATAAATCCACTAGCCGTTCTTCATAAATAAAATAATAATTTTTTAGGGATGATGAAGTAGGAAAATACACACCCGAGTTTGAATTATAGCCGCACGATTGAAGCGATCAAAGAGCCTGCGGAGTATAGATTTACTGGAGAAATAATGAGTACAAAAGACTTATAGAAATCCGCCTAGAAAAATAAAATGACAAATTAAACATCTATTAAAAGATGATTCAGTAATACAATGACACATGTACCTGAGCATTAAACGCACGTATATTTGAAAAGTTTTATTCCCAGTGTTGAAAAGACATATTAAACAGGACCAATGGAAATACAGACCGGGTGCATAATGCGACTAGTCTACCCCGACCTACATTCGCCGTAGACTTAGGGGGCAAGTGTCACACCCATTCTTACCCTGAACCTCTAGCACTACACACATTAGGAAAATAGAACATAATGCATTGGCTATCTCCAAGTGCAAAGATCAAACTGGAATAATGAGCTATGGCATAAAGACTAACGCATGAGGTTCTGAAATCAATTGTACTCACATTTATTCAAATAACCGCCGAAACAGGTTTGCACAAGCACATACCAGGAGCAATCTATGCAGCGCCATGTAGAGCTGCATGCATTCTAGAAGGGGCTGTATATAGGGTCACCTATGATCTGCTTTAACACAAACTCAACTCTACAAAAAAATGACAACTATACATACCCAATCTCAAGATGAAACGAGAAGGACTACCCCATTCCGACCCAACGTGGTGACAAATCAAGCAAAGAGGTAACGGAAAAAATGATGCGCCATGGTCTGAACACCAAACGACAATCACCCCTGCACCCGTTCTATACATCAACAACGTGGCAAAGCCCTAGGGTAGTCTCTTATCATTCCTCTTAAAGCCGCTTTCCATTTCAAGTGAAAAGAGGCTAACCTACGCAGACCTGGGTTTCCCGCCTAACTTTTCAACCATCCCACTTCAAATTTCTCTGATCCCGTCAGTATTAGGATTTCCCATCGAAAACCCATCATCGATCCAAGTACAAAATAAAAGCACCATGGATGTGTGACAAGTGGCAAAATACGAGGACAAAGATTGAAGGAAAACTTGAAGGGCGGTTGCAACCAACAACACTTTTCATACTATAAAAGGATACAGAAGAAAACGAGAAGGGGATCTTCTTTTGGAACCTTTTCTTCTTCCCAAAAATAAAAGGAGGTATTTTATGCCTTAAAGGCCATTGTAATCATTTTGTACAAAAATCACAAAGATATAGTGAAAACCCCCATTGGCGTAGGATTAGCATTAATCTGAACCACATAAAAATTTCTATGTCCTTTACTTTCATTTTTCTACTATTTAGCTTCAAAACACTTATCACTCTCAAAAACTTCTTCGGCATTTCAACAAACGGTTGAAATGTGACTACTTGATTGTGTAAGCATTCAGTGACACAGCCACTTCTCAAAGGTGAATTTAACGAAGCATAAATTCGTTGATTCCTAACCGTGGGGATGACATAAGGTCTCCTTATGATCAAGTTGACTATGGTGAAGTCAAAAAACTTCACCAACATATACAAATAGGCATGCCATAAACTTGCAGTTTCTAATCCTAAAATGCATAATGCAGCTAATGCATCATATATGAATGTGAATAAATGACATATTAGGCATGATGCATAACATCCTAGTATATAATCAGACATATAATCCTATATGAATGCAAATCAATCATATATATATATGTATATAATTCAATTATAAACCATCCAAATCATTCAAATCCTAATTCTAGAATAATATAACTAAAGAAATCAAATCAATGTCGGGAAACATATCGAAAAAGAGCTGAGGATGTGTAGCTCTCATTTTCTCTTTAGGCTCCCATGTGAGCTCTACCGGGTCATTTTCCCACTGTACTCTAACCAATTATACTATCTTGTTTCTATGCCGTTTCACCCCACGTTCCACAATAAATGTTGGATCACGAGATAAACTCGACTCAGATTCCAACTCCACCGCTTCCAAGTGGCTAGGTACTATCATGGTGGCTGGATCATGTGCATATTTTTGCAATTGTGACACATGAACTATAGGAAATGGGCCAAAAAATCCTGATGCTAATTTCCTTGAGTTTCCGAATCTTACTACCCTCTTTAACATGGAAACTTGGTTATAACATCAAACGAAACATCGCATCATCTCTTCACCATCGAAATCACCAAGCAATAACATCAAACTCAAGAGTTGGTCGCATGAATAAACCACCACATCATGCTCCCTAAAGCCTCCTCATCATTCATGTCAAATATTAACCAAATCGACCATCATAAAGAGTGGTAGGTACCAATCACTCCAAAGTGGTCGATATGGACCATTTTGGCTGTGTACTTAGCCGGAAATGGCTAACTACAAACCAAATGAAAATGTTCGACAACTATCGTGAAGTTTAAAGCACATACCCAGGTCTGTCACCTTCTATCTTCAGATCGATCGAAATGCATCTTGGTATTCCCCCATATATTTATCCCATCCATTTGAGTTTTCATTGTGTATGCATTCAATCGATATGCACGAAACTCCATCTCATCCACCTAAGTCCCCATCGTGTGTGCATTCACTCGATATACAAAAAAACTCTATCTTATGTGATATTCCCTAACACTACATCGCCTATCGAATGGCGTTTTTAACTTAATCAAGTAAAAAAGAATACATACAACCATTGTAGCATATATACAACCAACATAGCACACACACAACATGTATAACACACATATATCAACCAGTTTTTGGTTCATATCAAAAATGCTTAAATCTAGCTGTTTTCAGAAAATAGTACATCCATAAGAACATATGTGATATTTGATTTAAAATAATTTTAAAACTTCAAAATTCTTATATAAAATTAGGCATGGGTTCAAACATATTAAAAATCACATTTTAAAGTTGAAGGTCAGTTCAAAATATCATTTTTATACTACACTAACAGTCATAGTATGATAAACGAAAATATCACTCACCTCAACAAAAGCCATCCAACAATACCCTAAGTTGTTAGGAGCATCGATATGAGTGCAACATAAGAAACCGCGTCTAAATCGAACCTTGTGTGCAAAAGATATGGGCGATGTAAGAAATCGATATATATATATATATATATTAAATTAATAACTTAGTTTACGTAATTAAATAATTAAGTTTACCTTAATCCTTGTCATGATTACTTTAGGACACTTCACTCTCCACTCCCACAAACTCACATACATGCTCCTGCTGCCCATATTCCACACAACCAATTCACACAAGCTTCACGCTCCCCTACTTCAGCTCCACTGCATACACCACTGCCTCATGCCGCCAAACGCCGTTGCACCTTCGTCGCTCAACCCCGCATCACCTGCCACCATCTCTAGCTCGAACTGTTGGTACCAACTCAAATCAAAACCCATTTCCATATTTTTCTTTTCTTTTTTCTTTGCTCACTGCCTATACTAACCAGACCACCGTGTAACACCCCGTATCTGGAAGCCAAAAGCTAAGCGCTATAGATGTCGTAGTCATCTATAGTATTAACTTCTGGTGATAAGATTTGGTAATGCTAATGGTATCCATAATATCAGAGACACATGAATATGAAACAAAATCATAATTTCAAAAATAGCTTTTCATATTACATTTTGGAAAACTTGTTTCATATCCAATTACATAGTCCCATATCGTTTCCCAAGTTCAGATCAATTATTAACATTACATAAATATGCCAAGAGTGACATGGTACAACACAGCAGAATCAACAAAATAAAATAGCCACTCCTAAAATAGGTATTTGTCAGCCACCTGCTCATCTCCAGAAGCTTTATTCGCGGACCTACTAATAACCTGTAAACCTCAACCCTCGACCTACTCCAATCAATTTTGAGCACTCGAGAGTTTAAGGGGAAAATATAAACTTCGAGTCAAACATAAAGCCTGGTATGAATAATACTATACATCTCAGTTATCTGATATTAAGTGAGACCACATCGCTCAGCGGGACGGGTTTCCCCTCACTAATATCCTTTTAAAACATATCTTTTGAAAATTATAATCCTGCAACCAAAACTGATTAAATCTGTAAAGCAATATCATGTATATGTACACATCATTTATCAAATGGACTATCTGTCCAAACACTGTAGTTTTGTTTGGCTGACTACTAACCCTTGGCTGACTCGGGCCTACCAAAAAAACATAAAAATCTAACATCTATTAGATACTCCTCTTCTGGAAGGTCTGTACTTACTTACTTCTCCAGGTCTAACTAATCCTAATGGTTTTACGGGCTCACCAATAACATGTCTTTCTTTTTTAGATTCCTTTCCGTGTAACATAATTTTAGTCTTACCTATGACAAAGCCATACACACTGGAATTTTGGACCTATTTTAGCTAGGGGCTAGTTGCTAAAGTATAAGGCGCGACCCCATACCAGTCCCATCTGGTATCTAATATCTGAGTCATTTTATTTAGGGTTATCTACCCATAAAATTTTCCTTGAAAGCCTTTTCTTTTCAAATTGATTTAAATCTTAAAATCGCTCTTTAAACAAGGAAATTATATATACTATTTGCTTTACTCAAATCACCTTGCCATGTTACATATTCTTTACACAAAACCTTGTTGATGAAAACGTTTAAACTTATTAAAGTATCCCTTTTGAAACCATTGAAATTATCCCTTTCAAAACCATTGGAAGTACCCCTTTCGATACTAGTAAAACCTTAGGCCGAAGGCCTAAACATACCTTTCAAAATTATACCTTTCGAAACCATTCATATCCTTTCGAAAGCATTGAAAAACATCTTCTTCGAAAGCTTTAAAACCTTAAACATCCTTCTTTAAAACCTTTTTTTAAATCTGCCTTTAAAACCTTTCAAAATCACTGGGGAACATCCCCTTCGAAACCTTCATTTAGACCTTTCGAAAGCATGAAATCCTTTTTTATAAAATAAGACCTTTCGACGGCATTTGGGTTCAATTTATTACATGTCATCGTTTCTTCATCCACTCTAACCGTCACATTATTCCACTAGTATAACGCTGCTCCTTGAAGCTGTCTCAAAGCGAGCCTTCTTTTCTGCTCATCACTAAGCTTTAGTTTACAAAAATCCTTTCACAATGCAGCAACCGGTTCTCCACTTCTATGGCATCTTCAGTCCAAATGAGTGGTTTTCCTCCCAACCTAGCATAGTCCCCACTCAAAGCAGCACAATTGTTGATTACTGGAGCTTCCTGGACTCCTCCTCCAACCACTCCAGCAACAACTCCTACTTGCATCATATTCATGAAAAACTAATACATGACTCCCATGTCAACTTGTGGGACTTCAGCACCAATATTTTCAGCTCGTGCCTGACCTTGGTTCCTTCTAGTATTAGGTCTGTCATTTCCATCTACAGTGGTACTTCCTCCAATATTAACTCTTCGAGAATCCATATCTGCATTCGAACCTTCGTGAGATACAAAAAATAACCTAATAGAGATAGGAGACTAGCAATAAAGCGCATATTTATATATAGCAAACAAAAGTACAAGCATTATCCCTTACCCTAATTTAATCTCTAATTCCTTAGGATTATGTTTTCAAAAATCATTTTTTTAGTTTAAAGTTTTTCATAAACCTATGCTCTGATACCAAGTTGTAACACCCCGTATCTGGTTGCTAAAAGCTAAGTGCTACAGATGCTGCAGTCATCTATAGTATTAACTTCTGGTGACAAGATATGGTAATGCTAATGGTGTCCATAATATCGGAGACACATGAATATGAAAAAAATCATAATTTCAAAAACACCTTTTCATATTACATTTCATAAAACACGTTTCATATCCAATTACATAGTCCCATATATCCAATTACATAGTCCCATATCGTTTCCTAGGTTCAGATCAATTATTAACATTACATAAATACACCAAGAGCGACATATGATGATGCCCCCTTGGTTTACCAGAGTACTATATAGTTAAACCGACATAGTACAATACACCGGAGTCAACAAAATAAAACAGCCACTCCTAAATAGCTATTTGTCAGCCACCTGCTCATGTCTAGAAGCTTTATTTGCCAACCTAGTAATAACCTGTAAACCTCAACCCTCGGCCTACTCAAATCAATTTTAAGCACCTGAGAGTTTAAGGGGAAAAACATAAACTTCGAGTCAGACATAAAGCCTGGTATGAATAATACTATACATCTCGATACTCTAATATTAAGTGAGACTGCGCCGCTTAGCGGAACATGTTTCCCCTCACTAATATCCTTTTAAAACATATCTTTTGCAAATTATATTCCTGCAACCAAAATTGGTTAAATATGTAAAGCAATATCATGTATATGTACATATCAGTTATCAAATGGACTATCTGTCCAAACACTGTAGTTTTTTTTGGCTAACTACTAACCCTTGGCTGACTAGGGCCTATCAGAAAAACATAAAAATCTAACATCTATTAGATACTCCTCTTCTAGATGGTATAACCTTACTTACTTTTCCAGGTTTATCTAATCCTAATGGTTTTGCAGGTCACCAATAACCTATCTTTCCTTTTTAGGTTCCTTTATGTGTGTAACATAATTTTAGTCTTACATGTGACAAAGCCCTATACACTGGAATTTTGGACCTATTTTAGCTAGGGGCTACTAGCTAAAGTATAGGGCGCAACCCCATACCAGTCCCATATGGTATTCTAATATTTGAGTCATTTTACTTAGGGTTATCTACCCATAAATTTTTTCTTGAAAGACTTTCTTTTTATATTGATTTAAATCTTTAAATCATTCTTTAAACAAGGAAATTATATATACTCTTTGCTTTACTCAAATCACCTTGCCATGTTACATATTCTTTACACAAAACCTTGTTGATGAAAACGTTTAAAATTTCGAATGTACCCCTTTCGAAACCTTTGAAAGTATCCCTTTCGAAACCATTGGAAGTACCCCTATTGATACAAGTAATACCTTAGGACAAAGGCCTAAACATACCTTTCGAAATCATACCTTTCGAAACCATTAATATTCATCCTTTCGAAAGCATTAAAAAACATTTCCTTCGAAAGCTTTAAAACCTTAGCATGCTTCTTTAAAACCTTTTTTTAAATCTTCCTTTAAAACCTTTCGAAATCACTAGGGAATCTCCCCTTCGAAACCTTCATTTAGACCTTGCGAAAGCATGCAATCCTTTTCATAAAACAAAACCTTTCGACAGCATTTGGGTTCAATTTTTTACATGTTGTTCGAAATCATTAAAAAAACTTTCCTTTTGAAACCTTTGGGTTCTACCTTCATCAGCATAAAATGAGTTATAAAACAACTAAGTCGAAAGCATTCTTTCGAAAGCATTTCCTAAGTTAAGAAGTGATGGTGTCAAAACCATCCCTTCAAAAGCATTGGAGAAGCGGCTTGGTTTTTAAAAACAATGTATCTTTTCTAAACCATCTGCTTCGGAAGGTAAAAAGCGGCAGTCATGAGTTTCGACCCCTTCGAAAACATTCATTTAAAACAAAACGCGCAACCTTATTCGAAACTATTTCTTTAGAACAATTTTGACCCGGTCAAAAGCCAACCAAGTCGAAAGCATATTTTCGAAAGCAAAGCAGGTGCATTTTCATTTAAAAACAAAGCTTGCTTTGATACGCTCAGAACCATTGGTTTCAACCCAGTACCTTCCGCCTATATGCAATTCACCACATACTAGGTACTTGATACCTTATGCATTGGTTTCGATGGAGTCGTAGGCAGAGGTAAGGAGACGGAAGCGTGGTGCCGAAAGCATTGAAAAAGGAAAAAGCATGTATAAATTGATTTGACTTTTTAAATTAATTCTTTTTACCTAACCTGCCTTATTTGTCAAATTATAGTTGGTTGCAAAATTTTCTTTTCTAAAAGCACTACTAATTTTCAGAAATAACAATTTGAATTATTTACAAAATAACCCTTCTCCTTTTTATAAATATATAAAACATTTAAGTCACATACCTTAAATAATTTTATATATCCATTAAAACACTTAGGAAAATCCTGCAAAAATTCCAGCAAATCATTTTCTATATGTTTTCCAACATATATAAATTTCAGATCCTAAGCCAATATAATTTGGCCGTAATTAATTTTAAACCCAAAATAGCATTTTCTTCACTAGAAAATTCATATAAAATCCATATTAACTCAAAAAATTATGAAAATTGAAACCCATTTCTAAATTATCATTACTGATCTAAATCTAAATTTACATGGAAATTAGATGTCATATAGTAGAGTTTTCATATCAAAACATATCACAAAATTTATGTGAATTAGCACAAACCAATAATAACATATAGATACATTTTATCATTCAAAACATGGCAAAACATTTGCAAATAGTTCGAATTCCATACTAAAACCGAAAACCATTAAAAACTTGAGATGTGGTGATTATTCACCTTAGCTTTTTGATTAAGGAGTTGAGATTTGAGAATGGATTTGATTGCTTAATCTTCCTTCCTTTAGTTTATTTATCTTCTTCTTATTTTTCCTTTAATGGTGGCCGTCCTTAATGATTTTGGTTTGTAGAAAATGAACGTGTGAAGTAAATGAGTGTATGGGTTTAGGGTATAACGATGTGTCCTTTCCTATTTTGCCCTCACCTATTTCCCTTTCTTATTTTTAAGTTCAAATCCCCCTTAGTTCATTTGTTAACATGGCACGGCTACCCTTTTTAATAGCAAATATCAATCCCCTAATCGTTACATTATTTAATTTAATTTAACTAATTAAATATCCTAAATAATATTACCAAAAATTAGGGTCGTTACACACCGGCTGACGCCATAGGCTGCCGCAAGCCTCTCCTACTGCCGCTACATGCGCCAACCACCCACGTCGACCCCATGAATGCTGCCGGCCAAGAAAAACATGGCTAAACCCATTAAATCTCTAAACTTTTCAAGTCCGACGTCTAAACCACGGTTCCCTACAACTCAGGCCACCTATGTTTTCAATCATCCCTGCCGAGATGAACAAATCCATAACATCCAAACCCATTTCAGTTCTCCTTCAAAAATCACCCCTTCGTCGGATTTGCTGTTTTTGGACACCATAATCAAATTTGGGTCAAATTGAGGCCGTGGCTACGTAGCTCTCGGAAAAATTGAGAGACCTAACTTTTATTTCACCTAAAACGATTTTTGTTTGATTGAGAAAAGAGAGGAGAAAGGAAATGTGGGAGGTGGGTTCATGCAGGAGGGGAAATTATGTGATGGAGAGGAAGAAAGCATGGCCAGAGAGAAGATGCAAAGTATTTATAAGGTAGGGTTAGGGTTTGAATGCCCATCATTATCTTTTATTTTTGAAATTCCAATGCATATTTTATGGCGTGTTGATTCTAGGAATGTTGAATTGCGACGATTCTTCAACGATGCAACCCATCGTCCTTCTCTTATTCCAACAGTACGAGTTTCGTCAAAATCTGAAAATGTGCCCCAAACCGCTATTTTTGGGCGTTTTGAGTCGTATGGGTGGTCGGAACGTCTTATTCTGAAAATTCTTCGATTGCGCGGCTCGTATAATTTTGTTGACCCAGGGACGTTTTCTGCTCGTCCAAATTCTCCAATGCTGGTCGGTGTATGTATATCGGTGCAACATATAACTATCGAAATGCTGAAAAATAAATCTAGGGTCAAAATCATCCAATAAAATTATCAAGGATCAAAAATGTCACGACTCAACATTACCAAAGTTAAATCCAAATCCAACCCAATATGGATTTAAAAAAATATATTTCACGATCCTTCGATACATAAAATACAGATCATTACATTCTCTTATAGTGTCATCATTAATAAGTTTGTTAATATTAAATCACAATTAATGTTTTATTAGACGATTTTTATTTGAATTTTAAGATAAATATATTAAATTATCATTATATAAGAGTGTTAATATATTTTCAATGTCGTCTTTTATTCAAAATATTTAATGAAATAATTCATCCAATTTTATAATATTACTCAATGGTATGTTTGACTATAAAATAATTTTCATATATAATGTATATAAAAAATTTAAATAGTAATATCTAAATGATACTAATTAATAATATAGTTTTAAAATATATTAAAATAGCTCATGTTCAAATTTAATATTTGATAAATTAACGTTATAAATTTAAAATGATTATAATTTTCCTTAATTTTAATATCATATATTTGAATCAAATAGATAATATCTTAATATGGTAATTTTTGATTAATGGTGTTGATATGCAAATATTTAATGATAACCGCTATTATAATGTCTAATATGCAGTATCATAAATGAGTGTAAATTTACTATTAGATAATAATACTATGTTTAAAATTTAATTAGGAACTCATCAATGCAAGTTGTGTGTAAAACGATGTTCATATGTGAAAGTCATACTAGTTTTAATATTCAAGGATCAAATTGAATTTTTATAAAATTAAGGGTTTTCTAAAAATTTTACCTTCTTCCTCACCCAAACCTTAATAGCTTCTCTAAACATCTTTGTCGAATCACAGCCACTGCCTCGGACTGTCGATGTTGACCACAATGGTTGCTATGATAAGAGCAATTGGTCAGCATCATCAGATATGCCTTTGATTGTGAACCTTAGAACCCAAATTTTTTGATATTCCAAAGTGTTTTGTCTTTGACATTGTCGTAGTGCAGTAGAGCCACCGTAAGCATTTGCATATCCCTTGCCTCAACTTTCTTCCAACATCAACACAATCGTCATAGAGACGATCCTTTCTAATGAATAGTGGTGATGGTAGTCGACATGTATGGTTATTCTTGTGCATGTTCTCAAATAGTAAAATGATAAAAATAGTTTCAAAACCAATTTTGGAACAATTTTCTTTTATAATAATTTCGATGTATACAATCCTTGATAACCCTACCATCTGGACCAAAAATGGCATAAACACCCAATCAACAATATATGTAAATTATCAAAGAAAATAGATTAAAAGAGATAAAGGAACACATAATTTTATAGTTGTTCGGTAAATACTCAAGCCTACTTCTACTTAATCATTTTATAGTTATACAAATCACATTTTATAACTTAGGTGTGAATAGTTAGACTTAGAATAGTCAAGAAAGAAGGGTCCTCTTTAAAGCGTGTCTCCTCCTCTATTTATAGACAAATGCTACCATCGAAATCACTGGAAAACCCTCAGCCATGTTCTCCACGTCATGCATGTTCGTCCCCCAAAAATTCATGGTCCAACTCATCACTTAAGCTTAAATCAATACTGAGTTGTGGACCCATAACTCAGCAATGAGTTGTGGTGGCTTGGCCACTTTTTTCTCTCCTTCCATTTCTTTCCTTTTCCTTTGTGTTTTCTTGCCAACCATTACCTTTTGCTTCTCAACTTGACACCAACTTGAGGGGTGCCAAGTTGTGGAATCTTCTTTGGTGTTTGGCTATCTCATTTGTATTCCTCCGCTTTGACATCCCACAATGTTTCCTATGTTCTTAACGCTGTTTCTCTTCCTTTTTTTAGTCTGGTTAAATCATTCGAGTCTGCTTGGAGACTGCAGAAAATTTGTCGATAACACTTTGCCCTCGGAGCATGCCATGCGAATATAAGTTGTGCTTTTCTTAAGAAAAAATATTGGAAGTGACCAATCATGACAGTTAAGCTCTCTGGCTACCTACTGGACCAATCATGGTGAATCATCCAGTTTTTTGAATCCACTATAAATTAAAGGTCATTCCAAACCATCATAGATAAGGCCTCAAGGCCTTGCCCAAATGTTAGTCATAAATCATAATCATTCCATGTTCTTTTGGAATTTGATATACTACATATGATAAATCAGGGTCATCTATTGTTATTTAGGATCAAATTATCATATATATCAGTGCTTATATCATCTCGTTTTCTCCTAGGATTTAACCATCATATCATATACCAAGTAATCACAAATCATTAATCATGGAAGTATACTGCCATCGATTAGAACATCACTTATAAATAATCTAATATTGCTTAACATCCAATCATAAGCGTGTCTAATTACATTGGGCCAGTCGTATAATCCAATAATCATCATTAAATCATTTCAAAGTTAGGAGGCATTTAAATCCCAAAGTTTAATTTCTAATCTCTCCAGACCACATGATCAATATCCAGTTTTAGTTTCTAATCTCTCTGGATCACATAATCAGTGTCCATTTCAATTTCCAATCTCTCTAGATCACGTAGTCATTTATCCAGTCCAATTTCTGATCTATTTGGATCACATATCCATCTCAATTTTTAGCTCTCCAAATCAAATAATCATTTATCCGGATTGAACCCAATATACACGCTCTCTGGCAAGTGGAACTAACTTCAGGCGCATCCATCTACTAACTCTTTAATATAGGGATGCGCCATTTGAGCACATCCATCCATTCACTCTCTAGGGAGGGGAGGGGACTTACTATCCGAGCGTACCCATCCACTTACTCGTTGATAAGGGGACTCTCTATCCAACATGAGTCCATTTCACTCTCCGGCGAAGGGACTCTGTATCTAGTTGTGTCCATCCTTTAAGGGGACCGGCTATCCTATATAAGTACATCCACTTGCTCTTCGGTGAAGTGACGGTTCGTCTCCTTATCTCTCTGGACAAGGGAACCATTTCTTGTCATTTTATCATATTCGGTATAAGGAAGAACCAAGCTCCGTTATATCCCATTATAGTATCAATATCATTTATCATGTTCGAATAATTTCGAAATGCACATATCCATCATTTGATCATAAAATTTAAATCGGATGCATCAAGCAAAAACTACAAAGTCTGCATTAGTTAAGGATTTGCTCGGAACTTTAGCCCAGAACATGCCCATGGGGCTGTTCAAATTTTGAGCATGAGTAAGTGGTCTGATAGTTATCCTTCATATCTTATTCAAAGAAAGAAAAGTATGGAATTAAACCTGACTTCAATTCATCCCAATCGTAGGCGAGGCATTCTTGATCCAAATCCACGGTTGCATCCTGACACATCTTTTGCATATGGTGGTTGCTTCTACATACCACTGCAATTTGTGTTATGGTAATTGGATTTCTGGCATATTATTGTAAGGGATTACTCCAAACTTATTCTTCAATCAAATCACACAGATGCCAGCATTTATTCATTTCATGCCCTTCCAGCTCATGGAATATACATTACTTTCTAGATCTTCTTTCCCAGTCTATGGGCTCTCTCCTAGCGGGCTTTTTGTAAGGAATGTAACCATTGGTATCCAAATATAACCTCTCCAAGGTTATCATTAATTCATTGTAGAAGGAAAACTTTGGCTCCCTTCTTTGTCACTTCAATCCTCCAAAGCCATCACCAGCTTTTCGCTTCCCTCGATCCTTTCCATACCATATCTTAGATAGTCCTCCATCATACATAGCATTGACTTCAGTAATCTCAACTTCTGCGTCCTCCTAGCTCAAATATCTCTTAGCTTGATAGTATATATCTACAAAATCCACTAGGGGATCTCTCTCCAAAGCTATTTTGAAATCAATTTTAATCACAATTCTGGAAACCACTACCATTAGGACTACCGGCGGGTCTGGTTTCTACACTACTGTTGTTGCTGCTTTGAATCTAGTTAAATATATCAATAAAATCTATCTAGGCCTCTAAATCACATTTGAAAGCGTTTTTACATTCTTTGGTCGTGTTTATGAATCCTGAACTAGTTTAAAAACTTGTCCACTAATCTATTTCACATGCTAGTTGACTCATTCCCCAACTGTCAAAACCACATCGTTGCTAAATCTTTCAAATACAACAAGAAACACTATTCCATCACTTCCTTCAAAGCACCTAACATTCCAATATATTGAATATATCTCATGAGATGTACCACTGGATCCATCCTTCCATCATATAGCTCCTAGATAGGCAATTTGAAATCTAGTGGATTTCTAGCAAATTGAATGTTTAGGGTGAAAGGGTTTCTGTTCAGATCCTCTAAACACCGACCCGGAGATCTACCTAGAAGTACTTGTCTTACTACCTCTGCAAGACGATTATCCTGGTTTGATTGAAATCACTAAGGCTCTACATGACCCCAGTTTAGTTGTTTACCGTGGCCTTCATTCTCATGGGGATTTTCTTGTTTTAATTCTTGTTGTTGTATGTTTGCAATCTAATCTCCTTTTTGTCATTGAACATCATTCCTCAAATGCACTCCGCCTCGTCCTAAATCCAAATCAGCCATGCCCCCTTAGTCTCTTGACTCGGTATCGAGTTGTCTTGTCAACTCGGTATCGGGTTGAGGCACCGCCACCATGGGGTTTTATCTAACTTGTTCTATTCCATTTTCTGGTGTACTCGTTCCACCTTCTGGCCTCTGGTTTTGATCTCCAACTACTCCGAATGTACTTTGTTGTTCCATCCTTCTAAAGAAATCATTCATCATCTCCTCTTTTCGAGCCACTTTTCTTTCTTGAATTTCTATCATCATCCTTTCCATCTCTTTTCTAGTTACGTAGATTGATGTATTCAAATTTGAGGATACCTTTTAGTAACGCCCATGTCCTTATTGGCTTCCCTTAACGATAGCTCTTCTTGTTGATGGTCTCTTCATCTTCTACAACTCAAGTTTCAAGTTCTTAAATCCAAGTCCTTCTCATTAAAAGAACCAAAAATATTTGGACTAAACATCCAATCAAGCAATATATCTAAATTACCAAAGAAAAGGGATTAAAAGAGATAAAAAAACATTTAGCTATTATTAATATGACTAGAACTCTAATCATTAATCAATATTAATAATTTTAACTACTATAAAATAATTATTGTTTAATGAATATTATTTTCGATGTATTTAAATAAATATATAAAAGTTATATGTTATATAAATTAATTTTTCAACCCTTTAATAATATTAAAAATAATAATAAATTAACTAATATAACCATTATATTAGTTTCTCCATGATAATAACTTATCAATTTAATTAATTATCTCAATAAGTTATTTATGATCAAAAACTGAGAGATGCGGTTGTGTGACTCCTAGTTGTGAACTCAGCCCTCGGTAATATTTAAAAAAATTAAATCTTAAACCCTATAGAGACTTTGTTGAAACACAGTAGTTGACATGAGATTTGTTGCTTACGGATATCTACGTGAAATCCATTTTATTAACTTTTAAAGCGACACCCTTAAGGAATGGTATATTATGCATGTTTTCACTTCCTCATCACCATATCACTTAGATATCCAGAGCTTGGTCAATGGTCAAAATTCTAATAATATTGTATTAATTATGAAATCCAACAATGGATTAATTTCATTGTTCAACCAGAAAAAAATTATTGACTAAATGTTTTACTTTGGCCTAAGACTATGATTTTACTTTAATTATCAGTTATAGTGATACTAACCTTCTATGATTTTACATTGACCACCCATTATGGTGATGCTAACATTATATTTGAAGGAGACAAATCCTCTCTTGAACATTGTTTCATTTCAATTGGTTCACCTTATACCCAACTGTGAACCTAAAACGATCTTCATTTGCATGATTGGCCATGATCAAAGTAGGGTTTAGAAATATAAGATTCACGGTATTCTCAAGTCAAAAGACTATTGCACATAGTTACTTAGATTATCTATTTGACTTTTGACCTATAAAAGACTTCCAACTAGTCAAACTATGTTCCAAACCAATACACGTATGTAAACCTTTATTCTCGAAATAGTTATGTGTAATTCCCCATCAATCATACCGAAAGCATTAATACACTAGTCATAATTGATATATCAATAACCCATTTTCGGTTCATCTTGAGGACTTTTAAGGAAATACTTATTTTATAATATTCAATATCCATGGTTACAAATACATTGACAATTTCAATCAATTAAATAATTTTTATAAGGATTTTCTTTTTGCATATAGTTATTGTATTTAAAGCATTAATCACATACCAGTATAATAACAAACACAATAGTAAGTAAAACCAAAATCTTATCTATTTTTGTACAAGATTCCCTATAAGAGTTAAGCAGTATAATATAATTCCATAATCACCCATAGGGAATAACCTTAACACTATTAATCTCCCGCTTGTACTTGGTGTCAATTATGGTGATACATAACCATACTCTTGACCATTTTCCTATATAAAACTGAGAAAGGGCCTTAGTAAGTGCATTTGTAAATTTTTATTCTGTATCTACTTTTTGATTATACTTCTTCATCACCGATAAACTCTTTTATCCTGTGTTAATTATGTAGAACATATCTTGATCCCTTTTTGAGCTTGTATTCTTATTGCAATTTATATTACATCATTGCGATCACAATATGTTATAGGATTTCCAATGGCGAGAACCATCCCTGGCTTTCTTATAAATTTTCGCCTATGTACATTTTCACTGTGGTGTTATTCAACATGATGTACAGCCTTTATAGCTAAATCTACCACAATCTCTCATTTGGAACATTTTCAACTCAAAGCCCCTTTATCTAGAATAAACATGAATTTAAGATTGACTTACAATATTTGATGTCCTTTATGAATTTTGGGTTCTAATATCCTTCATAAGGAGTTTGTTGTTTCCATAAACAGTTCTCTAGTATTTTGTAAATACTCTAGAATACTCATAACTAGGGGTGGGCATTTAACCGAATTAACCGACCTAACCGACTTAACCGACCTTAACCGAACCGCTTTAACCGAAAAAATCGGTTAACCGTACTTTCGGTTAACCGACCGATGTTAACCGACCAAAGTCGGGTCGGTTAACGGTTAATCAAATTTCACGTATCGGTTAACCGTTAACCGAAACTATTTTCTAATCCAACTATGCAAATCCAGTCCAGTATTTGAAACCCGGCCCACCCATTCCCTAACCCTAGCCTAATCGTGCATTTCCTTTTCCAGGCTGCCAACTACCATTCACGAATCACACTTCACAAAATTTCCCAAAATAAAAAACTAGATCTACAAAATTTGTCGCCATGGCTAAATCTTCATGAATCTAAATACAAATCGATCCTCTACCGCCTTTGCCTTCATTATTTGCTATTTGAATTGTCGATTTGAGCAATGGTGAATGCTAGCATGAAGGGGAAGAATGTGAGTTGAATTATTTTGTTTAGTTTTAGTTTTGATCTATTTTACTTAACTTTTACCGAGTGTTTAATTCATGTATGCTTAAACAAGATATACATATAAGTTTATCTGTTTTATCTGTTTTAGTTTTAGCCTTGATTTGATAATTTAGTTCGTATGAACTGATATACATATAAACTGAGAACTAATAAGAATGATTTTAGACAGATGATATATGTTTATTTATTTAGTTCATTTATATGAATTAAAAATGAGATAAGAATGTTTATTTGTTTTAGTTCCTAAGAATGTTTAATTATCAGACATATGAAATAACTCATTCATATTAACTAAAACCATGTAATCATTCAACCGAGTTCATGTGATTTTAGTTAAACAAGATAAGAATATGTATCTATTTAGTTCATACAAACTGATATAAGTTCAGTTCGTCTATCTCTTTTGTTCATCTTTCTAGTTCATATGACGTACATGGAATCTAAGATCTCCACTACTAACCAATGGGGATCAGGTTCATCTAAATAGTTGCTTACATTTTCATAATGCTTATTCCATATAATAGATAAGGGTGAATTAGTTTCATCCAACGATAGCAATTTTCTTACCCAAAATTGTTGTGTAGAAGTATTATATATGCTGATATACCGTGTAAACTATGTTTCAGATCAGAAATTTGATGCTCAATAGCATAATACTAACATAACATATTAAGGTTACTGAAGTAATAGTAATCCAAACCACAAACAAATTAGCAAAATGAGAAACCATTATTATGAAGCAAAAATTGATCTTAGAAAGCAAGATAAACAAAGATATATTAACTAAGATGGCATTTAAATTCACAAACACACTTTAGTAAGATGATTGTATGCATCATAATCCTGTCACCATGAATACAACCATGGGAGATTATTGTTACAAGATCATATTACCAATTGGTTTCACAATTTTAGTGTACAAATAGCATATCAATACAGTAATTTTAGTAAACATCTTAGAACACAGAGTTCGACGTTTGATCTAGACCTTGGTTATGTGTTTTGAAAGAACATCTTAACTCATCTTTGCCTAGACTCGTCTACTGAAAACACCTTGACTGTTTTTTTGTGTAGCCTCCATGAGATATTTGATGTAAGAACTAATACTTCACCATCCATGTTTCCTATCTTTATCATTTACTATCCTAAAAAAAATATAACAAATGCTTTTCATAAATGAATGTTGTATTTTTTTTATGAAATCAGTTAGTATAATTTTGTCTAAAACTAAAACTGAAAGATTTATATAAAAATTAGACACATATTATTCTTATATATGCCTAGATGAAAAATTATCATTATTCATTTATCTTATTGTATTACATTTTTTTCTAATTCATCAAGCATTTATGCATTGGTAACCAGTACAGTATCAGTTCTTTTGTGTCCCTAAGCATTATTAACTTGTCTTTAACTTTATATATATGAACTATTTATAGACGTAGAGGAGCCACTATATATACTGTTCTGTTCAGTGGTCCTATAATGAGAGCTAAAGGATGTACCCAGGGACATCACACTTAATGGCATGTGTCTCACATCAATGATCCATCATTGTTTGTTTACCACAAACATATCTTGATATCTGATGATAGAAATACACTTATTTACGTCTTTTTAGGATGTATGTATGAGATCCCCATCGCGCCTTTTCCCAAGATGCGTCCAGATATTTGGCAAAAAGAAAAGGCATACACACATGCTTGTTACATATCAATGTCACTATCATTTAATGTTTTTCACATGTTGACATTTCTAACATTTAGAAGTAACTTTTTATACATTGATCCAGGTCTTTTTCTCCATGATTTGGATATCAGTATCAAGCTATATTCATGTGTCCTACAACGTGGATTTTCAAGTATGAACAAGACCTGCCTTCTACAATTATATTTGTGCAATGTTCACATTGAGCGAGGTATATTTTCTCGCATGCTTGCTTGGCAGAAATGTTCTGGACATGGGTTCTGGTATTATTCTTATACCTTGTTTCATTAGTATGGCTTTATTTTGGTGGAATGCCAAATTTGCCTAAATCCCTTCCGCAGTGCTTATTTTTGTTAATTCTGCCTGTCAAGGAAATAACAATTTACTTCCCAATAATACCATTTTGTAATTAGTTAATGTTTGGATGCAATTCGGATAAGATGCTACTCAAAATAAATTGAATCGTGAAGTGTTTTAAATATTTTTCCATTTGCAGGTTGTTTGATCTTACAACTGTATGTTATCATGCTCTTTATCTCCCTTTCTTGTACAATGTGTACATAACATTTCTAGCAGAATTTTTCCAGGTTCGGATCCATTAAACTGTAATTAGTTATTGAATTCTGTCCATGTCTTATTTATGTTTCTTTTGTTTTTGTTGTTTCTTTATCAACTAATACAGGAGGATGACATGCGATTGGAAAATATAGATTATTCCGAGATGAAGGATGCTGGCTTCCTCGATTTTGATTAGGACTGATACTGCTTTGAAGTGTTGCATACCATCGTGAAATGAGCATGTGAAAATTATTAGGGCTAATTGTAAATAAAGATTGTTGCAGATTAGTTTGTTTGGATTACTGTCAGTATGAAGTATGAACTAGTATGAACAATGAAGCAAGTATATCTTGTATATCAGTTGAGTCAGTTGAAAATGCTGTGTACTTTAAATTTTTAAACTGCTTAATTTGTCAATTTGAACGGTTAACCGGTCAACGGTTAACCGGTCAAAGTAATCGGTTAACCGATTAAAGTAATCAGTTAACCGCGGTTAAGATTAACCGGTTCGGTCGGTAGTCCATTGCCACAATTAACCGAAACCGGTTAACCGAACCGGTCGTTCTTTTGCGGTAACCGAAAATTTTAATCGAATGACTCGGTTAACCGACCGTGCCCACCCCTACTCATAACTACCAGTAAGTGATTTTAACTCATATTTGATATTCTCTCAGTGCACCAAGTACATAACCAATTTTCAACCAGGTACATAGCATAACATATGCGATGATTCCTATTACCGATGCATAATGAATATATCTCACATATATTCCATAATAAACATTTAATATGGTGTCGTGACTCTATATACACCGATTGGGGACACCCTCTTATATCGAGTTTGAAAGATGTACCTTTTAAGTCATTTATAGAGAATTTAACAACCAAGCTTCAACTATTTTTAATATGATTACATTATTATCTATTAGTAGCACTTTGTTTACTTATAGCATTATAAAGTCTTAGTACCTTTTATTTTCTTTCTCATAAACACACTCTTCCTCTGTATTTTGGCTAAAACAAGCTATTTGATTTCTTTGTTAAAGTACTTGCTCAACTCTAAATGATTATTTAAAGTAATGTCTTTAAATTAAGCATTTTTTACCTCTCCCACCGACTTTGAGACACTTTAGCAATGATGCGCAAATAGTCTCCTCTAAATTATTATTCGGAAGTTCCGTCTCATTGTCGATATGCCAAAATTCGAAGTCTTATTATGGAAAAATTTCAAAATAGAATATGAGTAGACATAAGCATGTTAGCTGGCGAAATTTCTTTATAATTTCAATACTTAAAACCAAAAAGATCATTTTACATCAACCTAGCTTTATGCAATTCCAATTGCATTGATCTCCATCTCGAAGGCACACTTACGGTTAACAAATCCTATCCTTTCAGGTAAAATTTCCAAAATACAATTTTCTCAATGTACCTGGAATCCACTTTAGATTTAAAGTATCACTCCATGTGACAAAGTCTATACTCTTCGTGGCTTGTCGACAACTAAAGAGATTGTTATTATAACAATCCATTTTCTTGATATTAATAAGAAACTCATAGTTTCTCTTTAATGTGCAAATTTCTTATTAGTCATTCTAATAAGATGTGTTCTTTTCAGATTTGGTCAAATTTGTATCTATATAAGCTAAATTCATTTTAGATCTTAGATTATATTCGAGTCTGTCGCAATACCAATAATTTCCCCATAAAGAATTCCTTCGATAAGAAGGTGATGTGTCTTGAATAACCAATTTGTTACTTAATGCGAAGGAATAGACATTTAAAACAGTTTTGAAATGCCCGTAAACTCATATAAAATAGAATTAATTTCGATTTTATGAAACTTATGCTCATAACGTAGATTAGGCAGCTACATATCTCAAGCTATTCAAGAAGGAATTTTTTCTAATTCATATCTTATATAGAATCATAATCTCAACTTTAGATGAAATCAGATATAATATATATGCTTACTCTTAAGTACACACCCTTATAAAAAGAAGTAACTCAACTTCGCTTATTGTCAATCGTACTTTGTAGAGTTTGATTACACCTTATTGATACATCATTATGTAGCATAGAGAGGAGTGACTTTGAGAGTCAATCTTATTCTCTTTCTAGTTACTCTTTTAAATCTAATCTAAGATACTCACCTGATCAATCAAATCAAATTTTTAATTCTTTTAAATGGTACTCGTTAAGGACCTCTAGCTCATGTGGTTAGAGGTATGGCACTTTAGATAAAGGTTTTAGCGATCATGGGTTTGAGTTCCTAGGACATCATAAATTAGTGCTCTGTTTGAACAAAGTATCATACAATATTGTCAATAACGTTCTGTAATATTGACCACACTTTCTGCAATGCTGCTGCCTTCACTCTATGGCCTTCCCTCTCTACCTTCATGCCTCATTCAATCTTATCTGATCACTCCCCCCTTATTCTTTCTATTTCTTGTCTGGCTTGTAGAGGAAAGAGGGCTTTTAACTTTTATAATGCTTGGATTTTAGACCCTGAGTATAATAATATAATTTCTACTGCATGGTCTAATACTATACATGGCAATCCAATGTTTGTTCTTTGCAGGAAGCTTAAGGCTACTAGGAATGCTCTCCAGTAGTGGGCCCATGAAAAATTTGGGGATGGTACTCTCCACATCAAGAATATCAAGGACCAGTTGAAACTTGCTCAGGTGATGCTGAATGAGGACCCTTCCAATCTTGTCCTTGCTCAGAATGAATCCAAGCTTTTTTTCCAACTCAATGATGCTCTATATGCTGAAGCTAGTATGAGGAAGCAGCAGTATCATCAGAAGTGGGTTACTGAAGGGGATAGGAATACTGATTTTTTTCATGCTTCTATAAAGGACAAGCATGCAAGAGATCGAATTACCACGTTGTGGGATGATGCTGGGGTCCTTCTTAACACTGATGAGCAGATTGACAATTATCTGCTCCAATCTTTCTCTGATCATCTTGATAACTCCTCTAACTTTATTCCTGATCTTGATAAGCTCAATAATATCACCCTTCCCACGTTATAAGCTAGTATGAAAAATATGCTTGTTGTAAAAGTGACTAACCAAGAGATCAAAAAAGCTTTATTTTCTATGAAATCAAGTTCCTGTGGTGGGCCAGATGGTTTTAACCTGGTGTTCTTCAAGACAAGCTGGAATGTCATTTGTTCTGACTTTTATGCTGCTGTTCATAATTTCTTTGACAAATTTAAGCTCTTGAGAGAAGTTAATGATACTAATCTAGTCCTCATCCCTAAGGTTAGACCTGTTTTAAATGCAACATCCTTTAGACCAATTTCATGTTGTAACGTTGTTTATAAATGTATATCTAAAATCCCGGCTTCTAGGCTTGTCCATGTTCTGCCTTCTATTATTTCGACAAATCAAACTGCATTCATACCTGACAGAAACATTCTTGACAACGTTATGATGGCTCATGAATTAATTAACGGTTATGGTAGGAGTCAGTCTTCCCCTCGTGCAATGATGAAACTTGATATAAGTAATGTAACAACCCTGTATTTTGTGATTATTTTAATTGTATATTTTGGTTATTTTAATTAATTTCCTGATTTAAATACTTTATTTTATTTATTAAAATGAATAAATTTTGTTATTTTAAATATAAATTTTGATTTTGATGTGAATTAGAATTCCAAACATGACTAAAAAGAATATTTTCCAGAAAAGTGAATTTTGGTCAATATGGTCAAACTTTGACTTTTAATTTAGAAATTTAAAAGTTTGAAAATTTGAATTTTATCTTTTATTATGAAAGTAAATAAAATTTTAAGAATAATGCTTTTCGTTTCGTTGAAATCTGATTTATAATGTGAAAGTTATGCCTTTTTCAATATTGTGTGTAATTTGCTGTATTTAACAAATTGTTTATTTTAAATTGTATAAATAATATTTTATTTGGTCATGTAATGTTCTAATTGATATTTATATGGGTAAAATAACATGTTGTGCATATATTTTGGTTTTAAAACATTTTTTAAAAGTATAATTGACATTTTCCAGTGTCAGTTGTATTTTGCTTACAATTTCTAATTTCCAGTTTCAATTAATTAAAGTAATTCTTTATTTATTTTTCTATTTTTTCTTAAAATCTTATTTGATTCTCATTCCCACTTTATTTTGTTCCTCATTTATTTTATTTATTTTACCTTTTATTTGTTTTAAAGTGAAATAGAAATTTTCTAAAACTAGTGATATTCTATTTGTAAATTTTAAGTCTTGTTTTGAATTTTTAAGCAATTTCTTTAGTTCTTTTTCTAATTTCTCTAAATTTAATTATTTATTTCATTTTGAAAATATAAATGAATTATTTTACTTCACATTTTTGTTTTAAAATATTTTTAAAATGAAGTTGTTAATTTTCCAAAGTCAATAGTGATTTATTTGTAATTTCTGGACCCTGTTTTCAATTTTTAAGCAATTTCTTATATTCTTTTTCCATTTTCTTTAAAATTAATTAATTATTTTTATTTTATATTACTTTGTTTCGGTTTTAAAGTCAATTTACTGATTTTATTTTTGTTTTATTTGAATATAAAGAAAAAGAAATATGAAGAGTTTTAAAAGCTTATTTACCTTAAGTCCTTTCATCTCCTTTGTCCTTTCATTTGCCATAACTCCTCAATTACTATCTTGGCTGTGCATTTTTGGTTTGTAGCCGTGAGTTTTCAGCCTCCATCCACCCAAAAACATTTTACCTTCTCATTCATTCATGGCTTCAAGAAAAATCTATGGGTAATGGCTACTTTTTACACTTTTCTTCTCATTTTTCATGTATTTTTCCTTGTTTTCTTTGCTTCTTTGAATGGCCTCCACTCCATATCCACGGCCACCACCCCCTACATCTCTTCCTTGCCATCACCACCAGCTACTCCTCTGGTCTTGACCAAGGCCGAGCCACCATGATGCCAAAACTCCACAAAAAATTGCAAAACAAGCCATAAAAACATGATTGTTTACCACTATTGCTTCACCACTCCATTTTCCACCACCACCACCACCTTAGGCCGCCTCCACGACCTTTGGCCAGACCACCACACACCTTTCCTTCCACTGACCTGATCCATACCCCTCTGACCTGACCACACAAGCCCATGGCCGCGCCATTTTTGTGAACAAAACCCACCTATTTTGCCTTAAACTCTTCATATTCCTTTGTATAAACTTCCTCCTCATATTCTACTACCTAGGCCATGCATACACATGACCAAACCTGAGCCAAACTTGTTCAAACCAGAGCCAAAACCATCCCTAGGCCATGACAAAAGAATAGAGAAAGCAAGGCAAAAGATTTGGCATTCGTATCTCTTTTTATTTAAAAGTTATTTCATTTCTAGTGTATTGAAATTTATGGTTTGCTTTGATTTTTGTTTGGGTTGTAACACAAGATCTATATCATTGGATTTTCTCTCCACACTCAAATTGTATTAGAGTTGTCGTGCCTTCGTAATCTTTGTGTTGTGAGCTTTGTTGGCAAATCTCCAGCTTAACAGGTGAGTTATTCTCACCAGACAATATGTACATATATAACTAGTGAATTGACCCCTTTTGAATCTGTAAAATGCATTATCATGTTACACTTGCTATGTTATGATTTTATGATGTTCACCCATGCTTAAACACCTATTATATTATATGTTACTGTTATATTATGCTGTTCTATTATTTTTATCAGTTTATCACACTGCAAGTTCCCTTTAGATTAAAATCACTATGGGTTGAAATGATACATACCCGAACGGACTTTAGAATAGGAGAAAATCATTATGGGCTGAAATGATAGGCCTGAATGATTTTCAATTATTTTTCATTTCCTTGGGATTGCGGGTTTGAAATGATCAAACCCGGGTTTTCTTTGTAAATTATAGGTTGAAATGATATATTACCCGTATCACTTTACCTAGACTAGAAATGAAATACAGACCCGTAGTTAAAATATGACTTATAAATTTTTTTAAAAATATTTTAAAAATGTAAATATTATGATATTTTGATTTAAACTAAATAAAAATGATTTTTGTAAAGCATTATTGATTTTCTGAAAATTTATAAGTGAAATAAATTAATGGTAAAATTAGAAAATTTGAAATGTAAGTTATTTTGGGAAATTTTAATTTGGTGATAATTGGAATTTAAATTAAATGTGAAATGTGATAAATTCATGATAATTTGGATTAAAGTGAATTTAAATGATTTTTATATTATATTAATGATTTTGAATAAAGTTAAAATGTGAAATGAATGAATATTTAAGTTGAAATTTTGAAATATAACTAAGATTGGAAATTTGTGAATTTGGCTTAAAAGTGAATTTTAAGTTAAGTAAATAAAAAATGGAATTAAGTTATATTTGAAAATTTAAACTTAAGTGTTAAGTTAATTTAATTTAATGAATTTATAATTTAATATTGGAATTTAATAAGTGAATTATTATTAAATTTTGATTTTTGAATGGAGGTTTAACTTTATAAAATCATGAATATAAGGTTATTTGAATGATTGTTTTAAAAGTGAAATTATATGATTTTTTAAGTTAAAAATGATTTATATAAAAATATAATTGTTTGTGAAATTATACTGAATATTTGAAGTTAATTAACTGCATTTCTGAAATGCTATTAATTCTAATGTAAATGATAATACAACATTTGTAAATGCTGTAGTTGATAATAATGAACAAAATGGCTAAATTTAATTAAAGGCTATTATAGCATTTTTGTAAATGTTATAATGGTTGAATTTAACTAAGTTTATTTGAAACTAATGTAACCCTATTACAGTATTTTAAATGCTGTCTTTTGTTAAATTGAACTGTTTTAAATGTGACTTTCCGTAGCATTTTTTAAATGCTGCGAAAGTTGAATTTTCATTATTTTAATTAATTTAAGTGAACGAATGAACTTTGAAAGATTAAAATTTTGGAAATTTAATAATTTAATTATTAAATATAATAACTTCATTTTTATGATTTAAAATAAAGTAATTTGTTTCGAAATATAAACTATTTTGAAATATGATATTTTGATATTTTGAAATGGATATTTGAAGGATATTGAATTTTGAAATGATATTTGATTTCGAAGTATAAAATACCATTTTGAAATTTTAACCACGGGATGTATTTAATTTATAGTTTAACTGATCCTTAAAGGATGGGCGATCCCAAGCATCCTTTGAGTTATTATGCATTTCTACTACAATTCACTTGAGTTGGTTTACATTATATAAGTATATATTGTCCTGACTCGAGTGTTTTGTATTTTACTTTACGCTCGGGTCAGCCTGAGTATTTACAGCTTAGCTTTGGATTTCTTTCTGGAGCTAGGAATCGCTGGAGATTCTGCTTGTCTAGTTATCTGTTCCTTTCAGTTCAGTTGTTCTATTTCAATTCTGGTATCCATAAACTTCTATTTATTTGAGATTTCTATTGTATATGTTTTCAAACAAATATTATGTATTTTGTTTTGAGAGTTTGTTATAGTAGCTTCATGAACTACTATGGTATTTTTAATTTCCGCTGCGAGTTATTCTGATATGTTCTGTGTCTGTGATTCTGTGTATTTGATTTCATTTGCTCCAAATTTATTTACAATCTGTTATTTTGAATTATTCAAGTCAGACATGTGTGGATTATTGTCGATTTGAATGGTCTAAAATAGTGGGTCGTTACAAGTAAAGCTTATGACAGCATACATTGGTCATCTATTGTTCGAATAATGTCTGCTATGGGATTTCCTAAAGTTTTTGTGGCCTGGGTGTATTAGTGCATTTCTAGTCCCACATTTACTCTCTGTTATAATGGGAAAACTAATGGGTACTTCAGAGGGAAACAAGGAGTGAAGCAAGGGGATCCTATATCTTCATACTTATTCATAATTGTCATGGAGGCTCTCTCTAAGATGCTATCCTCCAAGTTTGATGATAAAAGAATTTTATATCATCATAAATGTCAATCCCTTCATATTTCATCCCTTTTCTTCGCTGATGATATTATGATTTTCACAAAGCCGACTGATCATTCCATTCTTAATATTCTTGATACTCTGAACACCTTCTACCTGGCCACTGGCCTCAAGCTGAATACATCTAAATCTTAGATTCTTACTGCTGGGATAGATCACAATGATAGGGTGGGGATTGAGGGATTTTCTGGTCTTCAGCCTATGGATAATAGTATGACATACTTAGGTCTTCCTCTGTGCACTTCGAGGGTAACCAGATCTGTTTGTCTTCCTCTATTTGATAGGATCACAAATAGGTTGAATTCTTGGTCTACAAGGTTTCTTTCAATGGCGAGAAGACTTGTGCTGATCAAAGCAGTGTGTTTTTCTATGACAGTTTATTGGGCCAAAAGCTTCATTCTACCTATCAAGCTTCTACACATGATCAGAGCTGCAATGATGAGATTCTTATGGACTGGTTCTATTCATAACAGGAAGTTAATTCCTGCATCCTACTCTTCGATGGAAAGGCCAAAAAGAAAAGGGGGTCTTGGTATCATAAACATCAAACTATGGAATATTGCTGCTGTGAGTGCACATGTCAACGCCATCTTGGTTAAGAAAGATAGCCAGTGGGTGAAGTGGACGTGGAGATATCATATAAATGACAAAGACTTCTGGTCTATGGAAGTCTCTCAGGGTAGTAGTTGGATATGGCGTAAAATATTGGGAATTAGAAGTTTGATGCTCCCCCTGATTAAATTCAATTTGTCACCTACTAGTTCTGTGAGCTTTTGGAAGGACCCTTGGATAAGCTATGGATGTGTTTTATCTAGAATGTTGTCTATGCAGGATCAAGTTCAATCTAGGATTGGTTTCAATGCTAGGGCTGTTAATTTTATTGCTCATGGGAAAATCATTATGTCAACACACTTTGGAGTAACTTGGCTCACCACAAAGTTATTGTTTCTCATGAGGATGCTCTTTCTTGGAGGGGAAAATCTCACTACATCAGAGCATTCTATGATCTCCTCTCCAAGGTTGAGGAAATGCCTGAATCTTTATGGGCTAAAGTTGCTTGGACTTCTTATTCGTCTAGCTCTAGTAATCTTTTGTTTTGGAAGGTTGTTAACAAAGCTTTACTGACTAGGGATAAGCTTGTGGCAGTTGTTATGGATGTGGACAATCGGTGTGTATTTTGCAATATAATACCTGAATCTGTTGATCACCTATTCTTTGAGTGCAGTTATCTTATTAATTTGTGGTTAACTCTGATGCATAAGGCTGGGGTTAATGGCATTCTGGGTGTCTCTACTTCAGACTGGTTAGTTCTTCGTAAGGCAATAAGGTGGAGATCCAATAGATGGGACATTGTCTATTATGTAATGAAAATATATCTACGAAATGTTTGGTTAGAGAGGAATAGTCGGTGCTTTCGAAATGTGGTTGTTCCTGCTCTGTCATTGTGGCATTAGATGATGAGAGAGATTAAAAATGGTATTCATGCTTTTGGGCATTGCTTCTCCTCTCATCATGATGATTTATGGAGTTAGCTCACTGATTTAGTGATTGGGGAGCTGTGTGCACCCGGTGCCTGCTGTGCATGCATTTCGTAGGTGGGTTGCATGCTTGTTATCCTTTTGCTTGATTGTCGTGGTATGCTTCTGTTTTAGTCTGTGTTGTAGTATGTGTGTTTGTTTTTTTGTTCTGCGGTGTGCTCTTGTCTTCGCTGTTTTCTCTTTCTTTGTTCTTTTTTCTACTATTTTATTTTCTTGTGTTGGCACAAAGCATGTTTTGTGTCTCTCTCTGTGTTTTTTCTTCTGTCTCAATAAAATCTGGTAGGGGCCCAGTCAACCTCGCTGTCTATTCAAAAAAAAGTATCTGCAACGAATCACCTTTTCAACCCTCAGATGTCGAAACTAATACATCCACAATATTCACATGCCGAACATCCAAGTGCCAAAAAGATAGACAGTTAGGGGATAGAAGAAGAAAAAAAAAGACAAGAATAAACTAAACTACATAGTCTCACATCACAATGAATAATCTATAATATAACAATGATCTCTACAAATGAAAACTTTTATAAACATACATCCATCAGAGAAATAGCCTATCATCTACCTAGACAGTTCTAATGCATGTCCTTAAAATTTCAGATAAATACAACAAAACCATGCAGTGGAACATAAAGAAATACGTAGATACGTCTTGGCCTCCATCTTGTCTCTGGAGCTTCAATGCATCCAAAAGCTAATCTGGAAAATATGCTCGGTCCAACTCGAGCATTATATGAAAACATCGCCCGGGTCTGTCTGGTAAACAGCGTAAGAAACTCAAATCACAAGGAATTTTTTATTTAACTTGCAAAACCCTTTAACGAGTTAAGAAAAAAACAACTTTTAATCGTTTCCAAGTGATCTCCAATCTCATTTAGCATATAACGATACTAACTTTCTCAACTCATATCCAAACAACAAAGTTTACATATCCAAATTTACATATATCATCACATATACAAGCAAGATAACAACTTTAACACCAAAACAAATTTTTGACTACATTTAACAAGTCTGATTCGAACCCCAACTAATACTACTTATATATAACCAAACCACATGGAATAATAACCAAACTAGCAATATATTTCACACATAGACATTTCAAGACTTAAAGGTAGAATCTTTTCAAAATTTAAAATAGTTTGCTCACCAAAATATTTCAAATCCTTAATAGCTTAGCACTTTAAAAATCCAGCAAAAAATGATTTTTTCCACTTTAAACATGAAAATGCTCGTCCTAGGCATCATTGGGCTCGGCCATCGTGGAGATGGGCATAGCCAAGGGTGGTGGGAGGTGGATATGGCTTTGTTTGGCTAAGAAAAGGTAAGGGAAGAAGAAAGAACATATCTTTAATCTATTTTAAGAGTTTTTAAAGGAAAAAGAAGATGGTTTTGAACTTAGAAGAATTACAGGAAGCCATTAAAATAACTCCTAACCTTTTAAAAGAAAATAAGATTTTGAAAAGTTTGAAAAATGAGAACGGAAAGGGATAGAGAGAAAAAGATTTGTTTTTATAAAAAAGAATGAAGTAAATTGCTTTTCTACTCTTAAGTACACTTGCCCTCAACTCAAATGTTGCCCGCTCACCACCTTATCCTTTTCGTTATGTTTTACACCCTTGTTAACCAACATGTAATACCCATTTTGTACTTTGGTAAGAGATGAAAGGATGTTGCTTTATTTAATTTGATTTGATTTTTTTATCTTACAACTGGTTACCTCATCTTACATAAGTATAATTATATTATTAACACTTAGTTTATTTCTAATCCATATTTAGGTTAATTTAAAATGTGTAAATATATTAACTAAAGTATTTACAACATTTTAAACAACTTTTACATGGTGAAAAATTGAAAATTTTCAAAAAGCTTTCCAGTCACGTTTTCTAATTTCTTTTGAAATAAATATTTTAGTAAACAAAATTTAAAAATATTTTCACTATCACTAGTTATTATTTAAAAGGGGTATTATTGAATTATAAAATCCATTAATTTATTATTAATAATATATTAAATATCCATATATTAAACATATTAAAGTGATTAAATTTCAGGTCGTTACAGTATCATTGTTATCTAAAAAAAATTTCTTTACATGGTATGTATTTCCTACATCCAATTATATTCTCTAAACTTATCATAAATATCTAATTTGTGTGTCAAATACACATATTCATATTTTTTAAAATTCGCTAGGCAATATTAAAGAAGTAATTGAATCCGCTTTCAGCACCGGTAGACCTTGGACTGCATACACCTATATATTAATTTAAAGAGTTGTTTAACTCCTTTATCGCACCCACTGATAATTGCTTCACCGTTAATTCAACGAAATATAATTCACTATTACCATACGATTTATAATCTTATGATTTAGGAAATATTTTGTCAAAGATAGTATCCCTGATTCCAAAAGGAATTGTTATTTTTTGGATGCTTTTTTATTTTCCATAGTTAACACATAACTATTGTTATGAAAACAAATAACATCATCGAAATACTAATAACTTATTTGTTTTTTTAATGAATATTCATATTCAAACAAAGTGACATCTATTTTTGATCAATACTAAAAATGGTTATTATTTCATGGATAATATTTGGTATATATGGAAGTAATGTTCAAAACTTGATGCATTCACTAGCAAGTGTCATATGGTATGCTCCGACTATTTCTGTTGTTACAATAACAATATTCAAACTATAAAGCTCCATTCATTAACTTAGCATGGGCTATTTAGTTTTTTAACTGTAACTAATTCACAGTATAAAATTATAGATCAAGTATCTCGAATACAATGAAAAATATTTTTATAGAGAACAATTTTCTATTAAAAAAGAATTTGGAATAGAAATTATATTTCTTGTTCTGTTAATCATCTACAAATATTGTACATAATTCCATTTCCAATGTCACTTCATGAAGAAGAGATGTCCTATATTCTCTTTTCATTATAGTTGTGCCTATATCACATTCTCTTTTAGAATTTGTCTTTCTATTTTAAATGGTTGAACCTTTTAAAAGAGAGACTTGTTACTACAAGAATGCATCAACTTTCTTTACTAAAATGCATTCGGTCGTCCTTAACACATTAAGGTTGTGAAAAAGTTTCGCTTAAGTAATTATATTAATGTTGATATTTCAGTGATTGAATTCGTAGTTCTACTTGCAGTCCTTGGTCTAGTTTTGTTTCCAATACAACAAAATCCTTATTGTGGTTAGTTGTATTAAACACATGATCTCACCCTATGGTTTACTTGCTTATTTTGAATTAAACAATATCATCAAAATTCCATATATTACCGTTCACCAGAATTTTTTTGCACATGGTTGATTATGGATCGAATATCCATACTGTATTATTCTATCATTGAAACTGATAGAAGTCAATACACAACCTAGGTGAAATTCACATTTAAGTGAATAAGGCTCGAAAGTTTTAATGGTTTTATTATTCGGACCTTGCATGAATATCGAAGATACAAAATGCAAAACGATTAGTATAGTAGTAAGTAAATTCTTTACGTTTTTTGTCAATTTTGTAATTCATTTCATTTAGTATATTTTAATCGATAAACAATTTTATCAATTATATTATCTATGCGAATTTATTGAAGTAGATCATTAAATATTACGTGTATTCTTATAATTAATAAAACAGTATATGATATTTTTCTAATAGTGCTTCCACTTGATTTTGCATCTCTTAAAACCCTAAATGAGATGCGAGGATTACAAAATCCTCCAGTAGGCGTCAGGATCCAAATATTATGCTACTACAACCTTGAGGGTGCTCAATAAATTGTAGTCCCTATAAATTGTAAATAACACATTATTAGTTATATCTCATATATAATTCCTAACAGTACATTCTTTGCTCATAATAATCTTTATAACCTCGAGGGCACTCAACAAATCATAAAGTACATTAGATACCCATAACCAATCATTTTGTGATTTCCTAAGGAATATTTTATAACCCTTAAGGGTGCTCAATAAAGTACAAAATATTCTTACAAATCCAGGGACAATATAAACATGATCATAAATATTTTATGACTTGAGGGTTCTCAACAACCATATTTATGTAAAATACTCTATATACATTGTAACTGATAGAGATCGCCATTATTTCATATACGAAATCTCAGAGTAATAATAATGCGTATTACTGTCTACAAGGCATAATGAGTATTCAAAATACACATTGACATTATATGTCATTTTGACAAATACGAATATTTACATATGTGTTTATTTGTTATAATTATTATGGATTTTATTTTGATTTTAACTTTGAAAATTATATTTTTATTTTATTTATGTATTTTACATAATATTTTTTCTTTATTTATAGCATTTACAATATAATGTTAAATCTCATATTGATGTATATATTATTATTAATTATAATTAGTTAATATTTTAGCTTTATTGTAACCTTTTATGAACTATAACATTTATGATTTAAATTATAATCTAAAGTTATTTAAATCTATATATTTATAAAAAATTTAACTTTAAACATAAACTATTTCAAATTATTTATTTTCATATTTTATAAATTCAAATTTAAATATTTTTTTATTTTTTATTTATTACCATTATGATTAACAATTTTAAATTTATTCAAAACTGTTACAAAAATTTTAGTTTCAATTTAAAATAATTTCAAATTAATTTATTAATAACTTTATGAATACACAATTTAAAAAAATTCAATTTATTTGTAACCTTTTTAAATTTAAATTGAATTAAATTTTATATATAATTCAAGAAAACATATAAGGGGCACTGATACCATTGTTGGATCAGGTGCAGCCAGGTAAAGGTGACAAATTTCAAAAAAACAACTTTTTAATTCATTTTGCACGAGATCATTAATAATGTTATTATGAATAGTGTCAATAACATTTAATCATCTTTATTGTACTATTAGATGGTTTTTATTTAAATTTTAGATGTATATTATATATTATTATATTATTAATGTTAATCTTATTTTCAATGTCATCCTTTACTCAAAATATCTAACGAGATAATTAGTGATCAAAATTTATAATATTTACTATACTGTAAATTTAATATTTAATAAATTTCATATAAAATAACATGTATACAAATAAATTTTAATTTTGAACAAGTAATACGTAAATGATTATAATTAATAACATTTTTTTAAATATATTCAAATAGCATAAGTTCAAATTTTATATTTCGTAAATTATTGTTATGAATTTAAATGATAATAATTCATCTTAATTCATATCATTACTTGGATCAAACAATAAATGTCTTAATATATTAGTTTTTGAGTAATGGTGTTCATATGCAAAAATCTAATGATGATAGTAATATTTTAATGTCTAATTTATAGTATTAGAAATGAATGTGCAATTTACTATTAAATAATATCATTTTTCAAAGTTTATTTATGAACTCATCAACACAAGTTGTGTGAAAAAAGAAGTTCATATGTAAGAGTTATGCTAGTTTAAATATTCATGGATCAAATTGTAATTTTACGAAAATTAAGAGTTTTCTGAAAAATTTACCTTCTACTCACACAAACCCTAATTACCACTCCTAACCTATCCATCGAATTTCAGCGATCGCCTCAAACTGTCGAAGTTGACAATACCACCATCGCTGCAACCGTTCATGACGAGAGCTACTGGCCGATATCATCGAATTCGCTTTCGATTGTGAGCTCGAAATCCTATTTTCTTTCACCATCGACATTTCCCTGTGAATATCGTCATCCCAGTATACCAAAGCCCCTATTAACATTTGCACATGGTTTCGCTTGCCTCGTCGCTCTTCTAAACATCGGCATGACCGCCATAGAGATGATCATCGATGTTGAACAACGGTAATATTCCTTGATATGCACGGTTATACTTGGGCATGTGCACATATAGTAAAAAGCTTTTTTAAAAAAATTCAAAAACAATATATGTGAAAAAATTAATAAATAATTTCAATTTAGAGAGTCTTCGATAACCCTGCCATTCGATAACACCTTAAACCGTCAGCTTTAGCTTTAGAAGAATTGTTCTCCAACTCAATGATGGAGTTGGAAAGCTCATCATTAAGATATAATTTATTCGGGAGATAGAGACTGATTTTTAATGTGTCCAAACGGAGGCTCTATGGATCTATTAACAACTTTTAATGCTAAATACATTTCCTTAATATATTTCCATCGACCAAACTTTATTTATTAATAAGCTTCAATAACCAAATTAAATAATAAACCATTTGGTTATTATAAATATTGTTGACCCTCTAATTATTAATAAATATTAATAATTTCAACTAGCATAAAATATTTATTATTTAATAAATATTATTCTTGGCTTAGATAAATAATTAAATAAACATATATATGTGTGTGTATACAATAATAATCGTATATTTTATTAATTAAATTTGCAATCCTCTAATAATATTAAAAATAATAATTAATTAATAAATATAACAATTATGTTAATTTCTCCATAATATTAATTTATAACTTCTATAAATTATTTCAATAACTATTTTCGATTGAAAACTGAGAGGTGCGATTGTGTGACTCCCAGGTGCGAACTCAACCTACAATAATATTTAGCCAATTTAAACAATGTAGCATATATGGACTTTGCTGAAGTAAGGTAGTTGACACTAGTTCGGTTGCTTACAGATTATCTAAGTGAAATCCAACTTTTTGTCTTCTAAAGGGACACCTTTAAGCAACAATATATTGTGCATGTTTTCCTTTCGCCATCACTATATAACTGAGATATCTAGTTTGGTCAATGTTCCAAAACTCCAATAATATCCATAGTTGATTACGTAATAAAACTTCAAACCCATGGTTAATTTAATTGAATAACATTTATCGATTAACCTTTTTACTTTGGTTAGATATTTTGACTTTAAGTTGACTACACATTACGATGATACTAACTTTCTATTCAAAGGAGTTGAATCCTCTCTTGAATAATATTTCACCTCAAGTGGTTCAACTTATATTCAACTACGACCTTAACATAATCTTCATTGTCATATGATTGACCGTAGTCAAAGTATAGTTTAGACACTTCAGACTCCTGTATTCTCAATTCAAAAGACCACTACAAATTGGCATGTGAGATCTCCTATTTAACTAGTAACCTATAGAATTGGGTGAGTCGTTCTATAGTTGTCCCAAACAATTACACGTACGTACCCCTAGTGCTCCAACTGTCATAAGTAATTCCCCATCCATCGTATAAAAAGCGTTGCATACACTAGTCTCAACTAATATATCAATATCTCATTCTTGATACATGTCGAATATTAACATTTTGGATAAGTATTTATCTCATACGATTCAATACCCATGTTTACAAATACGTTCGTAACTACAATTGATTGGATACCTTTCCTAAGGATTTTATACTTGTATATTTTTGATATTATTGAAACATTAACTATATCCCAATATATTAATATATACGATAGAAAATTAAACCAAAAGCTTACCTTTTTTGAATAAGTTTTACTATAAGAGTTAAATAGATATTATAATATTTGTCAATAGGGCATACCCTTAACTCTGTTAGTTAATACCTTTGAGATTTAACCCTTCCACAACTGTATAATGTTTGAATATATATAATAACCCTTTTACAGCTGTATAATGTTAGAATATATATAACTACCCATTAAGCATCTCAATTATAGAGTTAATAAGTTCCTTTCATCTTTGTGAAGAGCGTATAGAAACACCTCATCTTTTAGACCTTCATACACCAAAAGAACAAGGAAGATCCTCGAATAAGTATGGTATAATGCACGCCCCCACCCGAATTTACTTTTGTGAAGTAGAAAGTGAATTTTGTGTTGGTATAGATCAGATAGTTGTCAAGGGTTATTTTTTATTAAGTAGATTTACCTATCTCATTGGCAATATACACATGGTTTCCTATATTGGTCACATAAGATAGTGGTTCTCTTTCTCTATGCCGAAACGCTTTGGCCTCTATAGAAATATCTTTTCATAAAATTTAATCATTACTCTATGTAAATGGTTAGATCTAGTTTATTCATCTTTTAATCAATAGTTTTAGTTTAATGTTTGGCCTGTATAAATGGGTTTATCATCTTCTTCCTCTTCTTCTTTTTTGTTGTAATAAAAATAATCTACCATTAAAAAGTTTGAGTTCTGAAAAATCTCATCAAACGCCAACATTCTGTTAGAACTTGGATTTTTTATTTTGATGATAATAACCATATATTAGTGCTACTAATGAGTTTACTTGGCCTTTATATATTAAAAAGGAGCCACAACATAATGAAATGAGGTATGGAACTATAAATATAATAATACTTGCATAAATGCCAATATACATGCAAAGAAGTTGAAAATATAGTGAATAAGACTATAAATGAATAAATAAGTTTTCAAAGTCACTAAACGAAGTATACAAATCAATTAGGCACAAGTATGTTGAAGACAAAATTAAAGGTTTACAAAAGAGCTACAAATAGAGTATTTGCTTTTATAGAGTCTATATCGAGTCCTTGTACAATAGATTATTTAAAAATACATAAATGATCCTAAAATCTGTCCAAATATTCAAACATCAAGAGTAATCTCTTAAATATCATTAATGAATTTTTTTGGGATATTTTGGAATATTTATGAACCTTAAAAAGGTACTTTTTGTACAGAAGTAATTTTTCAAAATTTAATTTTAATGAATTCAAGAGCTTATTAGCTTTTAGATACAATGTTAACTACGATATTTTTCATTGAAATTTATTACGTATGTTGTACAGGTTATATACATATAAATTTTATATCATTATGAATATAATTTTTGTATTAATATTTTTTTAGTAGAACAATTGTAAATAAGTATAGTTGATCTTGCAAAAAATATTTGAAAACGTTAAACTTAACATTTTGATTTGAAACTTTTTGCAAAGCTTTATGACATATTTATATATGTACGATAACTTTTGCAAATTTTCTAACCTATTGACCAGTTAAAATTAATTGGTCAACTGGATGAGAATTATTTTGGCTGTATTGAGCTCATATTGATAACGTTATTTCTTCCTTTCCATTGGTTCTCTTTATCTTGCATCTTTACCCAGTAGTCTCTTAGCTTTCAAGACATTCCCTTACACCTATAAAAGGACTCTATTATTCACAAAGCAATTTAACTCACCTTTTCTATTTTATCTACCTCATACTGCTTTTAGACATTCATTTGAGAAATCATTTTCTAAAGCAATCATTTTGACCATCGTAATTTCATTCTTTTATCATTCAAATTCGATTGCTATTCATATCCTAGTCTCTACACATTTATTTGATTTATTTGTGAGGATTATAGGATGATATGTACTACAGTATTGACAAAATTAGTGTGAAGGAAGGAATAATATTATGAAAGTTGGTTTATACTAGAAGATGTTGTAAGACGTTTGGGAGACGTTGGTGCTGTAGTCATATATTGCATCTCTGGCACAAGTGAAGTGATGTCTTGATGTCCTCAAGAAGTCATGTTGGATAATAATTTGGTTGGTCTGGCGGCTATAGAAATAAGTTCCGCTTGTGAAGTGAGGGTTGTTTAGTGGAAATTTTAAAGGGATTTCTGGGGTTGGACATAGGATGAGGAGTCCGAACTACTATAAATCAACTGTGTTATCTTTACTATTTCCTCTTCATTAATCATTATATTCATTGACTAACCGACTTTATTCATAGTAGGAGTAAACATGTTACTAGAGCTATAGTACCTAAACCTTCACTTTCTTCAGGAAATCGCTTGTTTTTTATAGCAAATCTAGCCACTTTACTGTAGGCCGTCCACATATATAAATGAATTAGAAACGGGGGTTTGGCATAAGCGCCAGATAGCTTTAATGAAAATAAGGCATAGGAAGTTGGCAAAAATGCACTAAGGACAAAAACAAGCTCTAGTCTCCATCCTAAGAGGATGAACCACTCCTATCACTACCATCATCCATAGATTCTGGTCCTATGACATGATAATAACCATAGAATAGTAACACCAAGTTAAAAATGAAGCCCACTGAGTCCGAGCGGCATAGATATTTCCTATCTCGAGTATCATCCGATAGCAAAATGCGATTCATATCACTAACCCATCCAAGAATGGTGAGAGCTAATCGTCCTTCCTCCACATGGTAAAATGATCGCCTATCTTCCTCATCTTTGCCCATCTACTTATAAAACTAGCCACCCTTTGGATCATACCTCATATGAGAAGGTTTTTAAGAAGGATATTTTAAATTAAGTTACATATTCATATCAATTTATTGTTTTATTTTTCTCGTTTATCGTGATTTATGCTGATATATGAATTTTACATCCACTTCTAAGTCATTCTCATATTGTATTGCATTAAAGTGATAAAAGAATTATTTTTATCATTTTCCTCGAATTAAAAATTAATATTTTTATCTTGGAAGTCGATTTTATTTGCATTATATGAGCTTTTAATGGGTTGTTTCAGATAATATTTTGCTTATTATATCCAGTTTAACTATTTAGACTTTGGATTTCATACCCTAATGTTTTGGTATTATGTAAATACATTTAAATAACATACTATTTAAAGTCACTCAAAGCTCTCATCACAAGTGGAACTAAATTCCATCATCTCTCACTTCAGCTTTAACACTCCACCTCTATGCCTATACCGCCCAAAGGATTTTTTAGGTAATACTATCAGATAATATGGAGAATGAGGTGACATTGAGCTTTCGCAAGTGAATATTCCCTTGGGCTAATATCGGTATGTTTTTCAAAATATCATAAACAACTCACCTATACATACACAGTATCAGCATAAAGCAATAAACACGTGCGTTTCCAGGATAGAACAATACAAAATTTAAAATAAATCACATAGAACACAGAGTCATCCATGCAGTAATAACAAATAATAATAAACATACACAAATCTAAGTGGGTCAACAAAAATAGTCAAATGCCCATTATCATCAAATATATACATAAATGTCTCTCATCAGCATACGAACACATATAACTATGATATACAAATGTTCTATCCTCCATTTATGCCCAATATCTACAAACTGGTAAACTTGTCCCTAAACCTGAAATGTCTTAGACTGACCCGAGTATTATATATATAAAACGTGGGTAGACTATGTCTAGAATGTAGATATTAGTGTATAATAATAATGACATAATGCTATAAATATACCTAATAAATATGTGTGAACATCTCAATCATACCATACACAAATCATCACCCTTTAGAATAAACATCACATCACATTGGTAAATAAGACATCCATATATCCAAATATCCAACCATAATACCCATCAATAAAACCATAACACGGCGGGCGAATTAACCAAATATCCAATCATCAGCCAACATACACATAACACAAAATGAAATCAACTACCAACAAGCACATAATCAAGTGAGGTGCTATAGTTATAGTATTGTATGTCCAGATATCTCAAATCATATATCCTAGTTCGGAGCTTCATAGCGCACAACACGCTTTAATGGGTTAAGAGGTCCTCATCTTTGAATAGATGTCTAAAATGGGTATCTAAATAATATAGTATAATAATCTAATCTCACATATTCCAAATGGGAGCCTCATAGCACACATCACACTCCAAGGGACAACACATAACACTTACAATATAAGCACACCCACAGTCTTAGTTACTCCCGATCATCGTGGCACTACGTCCATCTATACACTATGGTTACGTACCTATAACCCAATGGTAATAGACTATTTGGCTAGTAAGGCATATCATCATATAATCTAAATATCAACACACATCACGTATATATAATAAGGGGATGCAACGGGTCCAGGCATGCCCCCGCGATCAGCCAACTAGGATGAACTCTAATCTATCTAGATAAACATCACATATCACAAGTTAGCACACAATTGAACCTTCCTCTTAACATTAACCCATAAAATAAGAGTGTCCCTCACTTATAGAAAGTAATCGAACAAATATCAAAGCAGGTGTCCTGTACCACCTAGTGTTACTTGCTCGCTTACTTAATGCTTGTAAACTACACTCCTTACCTATAATAATATCATATACCATAAGTCAAAAAAGTAATCGGAATAATATTACCGAATTTCTCATACTAGACAGTGTTATTAATCTGTTTACTCAACTTTCTCACAACCTAAAATCTCACACAATATTATTCTATATTACAAGTCCAAAGAAAAACCAGAGAAATATTGCCGGAAGTCCTATTCCAGAAAGTACTATAGCTCTGTTTACTCTAATTTCTCGTTACACAAATATACTTCAATCAAAACACACCATACTACTATTTAATGATTCCAAAGATATTAATATTATAAATATTCTCATTCTTTCCAAAACTTTATTTAAAACCTCTTATTTAATATTGAAGCAATCATTATTTTAAATATTATTTTAAATTTTGAACTGATCAATTTATTTAGAAAGTAACTTATACAACTCGAAATTCTTCTTTATTATTATAAAATACTAATAAAGGAGTTTTATAATTTAATAATTTCCCTTAATTGACAAATCTAGATGATATTATTTCTCTCTAAAAGGATTTTAATTTAAAATATATTCCAAAGCCATACAATATAATTTCCAAAACAAATATTCCAATACCATTATTTACTTCCAAACCCTTCTAGATTACAGTAAAAAAAGTAGCTTATCTAACTAAGCTCCTCTTCTGTATAAAATCTAACATACATTAACATTAAAATATTGATTTGTATAACAAAATTCCAAAATCCCCCATTTCATAAATAATTTAAATCAACCACTTCTAAATATATTTCCATTGCTTTTAAAGCAAATTTTCTTATATTGAAAATAATCAAATATTAAATATATTTCTTAGAAAATTATTCTTTACAAAATATATTTATAAAATTTTATTGATAATAGTTTCCACACAATAAATAAATCACACTCATCTTTGTAACAACTCGCCCTTCTCAACCTACAAAAGTTGACACTAATACATCCATGGTATTCACGTGCCGAGCATTTGAGTGCCAAAAAGACAGATTGTTAGGGTGAAAGAAAATAAAAGACAAAATAGAATTCCACATCATAACGAGTAACATATAATATCCACATGATCTTTACAAAAGAAAACTGTAATATACATACATCACTCAAAGTAAACTAACATACCATCAACATAGACAGTTATAACAGCATATCCTCACAAATGCTGATAAATACAAAACAAAATATGCAGCGAAAATAAAGATATGTGAATAAGTCTTGGATGCATCCAGCTCGTCTCCTAAAGCTCCAAAGCATCCATAACTAAATCCAGAAATTTGCTTGGACTGACCCGAGCATTATAAGAAAATAACGCCCGGATCAGTCTCGTAAACTAGCGTAATAAACTCAAATCATATGGATTTTTAAATGTTATAAAACCTTTTAAAAATAAAGGTATCATGCAAGACCACACTGCACATAAACTCGAATGAGTTTTTACGTTACGATAACCAAACCATTTTATTAGAAAATCCAGTGATATTATGTTAGTGTCTAGGATTTAAAATAAATATATAACATATCTAGAATGGTTACCCATAATTACATTCAACGTTACTAGGTTTTACAACTAAACCATAAAGCATGTATTGGAGATTGGATCCAATATAATGACAAGGCACCAAGGTACCACCTACCAGAGTACATCTCTAGAAAATGTATCGAGGTTGCAAACCTTGCAACCCCTAAAAATCAAAGCTAGCCTGTCCATCGAACACGACATAGCCAGATTACATCATTCCTCGGGCATCGAAGCCACAAACATTGTACCTAGCCCCACCCTTTTCCATGTGCACACATACCAAAATTCATAAATATCGATCTAGATCGATGAATGATAATCCTTATTGTAGCAAACCACATAGCCTAGAAGCGTATCCCCTTTTTTGTCATTACAAGGTGTAACGCTTATGAAGCTACGATTAACATTTTCCTCTTAGCAAATCCCAATTGGAATGCTAACACTGCCCTATAGTCAACAATGCATTGCTAGCATTCATCCATACAAGTTGTTCAGGATATAAAGAAATCGAAGGCACTACTTCTACTACATCCACTTTGGAATCATGCTCAGGATTAGTAGCAAGTTCCCTTGCACTTCAAAGTACTCTGTCTTCGATTTCCATCATCTTCAAGATGTCTTCCATTTGAACACTTATGCCGGTTCGAAGTGGTTTTTGGATAACATATCCAATCCTGGTCTCATCGAACCAACGATCGATAGTTTTTAAAACTAGCTAAGATTTGATATTAGGTTATTTAACTATCAAATAAACAAACAGTTAAATCAGATATTTAACTTCATATGGAAACCAAGCATGGTTAAGCACATAAGCAACCACCAAGCCTCTTTAATTAATCTTTCATTAATTAAAAATCACTTTGTAAATTCAGGTACAACCCTAATAATTGATTTAGGGATCATGGCATCTTCTTCTCTCTTGTCAAATTCGTACTTATACAATCATCGTCCAAACTTTCATGAAAGTACACGTGTAGTACTAAGGATCGTGTAATATGGTATGTTAATGCGGAAACTAGTAATAACAGTAAAGTACAAATTAAAGTAAGCACACCAGGAATTTTTATACTGGTTCGAACTTCCCGTTCTACGTCCAGTCCCAGAATACCCTCTGGATTTAAACTAAACCCCTCACTTAACCCGGAGGAATAGGTATACGACACCTGAGCAGCCGAACAGGAATTTTTCTGCCTCAACAGCCGAAGAGGACTTCAACTTAATACAAATAGTTTGTTGACGAATGTGTTCTGAATAACACTGATTGTCTTTTGATAGTACAGCTTTCCTATAATCAAATCATCAAGAGTATATATGTGTGTGAAGATTTAGAAGGAAGATAATCACGTAGAATCGAAGTATATGAATAAATTCAAGGATTCTAGTGATATTAAATAAGAATAAATGAAATTATTTGCAGAAATGAATAGAGATTAGATTTCAGAAATATAAACAAGAATCGGTGATTGTAGAAGTGAATTGAATATGTTTATATAGTTGTAGAAGAGTTGTAATCTTTCATGAAGAGTTTTTGTTAACAGTTGTGTCCATACCTCTTGAAATAGAGGACATTCCTCTTCATGAAATGATCGCGTCTCTTCAGTAAACTAGCCGTTTTTCTCTGGTCGGTCGACCGGAAAACCTGGCCGGTCAGCTGAGTTTAAAACGTATACAAAACAGAAAGTTACTGTGCACATGATACAGGGTCGGTCGACCGAGGATCCTGGTCGGTCGGCCGACCTGGTGTTATATGCACAGTGAACATAGTTTTTGCTATAAAATGTTTTGTGTGCGTGTGTGATTATTTGAGGAATGATTTTAACATTGTTCTAAGACTCAAATAAAATAAAATATCCATACTAATCTCTGAATCGTAAGATTATCTTCTTTGTAGTGCACGGTATGCACTTATTCTCTTTTTGTCGCTTTCATATACCATTCTCGTCGTATGATCTCTGAAGCTTGTGTCATGAATCAAAACTCATGAATCAACATTCTCCCCCTTTTTGATTGATGACAATACTTATGTGCGAAGTAATATTGACATATATATTATAGTTCTCCCCCTGAATATATGGCGACTTTTCTGCAAAAATTCGTTAATTTGCATACATTTCTCCCCCTTTGTCATCGACAAAAAGGAATACTTATAACAGATTAAAGTAATGCAAAAACATTTAAATTTACATGGTACATTCTTTGAGCTTAATTAGAAATAATTTAAAGATGTTTGCTTAGAACATAACATAACAATTAATTAAGAAACAAATAAAGTACAAGAGATTTTTGAAAGTAAAATAAATTTAAAAATACTACAATTACTCCTCATCATCGTCGGTATCCCACTGTTCTGGATGAAGATTTTCATCGAGAGGAGCCGGTTCCTTACCCCGTCTTTGAGTGGTAGGTGCGGGAGTTGCCGATGTGCTGGAACTTGTGTTCTCGGATGTAGACCAAGAGAAATTTGGTGCTGGTCTTTTTCCAGGAGCAACAAATGAAGCACCGGCTTCAGAAGAGCATGATAAGGCATCCCATAAATTTACGAAGAAGCCTTTGATCTTCTTGAAACGCCCATCAATTTTTCGAAGGCGAGAATCCAATGCTAGTTGATTTTGGGCCAAAATATCAATGGCAGCCGCTGTGCTAGTACCGGGAGGTGGTCTTTGGATAGAGGTCTGACGAGTTATACGTTCTGTAGAATGAGTGGATGGTTGAGGTGTAGAATAGCTGCGACGTAGTTGTTCTCGTGGAATGGTACGCCATTGCTGAAAGGTGGTGATTTGGGATGGTGCATCGGGTAACTTCATTAATTTTATTGTTCGTGAGTCAAAGGTACGAACTTTGGATGTTTCGGATTCCGGAGCATGGGTGACAAAGTTATTAATCAACCGCATTATGTATTCTCCATAATAAATATGGAGCATTTTCCCTTGGTTGAACGTAAGGAATTCATCCATAAGAAGTTGTGTCCAATTTACCCGAATATTTCCACACATAGCATATAACGCCTTGAAGTTTTCGGGATACACTAAGTGGTATGACCCTCCTCGTGGAACAATAGACTTCATCATGAATCGATGAAAAAGTCGTGCTTTAGGTCGGAGAGATGAAGTTTGCCTTAAATCGGTAGCATCATCTTCAAAGAATAGATGACTTAGGCGATCACGAGTTGATGTATTACAGTCTACATCATGTAATGATATTCCACCCGGTCGAGCATTTAAAATATGATTCATTCGATCAATGGAGAGAAAAATGGAAGTGCCACAAACCGATGTCCAAACACAATTTTCAGTGTTTCTCGGTGGATTTACAAGATTGAGATTTGCTAGGAATAACTTCACCATTATATGATTAATTTTCAAGTTGTTTTTCCTATGGTCAAGAAAAGCATCAAGACCACTTTCAAGAGCGGCATTTTCAACACCGTAGGTGGTAAAATCAGGATAACTTACAAAAGACTCCTCAAAGTTTTTTGCATCTTGAAGCCTTATCCATCTTTCTAAAGCTTTTTCACTTACTAGCCAAGAAGCAATTTGAGAGTCTACAGGAGTTGAGGAAGATTGGCCAGCAGTAGTCTTCGATCTCTTCTTGGGAGCCATTTTTCTTTGAAGAATTTGAAGAAATTTAGGAAGGTTTTAATGGGGGCTAGGGTTAAAATCTGTTGTGAGAAAGTAAAGCGAAGAGGTGAGATAAAGAGGTGAATGGTTGGGTTAAAATATGTAGGCAATTTCAACAGAAAAAGTTCGTTCGGTCGGCTGAAATCCCTGGGTCGGTCGACCGAGTTGGGGTTCAGAATAGTGCTGAAACTTTCGGGAAGAACTTCGGTCGACTGGTGCAGGGTATTCGGTTGACTGAGTTAAAAAATGTTATAATGTCTTTCTGGAAACAAGTTCGGCTGACCGAGACAGGTTGTTCGGTCGACCGACTTGCAAGAAATCTGTTTTTAAAAACCTCTCGGGACAGCTTCGGTTGACCGATTCAGATTATTCGGTCGACCGAGGCATGTTAACAGACTAGTTTATGCTGTCTTTCAAACAAGAATTATAGGAGTATAATTATATTATTACATTATATATATCTATACATCTTATTCAAATTAATAACATATATATAGTAAATTATAGCCATGGTGTATCAGCATCGACGTTCCCATGAATTTGGAGATGGAACGTTTTCTACCGGTGACCATATCGGAGCTATTGGAGATTGAACATGGTTAGAAGGAGATGGAGTTCTGTAAGAAGGTTCAGCAACATCATCCTTCTTAGATGAACAAAATTTCATGGCAATCTTTTCAAGGAAGCTTAAACGTCTTGCCGTGACTTTCTGTTCGTAATAAAGTTCCCTTTGCATATTCATCTGTTGTTGTTGGTAGTGATGAATTTCATCAATCTTTTGTTTGGTTGATGGAGATACTACCATTTCCTTTTTCCCTTTCTTTTTATCAGGTGTATAACCTGTATGGGAGTCTTCCCATGGTTTCCACCTGTGTCGGGGGTCATTATCTGGAGAGGGAAATTCTAAAACACGATTAGGCATTGGAAAAGTAGGTTGGGGACCATTTTCAGTGATGCGATCAGAATAGTCGTCGTCCGGGGATGTATAAGAAAGATGAGAATTTTCAGAATTGTAGATATCATTGTTAGAAGACATTTTTGTTTCAAGTTTTTGTTTTGTAAGTAGATTTTTTTTTGTATCTTATGTTCTATTCAATAAACATATGTATGTATATATAACCATTTATTTCTAAAAAAAATAGTGGTTTAAAATCAAATTTTGGTTTTAATCACAGAACTTTTTAAACAAAAACTGTTTGTAAATGAATGACATACAATGCTTTAGAGTCAAAAATAGTATATTTTGAAATTAAGTTTTAATGGTACAAATTAGAAACAGAGCTGGAACAAGAAACACCCATAGCTCAAGTGGCTATACTACAACATCTAGCATATAAGTCAGAAGTCATGAGTTCGAGTGCCGCTTTGGTCAGAAATAAAATAATTTTTGTTTTTCCAAATTTTTTGCATATTTTTATTCATAAGTCTTTAAACGACATTATACCTAAATCACATCTTAGTTTTATAAAAGTATTCTCATTTAGTGGTTTAGTAAAAATGTCAGCTATTTGATTTTCAGTGTTGATAAATTCTAGATTAATTAATCCTTTTTCCAAACAATCACGAAGAAAATGATGTCGAATATCAATGTGTTTTGTTCGTGAGTGATTGACCGAATTTTTAGAAAGATTTATTGCACTGTTATTACCAGTTTCCGCATTTATATACCATATTATATGATCCTTAGTACTACACGTGTACTTTCATTTACATCGTCTGATGAAGCCATGAAGCATACATTTGCTTGTTCATTATCACTTTCGCTCTCTGATGAGGATGATGAGTCAGTGTCGTCCCAAGTGACTGAAAAAGCTTTTCGTTTGGTTTTGTCCTTCTTGAAATTATTCTTTTTACGATCTGGACAATCTTTCTTCATGTGTCCTTTCTTATGACATTCATAACATTCCATTGTTGAAGATGATGGTTTGCTGTTATTGGAATTGTTGTTGGAATTATTTTTGTTTCCCTTGAATTTGTTTCTGTTGAATTTCAAAAACTTTTTGAAATTTTTAGCGATCATGGCCATATCTTCATTATTTGAGTCGGAATCATCTTTTTTTGCTTGGAATGCCATTTTTCTTTTCTTGTGCTCCATTTCATTTTGCCTGCAAATTTACTTCGTAGGACATTAAATTACCTATCAACTCTTCTGGTTTTAATGTTGACAAATCAGTTGCTTCTTCAATAGCTAGGACTTTTCGTTCCCATTCATCTGTTAAAGAATTCAAGATTTTTGTGACAACATCAAAATCAGTAAACTTTTGTTCTAGTGATAATAAAGCATGATAAATATCCTGAAATCTAGAGTACATGTCATTTATAGATTCGTTTGGCCTCATTTTAAAATTTTCAAATTGATGTTTCAACATAGAAATTTTGCTCAATTTAACTTTATTCATTCCTTCATGTGAAACTTTAAGAGTTCTCCAAATCTCATAACCGGAAGTGCACATACTAACTCTATTGAATTCATTTCTATCTAATGCACAAAATAAAATATTCATTGCTTTTGCATTTGAAGTAGCATCTAGTTTTTGTGTGTTACTCCAAGTTGAGTATTCTCCAGTAGGAGTTGTATACTCTCTTTGTATAATATTCCAGATATCAAATCCACTTAATTGCATATAGATTCTCATCCTAGTTGACCAATAATTGTAATTTATACCATTGAAGAGTGGAGGTCGTGAAGTCGATTGACCTTCTGTGAAACTAGAATTAGTGTGAGTATTAACATCATTAATTTGTGTGGTTGCCATATTACTAAAAGTAAATATCAAATAACTTTGTGATGGTTATAGGATGACCTTGCTCCGATACCAAATGAAAGTACACGTGTAGTACTAAGGATCGTGTAATATGGTATGTTAATGCGGAAACTAGTAATAACAGTAAAGTACAAATTAAAGTAAGCACACCAGGAATTTTTATACTGGTTCGAACTTCCCGTTCTACGTCCAGTCCCAGAATACCCTCTGGATTTAAACTAAACCCCTCACTTAACCCGGAGGAATAGGTATACGACACCTGAGCAACCGAACAGGAATTTTTCCGCCTCAACAGCCGAAGAGGACTTCAACTTAATACAAATAGTTTGTTGACGAATGTGTTCTGAATAACACTGATTGTCTTTTGATAGTACAGCTTTCCTATAATCAAATCCTCAAGAGTATATATGTGTGTGAAGATTTAGAAGGAAGATAATCACGTAGAATCGAAGTATATGAATAAATTCAAGGATTCTAGTGATATTAAATAAGAATAAATGAAATTATTTGCAGAAATGAATAGAGATTAGATTTCAGAAATATAAACAAGAATCGGTGATTGTAGAAGTGAATTGAATATGTTTATATAGTTGTAGAAGAGTTGTAATCTTTCATGAAGAGTTTTTGTTAACAGTTGTGTCCATACCTCTTGAAATAGAGGACATTCCTCTTCATGAAATGATCGCGTCTCTTCAGAAAACTAGCCGTTTTTCTCTGGTCGGTCGACCGGAAAACCTGGCCGGTCAGCTGAGTTTAAAACGTATACAAAACAGAAAGTTACTGTGCACATGATACAGGGTCGGTCGACCGAGGATCCTGGTCGGTCGGCCGACCTGGTGTTATATGCACAATGAACATAGTTTTTGCTATAAAATGTTTTGTGTGCGTGTGTGATTATTTGAGGAATGATTTTAACATTGTTCTAAGACTCAAATAAAATAAAATATCCATACTAATCTCTGAATCGTAAGATTATCTTCTTTGTAGTGCACGGTATGCACTTATTCTCTTTTTGTCGCTTTCATATAGCATTCTCGTCGTATGATCTCTGAAGCTTGTGTCATGAATCAAAACTCATGAATCAACATTTCATTCCTCCCAAGAATTATTTACAGATGATTTACCCACCTTCTTTTTTCTACCCTCTTTTTAATCCACTTATACCAATTCAACGAGAGCATTCTGTTCACCTCTTTCTCCTACACCTGTAACTCCGCTGCCAATTCTTCCTTTATTCCTTTCTCAAGCAAGTGTACGTATGCTCAAGTGGTAAAAAGTTCAAAGTTTTCTCCTTTTCAGACTTGCAGTCGTTATGCAGATCACAGGAATTGGGTTGATGTCAGAAAGGGGAAGGGGATTTGTTTTCGATGTGGAGATTATTCGCACCTGGCTAAAGATTGTAGAGATCCAGTTAGGTGCTTCAAGTGTGGTTCTTGTGATCATAAAAGAGATAAGTGTGGGAAAATTTAGATTTGGATGCAAAAAAGGATTCAATTACGGACCATGGTTTCTTTGTTCGTGTTGAAATGCATGAAGCTAAAGAGAATACTACTGGACCATTTATGGATTCAAAGGAGGGAAGGTATTGATTTTTGGAGGACTTATTTAAACATTTCGTTGCAATTAATTCAGTAAATATTGGTTGAAATTATAATAAGAAATTTGGAAACTCTGGCAATCTGGATGGTAACCATCTTAACTCTAAGTTGAAAAATCGCAAGGTTAGTTATGGTGATTCAGTTTTGGTCTCGGATGGGGTTGGTCTCTCTTTGGTAGTAAATCAGGTGTTATTATGAATGTTGATGAATTGAGAGGAGTATCCATTGAGAAGGAAGCTTCAGATATTCTTGTCGACGTTAGCAAGGAAATACAAAAGATGAATTATTTAGATCATATGTTATTAGATCCTATTATAATGCAGTATAATTCAAAAATTAAACCTTTGGAAACTGATAATACAATGGTTGATTCAAATTTAAGAAATGATTCTGCCAATCAGTTTCAAAAGTCAAATAAGAGTTTTGTATTCAACATCAGCAAAAAATTCAAAGGAAAATCTTGTAACAGGGAAAGTTTCGAGATTGATACCTCAAACTACTTTGAATGTTTAAAGTAATTTGATGATTTAGGTGAGATTTCTGATGTATCTCGGGATATTATGAACAATGGAGGGGTTTTGGTTGGATGTAGAAGGGTATATGTGAATGGTTGTGAAGCTAATGATAATATTATTGAGGTGTCTGATGTGGTTTCAGGTTATGGTTTGGTTGAACTAATAGGGGATAAGCTTGTTACTAAGTTTGGGGGTGTAAAGGAAAAAATTGTTGGTGATCTTGGTCATGTGCGTACTGCTCAAGGCGATGTTTACCCTGTTGTCGCTCAGTTTTTGGGTGGGGTTAAGGAGCATTGCGAAATTGGATGTATCAGAGATGATGTGAACATGGATTTCACAAATATCAAGGCTATGGAAGAGGTAGAAGTTTGTTACTTGGATGGGGTTATTGATGATACGAGAGTAAGTTGGCAGGCTTTTGTGATAATGTGGCTAGTGATTTGAATGATCCTTATAAAGGCAAGTGTTCTAATATAGGTAGAGCTGTTAACTGGATTCAAGAGCATTCTCCAGGTGATGATGACATGGTGAATATGATGAGAAATTCTGAGGAATCAATTAATAATCAAATTATCTTGTTTACTGATTTGAAAAAGTGGTTGAAAAATATTATTTCATGGGCAGGGGACTCAATTTCTTCTAGTTTGAATAACATCGGTTGCCTAAATGATTTGAAGACTAATGTGTTAGTTGCAGTTTTAAATAACAGTTCAGGTCGAAATAACTTTCATTCTGTTGATGGAGTCAGGAGAAAAAGAAGGGTGAAAAAGGCTAACATAAAGAGTAATAACGATTCTTCTTCTTGTTCGCTCGAGTGCAAAACAATTAGAAGAAGTGCACGTCTTATTAGAGTGGATTCTAGAGCTACAGATAGCTCTAGCTCAGGTATGAATTTTCTTATGGGTAGTATTTATAGTGCATGTGCGTTGAATAACTTGTCTACTAGTGAAATGAATTTTCTAGCTAAGAATTCGGGTTCAATTTTTTATGATAGCCAGTTAGATGTTGACTGCTGAAATTTACAAACAATAGAGAATTTTATTATTATGTTCTACTTGATCAAAGATCCCCTAGGGTGTACGGCTCCGGAATATTTATTCAGACCATTGTCCAATTGTCTTATCTTTTTCCAATGCGAATTTTGGAAATAAAATTTTTAGTTTTGAAAAAATGTGGTTATTGGAAAATAACTTTAAGGATTTAGTGGAAAATAAATGGCTTTCTATGATTAACTACAATTGCATATTTCCAAGTAATATAGCTTTTTGCTAGTTAGGATTTGAAACCTCATTCGAGCACCCGCTTCTGTCTTTGGAAGCCACTGGGTTATGACTTGATTCTGGAAACGTCTTCCATCATTATCTGTGGTCGTTGGCAAGTTCCTCCTTTTATCGCCTATTTCCGAGCGATGGTGAATTTTTAGGAGCTTGATTTTCTTATTGGTATGACGGTTTGGAGTACTTGATGTTGCTGAGGCAATATAGATGTCTAGCAAGTTGGAGCAGTTTCCTTTTTAATTCTGTATTCGTTCGGCCTACTATACTATTTAGTTTTGTTATGATTGCCGAAATTCTCTGTTTGGCATAACAGAACCATGTAGTGATTTTTGGTCCCAACCAAGTGTTAGTGTGTTATGTGTCGCCGGTCCATGGGGCTGATTACTCTGAACAATTGATGCGAGACTCGATGTTCTAGGCGGCTCTTTGGATGCCCCAAGTAAAAGTTGTGTCGCAACTCTTATCTTTGGGAGCTCATGATCTTAACTTTAGACATTTTGGTCAAAGACTAGAATTCTTTATTGAAATCTTGGTTTGGGGATTTTGTTGCATTGCCGAAGCAATGTCGGTCCTTTTGGGTGGTAGGGATCGGCTACTGTTAATCCTGAAATAAACAAGTTTCCCAGTGTTGTCAAGACAACACTGATACTTAGAGAATTTTGACGGTCCGGTGATGATGCCGAAGCGACATTGAGCAGTGTTTGCGCAGCTTATGAGACGCGTGGTTTATGATGGTGCACGACTTATGAGACATGCAGCTTCTGGTAGTGCGCGGCTTATGGGTGGCGCGGCTTATGAGAATGCGGACTTGTGGGATGCACGGCTTTTAAGGGTGCGCGATTTATGAAATACGCAGGTTATAGGATCGATACGACCCGTTGATCCGAAAGGGTTTGAAACTTCTCGACGTTGCTAATCTTCGGGTAATGTGAGGAGTTCATGCTTTAAAAGCATGGTTCCAGAGCTCAATAATTGATGCGCGAGGGTTTGGGCCTTCCCGATGTTGCAGAAGCAACACCAGTTCTTAGAAGGCTAGGAACGAGATTTCCTGTCGATCCGGCAGTTTAATTCGATTCGCTTTCTTCGAGTCGGCGAGTTGATGGAGCATATTCTGGCATAGTTTGACCGGTCCAAGCAGCTAAACAATAATTTTTGAGTCGATTTGACCCCATCGACTCAACAGTTTTCTTACATGAACACAGTTTTATTGGTTCAAGAAGCTAAATAGTTTTTGGTTTGGGTAATCATGGCTTAGATGATCCTTCCGTGTTTCTGGAAGATGTACATGTCCAAATAGATCAGGTTCCCATGATGGAGAGATCTACAGTAGACTGCATGAAGATGGATTGAAGAAAGAGCCTATAAGAGTTCAGGGCATGACTCTTAGCTCTTGGTCCAACTGCCTTCAGAGAATTGGTCTTCAACTGGCTTACAGTCTAAGAGGAAAAGGATCTGGTCACCAAGGGTGGTAAAGGAGTAGTTGATAAGAAGTAATCAAGTATTATGCTTCTATTTCGTTTATTGTGCTAGCTAGGTTGTCAAGTCCATAGTTGTCAGAATGCTAGAATTTTTGATCGGGCATAACAGAACTATGGTATGATTAGTCTCAGCCTTCCTTGTGGCTATTGAAGTGTGTGTAGTGCCCCTTACGCCGTAGGGTTATTAGCGCACTTGAACCGCACCTAGGGTCTCTCCACAACTCGTCTGGGTGCCCCTAGTCCAGTGGAAGCGGTTCTTTCGAGTTCTAAGTCTTGGCTTGATTCAAGTCAGCCTCTGATTAACCACAAGGTCAGTTCAATTTTGGCTTAGTTCCTTTAAGCGACTTTGAAGCTCTAGAGTTCAGCACTGTTTGTTTCATCAGTCGTTTAATTATGCGAAGGGACTATTATGATTGTCGATTTTTGGCCCCGGAGCATGACTTTGTTGATCTTATGGGGCTTTGGATTAGATGACTGCTGATCTTCCAGTCCACCGTCACAGATATCAGTTATACATAAATTTCGTCGATCTACCAGTTCGCCCTCACGACGCTTTAGTTCATGAAAGACCTTCACGTTCGCGAAGGGTTTTTTGGATCAGATAATCGCTGATCTACCGATTTACCTTCATGACGCTTTAGTTCGTGAAAGACCTTCACGTTCGCGAAGGGTTTTTTGGATCAGAGGACTGCTGATCTACCGGTTTACCTTCACGATGCTTTAGTTCGTGAAAGACCTTTACGTTCGCAAAGGGTTTCCTGGATCAGATGACTGCTGATCTACCGGTTTACCTTCACGATGCTTTAGTCCATGAAAGAACTTCACATTCGCGATGGGTTTTTTGAATCAGACGACCGTTGATCTACCGGTTTACCTTTACGATGCTTTAGTTCATGAAAGACCTTCATGTTTGTGAAGGGTTTTTTGGATCAGATGACCATTGATCTACCGGTTTACCTTCATGATGCTTTAGTCTATGAAAGACCTTCACACTCACGAAGGGTTTTTTTGGATCAGATGACCGCTGGTCTATCGGTTTACCTTCACGACACTTTAGTTTATGAAAGACCTTCACGTTCGCAAAGAGTATTTGTGGTCGGATATCCGGCGACCAGATGGCCTTGGAACTATAATTTATCAATTTTGAGAGGAATTTTGGGATTTGGCTCATGGGAACATAGTTTTATTAGTTCCTCGAGACTAAGGGGTTGGATCTGTTTGTTCAACGATCCTTTGGACAAGACTTCTCGACGCTACCAAAGCAACGCGGTTCTCAGAAGGAGGATCGACATGACTCGTCGAGGGCATAGAAGCATATGTTTTGCCGTGATATCTGCAATTCCCCCATTGTTGGTTCTTAGAAGGAATCGCTTTAGGTTGCTACCCCATTCCTTAGTTGCTTGCTAGCTTGAGTGTTATTTGATAATCATCCTTTCGTCTGATTTCGTTAATTAGCTGGGGTGCTTTTCTGCTGGGTCTTAGTAGTCTTGCTTGGGCAGAAGGTCCCTAAGGTCCTGTAGCTCCTTTACCACTTGGTATGCTCTTTGGCAAATTGCCGGGTTTGCCTTCTTCCAATTGCACTACTTCTAGTCTTTAGAACCGGTTTTCATTCCTATAGAATTCTCCTAGGGTAGTAGGTTGTTTAATCATTTGCACTACCTCTACTCTCCAAGATGGGTTCCTGAGGGCCTTGTAGCATTTTTCATCTATCGCCCTCGCTTCATCCATATGCCGATTATACCCGTAAAAAAGCAATTTTGAATCAGTCGTAAGTTGTAGGAAGGTATAGTTGGTATGATAAACTTCTTTAGATATTTCGCATGCTGACCGGCATCGATGAATGGGTTTTGATTAGGGAAGACGCTCTAATCGTTGTCAGTCCATTCTGTTTTCAAGTTATGACTGTTTATAATGCTTGAAAATGATACATGCATGGTTATCCCATGTTTGAATGATTGGAAATTCAGATTGAATTGAAAATCACTTAGGATGGAGTCATTGATCAGTGACGATCCCTAAAAATTTTCAAACTAGGTGAGATCAGTTTGGGGCGATAATGAAGGACCTTTAAGGTTGCATTCTAAATTTTAAGGCATTTAGAGTTCGTATGTTCGAGTTATGGGCAAAAGAAGATGGATCGACGTTGATGGATTGGTCGTATTTTATTTGGAGTTGGACCCGAGAAAATTTGCCATTTTCTTGGAGCCAGCACATGGTTTGCTTGGAGTCACAAAATTTGAAGTGATGGGTTGGTGATAAACGGTGCTTGGAGTCATTTGCATGTTTTCTTGGAGAAAACCTTGGTCTTACCCGAGTCTGATTTCAGGCCAGAATTTCCTAGGTTTGCTTCGAGTCAAATGGATGATTACCTGAGTTCAACTTCGAGTCAGGACATTCAAAATCTGCTTCGAGTCAAATAGGAAATTACCCGAGTTCGACTTTGAGTCAACCCTGAAGTGAGTTTTCAATGACCTTTATGATGATTTTCGACGATGATCATTCGTGATTCGACGATGGGAGCTCCATGATGGATTGGAGACCGGTCAGTTGGGAGTGGTCACAATATACCATGAGAGCTTGGCCTTGTAATCAATCCGGGTTTATGTCCTATCTTCTTGGTTCTCCTGCCTCTAGAAGTACCATTTGAGTAGCAGTTCCTCATCCATTGCTTCGTACTATGCCGCGGCATGGGTTTTAGAGCTTCTTCAAGCGTTTTGCACGTTAGAATTTTCGCCCAATTTTCTTTCTCAAATTGTTTGTCATCTTCAGAGTCGTATAAAGTCATCGTTATCTCCCCGTGGGGTTTTCACCCCTAAGTTCGTGTTTGTCGCAAGCGCTTTTGTAGTGGGTGGAGTGTTAACATTTTCTTCAGTCATGATTCTTGGAGCTCTGCCCACTACTTCCTTTTGCTTTTGCCTTCTATCGATTATATCCCCTTCGAACAATCCAGACGACGGTCTCGCTGGCCGGTCAGCGAGTCGGGGTCCAGGGGCAAAGTGCCCTGGTTTGGGGGTTCGGGGGCACAACGCAGCCCTCGAAGTTCACGATATATGTTACGATGTTGATGTTGATGTTGATACATTTTTGTACCCCAACAGTGATAGTTTGGATTTGTATTTGATGTTGATTAATACAGAGACTGAGGATCTAACTTCTGAACCTATCTAATCCAAAGTAGATAGCAAGATCTAAGCCTGAGTTGGGTTCTCAATGAGAGCAATAAAATGTTGACCCAAAAAATGGATCAACACCCTGGTTTGAGTGTGAAAGCACCAGCCATGTTCTCACAGAGCAATAATATTGATAATAGGTATAGAAAAAAGTAGTTAGAGAAAGAAGACAAGAAGATTTTTATAGTGGTTCGGCTGTTAACGAAGCCTACGTCCACTTTATAATTACTATTATAGACTGATTATTGTTACAAGAATTGTTTGATTATAAAGATCTTGATTTTCCTTAGCTAGATTGAATCTCCAAGTTTGGAATCCACTAGAGAATCACAGTGAATTCCTTTGAAGATATTTTTGAGGGAGGTGAGGAGTGAAGAAAGCTTCCAGTAGAGCTTCAGCAACCAGTTCAGAGAAGATCCCCTTTATGTTGCAGATAGGATGGTATTTATAGAGATTCGAGAGCTATTGGGCTGAGCCTATTCGCCAATTGCATGCAGATGGACACAAGAAGACGCAGTGGAGATTAGCACGTGACTCGAGCTAAAATCAAAGATCGCTAGCGATCCATGGTCTATGGATCTCTAGCGATCTATAGCTTTAGGTCGAGTGCGAGCTATCTTCTTAGTCCTTTTTCCTCTGCTTTGCTTGGCTTAGGTCGCACTAATTCCATGATCAAGTATGGATCGCTGGCGATCCATGGTGTATAGATCGCTATCGATCATTAGAATGTGTTTGAAGGCGAGCCAACTCCTTATCACTTCCCTTTGCTTTATTTCATTTGAGCCACAGCGACCCAATAATGATGTATGGATCGTTGGTGATCCATAGTGCATGGATCGTTGGCGATCCATAGTGCATGGATCGCTAGAGATCCATACACTTAGTTAATTTCTGGACCTTGTTCTTCTAGGGTTTATGGCGATCTGGCGAGAAGGTATGGGTTGCTAGCAATCCATAACGCATAGATTGCTAGCAGTCCATGTACTTGTGGTTTTCTGAGCTTTGCCTTATGGATCACGTTTATTATCTTGATGTTCCTCATGCAATTTTGTAACATATCGCCTTGTTTTGGTGTCGATCCACATATTGGTTGCATTAGACTATTGGTTGAACCAGATGAATGCTTGCCTCTCGATTTCCTTTGGATTCTACGAGGTTAAAAACCCGGATAACATTTTATCTAATAAGTAACATGCTTTTTAGATTTTAACATATGGTATGTAAGTAGATGGTATTATATCTAAAGGTTGATGGAGATGTTCCTTTTAACATTAGGATAATAGCTTGGGATGGAAATATCCATTAATGATTTGATAACTATATTACTGAAGATTTTAGACTTCTAGGTGAATTTAATGTAGTACTTATATTTTCATTCAACAATTTAAGTTTGGAATTTATGGATTATTTTAATTTATTCTAATCTTATTTTTTAATTGTTTTTAAACTGTTTTCAAATTATATTATCAGGTTTGTGATTCCAATGTAATTTCTGAAACTAACTTTAACAGTTTATCACACAGTATAAAATTTTAATTCAATGCGGCACTATTATGTTTTTTATTGTTTTGAAGTTCATGTTTTTATTAAATGTTCCATCACATATTATGGTTTATATTATTAATCTTGTGGTTAATTGATCTGTTTATTATATCAATTCAAATGTTACAAGAGATTGTCTATACTTACTTTTAAATAATGTTCATAGGTCTGTTAAAAGCATTTCTCAAAGTTTAGGTTTTAGTGGCTGATTCTTACATGCTTTAAAGCTTGTTCTTAATTTTCTTGCAAACCTTATTATTTTGCCAAATTTGAATTTTGTCCAATTTTGTTTCACTGCACTATTATCTGTTATTAACAGCTCTCTTACTAATGAATTACTTCATGTTTCAGGGAACTGTTTTGAGGAAACGAGAATTATTATGATGAGATGTTTTGTCTTATAATGGGCGGAAAATTTATATGACTGTATTTATTCATATCAATATCTTGTAATTTTATAAGTTCGGCTTTGTAGATTTTATTCAGTGGCTTGCATAAACAAGTTTAAGCCTATGGTTATAATATACAGGACACGCATTCATATTTTCAATGCAATTTGCTTCATATTGTTTAGGATTATCATAGGTTGCAAGACTTATTGTATATTATGCTATGTTTTTAGGATTGTGGTTATAATATACAAGACGTGCATTCATATTATCAGCGCAATATACTTCGTATTGTTTAGGGTTAACATAGGTTGCAGGACTTGTTGTATATTATGCTGTGTTTTTAGGATTGTGGTTATAATATACAGGACACGCATTCATTTTATCAACGCAATATGCTTTGTATTGTTTAGGATTAAATAGGTTGCAGGACTTATTGTATATTATGCTGTGTTAAAATAATATTTGTTTGTGCTAGTATTATTTTTACCTGTGATTAACTAAACTCAAATTGAGTTTTCATGGCACGTTTTGGTAGTTTTTTACTAGTATCTTTTAGTTTGTATAGGCATGCATTGATTTTATGTAATTTTGTATATATCATGGAAAATGTTTGAGTTTTATTTTATAGTATTTTTACTAGACAGGTATAAGTATATAAACATACATATATATTAGTTATATGTCCTTTATTATTAGCCAGTGTAGTCCGCTATGCATATATATAAAATAAACATATATACATATATACTTATGTATATATGTATGTATTCAACATACAACCTCTGTTTAGTTTATTCTTAGCAGCTGCAGGTGTTGGTATTGGATTAGAGAGTTTCTGCAGATGTAGAAGATTAGAGTATTTTTTTGGTTGTATATTTTATTGTATTTTTTTTGCACCTTAGTTTGCATAGGTTTTTGGGTGGGTTTTTTTTCTTTTATTTTGTCTTATTTGTAAGGGGTTTTTTTACTATCTGCCAGGCTTGTTGGCACCTCTTCTATAGTGTAGAATAAAATTAGATAAGTGCTCTCCTCCTTGTGAGGATCACTCAGTTTTCTCAAAAAAATCACTTTGTAAATTCTTGTATTAAATACTTTTACAAAAGATACACACAAGTATATTACCCATTCACTACTCATTTATATTCTTTCACTACTTGGAAAACTAACCATATACTTATCTCATCTATATTAGTATATTCACAGACCACTACACTTTTAATACATAGAAAATATAATCATGTACTTATCTCAATGATATAAGTATGTTCATAAATCCTTAAGAAAGATTTCACTTTCAATGCCGCACTTATTTGGGTTACAACAAATGTCATTTAAAACATAGATAACAATAAACCTAAAACACTTTCCTTTTTGTGCAAGTGAATGGCTTGTATGTAAATTAGACTAAATATACTTACCACCCGATTTCAAACTTATCTTACCCCTTGATTAACCATGAAGTCGGAAAAGTTAGCATACTATCATTGCCTCGACATACATTCTTAATTCTTTAGATAAGGACGAGTTTCCCTACCTTGGAATTTGTTGTTAAATATGAAATAATAGTTTCACCATGAATTAAAATGATCATTTATAGAAATCAAATCTCATTCCATTTATAAAACTCCTTTTTATAAATCTCTTTCATATTTAAAACCTCCTTTTATTAATCTCCTTTCTATTTGTAAAACTTTTTTTATAAATCACCAAATATAATTATTAAACTCCTTTTATAAATCTCCAAATTTATTTATAAAACTACTTTTCAAAATCTCCAAATTTATTTATAAAACACCTTTTATAAATATTCTAATTTATTTATAAAATTTCTTTTATAAATCTCTTATACTTATCACAAATCTTCAATTTCAACATAGGGCTAAATACTTTACATAAAACAATCATTCTATATAGCACTATAAATCCACAAATATGATTTATTCTTCCAATTACAAAAAATGATATCATCTATTCCTTTATTTATAAAATATCATTTATAACTATATTCCCTACATCATTTTTATATAAAGCATTTCACAAATATTTATTCCAAAATATTTCTATCTTATTTTAAAGACATAGAATCACTAAATTCTAAAAGATGAACTATACCTTTTCAAAATAAACATTATATCTACTATTTAGAATAATAAATACTTCCGAAAATAAATTTATATCATTTCCATATATGTTAGAAAAGACTAATAAAAAGGTTGAAGTAAAATAGATTCAAAAACCGTTTCTAAACAAATACCTTCGAAACTTCCAAAAGGCGCATTTAAAAATCATTCTCCGAATATAAAAAAATTCAAATCTAGATAGCAAATAATAGTATTTCTGAAATACTATAATGAGGGCAATAGCTACCATAACACTTAACCAATATTGCTACTACCTTTATCACTAAAAAGGTTCAACTTTTAACATACATCAATGTCACATCCATAAGGCCAAACTACCGAGCTCCTAGCGTTCAACAATTTAGACAATAAGTATATAAATGAAATTAAAATCAACAAGGGCGAGGAATTCAGATTCCTATACTAAATTCCATGTATTTCATTTCATATGACAATTTCTATAAAGTGGGAATTCACCCAAACCCAACAACCAAACAATAAACATTCAAGCATACCTAAACAATAATTTATATCAACATGCATACCATATAGTGTTGAACCAAGGGCGTGTTAACTCACAAAAATTTCAAATGACGATTACGCATTCCCGCTCGATCTAAAATCGAATGGCCTTCAATTTTAACTCAAAATTCCACTTGCTCCAAACTTGACAAAACTAGTTCCAGTGCGTAAATAACACCCCTACGAGATCGTTGGGCCTCGTATGGAGAAGATATTGATTTTATAAGTTTTTCGATTAAATAAATTAATTAATTACTAATTAACAACTAATCACCACCATATAATCGTCTTCCCCAAATACAAATATCACTCGCTTGTACACTTTAATGCACAAACCCTTTGGCTATGCACGCCATTCCTCCTATCTCACTCCTACTCAATGAAATCAAAAGCCACCTTCTCCATTCACCATGTTGAATGACGACGAGCCTCATGACGCCCTCGATGTTATGTCCTCATGCCCTCGCCAAAAGCGACTCCATGAAGCTTTAACGACCCATGTCAGGTCGTGATTCACGACGTTTCAGCAGAGTTCCTCTAACAAACTCCAATCGACACCTCTATGCACCAAATTCACATTGGTGTACTCCTTTTCCTCAATCGTATCCCCTCACTTCACCATGCATCAACCCTAGCATGGCCTCCAAACATCAATCTTGACTAATCACCACCACACATGCCCAAACTAGCGTTGATTTGAGGTTCCCTCTTCTATGAGTTCAAAGAATCTAATTTCAAAAAATTTCGTAAACCTTAGCTCTTGATTTTAATTTTTAAAGAGGAGGCATTTAATTTCGTTTACATAAAAGGGAAAAACAAAAAAGAAGAAAAGAAAGAGGAAAAGCGAGGAGAGAGAAGCGAGGGTTAGTTTAGTTTTAATTTTCCGGTACTTCGCTACAAAATATCATGTTCGTATACGAACCATAAATGATAGAAATAAAAATACAATCACACACAACAAGGTGGCACGATCACATAACAACAATAAAATACATTGGTTATCTTATTCTTGGAAATTTCAAAAATATCAACAACTATCGCAAAATACATTAAAACGATAATTTGAATATTTTTCAGTTTAAAGTTTATGGAAAAATCCTATAAATTCATTTAAAATTATGTCATTAAAAATCAAGTCATTTCATTAACAATTGATTTTCTTATTATTTATTAAATTTGAACCAAATCTAAATATTTTAATTAACTAAATATTCCCATTTGAAATGTTAAAAATTGCGGGTTGTTGCATTATTCCCCCTTATAAGAATTTCGTCTTCGAAATTCCCAAAGGAAGAAAATATCTCCAAACCCTTAGGCTTTTAAAATCATTTAAAGATAAGTTATTAAGCTTTTAAAATTCTTTATGTTATGGAAAATTTCTGTACTACCTCCTTTGCGCGGCTAGGTTCGAAAAATCACAACATCAATATAGGCATATACCTAGGACCTTCCATATCGGGGATTACACAACAACAATATATACTTATGATATACCTCATAGGGTGATAGCAAACACATCCATTAGGAATAAACACGTACTATTTGTCAAGCAATCAAACTCTACTCATGAAACCAACAGCAGCAAGCTAGCCTTTGCTTCCATACACCTGAATTCCACTTACATAACCCAAAAGAGAGTTAAACATGGGAAATGAAACAACACAACAACTCATTCATGATATATCATGAATATATGCCTGCTAAATACTATATAGCAATCATCTCAAATAAACATACCATCGAATCATATAACTTGCATTTCTAATATAAGAAGCCTACAATTATATTAAAAACCATATGATGTACGTATGTCATCCATACACAATATCAAATCTGATCGCTTGCTCGATCATATAAACTTCTCTACCAAACTAGTATCGCTCACACGACTTCCCTAATGCAAACTCTGACCAGTTTCCTTAATTAGAAACCTCCGTTCTCCTTACATAACCATATAGTATGATAGAAAACTTCAAGAGCATATCAAGAATCTGTATCAAGTTTTTGCCATCAAGAATTAAGTGAAAAATCCTAACTCGGTCCAGTGTTAATTACCTCGAATACACGTTCTCTAACTGGATCAAGAACAGTTATGCTATAAACTGATCTACGTACAACTTACATGTTTATTCTATTAGTTTCTTAACTAGGCCAATCTTTCTTTTTAATTCACATTCATCTACCTTTTTAATATTCAATTTAATACTAAAGTCATTTATAAACCATTCCATAACACACCATCTTTCTTTTACGAAGACTTATCTTTAATTATGAAACATTTCATAACACAAAATTTCAATCAAAACATTTCAGGACTTAATTTCATATTCGTATAATACTCCATTACATCATAAGAGTATATATACAATATCATATTTGTATTACTTAATCACGATGATTAAAAAAATTAAAACTTTTTTAACATACTATCTTCCCATTCTAGAGTTACAAAACTTTACTTTAATATTTTCCCAAACACAGCTTTAAGTTGTCAACTAATACAAAATTTTTCGACTGTCCAAAATTGTTGAAAATTTCATTTCATTTCAACAAACGAAAAATACCAAACAACATATCATAATAAGATGCAAAAACCGAACTACCCTAATGCATAGGATACATGCATCCATATGACAACTTAACTGAAACTTCAGAATTAAACACTCGGGTTTTATTTCAACTCTATTTTGAAATTATATATATATATATATATATATCCTTATGTATATCAAATCATACTTGGGATTAAATCAAATCTTTTTTTACCAAAATAACTCGTAGCAAATTACTATGGTAGCATTTCCCACTTAGAAACTCGAAATGAGCTCCAATAATGTTGCGGTCATCACCAAAATTATTTTCCAGCGGTAGAAGTAAGTTCAGTGCTTTCTATCTCCTTTAAAATCCTTTTAAAATATTTCTATTGATAAATACTTTCAAATAATAATATTATTATCTTCTTAAAAACTTTGAAAATATTTTTCAAAAACATCAGGATTTAAATTCTCAATTCTCAGTTTAAATCCTTTTTATTCATAATCCGTACTTACCTTCTTATATAAAATTATTTCAAATATATATATATATATATATATTTGTCTAGATTATAATAAACAAATTTTACTAAAATTAAATTTAACCCTACATTATCACTGAACGCCTTACAGTCAAACTGTGAAACTTAATTCACAAGATAATCGTTCCAATGTTCCCACAATAACTATATCTACCCCACCTATGTAGTGAAAAGGTAAAATTGTTCATAAACTGGTCAAGCATAATTCAAAAATCAATAAATGATAGTAAATGTTCGTAAATTGGCCAAGCGCAACTAATCAAACAATAAATGATAATAATCGAATATTATCATTTCCTAACAAACAAACACATCATATCTAACTGTATCAATTTTTTGAAAATTATTCTTTTATATATATAAAATATAAAGGTTGAGTAAAATTATTTCATTTACAAATTTTAAAACAATACTGTGTCGGTTTGCCTTATCTAAGTGTTTAGCACCCCCTATTACACTTGTACCTTCTATATCGACGAGAATTCATAAACCACTAAATAGATCAACCAACACAATATAAAACAATTTTTATTGCACTAACTAATACATGCTGTCATACACACACACACACACACACATACACCCCCAAACTCACTCTAGGGTGTAATTGATCCTATCTTTAAGTAGATTATCCCCACCAAGGCTTAGATGTTCGCACAACCTAAACTCTGATACCATTTTAATGATTTTCCCTTTTCGAACATCAAAAGTTGACACTAGTACATCTATTGCATTCACGTACCGAGCATTCGAGTGCCAGAAAGACAAATTGTTGGGTTGGAAGAAAATAAAAGATAGAACATAATCTAACATCGTGACGAGCAATATATATAATATATACATGATTTTTACAAAGAAAACTATAATGTACATATATCACTCAGAGTATACTATCCTATCATTAGCCTGGACAGTAATAACAGCCCATCCTCAAATGCTGATAAATACAAAATAAGAAATGCAGTGGAAATAAAGATACATGAATACGTATTAGAGGCATCCAGCTCCCCTCTTGAAGCTCCAAAGCATCCATAACTAAATTTGGAAATATGCTTGAGCTGAACCGAGCATTATAAGAAAATAATATGCATATTGTTCTGGTAAACCAGTGTGAGAAATTCAAATCATATGGATTTAAATGTTGTAAAACCTTTTAAAAATAAAGGTATCTCATAAGACCATGCCGCACATAAACACATACAGGTTTTTACCTTACGATAACCAAACCATTTTATTATAAATCTAGTGATATTATATAGTGTCCAAGGTTCAAAATAAATATATAACATATTTGGAATGGTTACCTATAATTACATTCAACGACACTAGTTTCTACAACTAAAACCGTAAGGCACTTACTGGAGATTGGATTCTATATAATGACAAAGTACCGGGGTTCCACCTACCATAGTACAACTCTAGAAAATGTATCGAGGTTGCAAACCTTGCAACCCTCGCAAATCAGAGTCGTCCTGCCCCTCGAACATGATATAACTAGATTACATCATCCCTTGGGAACCGAAGCTGCAAATATTGCCCCCAGCCTTACCTTTTCTGTGCACATGCATACCAAAATCCATGTATGTCGATCTTCATCAAGGAATGATGCTTCTAATGGTAGCGAACCACATAGCCCTAAAGCATATCCCTTCTTTTTGTCATTACTGGGTGTGAGGCCTATGAGGCCACAATTACATTTTTCCTTTAGCAAATCCTACTAGGAATGCTAACACTACTCTTTATGCAACAATGCAATGCTAGCATTCATCCAAGTTGCTCATGATATGAACAAACCGAAGTCGCTACTTCTACTACATCCATTTTGGAATCACCCTTAGGATTAGTACCAAGTAGCCCTTGCACTTTTAAGAACTTTGTGTTTGATTTCCATCATTTTCATGATGTCTACCATTCGAACGCTTTTGCTAGTTCGAAGTGGTTTTTGGATAACATATCTGATCCCGTCTCTCTAAAACCAACATTCGATAGTTTTCAAAATTAGCCAAGGTTTGATATTCGATTATTTAACTACCAAATAAATAAAAATTCCGTTGATGCCCATTTCCGTTGAAGCCAAAAATGGGCATCAACACCCAACAGAATCTAGTAGAAGTTAAATAAAGAATGAAATTTAAATAGAGAAAAAATCAAAAATGAACACACAGATTTTTGTAATGGTTTGGCCTATTTTTATTGATCTTGCACTTAATTATTATTACAAGAATGTTTGGGTCAACTGGGATCCATTAGTACAAGAATAAAGAATAAAAATGGAAGAGCCTTGGTAGCAGAAAGAAGGATCCCTTTTCTGACGCCATTCCTACTGTATTTATAGGGAAGAGGTGCACGGATCAGACTGAAATTTTGGCATAAGGTTCGGGAGACCAAGACGAGGCCACCCAAAAATTTCCAAGCCCATCGGGGCCCACAGTAGGGATAGGTATGAACCCCTATTAGTGTGTCCAAATAGGCTACGATCCCTAATAGGGGTGTCCTATGATGTTAGCTACTTGCTCCCCAAATTTCGTTCATTCTGACGTACAATTTGTAAGATATCGCATTTTTCGTGAAGTAGTGTTGCTTGAATTCTAATTTCTGCCGATCCCTCTAAAAAGAGCTATACCGATCCAACCAACTTCCTCCAATTAAAATAAAATCCTTAGAGGGTGTTCCACATGTTGTAGTAAGATTATACTCCAAGTTTCATGTTGATGGCATGTGTAGATTTTGAGTTATTGACCGACCATCGCTGCAAAATTGAGTTGTGGCATCGATGCGATACGATCCATAGTGTTGAATATGGATCGTACCTGATCCATCTTTAGAGAGTAGTAAGCTTTCATGATTCTACTTCATATTATCATCTATGCTTGATTTTTGGACCCCACAATCATTGCTCTAGGCAACTGGCCTTGATGACAGTCGAGTCTAATTTGTCTAGTCAGTTCGGATATAGCTGGGTCGAAATGCCGATAACATTTCCCCCCAAAGTACGTCTTGTTGCGTACATGGCGTGCTTTGAATTGAAGCAAGTTAGAGTCACCGGAATGAAATCCATCTAGTTTCCTGAATAGTCACTATCCTTATGTTGAATTATCTTCCCAAAGTGTTGTATCCCTCTTTTATCGTTATGATGCTTGGTCGATTTCCAATAGTATAAATTCAGGATTGTATTCCATTAGTTGCTATTTGTGTCCCATTCTACAGGACTAGTAAGCTTTGGCTATCTGATCCAGTCTTTTCTTTAATAACTCCAGGTGAGAATTCAATTTATGTTGATTTCAAGAAATCGAATTTATTGAATACACACGTGCATGTTCAGGTACATGTTCTTGTCATTGGCTACCGGATGCATTTGTACGCTCACGAGTCATCACCAATTCCTTCTAGTTTAATTGTAATTGTATTGCAATTCCTTGTTTATATATTTTTTATAATGAAATAGAGGTTGTAATAAGTCATTCGATAAGAGGGAACTGCAAGTTCTATAGGGATGATGGCCTTGGAGCTGTAAGCAAGGGTGAATAGAGTATGGCCAATCGCGGACTTGTGTGTTGTTCAGTAAGCCCATAATGGTGTTGGGAGTTCATCCACCCACTTGCCTCTAGCCTTTTCCAAAAGTTTCTTCATAATGGACTTTATGATTTTGTTCGCAGCTTCAACTTGTCCATTTGCTTGAAGGCAAGGAACTGCCGCAAATCTCTTTTCAATATGATGTCAATGGTAGAAGTCTTTAAATTTAGCACTGTCGAATTGGGTTTTATTTTCAGTTATAATGGTCCATGGAAGGCCAAAATGATAGATGATGTTCCGAACAATGAAGTTGATTATTTTCTTCGTCGTGATCGTAGTTAAAAGTTCTACTTCAGTCCATTTCATGAAGTAATCAACTACTACGACGGCGTATTTTGCATCACCTTTAGAATCGGTAAGAAGCTGATGATGTCAATACCCCAAGTGGAAAACGACTATGGACTGGCCATCTGAGTAATTTCTATCGGTGGGGCTCTCAAAATTTTTGCAAACATATAGCACTCATCGCATTGTCTAGCATGATCAGCTACATCTCGCTTGACAGTTGGCCAGTAATACCCATAGCGGAGTATTTTCTTTGTCAGGGTTTCCCTTGGTGTGATCACCGCATTCTTTTTCATGGATTTCTCTCAAGACTCATTTGATTTCATCATGGGTGATACACCGAAGTAGGGGAACAAAGAAATCCTTTTTATACATGACTCCTTTTTGGATGATGCAGCATGAAGCTTTATGGAGGATCTACTGTTTTTCATTCCTCCATCTAGGGAGGATCCCCCATTGTACATAGTTTTTGATAGGAGTCATCCATGACTCCTTTTTAATATGATCCATCTCCAAGATCTAGTCGATCTCGATCTGTCAATGCTTGGAATGTTAAATTCTTCAATCGGGGCAAAGTCTATTTGTTGCACTGCCAAAACTGGTCAGCAAGGCAAGCGACTCAGCTTTTCATTTTGTTCTCTGAGGATGCGTGTAATGGTGTAATAATTGAAGTTGGCTAGTGGCTCTTAGACCTGGCCGAGATAAGGAGCAAGACGCTGCTCCCTAGCAAGATAATCTTTCCTGACTTGGCATACTACTAACAGGAATCACAAAAGATATGTAAAGTTTCCACTCCCGGTTCTCTACCAAGTTTGAGCCTGGCGATCAAGGCTTCATACTTCACTTCGTTATTTGTTGCAAGGAAGTCAACTTTTAGGGCATAGCAGATCGATCATTCCTCATGATTCATTAACACAACTCCGATGCATAATACCGATCATTGGAAGCTCCATCCGTCTACATTTTCCATCAGTTGGTTGATTCTCCACTGCTCTTCGGATAGTTGTCTGATGTAGTGAATTCAGATATGAACTCCGCTAATGTTTGTCCCTTGATAGCTCTCCAAGGAAGATAGGTGATATTGAATTGGCTTAGCTCAATATTCTATTTGAGCAAACTTCTAGATATCTAAGGTTGCTGTGGGACCTATCGTAAAGGCTGGTCGATGTAGACTTTGATGGGGTGAGCCTAGAAGTAACGACGAAACTTTCATGATGCAATCAACAGGCAGTACGCAAGCTTTTCCAACTTTGGGTAGTTTCTATTAACATTTTCAGTCACTTGCTAACACAATATATTGGCCTCCGGATCTGATTCTCTTCACGTAACAATGTGGCACTGTAACACCCCAGATTTTTGGTAACAATATTTAGGATATTTAATTAACTAAATTCAATAAAATAATGTGTTGATTAAGGGATTGAGATTTGATTTTAATTAAGGGTAGCCGTGCCATTTAAAAGCAATGAATAAAGAAAGAGCTTAAAATGAAATATAGTAGGGGTAAAATAAGAAAGAAGCTATTCCTATATCCTCCAAACCTTGGCCGTGTATTATACTACACGTACATTTCATTTTGAAAATTTTAAAACAAGAGGCCGACCACCATTAACAAGGAAAAGAGGAAGAAGATTGAGAAAAGCTAAAGGAAATGCTAATTCAAATCAAATCCATTCAATTCTCAAGCTCCATAATCTCTAAAGCTAAGGTGAAATGTTTACATCTCAAATCTTTTATGGTTTCGGTTTTAAGGTGAATTCCAAAGTAATTTGCATTGATTGGCCATGTTTTTGAATGATGGAACGATTATATATACTTGTTGATGATTTATGTGTATTGTTGGGTGAATTCTTACCCAGAAGACCTCGAGACCAAGAAACTTGCTTCATTCGGCAGACCCATTCGGCAGGCACCATTCGGCAGACCTCGCTCAACCCCATTCGGCAGGCACCATTCGGCAGACCTCACCCGAACCACCTCCTGCCGTACCAACCGAACCAACCTTCCCAACTCCCACCGAACCACCTCCTGCCGAACCATCTCCCACCGGACCAAGCCTTCCACCGGACCAAATCTCCCACCGGACCAAGCCTTCCACCGGACCAAGTCTTCCACCGGACCAAGCCCTCCACCGGACCAAGCCTTCCACCGGACCAAGCCTTCCACCGGACCAAGCTTCCTACCGGACCAAGCCTTCCACCGGACCAAGCTTCCTACCGGACCATACTTACCACCGAACCGAGACGATACAGAACCAGATTTGCCAGGCCAGATTGTATCAGCCCGGGCCCATCAGCAGCTGTATACATCCAAGCCCCCTACCTCCAGCCTCACTCTATAAATAGAGGGGCAGGGGTACAACAATGGGGGACAAGTTTGAGAGCTCAAGCACGGAGAGAACTTTCAAACAACTTTCTTTTACTTGTATCAAAGCTTTGTACTTGTAATCAAAAGAAGAGAAGAGAAATAACATATAAAGTGGACGTAGGCACATTCTGGCTGAACCACTATAAATCTGCGTGTCTTTTTACAGTTTAGCCCCTGCTTTTCATATATTTGCATAAATCACTCAAATCACTAAGAACAACATAAGATCTACTAAATCATACAACTTTGAGGTGTTTGTCCATTTTTTGTGCGAACATTTTTGGTGCTTTCACTGAGAGCTAGAAGCTCGAAGCTTCAGCTTCACCTACTTAACAAGTTTTCCTAACAGCATCGTCCGCCACTTGGAAAACATGCCTCCCAAACAGAGAAAAGATGTTAACAAAGGAAAAAACATCGCATCCAGCAGTCTTCCAGATCCAGCTGTCACGAATCAAGTAAATCGTCTTCCTCCAGCAACGGTAACAAATGAAGGACAGGCTAACCCAACCACTCCTGCCACAGAACAGCCTGCAGCAATCACTAGGGCAGATTTGGACAGAGTTGTTGTTGAAGTAACTAACCGCTTCACGTCCCAGCAGGAAGCCTTGGTGGACCATCTCATGTCACGCTTGAGGGACGCTGAAGAATCCAACCGCAACACTGAATCATGGGGCGAGTCCCAGTCTGGAGGATCTCAGAGACAGCAAAGGTCTTCCTTCTTCGAAGGAGCTAACGGCAGAAGTAGCCGTGGTAGGAGCCGAGACCGAGCACAGCCCGAAGTTAGGCCTGAGGAAACGTTTGGTACCGAACCCAACGGGGAAGGTACCGGGCGAAGGTCAACTGTAGCTGAGCCTGTCATGCTGCCTAACCACAGAAACACCAGTGAACGGGGCCGAGCTAGAGTTCAGCCCGAAGTTGGACCCGAGGAAGTGCTTAGATCAGAACCCAACAGGGGAAGATCAAGGCAAGGGCCAACTGTAGCTGACCCAAGCATGCTCTCAGAAGATCAAAGGCAGCCACTGGAAAATATGAGGAATGATAGACGATACCATCCCTACAGGTTGTCTGGACGGAATCAATCCCACAGAACAGAACCAAACTCATTTCTATCTGCTCCAAGTTCTGATGAAAGGATGGCACGCTTATTCAGAGAGTGTGTCCAACGGGAGCAAAGAGATCGAGGGATAGGCGCTAGGGTAACCAGCCCTTTCGCCCGCAATATCGAAATTGCTATCACCCCCCGAGAATGGAAGATGCCAACAATAGAACCCTACAAAGGAACCTCCGATCCCGTTGTACACTTACAGAGGTACACGCAGCATATGCTCATGAGTGGAGCAACAGAGGGAGTACTATGCAAATGCTTTCCGCTCTTCTTAGCAGACCTTGCTACCTCCTGGTTCTGTCATCTACCCCAAGGATCCATCAGCTCATGGGAGATGTTGAAAGAAAAATTTATCAGTCAGTCCCGCATCCATGTGGAGCAACCTAAGGACGCTTATTCCTTATCCAGCGTCAAACAGAAACCTGGAGAAAAGCTGCAACAATACCTAACCAGATTCAACGCCGCAGCAGCCGCAGTTCAAGATGCCGATGAGAAGCTTATCCTAATGGCCCTCTACAGTGGGGTGCATCCAGACACTAAATTTGCTAGAAGATTGACAAAAGAAAAACCAGCTACTTTACCCGATTTCTTCCATGAAGCCGGGAAATACATGAGGCTTGAGGATGCTGCCATTGAAGAGCAGTCAGGACAGCAAAGTAAGACGACCCATGGCAACGCCCCTGCTGTGGCGAGGGACGTTCGAAGAAATGATTCCAGAGACAATGCTGGGGGCAAGAAGGTAGAAAAGCGCCTATATCGGCCAGGACCAAGATTCGACACTTACACCCCTTTGAACGAGACCGTCGAAAATATCTTCCATGCCACCCAAGGCGAAGTTAGATACAAACGCCCACCATATAAGAAAGAATCAGATAACGCACAGAAATCTGGAAAATTCTGCCGCTTCCACGAATCTCACGGACATGATACCAACGAATGCCATCATCTCCGAGATCTGATTGAGGAACACATCAGAAGGAAGAAACTGGAACGTTATGTAAAAAGTCAAGACAGGACTCCAGCTCCTGCCAATGAAAACCCAAGGATACCCTCACTAGGGACCGACAGAGGAAACCGCAACGCTAGCGGCTCTAGTCAAGAGAAGATAGTGGTCCATACCATCTCAGGAGGTCCGCACATCGCAGACAGAAGTTGGAGAGAGATGGAAAGATATGGGAAGTCGCTTAGAGACAATAGAGACTGTGTCAATACGGTTATAGAAGAGCGCCACCCAAAGCGGAAAGAAAGTGATGACATCACATTCAGTAAACGCGACCTAGAAGGAAGACAGTACCCTCACATGGATCCCATGGTTATCTCTGCTCGACTCGGTCCCGCCGAAGTTTACCGAATCCTGGTAGACACTGGAAGCTCTGTAAATATCCTGTTCAAACACGCATTCGACAAAATGAAGCTATCAATGAAGGATGTATCTCCCTGCGATAAACCACTACACGGTTTCACTGGAGATGCGAAGATGCCCATCGGGCAGCTGGACCTCTTTGTTGAGATTGGAAGCCATCCCCGCTCCGTTGTAAGGAAACAGACGTTTGTGCTGATAGAAAACCATTCGGCCTACAACGCCTTCCTAGGAAGACCAGCCTTATCTGACTTCCAGATTGTCCTAGCCCCGTGGTGCCTGAAAATGAAATTTCCGACAGACAATGGGGTAGGGGAAGTGGAAGGAGACCAGGATATTGCACGAGACTGCTATGTAACCGAACTTCGCAACAACCACAGGAAAGATAAAGGGAAAGGTGTAGAGATTGCCCTCTGCACAAAAAGCCTTGAAGCATAGCAACTAAAGAAAGCCCCTCCTCTTCGATACACCAGCGACCCTTTCAATGAATTAGACCCCAGGGACAAAGAGGAGGAGGCCACCGCCGAGCCTGCAGAGGCTATGGAGTTTATATCTGTAGACAAGCATGACTCAAGTAGGCTACTGAAAATTGGGTCCCAGCTGAAAGCTGAATTGAAGGAACAACTCATTGATTTCCTCCGCCACAACCTGGATGTATTCGCTTGGTCACACGCTAACATGACCGGAATCTCCCCCGACATAGCATGCCACGTATTAAACATTGATCCTACCAAGGCACCTGTAAAGCAAAAAAAGAGAAGTATGGGGGCAGAGCGATCAGCAGCCCTCGATGAAGAAGTAAAAAACCTACTCGCCAATGACTTCATACGAGAAGCTGTTTACCCAGAATGGATCGCCAACCCGGTACTAGTAAAGAAGGCTAATGGGAAGTGGCGGACCTGCATTGACTTCTCCAACCTAAACGACGCCTGCCCAAAGGATTGCTTCCCGCTTCCCAGAATCGACCAACTTGTAGACAGCACAGCCGGGCACGAACTCCTATCTTTTATGGATGCATACTCAGGATATAACCAAATTCCTATGCATGCTCCCGACCAAGACCACACTAGTTTCATCACCGACCGGGGTTTATACTGCTACAAAGTGATGCCCTTCGGACTTAAAAATGCAGGAGCCACCTACCAGCGCCTCGTCAACAAGATGTTTGCAGGGCTAATAGGACAAACTATGGAAGTATATGTGGACGACATGCTGGTGAAATCACGAAAAGCCGAAGGTCACGTAAGCCACCTAGGCGGAATGTTCCAGGTACTTCGACAATATGGAATGAAGTTGAATCCACTAAAGTGCTCCTTCGGAGTGTCATCGGGAAAATTCTTAGGGTTCATCGTCCATGCCCGAGGGATTGAAGCAAACCCTGAACAAGTCCGAGCATTAAGGGACATCAAGATACCTTCCACCCGAAAGGAAATGCAGAGCCTAAATGGAAAAGTGGCCGCCCTAAGCCGATTCATCTCCAAAGCAACGGACAAGTGCGTCCCCTTTTTCGAAGCTCTAAAGAAAGATAAAGGAAAGTTCGAATGGACGGACGAATGCTTAACCGCTTTCCTTAACCTAATCGAACACCTCCAGAAACCACCGGTACTCTCGACCCCAAGCGAAGGCGAAGAATTATGCCTTTACCTTGCTGTGTCATCTCACGCTATAAGCGCTGCCTTGGTAAGGGAAGACAACCGCACGCAACGACCAGTTTACTTCGTCAGTAAAAGGTTCACTGGGGCAGAAGTCAGATATCCTAAGCTCGAAAAGTTAGCATACTGTTTACTAGTCACTTCACGAAAACTACGTCACTACTTCCAATCCCATTCCATCAAAGTTCTGACCGATCAACCACTTAGGCAGGTACTCCATCGTCCCGACACTTCCGGGCGACTACTTAAATGGTGTATTGAGCTGAGTCAATATGATATCACCTATCACCCTCGCACCGCCATCAAGGGACAAGCCATGGCTGATTTCATTGTAGAGTTCACTACCAACGAGGATAAGGAGCAACTAGAAATAACAGAAGATATCAAGTGGAATCTCTTTGTGGACGGTGCATCTAACGAACAAGGCTCGGGGGCAGGTGTGGTAATAATCACTCCCAGGAGAAATAAACTGCACTATGCTATAAGGTTGGAGTTCGCTGCCACCAACAACGATGCAGAATATGAAGCGGTGATAGCTAGACTAGAAATTGCCATAGAAATCGGAGCCAATTCTTTGTGTCTTCACAGCGATTCTCAACTTATTGTTAATCAAATACTAGGAGAATTCCAAGCTCGAGAGGAACGACTCATAGCATATCTAAAGAAGACCAAGTTGCTTCTCAGCCGATTGGATCAGTACTTAGTCAAACACATCCCTCGGGAAGAGAACCAAGAGGTCGACGAATTGGCAAAGCAAGCGAGTATGAGAGACATCGCCATCTTCGGGGCAGTAACCATCTCAAAGCAAACGGTCCCAAGTTTTGAGCAAGTGAATCTAATAGCCGCAGCCGAAGAAGCAACTTGGATGACTCCCATCCGAGACTACCTACAAAGTGGCACACTACCCAACGGGCGTAATGAAGTCAAAAAAAAATCTTGAGGAAAGCGTCCTGCTATACAATACAAGAAGACATCCTCTATCGGCGCGGTTTCTCTAACCCATTATTAAGGTGTGTTGCCGGAAGGGAAGCCAAGGAAATCTTATCCAACATCCATCAGGGGAGCTGTGGAGACCACACCGGGGGGCAAACATTAGCAAAAAAGATACTCCGATACGGATATTTCTGGCCCACCCTAAGCAAAGACGCCTCAGATTTCGTCAAGAGATGTGACAGATGCCAAAAATTTGCTAAGATTCCACGGCTACCAACAACTGAGATTACTCAAATGACCAGCCCTTGGCCCTTCGCAATATGGGGAATTGACTTAATCGGCGAGCTACCGATGGGCCGAGGCGGGGCCAAATATGCTATAGTGGCAGTTGATTATTTCACCAAATGGGTGGAAGCGGAACCTCTAAGTAAAGTATCTTCAGCAAAAGTTATTAACTTCTTGATCAAAAATGTTCTATGCAGGTACGGAGTCCCACTCAAAATCATATCAGACAATGGACTTCAATTTGACAGCGAGGAATTCGCCAACTGGTGCCAAGAACACAGAATTCATAAAAGCTTCTCATCCGTAGCATATCCCCAGGCAAACGGACAAGTCGAAGCAGTCAACAAAATTCTGAAAACTCTAATAAAAAAGAAGCTCGAAAAGTCAAAGGGCGCTTGGGTGGATGAACTTCCTACGGCACTATAGGCCTATCGCACATCTTTCAGAACATCGACAGGGCACACTCCTTTCTCTTTGGCATACGGATCGGAGGCTATGCTCCCCGTTGAAACTATTGTGCCTTCCCATCGTCGGATCCACTATAACCCAGAAGAGAACGAAGAACTCCTTCACATGTCTTTGGATCTAATCGAGGAGAGAAGAAACGATGCAATCATCAAAACAGCAGCCCACAAGCAAAAAGTGGCAGCACAATACAACTCCAAAGTCAAGCATCGTACCTTGCAGGAAGGGGATCTTGTCCTCAAGCGAATCTTCCCTCGCCCTGGAGCACTAGACCCAATCTGGGATGGACCATATGTAATTCATAAAGATCTCCACAACGGAGCCTATATTTTGTCAACAGTGGACGGAGAGATGTTCCAGAGGGCATGGAACATCCAACACCTCCGTCGATACTTTTCTTAACTTGTATTGCCCATATGAAGTGAATTAACAAAGAGAATCAGTGGACGTAGGCATTTTCGTGCCGAACCACTTTAAAAAACCTTGCCTCTTTTTTAACTTGTTCCTTTGTATTTTGGCTGCTTGTTAACTTTATCCTTTTCTGTTGAACAAAATCCCGAGTATATAGCATTTCTATTCAAAGCACTCCACAATGCAACTTCACGTGGACAAGACCCAACAGGTACTATGCGAATCTATGCCCTCGCCAATGAGACACTTTCGCTCCAGCATCCCTCTGCTGCGGGTTAACTCATTGCTCGCGACGGCCCTTAAAGCCAACTGTAATGAGCCGATTATAAACCACCGAGAAGGCCGACTATAGCCGAGGCAGCTCATTACGGCGTTAGGCTCGCCGGCAACTGTGAACCGACTATAAGCCCCAACATAAGGTGTGGCCAGCCAGGGGCAGTTCATAGTTGACGATCGGCACCCACGCTAGCCGGCCACAGTAAATCGAATAATACCCACGATTACGGGCCATAATGGCCCGGGTAGTTACTGTGCGCGATCTCGGCTCCGATGTGTCTTAAGTGCGGCTGTGGTAAAAAAGAATTAACTCCCCGCGGAGGCGTAAGATGGGTGACAAATGTCTCCAAGACCCAAAGCTAGGGAAAGTGACTACAAAACCCGTTTGCCACGAACTTAAGCACATCGAAGGCCTTCCGTGATTGGAAGTTTTACTATTTCACGTATTTCAATTTTACTTAAAAAGCTTTTTTTTCCTATCCCCTATAACAATCCCTAAAGTACATGATACAGAGTAGGAGATACTCGCCAATGGGTGAAGGGACTCACAGTGGCAGGACATTCGACTACATTCCATGCTCGGTCCTACAAGATATTCAAGACTGCCATCTACGATTAAAACATGAAAGGCGGTATTTTCTTCTTTTATGTACAAATACATGACTATAATTTGTTCACACCACACGCTAATATTACAAGTCATAAAATTATGGTTTAGAACCAGAGTCTAACACCAAACACAATTTAATTACAAGAATATACATAGCTACATTTCTCATATGATATGTCGAAATAGCAACAAATATTCAAGAAACGACAAAATCAGCTTAAGTTAAAAAATTACACGTCAAGAATAATGTTGACCGTTACAAGTAGCAAGAATTACAACTTAGAAGTTACTCTACTGTCTTAAGACTAACGTATACAACCATGTCAAGTCTACAAAAAAGAATTTTCCAGGTCTAATCAGGGAGCCGGTTGCGTCGAAGTCTTGTCCTTGCTCTGTTGCCCACCTGTCCGGTCGTAAAAAGAATTCATTAGCGATAAGCAACCAAGTTAACGGAAAGACTAGAAAGGAAGACTTACCAGCACCTGCTTCTTGACCATCCTGGTCGTCATCCTCTACCTGCACACCTGCCTCCTCAGCAGCAAGCAGCCGCATACCCTCCTTTACCGCCACTTTCTCCTCCTTGGTAAACTGGGCAGTGACCACATCCATACTGAAGACCGTTCCACCCTCTTTATCTGCATCAGCCTTAGCCTCCTCTAGAGCCCGGAGATAAATCTTAGCCATGACCCTGGGATAATCATCCATCCAGGACAGGTTGCCCTGCTTCCAGGTACGGAAGTACATATCCTGGAGCATTTCGTCCATCATCCCCTCATTCTCCTCAAACTCCCTCATCCGGGCCTCGGAAGCCGACAACCTCCCAACGGCGGCATCTCTCTCCAATCGGTATCTCGAGCAGTCAACCAGAAGGGGTCCCCGCATTGCCTCCATCTCCTCCCTCAACTTGGCTTGAGCAAGCTCTGCAGCATCAAGTTTCCCGGACAATTCCTCCACCTGATCGAGATCCGCTTTCCGAACCTCATCCACTGTGGCAATAGCCATGTCAATCCGCTCTTTGCAAGTAGCTTCCATTTTCCGCAACTCGGCCCGGCTGGCCTCTTCCATGGTTTTCCTTAGTCGCCCAGTAGCAGCCTCATGCTGAGAAATCTGAATAGCCTGATCCGCAAGCTGTTTGGCCTGATCCGAAACCACCAATCGAAGTCGGATATTGGCGCTCCCAATCTCCTCTCCGGCCTTAACCAGCCGAGCATGATGCCCCATCAGCTTCTTGGTCTCCTCCGCCACCCGATCAATATTAGCCTTGGCCTCGTCTCCCATAGTGACTATACGAGTAGTGAGTAGATCGAGATCTAAGGACTTGGCTTCATCAAGTACTCGTACCATGGGGTTACGGGGGAGAAGGTGTTCACCAGTAACTTCGTCAAAAGTAATATCATGAGAGCTTGGATCCAGATCAGGATGACCCGCAAAGGGATTACGAGCCAAGTCGGGACGGTCGATATGAATAACAGAAGGGTTTCCGGACGGGTGCGGAGAAGGTGCAAACTCGCTACCCTCCTCAGTAATATCATGAAGAGGCTGAGCCGGAGGCTGAGGACCGGGCGAAGTTTCGGATAAAGGATGACTCCTCTTCCTCTGCTGAATACCCTCTTCGATGACCCCAAGAAGAGGACGGTAGCCGACTACATCCCCGGAGCGTTGGGTTGAGGGCTTCGGCTTAGCAGAAGTTTTGGAAAGTTTATATTGCTCAAGCCTGTGTCGAAGGTCTGAAGCTTTGGACGTCTTGCCTGCTCCTGATATAAAGAACAAGTGTCACAAACTTACATCACTATACGATTCGAGAAATGCGGTAAATTACAAGTTAAAAAAGGAAAAGAAACACAGTTGTGGTTGTACAAACCCTGGGGAGGAGTGGGATACTGCAATAAGTCCTGGATTTCATTCCAGGACGGGAGCGGGTCATAAAATATTCCTAAGTCCCTATCATTAATGAAGCATGCAGGAGTCAAGAATTCACCTTGAGTCGTCGGAGCCACCTTGGCTGGAATGGTCGGAGAAGACTCACTTGCACCAGTCCCGGCTTTGTCCGCCTTCCCGGTCTTCTCTACCAAAGCCAGATCCTCATCCAACCCCTCAAAAGCCTGGTGGAACGCATCATCCGTCCACTCCTGAATCTCGCCCGCTTGCCCAGGAAGTAGGGCCCCGATGCCGTCGCCACCTTTGTCACCATCCCGACCATCTCCACCCTCGCCTCTTTCCTCCTCTATGTCTTCCTCCTCCCGGGTAAGTGGACAATTGCTGGGGGAGGGACCGTCCGATTTCTTGAGTTTCTTACCTCCGACAGCTGGAGGTTTTGTGAAAGGTTTCCTCTTGCTACTCTCTGCCGTAACACCTTCCTTGGTCTGAGCAGCCGCCCTCTCCTCCGCCGTTTCCCTCAGCTTAACTACAGACTGCTGCGGAAGGATTAAGTTATATTCCAGAAGAATTGCATTTCTAATCAAGAAGGCAGATGATCTATATTTCCCAAGAATGGCTTCTATCTCAGCCGCCGTCTGAACCAGGCGGTCAGTCTCCACAACCGGAAAGCCACCTGTCGCTAGCAAAAATGAGAAAGTATGAGAAGAATCATCGCAATCGGAATAGAAATTATAAGTAAAAGCATCAACTTACATCCAGAGGTAAAGCGCCGGATTGAAACGGAGTCGTCCCTAACAAAGAACCACTCTTTCTTGAACATGCTGAATTTAGAGTACAGGTCCAAGACCGGCTTGAAGGTCACAGCTGACTCCAAGCTAATGTATGGGGATCCTTTCTTGTAGCCTCTCAAATTATATAAGTACCGGATCTCCCGGTTGGAAGGAGGGCGCCCGTACTTCCTCTGAAAGATGACGAAAAGGCTTGCCAGTATGGCATAAGAGTTGGGCTGAAGCTGGAATGGGGCCACCTTTAGATACGTGAGGAAGCTGACTACCCAAGCATTGAGAGGCGGGATAGCACCACACATACAATGGTACCTACTATAAGCAAAGTACCCTTCGGGAGGATTGTATGGCATGACTCCTGGGCCCGGCAACAGCATGAGGGCTCTATCGATCCCAAAGGAACGAGATATAACATCGAGCTGCTCCTCTTTGAGAGAGCTAGGAAAGCAGTCAGGCGGGGAATCCAGTAGCTCCTGGGGACCATGTCCATCCACTAATGACCTTGGGGCGGGCCCATGACGCTCCGATCCTGATTGAGCTGGGGGCACGGCCGAGGACTCTCCTTCGCCCCCGGACTTCCTTTTGTCTGATCGGGTTTCCGCTTTACGGGACATTATCTACAACACCGGAAAAGCATAGTGTTAGAACAAAGGATGTAAACAAGTAAGCATATAATATGGAATTTCACTTAAAAGTTCGAAGTATGAAACACATGTTCACTCGGTACAATAGTTCATTCGGCGAACAGATGCAGCACTTCAATGGTTCATTCGGTAGTATAATATAAGTTTTCATTCGGTGCCCAAAGAACCAAGTTCATTCGGTAAATAAGGACCAAAACTCATTCGGCACTAAGCCCTATTCTCATTCGGTAGTGCGATACAGGAAGCATTCGGCTTTAGAAACCTATCATGTTCATTCGGCGAAAGGACGTATACCTGGTTCGGTACGAGCTTGATTCGGCAAAGAGTTGATTCGGCTAAACTCGTCTCTCTGGTTCGGTTGTTCGGTAAGGAAAAGCAAAGGGGGTATAGCCCCTATATATAGACAAGCGAAAGGCAACCGGATCAACCGGTTCGGCATTCCTCGCCGAACGAACCTATCTCAACTACAGGAAACGCCCAAGCTAAAACAAAGCGCGACACATGCAAACACGTGCCCCGCTTTGGGGGGCAAATGTTGGGTGAATTCTTACCCAGAAGACCTCGAGACCAAGAAACTTGCTTCATTCGGCAGACCCATTCGGCAGGCACCATTCGGCAGACCTCGCTCAACCCCATTCGGCAGGCACCATTCGGCAGACCTCACCCGAACCACCTCCTGCCGTACCAACCGAACCAACCTTCCCAACTCCCACCGAACCACCTCCTGCCGAACCATCTCCCACCGGACCAAGCCTTCCACCGGACCAAATCTCCCACCGGACCAAGCCTTCCACCGGACCAAGTCTTCCACCGGACCAAGCCCTCCACCGGACCAAGCCTTCCACCGGACCAAGCCTTCCACCGGACCAAGCTTCCTACCGGACCAAGCCTTCCATCGGACCAAGCTTCCTACCGGACCATACTTACCACCGGACCGAGACGATACAGAACCAGATTTGCCAGGCCAGATTATATCAGCCCAGGCCCATCAGCAGCTGTATACATCCAAGCCCCCTACCTCCAGCCTCACTCTATAAATAGAGGGGCAGGGGTACAACAATGGGGGACAAGTTTGAGAGCTCAAGCACGGAGAGAACTTTCAAACAACTTTCTTTTACTTGTATCAAAGCTTTGTACTTGTAATCAAAAGAAGAGAAGAGAAATAACATATAAAGTGGACGTAGGCACATTCTGGCTGAACCACTATAAATCTGCGTGTCTTTTTACAGTTTAGCCCCTGCTTTTCATATATTTGCATAAATCACTCAAATCACTAAGAACAACATAAGATCTACTAAATCATACAACTTTGAGGTGTTTGTCCATTTTTTGTGCAAACATGTATTCATATTGATTTTATGATAGTTTTAAAGTGAAAACCCTATTAAATGACATCCAAATACCTTGCAAATTTTTATATAGACCAAAAACAATATTTTGGAGATGGGTTTCAATTTTAAGAATTTTCTGAATTTTTATGGAATTTGTATGAATTTTCTAGTGAAGAAAATGTTTTTTTGGATAATAAATTATTTATGGTTAATTAATAAAAGGGTTGGGATTGAAATTTTTATATGTTGGAAAACCTATTAAAAGAGATTTTGTAGATTTCTCCTAAGTGTATTAATGGTTATATAAAACACTACAACAAAATAACCATATTACAACCTTTCATTTGCAACTAAAAAAAGTTGACAGTTGTTATAGGTATTTTTTAACAACTGTTTTATTTCAGCAGTTGTAATAGGTATTTTATAACAACTGTTTTATTTCAGCAGTTGTAATAATGGCACTTATAACAACCATACTTGTATAGCAGTTGTAATATTTTTTTATAACAACTGTTTTCAACGGTTGTAACAAATATTATATTTCTATCACATATGGGGTTTCAATCTCCCTCCATTAATTTCTTCGACCGCCCAAACCTTAAAAAAAATACTCGCTCCTTTCCTTTTCTCAAGACCTAAACGCCGCAACAAATCTAAACTAGCAAAAAAATTTGTTTTCCCTCCTTGTAATAAAGCCCTAAATCATCGTCGTCGTCGTCGATCGCAGGCCGCCCTCTCGTTCCTAGCTAGATCGCTCATGCTCGCCGCTTGTACGCGCTCGTGCTATCACTCATAGGTTTGATCTCTTTCCTTATTTTCTAATCTGTTGATTTTAATTTCATTTTTCTAGGTTGATTAATTTGATTAGTATTAATTTAGTTTTTTTTAATTCAACAACTTCCAATGTCGGTTTTGTTTAATTTTGGATGATTGATCAACTGATTGCTCCAATTTGAGGTGAAATCCTAGCTTTTAGGTTTATATTTGTTCTAATTCGACGACTTTCAATGTCGATTGTAAGTCTCATTTTAGGAATTAAAAACACAAATTTGTTTGTATTTTCAACGTGAGGTTGTTACTGATCTAGATGTCAGTTGACCTTCAAGTTCATGGTCAATATTTTCTTACTTTTACTTTGACAAATTAAAATAAATTGCATAACTATAATCAAATGAAGTATATTATGATGGCTAAATTTGCGCAAGCTTCTGTTATTTTCTTGCTTCCGTACTGTGTGTCTCTAAGACTTCGTCCTATGATATTCATAGATCAGGTTTTCAAACTTGTATGAAAATCTTATACAAATCAGTATATGGAACAAATCCTCTGTTAATTTTGTCATAGGCTTTATGTAAATCAATTTTGAAGCATAAATTGTGTTAATTCTTTTTAAATCCTCTAACCATTTCATATGCCATAAAAAAAATTCATTTATTATTCTTCCTGGTATAAAAAGTTCATTTTGGTAACCTTTCATTCTGTTGGTAGTAAATTTGCTAGAATTTTTTAGATAACATTACATAAGGAAAAAGGTTTGTAATCAGTGATTTTATTAGGGTTTGCCTTTTTTGGGATTAGATGTATAAAAGTATGGTTATTTTTCTGATAATTTTACTTCAAATTTGGATGTCAAGCATTGCTTTTCATAAATCCATTTTAATCTGATCTCGGTAGAAGTTGAAGAATTTAGCATTCAGGCTGTCTATCCCGATTTTTTATTATCATCAGTCTAAATAGATCATTGAAGTATAAATCGGTGGAAGTTGAAATGGCTTGTCCATATTTTCTCATGCATTCTTGAAAATAGATCATTTCCTTTTCTGAATTAAATAAATTTGAGAAGTATGTTATGGCCTCTTGTGCAATGTCTTCTTGTGCTGATTTTAAATTACCATTCGAATCTAGAATGTATTTCAATCTTTTACTTGATTCAGGAATTGACATTTTGCCACGAATTTTTTTAAAAGTTTTACCTTCTTGAGTCAACCAATTTAGCTTCATTCTTTGAGTATTTTATGTATCAAGTTTCCTTAGGAGATTTGAATGATCCTCGGTTTTCTATCTGTATTGCAATGCAATTTCATCATCAAGTGGGTTTTTGACTAGTTTTTCATAAAACAAATTGGCTTCTTGTATAATTTTCTTATACCGCTTGGCTATTGTCCCAATCTTTTACCAAATTTTTAAAGCCATTTTGGTAGCTTTTATCTTGCCAATGAGAAAAAATAATTGATTGCCTTGAACATTTAGACTTAAAGCCTGGTGTACTATATTTTTGTAATCATTATTCATGCACCAAGAATTATTATATCTCAATGAAATATGGCATTAACTGTGCTGTTGAATATTACTTTGTATATTTTCCCTTGAATATTGTTATACCACTACCACTTTTCTTTTTATTACACGATGATGATGATATGATATGATAATAATGCTGGCACATGTTGAAATAATGTCCAGGGTGGTTAGTTCTACTCATCATCATCTGATCAGCTCTCGCATAACTAAACTGAATTATTCAAGGATTAATTACTGCAAATAGACAAACGCGGAACTAAAGGCATACAGAATTGCGTTTTCAAGGATGAAGCACATAGAAATCCTAATTTATAGTGTTTATAATTGCTTTGAAATTTTACATACATTTGTTTGTGTCTTTCCATTAGGTTCACGCATTAGAGGCATTTTATCAAAATGGACAAAACATGGGTCAACCTGCCAAGGTTTCATTATTTTGATTATTACTTTCATAGTTATGAGCATTTTAGAATGAGTATTAATTTGTTTATTGTTTCGTAGAATGACAGAAGAATATAAGCAAGCGGTTCAAAATTTTGTATATATGCATGCTGAAAGCAAAGGAAATCCAGAAAAAATTATATGTCCCTGCTGTAAATGTAGGAATCTAATATGGCAAACATTAAGGAATGTTGTGTCACACTTGATTTGTTTTGGAATTGACCTAACTTATGATGTATGGATTTTTCATGGAGAAAAACGCCCTTCGCAAAATAAAAGAGATGAACCGACAGATACATACAGAATGTATTTGGATGCACAAATCTGTGATGAGGAGGTAGAAGCTAATGCTAATGAAAGACATGGGGAATGTATTAAGGAAATGATGAAGAATGTCGAAATTCCTTTGTACCATGGTTGTGCAACCCACACAAAGTTATCTGCTATAATACTCCTTTACAAGCACAAAGCGCGAAATGGTATATCTGACACAGCATTTACAGAACTCCTTAAACTTCTCAAGGATATGTTGCCTAAAGAAAACACGCTTCCTGATTCGACATATGCAACAAAGAAATTGCTTCAATCATTTGGTTTAGGCTATAAGCAGATACATGCATGTGTAAATGATTGTTGTTTATTTAGAAAAGAGCTTGCATATAGTGATTTTTGTCCTAAATGTGGTAAGTCTCGTTGGAAAAAAACAAGACTAGTGAAAGCAAGCCAAAATACCTATGAAGGTTTTGAGATACTTCCCATTGATACCAAGATTGAAAAGGATGTTTACATCACCAGAACCATCAGAACAACTAAGATGGCATAGCAGCCATAAGAGTGAAGACGGTAAATTGTGTCACCCAGTAGATTCTTCTCAATGGGCTATGATTGATAGAATGTATCCTTCTTTTGCTTCTGATCCACGAAATTTAAGGCTTGGTCTTGCATCTGACGGCTTTAATCCTTTTGGTAATTGGAATTCTGCATATAACTGTTGGCCAGTGTTTCTTGTTGCTTACAACTTTCCTCCATGGCTTTGTATGCACAAAGATAATATGATGCTATCTTTGTTAATTCCTGGACCACGACAGCCGGGGAATGATATTGATGTATATCTACAGCCACTTATTGAAGATTTGAAAAAATTATGGGATAAAGGGGTGAAGGTGTATGATGCTTATACTCGTAGTGAATTTAGATTAAATGCTATTTTGATGTGGACAATTAATATTTTCCAGCTTATGGAAATTTAGCTGGTTGCACTGTAAAGCGTAAGAGAGCATGTCCTGTTTGTGGCATTAATACATGTTCAGTATGGCTACCATTTAGTAAGAAGTGTGCATACATGGGTCATAGACGATTTCTTGAACCTAACCACGAATATCGTCAACGGAAAAACTTATTTGATGGAACCATAGAAAATAGACAAAAGCCTCAAATACAAACCGGTGTTCAAATCTTTGACGATGTTCAAGATATTAGTAATGATTGGGGAAAAAATCAAAAGATGAAGAAAAAGGTGAAAGGAAAAGGAAAAGGAGTGAGATGAAAAAAGGATATAAGATGTGGAAAAAGAGGTCCATTTTTTTTGATTTGCCTTATTGGAAGGTAAAATTAAACTAGAATAAAGTTGTTTTTCATTTTCTATTTATGTTTGCTACGTAGTACGTTATTATTACTTAATGATATGTGTTTTTTCAATTTCTTAGGCACTCCCTTTACGGCATAATTTGGATGTGATGCATGTTGAAAAAAATATTGGTGAAAGTATTCTTGGTACATTGCTTGATATCAAAGGAAAATCGAAAGATGGCCTCAAATCACGACAAGATCTAGAAGCGATGGGCATTAGAAAAAAGTTGCACCCCATAGACATTGGAAATAAAGTATTGCTTCCAACCGTGCCATGCACCTTAACAGATCAAGAAAAGGAGATCTTTTACAGTAGAATGAAGAATTTAAACATGCCAGATGGATATAGCTCAAATATTGGAAAATGTTTTGCAAAACAAGACAAGATCTCAAGTTTTAAGTCTCATGATTATCATGTTTTGATGCAACAACTGTTGTCTGTAGCATTAAGAGGACTTCTACCTATAGGGATAAGAAATGCACTACTACGACTATGTTCATTTTATAATGACATATGCCAAAGAGTGCTTGATAGAGATAAATTAGAATTATTGGAGTATCAAATTGCATTAACACTATGCGATCTAGAGAGGTTCTTCCCCCTTCCTTTTTTGATATCATGATTCACTTGACAATACATTTAGGGAGGGAAGCAAGAATATATGGACCGGTCCATTATCGATGGATGTATCCATTTGAGAGGTAAAATTTATTAACAGTACTTAAAGTGGTTAATAGTATATGCAGTTATGAAAGTAATTTGTTTATGCATTTTGGTTATAGGTATATGAAAATATTAAAGGGGTATGTTAAAAATCAAGCACGGCCTGAAGGGTGCATTGATGAGCGCTATTCTGCCGAAGAATGCATGAAATACTACTCTAGATATATTAAAGATGCATTACAGATTGGAGAGAGGAAAAATCACAATGAAGTGGAACAAAATGATTTTATACTCGAGGGGCATCCTATTTCCAAAGGAAAACCTATGACAGTCGACGCGAAGGTGATTAATGCTGCTCATCGATATGTCTTGTTTAATACGGAAGAAGTAGAGCCGTATATAGAGTACGTATAAGTTCAACTCAACTATGATCTATAAAATAAATTAGATCTTTAATTACATTTATGTATGCAGAATGCACAAAGAGGAGCTAAGATGTTTACATCCTCATCTTTTACGAGATGATTTGGAACTTTCAAAGTTGCATTCAGAGACTTTTAGTTATTGGTTTGAAAAAAAGGTTGAAAGTTATATTTAAAAAAAACTATTAACGATGAAAGGATTACATCATCATAAATCTTTATTTAATATATTATACTTGTCCAGGTTAAAGATGATAGACGTGTACCCAATGTTAGCAACATAATAAAATGGCTTTCATACGGACCTCGTTTGCAAATAATTTCTTATTCTGGCTATATTATTAATGGTCGACGTTTTCGTACGAAAGACTTCGAGAAGGGTACACAAAATAGTGGTATTTCCATTGAGTCAAGTACTGTTTGTGTGAATGGGTCCATTGAGAAGGTAATATACTATGGGGTCTTGCGTGAGATTTTCTTGTTGGATTATCGTCAATTTCAAGTTGCCTTGTTTAAGTGTGATTGGGCAAATATCTATCGTGGAGTTAAGGTTGAAGATGGATTTACATTAGTCAATTTACATCAGTTCCAAAATCAATTTGCAAGCGACCCTTTCATCTTAGCAACACAAGTCGTACAAGTCTTCTACTCTAGAGAAAGTAGTTCTTCAAATTGGTATGTTGTGTTGAGAGCACCCTCTAGAGGGTTTCATGAGTTGGAAAAATATGATGAGGATGAAGAGTCAACTAGTAAACCACTAGATGAGTCACTACTTGATGATATAGACGTAGATACTAGGGATGAAAGTTACATAAGGAAGGATTGTGATGGCATTTTGGTATGATATAAGCATACTTTATTGATTTCTTAATTTACGCATAGTCGTTTAAGCATAAAACTCGATCGATAACTAATTTAGAGTGAACTTTGTTACTTTGTTACTTTCAACTTGCAAATTTAGAGCACCCTCTTAATTTAGTGTGACGTTCTAATTCTTTGTAAATTATTATGTTTTTTATAGGTCGACCACTTAGTAGAAGAAGAGTGAACTTGTAGTATCAATGGGGAAGAGGGAGCAACATGACGGAAAGGTATTCAAACATGATATCTTTTGTCTACAAATAGCACATTTGTATTCAAGTACCCAAAACAATTTAATGAAAAAAACTGGCAGTATTAAACTATCTTTATCTAGAATGTTGTTCCATTTTTAGCCTTCTTTTTACTTGCTTCTTGAATAACTACTTCGTAGTTAGATTTATATGGCAAACTAAATGTGTTTGGCATCTCTCTGTTAGAATAAGCAATTTCACGTATATTTACTTTCCTGCAATCACGACACCAGATTAACCGGTTCCACACAATTTAAGCTAGTTTATAATGTATTCACGTACTTTCTAATATGATATTTATGTCCAAATAAAGCATGGAGGAAATGTGAATATCAAATAGAAAAGGCAAGACAACTAATTTACAAAGAAGATTAGAATACGCTATTGAAATAAGTACCCATCCTTGTTCTTATCAAGTTCTTCAAAAAAATTCTTAGCTGATGTTGCATCTAAAGTATCGGTCTCGTTATGTTCTTCATCATAGTTCTGTGTGAATCAAATAGCCCATGAAAAAACTTGAAAATCAAGCTTTCCATCTTAACCCATTCAGGGAGGAGAAAAGACCATAAAGAAAATAAATAAATATACCATGCACCTAAATATACCTAAATCAAAGTTGATTGCCATCTCCATAATGATTATCTAAGTTGTTTAGAATTTACACAAGATTAGAAATATTTGCTAATATGGCAGTTATAATATATGGTGGGCACTAGACAACACCAATACGCATTTTTGAATTGCTTAGCATTATTTTGGATAATATCACATATATTCACTGAAGATTCAGGAGGACTAGATATTCAAAAAAAATTCACAACAGCTATTGCCTATTTATGTGATGTTAATATTACTATTAGTTTCATTACAGTGGGAGTAGAATTTGTTCCCTTTGCAATGCCTTTGAGTTGCATCCGATGCCTATGAATTTTATTTCTGATTGATGCTATCATACTACACCTTCTTCGACCGCTTCGACCTCTACCTTCGGTCGCCCATCGACCAATGTTTTGCTTACTTCACTCAGATTATGATGCTTTGTCTGATATGTCAAATGATAAAAACTAGTGAGAATCAACTACAAAATTACAAGAGCCTATTTTGAAAGATATTATTACCATGCACTGCATTTTTCAAAAAGGTTAATTTGCAATTCAGGCAAAAAGATAGTTGCAATTACAAGAGCCTATTTCTATACTATCATATGACGCTTAAGTTAGCATGTATTTCACTGACTTCAATTTTGGTATTTCAGAGCTCAAAGACAGCGATCAAACGAGCAAAGAGGCAGAATCTTGCTGCACTTGCAGCTTTTCGTGCTGCTGATGGGAGGGCTGATGGTGTTAGAATCAACGAAATCCAAGGTGACCATCTTGATGTTGCTAATTTGCTTCGGGATTTAAATTGTGCTGTAAGAAGATCTCCCCGAAAGCATACTGAACACCCAATACGACCCCCTCGTCCACCTGGAAGCAACCTTGGCCATACTACAAATCTGATACAGTCCCCTCCTCCACCCACTAGCAGCCCTGTCCATACTACAAACCCAATACAGCCTCCTTCTCCACCCACTAGCAGCCCTGTCCATACTACAAACTCGATACAACCCCCTCCTCCACCCGCAGGCAACCCTATACATACTTCAACCCCCTTAGATGTCACTCCAAGCCAGCTTCCATCAGATTCTGGTGAAGGTTATACATTGAAGAAACCTAGAAAAAAAAGAGGGAGGACAATGTTGAAATCATTTGCTATGTTACCGAGTGAGAAGCCGGAATTAGAGTTTAATGAACGAGGACAAGCCATAGGTCCCAATTCCAAGCATTTGTCATCATATATTGGAATTCTAGCAAGGGAGATGGTGCCAATGACCATTAGCGAATGGAAGAAAGTCGACGATGAATTGAGGGATGATCTATGGACTTGTATTCAGGTAATTGGTTTCATCGTTAGTATTTATTGTAATTGGCGTTCTGTTTCTTGGTAATTCATGCAAGTTGTTGTCATGAACTGTTTCTTAGTATTTAATGTCGGTAATTGGCTGTCATCCAAAATTTGTGCCATAAGCTGTAATTGGCTGTCATCCAAAATTTGTAGCTCGCAATAATGTCGGTAACAAATTAACTGACTAAGCTATGGTTAACCTCCACGAATTTTTTAACTTGCTGCTTTTGCATGCCTTTGTTATCTTTACATCAGTTCTTTGGATTTTGATTGATGTACAATGCCCAACACAACAACAAAGTGGAGGTGGCTGTTTCATTTTTGTATGGTTGTATGTCTAGGTTCCTCATGTGAACTGTTTGTAATAGACACATTGTGCTACCATTTTATTTTGTTTTGACTGTTTATCACTTGGACATTTGCAACATTTAAGGATTTGTGTGCTTAATAACAATGGCATTGAAGTATTTGTTTAATATTCTATGTATTCTTGTTGTGCAGTCGAGATTCAAGGTGGATAAAGTGTACAAGGATTACTTGTTAATGATGCTGGGACAACGATGGAAGGAGTCGAAATCAAGATTAGTTGCAGCTATCAAAAAAGCATCCACTTGTCCCGACTCTACTTATAGAGTAGAAGACTTAAAACCAGATAATATAAAGAGCGTTGAAGAGTGGAATGCTTTTGTAAAGGAAAAATTGTCGGAAAAGTTTAAGGTGGTTATTTTTATTTTATTGATTAAAACTATTAAATTTATTACATTTTCTTATATCATATTTATTGAATTTATCTTATGTAGGAAACTAGCCAAAAATTCAAAGCTAGGAGAGATAAGAATAAATTTCCACATACCATGAGCCGAATGGGTTATGCAAGATTGGAAGAAGAAATGGTAAGTAAATGTTAAAAACTTAATCAGTACAAATTCCAAAATTTTAACATTGCAATCCCATTTGATGTATATTGATTATTGCTAAAGTATTTTTTATTTGTTATTACTTGTACGTTCTTAAGCTCTTATGCTATTTTTGTAGAAAAAGGAAAGTGCAACGTCTGAAATCAGTAGAGACGAATTGTGGTGTAAAGCCCATACCAGAAAAAATGGAGAACTCCCAAATTCAGTTGTTGCCGACATCATAGTAAGGATAATTTCAAATATACGAAATAAGCAAAAAAAAAAGTGACCGCGGCTTTATGTTATTATTAATGTAGTATTTTTTTAGTTGCTTAATATTGGTGTTTTTTGAATTTGTAGTCTAAGATAAAAGAGCATAATGCCATGAGTCAGAGTTCTCAGGGAACAACATCAATTACTCAAGATGGAGTGTCAATGCTTTTTGGTCAGGAACATGGCGGACGTGTAAGAGGATTAGGCTTTGGGGTTGTACCATCTCATCTGCGTATTCATCGGGCTAATTTAGGTGAAGTACATGCGTTGCGAAACCAAGTTAGTGGCATGGAGGCTAAATTACAAGAGCTTACTGCGATTATACTGGTAAGTGTTAATTAGCTATGCTAATGAATATGTGACATGTTCTTACAAATTACTAGTTATATATGTAATAATACAATCTTTACAAGATATGAAAGGAAAGCGAAGAGTCAATGAGGAAATTCCAGAGACTCCTCCTGCTAATACGCCTCAGGTACCGTTTCCATATGTAAGTTTCTAGTGATTTAGTATAGAACTTGACTAGGACATCCGCATATGTTTCCATATGTTGCTGAGTTATAGTATAGAACTTGGCAGCAGACTTGCTTTTATTTATTTTTCAGATGTATTTTGGCATTTAAAAAGCGAGAAAATTATTTTTACAAAATATTTATTTACAAATTAAGAAAATTGCATTTAAAAAGTATGATGGATGGATCATCGTAAAGCCATCCCATTGAAGGAATATCACCATTCACTCTTTTAAGAACTTTGACAAATGGATCAAAAACTTTAACTACAGCTCCACATTGTCCCAAAATGTCAGACTACTGATGATTCTTGTAGCCTGAAACATTACAAAATAACACTTACAGTAATAAACTTAATGCTACGCAATACTTATAATACAACAACAAGCTCAATAAAAATCTAATACTAGCAACGTTTTTTCTATTAATAAACAGGAAGTTGGACTTTATATTAATAAACAGTAAGTCGTCAACTTTATATTAATAAACCGCAAGTCAAAATTTTTATTAATAAACATCAAGTTAGACTTTAGAATCCAACATATTAGCTATATAGAAAATGATGACTATCACAATTATAAGTGTCCAACGCTCAATTCTAGACTATGTTAGGGTGTCAAATGAGTGCAGGCATCTTCTTTCTCAGATTTTTTTAGCAAATCCTGAAATGGTATCTAATGCCTTAACATAATTATATACCCACATTCTAAATTGAGATACAAACAGACTGAAATTGAAACGGTTTGAAGGTGGCAAAGAGATTGACCATCCATGTAGATGTGGAATGATATGGTCGCCTCGTTAAGCCACGTATACATATTATCCAGGTCACGTCAGGTCGCATTAGAGATGCTCTCGTAGCAACCGCATTAAGGCCTCTTACATTCCAAGAGAGTATCGCTATTATTTTAAAGCAAAGGGCATTCTTCTTTTGCACACAGACGAACAATAATCATCCTTACTCCTGTCTATTTTTTGATTACTTCCTTTTATTTTTCTCCATAGATCATCCCATTCCTTATTTTTGGTAACAAACTCGTGCTAGTTTTCTTTCTAGCTTAAAGTTAATGGTGGGAGTTGATGTGAACTTGAGCTTCCACGATTGGAAGAGAGTGTCATCCCACTTCTTTGGACCTGCGCTAACTGTGCTGAAACATCAACGAAGCAAGATTTAGAATTTATGGTTGTACTTGGTACTGAATTAATTATTTGCTTTTCCGAATTTACATCATCCGATGATGATGATGATGATGATGCTTTGGAGTTATATACAGATCTATGATTGGTGCACTTCCACACTTCGTTTTCAGCTAGTCAACAGTGTGTTCAATCCTTAGTTTCCTGCTAGAATTCCTATACATCTGTTGTGATCCTGTGCTCATCGCTTTAGCATTTTCCCTACATTATACTACTGCAATAATTCAGGATATGTGTTTTAATTCTACTGCCTGCACTTAATTTTGATTTTAAATCATTGTCAGGCTCCAGTTAGCATCATTGTCGTCCACTTATATTTCAGTCACTTCAGACATAACTAATTTTGATAGATTAGAAGCTAGCCTCTGCATCTCTGTACCACACTTCATCTCAAATCAATTCCAACCTAAATAAAGTCAGACTACCCGTTTCAGTTCATAGCATGTCATTTCACATCTGGTAGTATCTGGATTGCAACAGTCCAGTTTATAACATGATCCACACCATAATTAGTCTAATGTATTCGTAAATTATTTTTGAATTCCGATATACACTGACTGATATAGTCCTACATTCGTAGTTTAGTTCCATGTCTTTTTCTGAGTTGCTATACATATACCATAATTAGTCTAATGTATTCGTAAATTATTTTTGTGCAGTCACACCGTGAGAGCAATACTCTGACTGTTGAAGGACGGCCTAAATGGGATGCAAGGCATGCTGGAATTGAGGTCGGAAAATGTAAAATATTGAGTTGGCAAAAGCAAGTTGTTGCAGAAGGAACGGTAGTATCCACTGATCCTGATTGTTTGGTGCAATTTAAAAAACTAGGACCAGATGGTTGTAAAGTTTGGGTTGATGTGGCGGTGGATCCGGAAGCTTTCTTGTGGAGGCCGAGTTCCGAGATGTGTACTATTGGAGAAGCAGTTGGATCGACCGTGGCTTGGCATAAAGACTTCGTTGCCTTCGACTAGTGTATTTCCTTAGGGTATGTGTTTTGCGATATAAAACTTTATCTTTCTTATGTATTTTGTGTTGTATCCTATTTTGGAATGGTTATGTGAGAATGTTGTTTTGGTACTGTTTTAGTTGGTGATGTGAACGAATACTTTAGATTGTTTTATTTGGTATGTATTATGTTTTGTTAGAATTATATAAATATTAATATTTATGAATGAATTTGATTCAGTTATGTATATTTATAGTTTTGGTAAATTATTAAATGGTGCATGCAATTATATTTTTGGGTTTAAATTACAATTGATGTGGTTGTAATTAAAGTATATTACAACTGTGGAGGAGGTCGCAGAACATACTAAACTGCAACTGCGTGTAACAGTTGTAGTAGGGATAACTACAATGGTGGCAACGTAGTTGTCATACCTGCTATATAACTACAACAGTTATCCAGCAGTTGTCATACGTGCTACAACACGAAATGTTACATATCTACAAGAGTTACCAACAGTTGTAAAATGGTTATTTGCAAGGGTAAGAAACAGTTGTAATACAAAATATCACAACGGTTATATGCAACTAAAGAACACAGTTGTAAAAAATTGATAGTCTTTTACAACTTCTTAAAATACGACTGTTGTTCCACCATTGTAATATATCTTTTACAACTGTGTTCCACCGTTGTAATATGCCTCTTTTGTTGTAGTGAAATTATTTAATGTATGGGACTTAAATGTTTTATATAATTAAAAAAGAAAAAGGGGCTTTTTGCAAATAAATAAATTTGTTAAATCTAGAAAGTCGGTAGCACTTTTGAAAAGAGAAACTTGTAACTAATCAGATTTAGACAAACAAGGGAGGGTTAGGTACAAAAGAATAGTTTAAAAGTAAAAATAAACATGTTTTTCACTGTTTCGATACCTTCGACACCAGGTTCCGCCTCCATGCCTTCGCCTCCGACACAGTTGAAACCAATGCACATGTTATTAGGGAACTGGTACGTAGTGAATTGGAAGAGGGCGAAAGGTATAGAGTTGAAACCAGGGGTTCCGAAGGGGTTGAGGCTTTGCTTTGATTTTAAAGGAAAATGCGCATGCTTACTTTCGACTGAGATGCTTTCGACTTAGTTAGCTTTCAACTAGGACAAATGGTTTAAAAGGAAATGGTTTCGATTGGATTGCACCTTTTTTTTAAATGATTTCTTTCGAATAAGTTGAAACCTTTAGCTGCCGCTTCCTTTCTTTCGATCTAGATAGTTTCATAGGGGTTATTTTGTTTTCTAAAAATTTGGCCACCTCTCCAATGCTTTCGAAGGGATGGTTTCGATACCATCACTTCTTTTCTTAGGAAAGGGTTTTGAAAAGAATGCTTTCGACTTTATTGAGTTTCTGATCTTTTTGCTCTACTTCAAGGCATAATCCAAATGGTTTCGACCGAAACAGTTTTCAAAGGTTTCAAAGGGGTAAATTTTTGAATGGTTTTGAAAGGCTTCCACATGTTTTAAATTGAATCCAAAGGCTTTCGAAAGGTTTAGTATTTTAATTCTTTTGAAGGAGTTTTAATGAATGGTTTCGAAAGGGGTAGTTCCTCAGGGTTTCGAAAGGGTCCAAAGGAAAGGTTTTTCTTGTGTTTTCGAAAGGCAATTTTAAAGGTTTTAAAAAAGGGTGTCTAATGTTTTAAAGTTTTCGAAGAAAGAATTTTATTGGTTTTGAAAGGGTTACTTTCAATGGTTTTGAAAGGGTTACTTTCAATGGTTTTGAAAGAGTTGCTTTCAATGGTTTCGAAATAGTTGCTTTCAAGGGTTTCGAAAGGGGTACTTTCAATGATTATGAAAGGGTTACTTTCAAAGGTTTCGAAGGGGTTGTTTAAAGGTTTTAAACAAAGGATTTGAATATATAAATAGACAGAAGAGCCTAAGTGTTTTCAAGTTAAAAAGGACTTTAACTTATTTTGAGGGATAGGCAATCCTCATTAAAACTCATCAACATTATTTTGAGTAAAGTATATGTAACATGGTAAAATAGCTTAAAGTAAAGCTAAAGATATTTTTTCCTTATATATGTATGATTTAAAGGATCAAATCATTTGAAAAGGTGTTTCAAGGAAAATTTAAAGGGTAGTTAACCCTAAGAGAATGACTCAGATTAGAAGACTAAATAGGACTTGTGTAGGGTCGCGCCCTATGCTCATTAGCTATTAGCCCCTAGCTAATTTAGTCTTGAATTCCAGTGTGTAGGGCTTAGTCAGAGGTAAGATAAAATGTTAGTTACACACAAAATGGAATATTTATGTATAGAGGTAGGTTATTGGTAAGCCACAAAACAATTAGGATCAGTTGACCCTTGGAGATATAAGTTAAGGATATACCGTCCAGAAGTTTTGTCTAACAGCTGCTTAGACCATTTGATATTTAATTGGTAGGCCCGAGTCAGCCAAATAGGCAGTTAGTCCAGTTTGAGGGCAGTCAGCACAGATAGTCCATTTATTACCTGCATATAACATAACGGATCTTGTTATTATTTTATTATTAAAATTAGTTTGGTTAACCAATTTGGTTGCCGGAAAGGATTTGCAAAATATTTTTTTTGAAAAGGATATTAGTAAGGGGAAACCCTTCTGCTAAGCGACGTGATCTCACCCAATATCAATAAACTGGGATGTAACAGAATTATTCACACCAGGCTTTATGTCTGACTCGAAGTTTTTGTTTCCCCTTAAACTCTCGGGCGCTCAAAATTGATTTGAGTAGGCTGAGGGTTAAGGATTACAAGTATTTGAGATTTTGGCAAATAAAGTTTCCGGAGATGAGCAGGTGGCTGTCAGATAGCTATATAGGAGTTTCAGCTTATTTTGTTTCAATTCCGCTATGTATATTACGTCAGTATGACTGTATTTCTCTGATCAACCAAGGATGCATCATCATATGTCGCTCTTGATGTATTTTTGTAAATTATATTTGATGATTGTCTGGGAAACTTTTTGGGATTTATGTAACATGGATATGAATTATTGTTTTGAAATGTAATCAGCTAAATGTTGTTTTGAAATCTTTGATTTGGTCATATTCATGTGCTTTTGATATTATGGATACCATTAGCATTACCGTATTTTTTCACCAGAAGTTAATACTATGGATGACTACAGCATCTGTAGCGCTTAGCTTTTGGCCTCAAGATACAGAATGTTACAACTTGGTATCAGAGTGTAGGTTTATGAAAAAATTTAAACTAAAAATGATTTTGAAAACATAATCCTAAGGAATTAGAGAAAGATTGGGGTTTGGGATAACGCTATAGTAACATACTTGTATTGCAATATATAAGTATGCGCTTAATCTCTAGTCTCTTATCTTTGTTAGGTTATCTTTCTGTATCTCATGAGATTTGAATACAGATATGGATGGTAGAAGAGGAAAAGTTAACCCAAGAAAGGGAAGCACTGATGGGAATGCCGGACCTAATTCCAAGAGAACTCAAGGTCAGGCACAAGAAGAGAATATGGGTGTTGGAGTCATGTAGGTTGGAATGGAAGATATGTATCAGTTTTTCAGGAATATGATGTAGGCGGGAGTTGTAGCCGTAGTATTAGGAGGAAATGCTGCAGTAGCAAGGGTTCCGGTAGTTAACCATTTTACTAAGCTGAGTGGAAATTACACTAAGCTTGGAGGGAAGCCATTTATTGGAACGGAGGATGCCATTGAGGTGGAAAACTGGTTATTGCACTACGAAAGGATCTTTGCAGATTTGGGGCTCAATGATGAGCAGAAGAGGAGGTTGGCATCTAGACAGCTTCAGGGAACTGCATTGTTTTGGTGGAATAGTGTGACTGTGGCGGTGGATGAGGAGACTATGACCTACGAAGATTTCAAGAGGAGGTTCTAGGAGAGGTTCATGTCTGTTATGGTAAAGTCGGCTCTGATCAGAAAGTTTGCTGAGTTAGAGCAGGGTGAGATGTCTGTTTTGGAGTATGCCAGAAGGTTTGAGGAGTTGGCTAGATATGGATATCCTTCAGTAGACACAGTGATGAAGAGGAATGAAAATTTCATTCGGGGTTGAAGCCAGAGTTAGCCAGGGCTACATTACCTCATATTAGAGATCCTTCTGATGTTGTTGTGGAGATTGCCTTGAGGCATGAGGAGATTTTTGATTCTCTAGAGAAGAGAAAGGCTAAGGAGGTCCACGTTGGACAGGTTCAAAAGAGGAAGTTCCTTCCTAAGGAAGGTGCTCAAAAGGGCGGAGCAGCTAAGAAAGGGAAGTATGAGATTGTCTGTTTTAAGTGCGATAAGAAGGGGCATTTTGCTAATGAGTGTCGTGCTGGAAAGGCAAAGGAAATGGTCGAGAGGAAGAATGTCAAGTGCTTTAACTACGACCAGATATGCCATTATAAGAATCAGTGTAAGGAGCCCGCTAAGGATGGAAAGGGTAAGGTGTATGCATTGGAGCCTGCAACTTTGAAACCAACAGCTCAAGAGAAGGGAAAGGTAGTTTTGGGAGGTACGCTTCAGATTCATGGTATGTCTGTTAGCATTCTATTTGATATTAGTGGATTGCATTCTTTTATATCCAGATGTTTGATAGATAAGCTTAACCTTGAACCCACATATTTAGTTACTTCTTTACGGGTTGCGAATCCAATAGGAGGGTATGCAACTCTAGGGTTGAGGTGTGACCAGTTAGAGTTTGACCTGTTAGGTCATACTTTTGTTTGTAATTTGCATGTGTTTGATTTTGTGGGGTTTGGAATTATTCTTGGGATCGATTGGTTAAGTGAGTATGATGCTAGGATATTTTTCCAGGATAGGAAAATATCTCTTAGACACCCTAATTGTAGCAGCAGGATTATTTGTACCGTAGAAGGTTCTAGCGGTGAGACGTATGCTTTGTTGGGTGTTATGGAATCATATGATTAGTTGAGTCAAGTTTTCATGGTTAGAGAATTCGTAGATGTTTTTGAGCCTGTAGTTGGATTGCCACCAAAACGAACCATTGAGTTTCAGATAGATTTGGTTCCGGGAGCAAAACCAGTGAGTAGGCCGCCAAGCAGGACGACCCTTCAAAGATGAGGGAGTTGAAGGTGCAGTTTGTGGATTTGGAAGGCAAGAGTTTTATCAGGCCGAGTAGTTCGCCTTGGGGTGCAACAGTAGTGTTTGCTAAGCAGCAAGATGGATCGTTGAGGCTATGTATCGATTATCGTAAGTTGAATGAGAGGACGATAAAGAATCGATATCCATTGCCCAGAATTGACGATTTGTTCGACCAGTTGAGTGGAGCTAAGGTATTTTCCCAGTTGGATTTGGCAATAGGATTCCATCAGCTCAGGGTAGTAGAGGATAGTATACTTTTAACGGCATTTAGGACCAGATATAGGTCGTACAAAGGGTTAGTTATGCCGTTCAGACTGACTAATACGCCAGCTTTCTTTGTGGATTTAATGAACCGAGTTTTCCGAGAGCACTCGGATAGGTTCGTATTGGTCTTCATAAATGATATCTTGATATACTCTAAGGATGACAGAGAGCATGAAGTTCATCTTAGAGTGGTGCTTGAGACGCTGAGGCAGCATCAGCTGAAGGTGAAGTTTTCGAAGTGTCAAATCTGGAAGAAGGAAGTGAAGTTTCTTGGTCATGTAGTCTCAAAGAGAGGGTTGTCAGTGGATCCGACTAAGATTGAGGCGATGAATAGTTGGAAGAGACCCAAGACAGTGACTGAGATAAAGAGTTTCCTAGGGTTGGCTGGTTATTATCGGAGATTCATTAAGGATTTTTCGTGGATAGCAGCACCGATGACCAATCTAACGAGGAAGGATGTGAAGTTTGTGTGGAGCGATAAGTGTGAGGAAGCATTCTAGGGTTTGAAACACTTACTGACCCAGGCACTTGTGTTGGTTGTTCTGGAAGGGAATCAGGATTTGGTGGTTTATACAGATGCGTGTAGAACAGGATTAGGAGTTGTGCTGATGCAGAAAGGTAAAGTGATTGCCTATGCTTTTAGACAGCTTAGACCGCATGAGGTCAGATATCCGACACATGATTTGGAATTGGTTGCAGTGATTTTTGCTTTGAAGGTGCAGAGACATTACCTTTTAGGAGAGAGGTTTGAGTTATATACAGATAATAAGTCGCTGAAGTATTTGTTCTCTCAAAAGGAGTTGAACATGAGACAGCAGAAATGGTTAGAGTTTACAGCCGCTTATGATTTTGGGATTGAGTACACACCAGGGAAAGGCAACAAGGTTATAGATGAACTTAGCAGGAAACATCAGAATGCAGTGTTAGCAATGATTGTTGAGTGGAAAGGTTTGGAAGCATTGGCATATTGTAGAGTGCAGTGAAGATCTGAGGCTGGGTCTAGCGGAGATACCGTAATGTTATCTTGTTTAGAAGTTCAACGAGTGATAATCGAAAAAATTGCTTCTAAACAGGAAGAGGATCTAGTATTAGCTGAATGGATCAGGAAGCTAAGAGATGGAACCGAGTGCAATGACTTAAAGGACTTCAGCCTTGACCGGAATGGGTGGTTGAGAAAGAAAGGAAGATTATGTGTTCCAAGTGTAGGAAACATAAGGAAAGAATTCTTGGAGGAATGCCATCGTTCAAAGTTCTCTATTCATCCAGGAGGTGCTAAGATGTATCAGGATATGAAGAGGAGTTTCTTCTCGGACGGTATGAAGCAGGATATTGGCTTATGTGTAAAGCAGTGCTTGAATTGCCAACAGGCAAAGGCCGGACACCAGAAGCCAAGTGGGTTGCTTCAGTAATTAGATATTCCAGTATGGAAGTGGGATTCTATTTCTATGGACTTTATTGACGGGTTGCCAAGGTCGAGCAGAGAAAATGAAAGTGTATGGGTCATAGTGGATTGATTGACCAAAAGTGACCATTTCATTCCAGTTAAGTCCACCAGGACGGCACCTATTCTAGCGAAGTTGTTTATCAAGAATGTAGTTAGACTGCATGGAATTCTTAGTAGTATAGTAAGCGACAGAGATTCCTTATTCACTAGTGAGTTCAAAAAGAGTCTATAGGAAGTTTTGGGAACCAAGCTCAAGATGAGTACCGCTTACCATTTACGGACAGATGGGCAAACGGAAAGAGTTAACAAAGTCTTGGAAGATTTGTTAAGAGCGCGTGTTCTAGATTTCGAGGGATCATAGGAAGACCATCTGCATTTAGTCGAGTTTTTGTATAACAAAAGTTATCAGATTAGTATTGGGATGGCACCGTTTGAATTTTTGTATGGAAGGCCATGCAAATCTCCCGTTTGTTGGTTGGAGACCGGAGATAGGTTGGTTCTTAGTCCAGATTTGGTTAGAGAAACTGCAGAAAAGGTTGAGGTTATTTGAGCTAGAATGAAGGAGGCCCAGTCTAGATAGAAGAATTATGCAAATAAGAGACGGAAAGACTTAGAGCTCTCAGTTGGTGATCAGGTTTTCATCAAGGTGTCACCGATGAAGTGTGTGATCAGGTTTGGGAGATCAGCAAAGTTGGTACCGAGATTCATTGGACCTTTTTCTATTGTTGAGAGGATCGGGAAACCCGCATATAGAGTTGAGTTACCGAGCAGTTTGGCAGTTGTCCATGTTGTTTTTCATGTTTCTCATTTCAGAAAATATGTTAGAGACCTGGAGACTACTATTGCACCGACTATAGTGAGAAAGCCAGTTTGCATTTTTTCGAGAGATGAGAAGAGGCTTAGAACCAAGATGGTCATATTAGTCAAAGTCCAGTGGAGTGACGATGACAGGGACTGTAGTTGGAAGGTTGAGAGAAGGATTAGAGATACTTATCCTAACATGTTTGATGGTATATTTTACCCTCTTGTTTGATTTGTTGTGTACCTTAATGTAATTTCGAGGATGAAATTCTTTAAGGAGGGGAGTTTGTAACACCCTAGATTTTTGGTAACATTATTTAGGATATTTGATTAGCTAAATAAAATAAAATAATGTGTTGATTAGGGGAATGAGATTTGATTTTAATTAAGGGTAGCCATGCCATTTAAAAACTAATGAATTAAGAAAGAGTTTACAATGAAATATAAAAGGGGTAAAATAGGAAAGAGGCCATTCCTATATCCTCCAAACCTTGGCCTTATATTATACTACACGTTCATTTCATTTTGAAAATTTTAAAACAAGAGGTCGACCACGATTAATAAGGAAAAGAGGAAGAATATTAAGAAAAGATAAAGGAAAGGCTAATTCAAATCAAATCCATTCAAATTTCAAGCTCCATGATCTCTAAAGCTAAGGTGAATAATGTTTACATCTCAAATCTTTTATGATTTTGGTTTTAAGATGAATTCCGAAGTATTTTGCATTGATTCGCCATGTTTTTGAATGATGGAATGATTATATATACTTGTTGATGATTTATGTATATTCATATTGAATTTATAATAGGTTTTAAGGTGAAAACCTTATTAAATGATATCCAAACGCCTTGTAAATTTTTATATAGACCATAAATAATATTTTGGAGATTCAATTTTTAGAATTTTCAAAATTTTTGTGGAATTTATTTGAATTTTCTAGTGAAGAAGTGTTATTTTGGATTATAAATTATTTATGGTTAAATAATAAAAGAGTTGGGTCTGAAATTTTTATATGTTGGAAAACATATTAAAAGAGATTTTCCAGAATTTTTGTTGATTTTTCCTAAGTGTTTTAATGGTTATATAAAATTATTTAAGGTATGGGACTTAAATGCTTTATATAGTTAAAGAAGGAGAAGGGTATTTTTGCAAATAAATAAATTTGTTAAATCTGGAAAGTCGGCAGCACTTTTGAAAAGAGAAACTTGCAACCAATCAGATTTAGACAAACAAGGTAGGTTATGTACAAAAGAATAGTTTAAAAGTACAAATAAACATGTTTTTCACTGTTTCGATACCTTCAGCACCAGGTCCTGCGTCCATGCCTTTGCCTTCGACACAATCGAAACCAATGCACATTGTATTAAGGAACTGGTACGTAGTGAATTGGAAGAAGGCGAAAGGTATAGGGTCGAAACCGGGGGTTCCGAAGGGGTTGAGGCTTCGCTTTGATTTTAAAGGAAAATGCGCCTGCTTTCTTTTGACTAAGATGTTTTCGACTTAGTTAGCTTTTGACTAGGTCAAATGGTGTAAAAGGAAATGGTTTCGATTGGGTTGTGCCTTTGTTTTTAAATGGTTACTTTCGACTAAGTCGAAACCTTTAGCTGCCGCTCCTTCCTTTCGATCCAGATGGTTTCAAAGGTTATTTTGTTTTCTAAAAATTTGGCCACCTCTCCAATGCTTTCTAAGGGATGGTTTCGACATCATCACTTCTTTACTTAGGAAAGGGTTTCGAAAAGAATGCTTTCGATTTTATTGAGTTTCTGATCCTATTGCTCTACTTGAAGGCATAATCCATATGGTTTGGATCGAAATAGTTTTCAAAGGTTTCGAAGGGGTAAATTTTTGAATGGTTTCGAAAGGTTTCCATATGTTTTAAACTGAACCCAAAGGCTTTCAAAAGGTTTAATATTTTAATGCTTTCAAAGGGGTTTTAACAAATGGTTTCAAAAGGGGTGGTTCTCAGGGTTGAAAGGAAAGGTTTTTCCTGTGTTTTTGAATTAAAGGTTTTAAAGAAGGATGTCTAATGTTTTAAAGCTTTCAAAGGAAAGACTTTTATTGGTTTCGAAAGGGTTACTTTCAATGGTTACGAAAGAGTTACTTTCAATGGTTTTGAAAAAGTTACTTTCAAGGGTTTCGAAAGGGGTACTTTCAATGATTTTGAAAGGGTTACTTTCAAAGGTTTCGAAGGCATTGTTTAAAGGTTTTAAACAAAGGTTTCGAATATACAAATAGGTGGAAGAGCCTAAGAGTTTTCAAATTAAAAGGGACTTTAACTTATTTTGAGAGGATAGGCAATCCTCATTAAAACTTATTAACATCATTTTGAGTATAGTATATATAACATGGCAAAATAGCTTAGAGTAAAGCTAAAGGTATATTTTCCTTGTATATGTATGATTTAAGGACCAAATCATTTGAAAAGGTTTTTCAAGGAAAATTTAAAGGGTAGTTAACCCTAAGAGAATGACTCAGATTAGAAGACCAGATAGGACTTATGTAGGGTCGCGCCCTATGCTCATTAGCTATTAGCCCCTAGCTATATTAGTCTTGAATTCCAGTGTGTAGGGCTTAGTCACAAGTAAGACTAAAATGTTGATTACACACAGAACGGAATATTTATGTACAGAAGTAGGTTGTTGGTAAGCCATAAAACCATTAGGATCGGTTGACCCTTGGAGATGTAAGTTAAGGACAAACCGTCCAGAAGTTTTGTCTAACAATTGCTTAGACCATATAATATTTATCTGGTAGGCCAGAGTCAGCGAAATGGGAAATTAGTCTAGTTTGAGGGAAGTTAGCCCAGATTTTGAACAGATAGTCCATTTATTACCTACATATAGTATAACGGGTCTTGCTATTATTTTATTATTAAAATCAGTTTGATTAACCAGTTTGGTTGCAGGAAAGGATTTGAAAAATATAAGTTTTGAAAAGGATATTAGTGAGGGGAAACCCCATCGGCTGAGCGGCGTGGTCTCACTCAATATCAGTAAACCGAGATGTAACAAACTTATTCACACCAGGCTTTATGTTTGACTCGAAGTTTTTGTTTCCCCTTAAACTCTCGGGTGCTCAAAATTGATTTGAGTAGGCTAAGTGTTGAGGATTACAGGTTTTTGAGATTTTGGCGAATAAAGCTTTCGGAGACGAACAAGTGGCTATCGGATAGCTATATAGGAGTTTCAGCTTATTTTGTTTTGATTCCGTCGTGTATATTAAGTCAGTATGACTATATTTCTCTGATAAACCAAGGGGCATCGCCATATGTCACTCTTGGCGTATTATTGTAAATTATATTTGATCATTGCCTTGGAAACGTTTTAGGATTTATGTAACATGGATATGAATTATGGTTTTGAAATGTAATCGGCTAAATGTTGTTTTGAAATCTATGATTTGTTCATATTCATGTGCTTCTGATATTATGGATACCATTAGCATTACCGTATTTCGTCACTAGAAGTAAATACTATGGATGGCTGCAGCATCTGTAGAGCTTAGCTTTTAACCTCTAGATATGGGATGTTCCAGGCACTTATGGCATGTACCGACACCACTAAATAGATGTATAAGTCTTCATGATCCAGTGGCTTGGATAGGATGAGAGGTCTCTCTAAGTGATCTACCAGAACTTGAAACACATCTATGCAATCCTACGTCCATTCAAAGTTCCTCTTTCCTCTTCTGATTAACTCGAAGAAAGGAATAAATTTGTCGATGACCCTGGAAATAAAGCAGCTTAGGGTAGCAACCTTCTCATTTAAGCTCTGCTTAATCGTATTTGGCACTTGGATGTTTCGAATTGCTTGAATCTTCTCGAGATCAACTTCGATTCCGCGAGAGTAGACGATGAAACCCCAATACTTTTCTGATGCAATGCCGAAAGAGCATTTCAAGGGATTTAGTTTCATTTCATATTTTCGTAGAACACTGAACATCTTTGTTAATTCATCGATGTGGTTGTTTGATCGTCGTGACTTCACGAGCATATCATAAACATATACTTCCATCGAGCCTCTGATCTGGTCTTTGAACATCCTATTGAAAAGTCTCTGATAAGTAGCTTCAGCATTATTTAGTTCAAACGGCATCATGACATAATAATATAGCCCTAGATCGGTAATGAAGCCGGTGTGCTTCTAGTCGAGGATGTGCAACGAGATCTGGTTGTATCCGGAGTACACATCCATAATGAAAGCAGTTCATATCCAGTTGTTGAGTCTACCAGCTGGTCGATCTTTAGAAGTGGAAAGCTGTCTTTCAAGCACGCCTTGTTTAAGTTTGCGTAGTCGGGGCATGACCGCTACTTTCCATTATCTTTTCTCACAAGAACTAAATTGGATACCCATTTCGGGTAGAGGGTGTCATGGGTAAACCTATTGTTTTTCAGTTTATCCACTTCCTATTTAAGTGCAGCAAATCCCTCTAGGTCCATGTTGCGTTGCTTTTGTTTCACCGGGACATGCCTAAGGTCGATATTCAATGCATATCTCGTGATAGTCGATGAGATCACACGCATGTCAGAATGGGTCCAAGCGAACACATCAAGATTCATTCGGAGAAAACTAGCTAATTCATTAATCATCATTGCACTGAGATGTGCTCCGATCTTCATTACCTGTAATGGGTCACCATGCTGACTGTAATTTTTATTGTCAGCTTAACGGGTGCAGTCTTGGATTCCTTGTGTTCAAATGTAACTATTTCACGTAACAATTAGTGTGAAATCTAGTTGGGAAGGTCAATGATGACAGTTACTCTAGTCGAATCCTAGAGTCTTGTTATGAGTTATTAAGTCTAATAGTGAAGGGCTCTACATGGTTTGAGTGATTATCTACAAATGGCCAAAGATCAAGCTTAGAAGCACATTGAAGCAAATGTCGAGTAAGGTTCAGTCTCATGTTGCGCGCAACTTCATAGTTGGCACTTGCTTTGAGTTTGAATCTGCTTGTATATTCAAGTAACACGCTTTCTATTCAACGTACCCATAATCCGTTGCTCGTCATTCGAGTTGAAGTGATGATCAGTTGCCCATGTGCTTGGGCATTGATTCGATGAATCTATCTCTAGGCATCCTTTTGGTCGTAGCCTCGAGTCATTGTAAACACTAGGTATGAATCACAGTATTAAGCTATCGCAGTCAGTCTTTGGATGATCACATTTTCGCCCCCCGGTCTCAGGTCGGTTAATGTATTGCATGGATGGTTGAGCTCATCCTAGTCATGTTTATACTCCCACCTAAGCTCTAAAGACTTAGAGTTGATCGATGAATGGTCGGTTCACATTCATCTTGTTTCTCACTTATACCCCCAAGTCTAGGGCATATGTCGATAAGTAGGAAGGCAAGTCATGTCCATTTAATGATTGATGGTCTCCCTGCCGAACCAAGGGCAAGGATCAGTGTCCAAACGGTCAAGCCACGTCTGTTTCATGTTGCTCTTCTAGTTGGATCATGGTAAGAGTCAATGAATGAACGGTCACATCGCATTCATTCGGAGCTGGATGGTCATTCGCGTCTATTTGGATTCATATTCTCCCGCCAGATCTAGGAATAGAGTTGGCTCAGGTGTAGTCGGTTCATGCTCATCTGGTTCATACTCCTACTAGCGGATCAAAGGAGGGTACTGGAGAAATATTTATCAAATCACAGTCAATCTTGGTTTATTCTCCTATCCGCACTTTGGTGATCGAAGTTTTTCGGAGGATATTCGGGTCACATCCGTTTGTGTTTGGTGTGGATTGATATTGACCCTCGACCCAGTAGGACAATATGGAAAGTTTGGATCGACCCAGTGGTACGATATAGTGGGTCGCCCGTAACTTTGGACGTCATTTCGATTGGTTTTTTATTGAGGCCTCCTTGCAGTCGTTGCCTTAGGTTGTAAAGGTCACCCAGCCGGAGCTATTGTAAGATGTCGTACTGAGCTTATAGTAGATTGTACTCTCGTTCCCATTCTTGGGTTAGAAAAATTAGTTTGTGGATGGTCGAATTCCTTAGGTAGTGAGTTTATACTCCTCCTATCGAGTTTAGGTCGGAGTTTAAGGAATATTGAGTGGTCAAACTGCACTCATCTCTTTGTTTATACTCATTTCCGCACTCTTGGGACAAGAGTTTGTTCGCGAGTGGTCGAACCGCACCCAATTTGTGTTTATACTCCAATCCGCACAGGAGGACTAGAGTTATTTGCTGGACAGTCAAACTGCGTCCATGTCTTGGTTTAGATTTTTAGCTTGTCGATGTCTGGGAAAGGCTTGGATAGTTCACCATACCCCAGGCGCAAACAAGGCTGTAGATGGATGTATCACATTCTCTTTGGATTAGATAGTCAAACCACGTCCAATTTAGGCTGGGGCTCTCAAAGTGCCCCTGCATCTAGAGCAAGAGTCGATGCATGGACGGTCATACTAGGTCCACTTCCATTTGGATCCTGTTTCTGCCGAGCCTTTGGAGTAAGATGAGCGTTCTGAAGAACTTCGAGTTGGGAAGGGGAGGAGATAGTCAGATCGCATCCACTTTGTTTCGTGTGTTTTCCCCCAAGTCAAGGGCAAGAGCTGAGGAGCAGATGGTCGAACTACGTCCACTTTTTATGATATTTATACTCCAGACCGTGCTAGGGAACCAGATTTGATTAATAGACAGTCGAACCATGTCCATATTTTTGTGTTTATACTCCGGTCCACACTCCAGGGACCAGAGTTTTATAATGGGTGGTTAGTCACACCCATTTGATGTTTATACTCTAGTCTGTGCACCCGAGTTGGTTGATGGGTGGTCAGTCATACCCATTTGGTGTTTATACTCCAGTCCGTGCTCTGGGGACCAGAGTTGGTCGATGGACGGTCGTACCACATCCAATTTTTTGGTGTTTATACTCCAATCTGGACTCTGGCGACCAGAGTTAGTCAATGGGTGGTCAGTCACAACCATTTTTTATTTATACTCCAGTTGTCAAGTCGAGGTAAGAGTTCTCAAATGAATGGTCGAACCACTTTCATCCATGGAATGGAATTCTGCCCCCATCAGCAATGTTAAAACTAGACAAATGGACAGTTGATTCACATCCACCTGGTGATTGTAGCTCCTTCAATCAAGTTAAGGAAGGGAGTAAGTGATGGATGGCTAGATCACATCCATTCCTATGTTGGGCAGTCGGGTCTTGTCCAATTTGCTTGGTACTCCTCCCAGCAAGTCAAGGGAGAGAGTTTTCGGATGCACGATCAAGTCACATCCACCTCAAGCTGCAGCTATGTCTGCATGTTGAGGGCGGTGGTTAATGAGTAGGAAGTCAATCACGCCTACTTTAAGTCGAGCTTCCAAACGATTTTCTGTTTCCAAGACAGGAGTTAATGTGTAGACGGTAAAATTGTGTACACTTTAGTTTGACCTTGGTCGTGCTGAGCTTTGGGAGAGGCATTAGTACTTTGGCTTCTTCAAGTATGAGCTGGGAGTGGATGGTCGGATTGCATCCACTTGAAATTTTTTCCGGTCTTCACGTCAAGCATGGAGGTTGATGAGTGGACGGTCAGTCGTGTCCACTTTGTATTAGATTCTGACCTTGTTGGGCACTGAGTAAGGCATAGATGTTCTATCAGAATTGAAGCACGGAGTGGGAAGTAGATGGTCGAGTCACACCCACTTTCCATTTCGAGTCCTTGCCCCCAAGTCAGGGGCATATGGTAGCTGATGAGTACTTGAATCACGCTAGTCTTGATGATCCTTCAAAGGTCCGATCATGGTCCGTGGAGGTTGGTTGGTACCCAAATCTAATTACCTGGTCACCTACATCGTTTGGAAGTAGTTTAGTTCAAGTTGGTCATAGTTCGCAGCATAATTGAAAACGAAATAAATCTTATTGATAAGTGACGCAGAGTCGAATGCTCGCTATTCCACTTTGCCACAGCCCTCCTCAGTTGGAAGTTGACCGTAGGTGGTCCAATAGATAATCAAAGGTCATTATTCGTAAGGGTCGGATGTTCTCTACCCGCCATTCTACGGGGCTTACGCATATTGTTGAAGCTTTCCTTTCTGGATCTACTTTCTGATCACATCTCGGAGGTGTCTGCAATCGCTGGTGTTATGACCGTATGTATCTTGAAATATACAACATTTCCTGGATTTCTTCTGGGTTTCGGTGGACTCTCTCGAGGCTGGTTTTCAGTACTGATTTGAGTCATGAGCCTACAAAACAGATGTTTTTGATTGAATCGTTCAAAGGATTATATGAGTTGGATTTTGGGATTCTAGGTCGTCTCCTAGAATCTAAGTCCTCCTCTAAGGCCTCAATGGTACTCTCGCTTTGACTTCCTTCAGCCAACGGACCTGCATCATTCTTTCTCCTTGTTGCTCTACCTCCTCCTTGCTTAGTTCTAGTTCACTTTGTAACATAAATGATTCAAAGTCATATGAGGCTTTCTAGGTAACCATTTGCCAAAGTGTGTCTCGGGGTAGATTTCCCTTATCAACGCCATCGGTATGATATTCTCGCTTGGATTGCTCACTTTAGTGACAGCAGTGTTAAATCTTTGCCAAAAGTCTTTGAGCGGCTCGCCTGGCGCTTGGGATAAGTTGGGGATAACAACATCACATCCTTAGGGCAAGTCACATGCATTCTGAATTGCTCGGTGAACTCCATAGCCAGCTGATTAAACGAGAAGATGGAATAGGGAGATGATCGCATAAATCACATAATTGATCGCTAATCTCCGAGGAATAAAGGAAAGAATCGGCATTTAATTGCATTCGTCGCTCAGGCAGAATTCATGTGGCCTTTATATTTGGTAAGGTGCTCTTGTGGGTCTGTGTTTCTATAATATGTTGGCATAGTTGGCATATTGAATCTCTTGGGATATTCTGTATATTGAATGGCTTCAGTGAATAGGCTTCAACGAGGGGAAATGCTCGAGTGTTCATTATTCCAGTTCGTTTTTAAGTTACGGCTGTTTGTAATGCTTGTGAATGTTGTATGCATAATTGTCCAATGTGTGTTGGATTAGTGTTAATTTACTTGGAGGCCGACCCGAGAAAATTTGTTATTAGCTTGGAGTCAGCCCCTGGTTCCCTTGGAGTCGCTGAATCTAAAGTGCTGGGTTGGTGACGAACGTGCTTGGAGTCATACCGGTGTTTGCTTGGAGAAAATTTTGTTTTACCTAAGTTTGACCCTAGGCCAGAACTTCCTGGGTTTGCTTCGAGTCGAATGGGTGACTATTTTGGGTTCGACTTCGATGATGGATAGCTATACTTTGAGATGGCATAATAAGCGACATAGGGCGATCATCACACAAGCCATTGTAAAATTGCTGGCAAGTGAGGCGTTTAGAAGTTGGTCAGTTGAGAGTAGTCGTAATCTACCCTAGAAGCTTGATCCAGTAACCGATCCCAGTTCGTGCCATATCGTCTTGTTCTCCGGTCTTTCGGTGTACCATTTGAGTAGTAGTCCATTGTCCATTCCTTGGCTGCAATTCAGCAACTTCTGCTTGATCTCCTATGCTCGGGTCAGTCACAAGATGTAAAGGAGGCAAATAGAGCGCAACGTCTTTAAGTTGAGTTCGGAATCTAGAATGCGGGAGTACTACACTGCGGCAAGGGTTCGGTATATTCACTGTTTGGAAAAATATCCATATATTTATCTTATTGGTATAAGTATATTCACAGACCACTACGCTTTCAATACTTAGCAAATGTATACTTATCTCGATAGTATAAGTATATTCACACAACCTTAAGAAAATTTCAACTTCAAAACCATACTTATTTGGGTTAAAACAAATGTCATTTGAAACATTGATACTAATAATCAGAAAACACTTTCCATTTAGTGTAAATGGATCGTATGTAAATTAGAGAAAATATATTTACCACCACTTCACGATTTCAACTTGTGCTATCCCTCGATTAACAAAGAAGCCGGACAAGTTAGCGTACTGTCCTTGTCACGACATACATTACTAATTCTCAAGATAGGGACGAGCTTCCCTACCTTCAAATTTTATGTTCAGTATGAAATAATACTTTCCATACCACCATAATTTAAAATGATCATTTACAGAAATCAGATCTCGTTCCTTTTATAAAACTCCATTATATAAATCTCTTTCATATTTATAAAACTCCTTTCTATTTGTATGACTTCTTTTATAAATCTCCAAATATAATATAAAATTCCTTTTATAAATCTCTAAATTTATTTATAAAACTCATTTTATAAATCTCCTAATTTATTTATAAAACTCCTTTTATAAATCTCCAAATTTATTTGTAAAACTCCTTTTATAAATCTCCTAATTTGTTTGTAAAACTTCTTGTATAAATATCCTTTTATAAATCTTTTATACTTATCACAAATCTTCAGTTTCAAGATAGGACTATGTACCTTATATAAAAGGATTGCTCCATATATCACTGTAAATTCACAAATGTGGTTTATTCTTCCAATTCCTCAAAATGATATCATTTCCCTTCTAAAAATATCATTTATGAATCTGTTCGTTTATTTATAAAATATCCTTTATAAATATATACCTTTATTTATAAAAAATTATTTATAGGTATATTCCATTATTTATAACATTTTATAAATCTATTCCAACGTCATTTTATATAAAGCGTTTTACCTAAAATATTTCTATCTTCTTTAAAAAACCAGAATCGCTAAATTCTAAAAATGAATTCCCCAATTTCAGGATAAACATTATATTAACTTTTCATAATAATAAATACTTCCTAAAATACATGTAAAACATTTCCATATATGTTAGAAAAGACTAACAAAATGAAAATAAAATAGAGAAGTTCAAAAAACATTCCTACATAAAATATCATCGAAAATTCCAAAAGTCGCATTTAAAAATCATTCTCCAAATCAAACCAATTTCAAATCCAAATAGCAAATAATTGTATTTCCAAAATACTATAATAAGGCCAACAGCTACCATAGCACATAACCAATGCTGCTACTACCTTTATTATTAAAAGGTTCAACTTTTAACATATATCAATGTCACATCCATAGGCCAAATTACCAAGCTTTTAACATTCAACAATTTAGACAATAAGTATATAAATGGAATTAAAATCAACAGTGGAATGGAATTTGAATTCCTCTGCAAAACTCCCTGTATTTCATTTCATATGACAATTTATATAAAGTAGGATTTCAACCGAACCTTACAAGGAAAAAATATACATCCAAGCATACCCAAACTATAATTTATATCAAAACACATACCATATAGTATTAAACCAAAGTTGGGTTAACTCATTAAAATTCCAACTGATGCTTATGCATTCCTGCTACCATAGCATCCATATATGTTCGATTTTAGAACAAAATTCCATTTACTCCAAACTTAATGAAACCAATTCTAGTGCATAGGTAACACACTTACAAGCGTGACGCAAAAGACCGCATCTCGCTTGGACCTCATATAGAGAGGATATTGATTTTATAATTTTTTTGGATTAATTAAATTAGTTAATTACTAGTTAACAACTAATCACCTCCATATAATCAAATTCCCAAAATCCAAATATCACCCACTTGTACACTATATGCACAAACCCATTGGCCATGCACGACATTCCCCATATCTCACTCCTTACTCGAAGAAATCAAGCACTACCTTCTCCATTCCCCTCGTTGAATGACGATGAACCCAACGACGCCCTCGCTGTGAGGCCTACATGCCCCTAGCCAAAACTGACCCCATGAAGCCCTAACAACATATATTAGTTTGCGATTCATGACGTTTGACCGAGTTCCTTCGATGAACTCCTATCGACACGTCTACCCACCAACCTCACATTGGCGTACTCTGTTTCCTTAATCGAAGCTCCAGCTTCGCCATGCATCAACCCTAACATGGCCTTCACACGTCGATCTTGACTATTTACCACCGCACATGCCCAAATTGGCATATATTCGAAGTTCTCACTTCTACGAATTCAACGGCTCTAATTTCAAAAAAATTTGTGAGCCCTAACTCTTGATTTTAATTTTTGAAGAGTAGGCATTTAATTTGGTTTACTAGAAAGGGAAAAATGAAAAAGAAAAAAAAGAAAGAGGAAAAGTGAGGAGAGAGAGAAGTAAGGGTTAGTTTAGGTTTAATTTTCCAACACTTCACTACATAATATCATGTTCGTATATGAACCGCGAATGATAAAAATAAAAATATGATCACGCACAAAACGGGACACAATCACAAAATAATAAAAAATACACCAGTTGTCTTATTCTATGAAATTTCAAAAATACCAACATTTGCCGTAAAATACGTCGAATGATAATTTAAATAATTCCTAAATTAAAATTTATGAAAAATGCTATAAATCCATTTAAAAATATGTCATTAAAAATCAAATCATTTCATTAATAATTGATTTTCTTATTATTTATTAAATTTGAACAAAATCCAAATATTTAAATAAATTAAATATTCCCATTTCACATGTTAAAAATTGAGGTCATTACAATCTTATTATAATTTCAAAATATTAGTTTATAAATTTCCAATTTAATAGATCCAAATAAAATTAATTAAAAATTTAAATTCTCTTTTTCTAAAGATCCTTCAAATATTTTATAATCATAGATAAATGAAAATACATATTCAAAAATTAACTGATTTAATTAAATCTCGAAAATCATCACTTTTACATAATATATATGTATTTGCACAATTCTCAAAATTATTCCACTTATATTTTTTATTTAATAACAATAGTTTCGATATTAAACAAAAATCATTCCAAAAATCACTATTTATATTTATAATATTTTATTTCATTCGAAACTTCTCACTTTAAGTCTTTTATACCCGTCTGATCAATTTCCAGTGTCGTGTTTATCTATTGCTATCCTTATGCACAATGTATAACAATAATGTGTTCAACAATCGACCAATATCATCATAATAACCAATAATTAAGGATAAGTAATTCAATTTTTATCCAATTCAATCCATATTTGCCAATATTCATCACACAACAAACAAATAAAATCAAAGGAAATGGAATCAAGGTTATAGTTGCGATTATAGATATAACTCACATCAATGACGCTCTTTCTTCACTCAAGTAAGCATCCCAAAATTCCCTAATTAGTAACAGCCCAAACTCTAGCTAGCCCAAAGCACTTACGTTCACCATCTAAATTCCTACCAGCACCACATCGACCAGAAGCAACCATCAACGGCGTCGTTCCCTCTCTCCACATACATGCCAACCTCGATGCTAAGGTAACGTCTCCCTTTTGCATGCGTTGGCAATGGCATGACCCCCTTCTAGTTCACCTCCCCTCATCGTGCGTTAGCAGTAGCATGAACCCTTTTCTAATTCATCTCCCCTCATCGCGTGTTAGTAGTGGCGCGATCCCCTTTCCAGTTCACCTCCCCCTGAAGTCGACGGTTGCATCTTTTTTTTCTTCTTTTTATGTGCACTTTTTTAATACCGTTGAATTTTATCTCTGTTCAAAATTGATTTTGGGGGAGGCAAGGTAATATGGCTTAAAGGCTTAACTAAAGGATGGGATGAATATAAAGTAAACAGAGATCTCTTTAGAACAATGGAGAGAAAGAACATGCTAATATTATTTGGTTGTTATTATTTCTTACTTCATTTTCCAATTAAGTCCTTTAAATTAAATAAATTTCAGCTTGCCTTTTCTAATTGCAAATTAAATTTCTAATATTATTATATAAATAATTCTTCCAAATATTGGTGAATATATTTTCAATTAAATTTAAATTGATATTTCAATAAAATATATTTCGATAGATTACACATGATATTTGAATTTAATAGTTATCTTATCTTCATTGATTTTATTAATATCAAACAGAATCGATTTTCATCTGTTTAAACCATATTAATATCATTTTCACAATAAAAATACTTTATATTCATTTAAATACTTTATTCAAATTCAACATATTTTATGAAAGAATCAATTTTAATTTAAATTAAATTGAAAATCCATTTATCATTAAATCTCAACAAATTATATTTTAAAAATTAAAATTATCATAAATGAATTTAAACGTTTTATTTTAAAATTATTCATGACAACAGCATGGAAAGTAGGGTTGTTAAAGACTTCCCTCCTTAAATAAATTACATCCTCGCATTTTCTTACAAGGAGAACATTATTCTCAACTCATACGCCCTTAACCTTCTACATTCCATCATCATTAAATCAACTCGACCCTCTATGTGGCTTAACATAAATAAAGATTAAACTTCTTCTTCATCGTATGCTAAGAATTTAAATAGATTCATTTAACAACTTTTATTTTCACATAAAATATAATTTTAGAAATATTTTATAAGTGTCGAAATTTTTGAAAAAAATTCGACAAAGTCTTATTTGTATAAAGAGGCTTTCAAAAGTTCACAATATGAATTTATATGTACAATGATCAGATTCACACTATATAACACAATCTCATATATATCGATATATATACTTGTAAAACATACCTTATTTTTCAGTTTCGAGTAAGCTTATTTCATTTTATGTAAGCAAAAGTGAGCATGCACCAAAACTATCCAAAAAATTCTTCATGTACCTATGCTCGGCTGATAGGAAGCATATGAGATCATATTTAATAGCCTAACATAATAATGCATTTGTATAACAAAGAAAATATGCTGCATTTTCATGTTTAACAATTTTCAACTAACTCTAAGGAGCCAAAATGACAAAATGACTTAATTCTTTCAAAAGAAAAGTGGTAGCATAATCCAATAGTTTTTCAAAAACATATCTCAATCCTGAAAATATGGTTGGAATCAAAAGTGATAACAGTTTTACAAAAGATGCAAACTTTGAAATGATTATAAAAAATGTAGGTCTATCTATTTAAAACCCAAATTTGACCTTGCAAACAACAAAATTTTACAGAACTTCCAAAATGAAACTTGTTCTTTATTATCTTTGCTTTAAAACAAGTGTAGGATCATTTACAATGGATCATATGGTCAAATGTTATGATCAAAATAATATGGTGCTTTAGCTCAGGAATTTTAAGCATAGGTTTGAATTTTGTGTCAAGTTTAAACACGTTTTTGCATTAGCAAAGACCAAATTTTCAAAAAGTGATCAACATCAAACTTAATACCTTACTAGTGAAAGAAAAATCGATAAAATTCAATTAAAACTCCATAAGTTATGGCTATATTAGTAAACACTATAACTTTAGCTAATTTTCCTTTTTTAAAGCTCCAATTCAAATTTTAATCTCACTTCAACTTAAATTTTCCACTTCGAAAACAATTTTTTTTATAAAATCACCTAACACAAAGTCGTACATTTTGGAATTATTATTATTATTACCATTTTTTCCTTTCAAAAGTATATTTCATAAAATTCTCCTAGAAATCATTTACATAACATTCTTTTCAAAAATCCTTTTATTACACAACATTTCATGTTATTTACTTTCTCTTATATATACATATACATACACACACACACACAGAGACATATATACATACATACATATATATATATATATAATATGAATACCATCAAATGAAGATTTTGAAATGTCTAAAATGACATTTTAAGTTTATGAATATGATAAGGAATTTTCTATCATTTGTAGAATTGTATTTATTACGTTCTTAGGCATTATTCAGCCGTAATGGACATCTTAGCTGGCAATAGACACATTATCTTCACCAAACCACCTTTTATAGAAAAATTTCTTACGAAAGTATGAAGAAGAAAAAAAATTCGAACCATCTCCTTCATACCAAATATTATCCTAGAAACCGACAAGCACCAAGATCTAAAAAATTTAAAACTTCCAAGCTCGCTAATGCTTGAAATCAAGAAGAAAAGGGATAAGAGTAATTTGGCTTCCAATTCAACTTTTGAGGAGGAAAAACATTACTGAGAACTAAGAGGTAACTACATTAAGAGATTATTTGTTTAACATTTTATGATTTATTCTAAGATATGTTGTTTACTTGATTTTGGTACGTGGATAGGACTGATTAGGATTTAAAAATTCTATGATATATTCAGCGGAGCCATGATGGAGCATTTCAATAATCATGGAGTCCATTGTCAATTTTAAGTATTCTCCTCATGGATAATGTAACGACCTGAATTTTGATCACTTTAATCAAAGATATTTAAATTATTTTAAATATCCAAATATAGATTATTTTTCAACAAATAATCAAGTTTTAAGTAATAAATAATAATAATGAACTTATTTTGGAAAAATGTTTACAAAAATATTTCCTTTGGAAATATATCGATAAAATGGCCGAAAACCGTTTTATCAATAAACAGCTCTAAATCATCTAACGCCGCTCGAGCACGGAGCTGGATATATACACTTAGTTTTTCCTACTTAAATAATATTAGGAAATAAAAATTTATTATAGTATTTTTGGGAAAATAAATATATTTATGACATCATCGCCTTATATTTAAATATAGATTTGTGGATTCTAAATTGAGATTTCATAATTTAATAATTACTATAATTATTCAAATAATTATTTTAAAATGATGATAATTCATTTTAAATAGTTATAAAGAGTGATAATAGATCATTTGTAAAAAAATTATGAAGATATATACTTGATTTGAAAATATAAGAAAATTCGTTTCGCTTAATCGATATAATAGCGATTTTTGTAAATATTTGTTTTATATTTATTTGTATGCTTTTATAATTCAAATATGATCATTTTTATTCATCTGAAATGATAAGAAAATAATTTACAATTTTTTTTTACAAATATATGAACAATAATTAATAAGTGAAAATATGACCGGAAATCTGAATAAAAATTCATAACAGTTTAACGTATACAAGTTATACAACGTTGTTTATGTAACTTGTACACCGTTGTTGCATGCACACGCATATATTAACCTATACATATAACAATGGTAGAAAAGTAGAAATATATTTACATATGGTAAATATGAAAAAAATATCTAAGATATTTATAAGTTTAAAGAGCAAACATCTTCTCACATCAAATCCGCCTTACACCACCATCACCTCCACATCATCCATCACATGGAGGGGGTGGGCTGCGGTGCGTCTTAGGGTGGTAGGAGGGGATGGCAAGGGGTAGTTTTATCCATCCATGTTATGATATTTTGGTTTTCTAAAATCCTATAAATACCCCACCCCTCCTTCATATTTTCACTCAATTTTCTTCACTTCCTTCTCTACATTATCAAGCTTATTAATGGCTTCCCAAGTTAACAAAGTTATGGAGAAAAATATCTCAAAAAGAAATTAAATAAGTACATTATATATAGTAATAAAACATCTCCAAACAACTTCAAAACTCCTCCTTTCCACCAAAGAAACGCACAGCCACCACCTTTCTCCACCCTTGGCCGAGCCCCCGTAGGCCATGACTTCCCTAGCTAGGCCGAGCCATCCAAGGCTCTCAAGTTCGATTTCGTGGAGTTTTATTTCATGATAGCGAAGCTATAGCCAAAATAGCCAATTTAAAATTAGCTCGAGGGAAAATAAAGGTGAGAAACTCCTAAATTATAGTTATATATATATATATATATTATTGGATGACATGTATGTTTATATGTGATGTTAGTGATGGTTGTTTAGTATGGTTGTTGAATATATATATATATATACAAGTCATGTTAATACACATCGACAAGCACAAAGAAAATCACTTTCCGTTATTGAATGAAATGGTGTATATGGAATGTTTAAACCTCTTAAAATATGGTTAATATCATTTCAAAATGTTTTATAAACATTTAAAAGTGCTTTGGTGAATTTTGAATGAATATTGAAAATTGAGTCAAAAATAGGCGTGTCGTGTAACGGTAGTTCGCGATATCACGCCGTAAAACTCAAATGAATATATAGAATGAAATATAGCTCGAAATTCTTCGAGATAATAATTTTTCAAACTATTATATCCATAGTCTTCAGATAAAGAAATAAAATTGAGATTTCGATAAGTAGATTTTGAAATATGAATAAAACAAGTTTTTGAAAAAACTACGGTTTTGCAGTTCGGAATTCATAAAAGGATTTCTTTAAAAATGATATTATAAAATTGTTTAAAAATATGAAATAAATTCTAAAATATTTTAAAAGCGATTTGAGTTGTAAAAATGAATTTTCGAATGATTGAAAAGTCTTTTCAATCAAAACAGCTTAAAAAGCAACATGTAGAGCACTTTTCATAGCACTTTTCTATAACTTTTGAAATATAGTTTTAAACAAAACTATTTATTTTCCAAATCTTTTGTAAATGTTTTTAAATGATTGATAAAGTATTTTAAAGGTGATTTGAAGGATTTATGAAGTGGTTAAATAAATAATTAAAAGTTCATTGAGTATGTCAAAAGATTTAGAGTCGACCAAATAACTTGACCACATTATGGATGACAGAGAGATAGTTTCTAGGCTTGAGTTTGGAAAACCAGTTTCCTACTCTCCCTAGCTATCCAAACTGGCCCAATGGAGGGAATAGTAAATTTGATTTACTCGGAGCAAAATTTTGCAAAGTACAAAGGATATAATTTTCCAAATATAAATAACTTGGATTTTATGGAGATAATCTCTTATACTTGGTGTTAAATTCCGAAGAGGGAACTTGTACTATTCGTCGAATTTAAAAGGTGATTTCGCTGTTATTCTGCCTATAGTACCGCCTGAATACGGAAATTGATATTGAGTAAAATTAGATGATTTCTATGGATTCTTCCCATTCAATATTTATTGGTTTTGGATTAACATTCTAGATAACATGGTTTCAACTCAATCAAAAAATTTTGATTTTTAAATTAAGAAATCTTTTTTGAGATTTAAATAAATAATTTTCCAAAAATGGATTTAATGATTTTGTATATACCAGAAAGAAATGTTTTAAAGATATATATCTCTTGAAGATATTTTTGATAAAAAGGAAGTAATAAATCAAAAGAATAATTCCCTATTTACCTAACATTTCTTTTATCGATGATTTGTTTGAAGGAACCGGGGTCGAATTTTGGTGATTCCTATCTGAAGACCACTTCGAACCAATTTACATGTTCGAAAATAAAAGACATGGGATGATATGATTTGGAAGATGGAATATAAGGCTGCTTGCCACTGACCCTCAGGGGAAATTTCCCATATCATATTTATGTGACGGTAGTTCTTCATTTGAGATCTTCGATGCAAGGACTTCTCGCTACTAATCCTGGGGGTAACTTCCGACAGAATGTGGTAGGAGAGTGCCTTCGGATTGTCCTCTTCCTGGGCAACTTGTATGACGAATGTTTAACATTGCATTTCTAATTACATTAATTGACCTCTATGAACGTATCATCTGTTTGGTGGCAGAGAAGGCAACTTCTCTTCGCTTAACACCCTTCCTGAGACGTATGAGCTCGGGAGTTATATGTTTGTAGAAATCATTTGTATGATTATGAATCGGAAATGTGGCATCCAAAGTGGATAGTGCTATGTGAAAGGTAATCGCTATCTCGGATCTCATCACCCGGTAATGGCTTAAACAAAGTACACCGTAAGGCTATGTGGTTCCCAACCATTAGGGTATGATCATCACTTTTCTAGATTACTCTCTATATGTCAAGTATGTGGTGTATGCTATGAGGCCCCGGATAGGTCGGAATGACCAAGGTGATGTCATGTTCGGTTTTCTATCCAGGCCATGTATGAGTTCCAAATAGGGATAGACCGGTCTTGCTAGATGCGTAGATTGTTTATATATACTTGGTATATTCCTATAGAGATGTACTGTATGGAAGGTAGTCCCTTACCCACCATTGTATCGAAATCCATTCTCCAATAAGTACCTTCGAACTTAGTTGTAAACCTATTATGCCATCAAATTTAAGCAATGTAACAATTTTGGATATTTTAATATGTTTATTTGAAGAACATTTTTCAAAGAATGTCATTAATAATAATATTCTTGGATTTTGCGTAGCAAATGTTTTGATTATCTTAAGGTAAAAACCTGTTCTGTGTTTATGTGTGGCGTGATCTTGTGAGATACCCTTTGTTTTCAAAGACACGTATTTTGAGTTTCTCAAACCAGTCTCATGATTGACCGGGAGTTTATTTTCCTTTCCCTTAAACTCTGGATCCCCTAATTCCCAGGCAGCCTAGTAGTCAGGTTTAGTTAGAACAAATCTAGAAGTGCTCGTAGCATGGAGTTAGAAGATTCTTTCGAAGATTGTCACCCATTTCCACCACACTTGTGTATTATTTTATTCCGCATTTGTAAGGACGGATATATATATAACTGCCCATGTTTAACTCTAATACATGTATTTAAAATTTTCCACTCTAATGGATATACGTTGAAATAATATATGTTATTCCATTCCTATGAGATTCTGTTCTGTCTTTATTTTCTTTCTTACCCGCAAACGATCGGGTTTCCAACACTTGGATTTATGGCACGTAAATACCGAGGATGTATTAGTGTCGATTTTCGAGGGTCGAAAATCCCGGTCATCACATTTGGTATTAGAGCATAGGTTGAGCGAACACCTAGGCTTTGGTAGGGGTAAAGTCTCATTAGAGATAGGGTTAGTAATACCCTAGGATGAGTAACTCATTAGAGATAGGGTTAGTAACATCCTAGATTGAGTTTGAGAATATTACATAAGAGTGCGTAATGATATATATAAATGATTTTGGGTTAAAATATATATCTTTTTGAGTAATGTATATATACATATTGTTGAGAAATTTTAGTTAGATATAAAGATTTAAAATTTTATGAAAAGGATTCTTAGAAGTGATAGCAATGAAATTTGAAAAACATTTTTGTGAAATTTTCAAAGGATTTTTGGGAGGACAAACCATTTTGTCATACAAAGAATTTTTGGTAGGAGAAGCTATCCTTAGAAGTGGATTAAAGAAAGACCTCGAGTTATTTTCTAAGTATTAGTCGAACATTGGTTTGAGGAAAGTAATACCAAATGATTAGCAAATCTTTCAACTTAAAATAAGATATGCCTAAGTTAATGAAATATATAACTCAACATAAGAAAACGTTAGATTAAGTAAATTGCCTAGTACCTATATCTAAGGGAATGTTGTTTACATTGTAGAAACCATATGGAGGAAAGTACTCTAAAAGGGAGACCTCAAGGGCATATTGTGGCGGGAAGGACAACGTCATTATTCTCTCTAGCAATGAGGAGGAACTACCGAAATATTTGGCTAGCAATGGTTGGCCCTCGATTGAGGAAGAGCATGCCCCCACACACTCGAAGAAGTGAAGACGGGTATCTAATGGCAGAAATGCTCATACCACCAACGAATCCCGAAATAATTATAATTTCTAGTGATGACAAACCCGAGCAGGTCTCGAAAGGATAAGGATTGCGGATCCTGCTAGCTCCGCACTAGAACCCATAGTAGAATCTGAACCTATGGAAGAAGGATTAGAACCCAAGGAAGAAGAATTAGAACATATGGAAGACCCAAATGCCATAATATCCAGCGAATGCAGCAATGTGATATGGGACTTGGATGGGGGAATATTATTTAGCAAGAAGAATCATCCAATTCCTACATTAACTAGGATGATGTAATGACCTGGTATTTTAAACCATTCACATCCGCACATGTCAGACTTGAATTGCTCAAAATATCAGATTGTTAATTTATATTTGGCAAAACTTAGCATATATAGTAAATAAATCGATCACAGAATCCCAGACATAGAGTAATATAACAATAAGCAGCGGAATAGATAAATAGTAGTTCATGAAGCTACTGTATATATACAACAGAGTTTGAAATAAAATACAACAGAATATCTCAAATACAATATAGTCTCGAATATAAGCAGATAACAAGTCTGAACAAAACCACTGGATAGTTGAAAGCTGAATAGATGTAGGTAGATCTCCAAGCGAAGCTCCAAAGCTCCAAAGGTGAGTCTCAAATGCTGTGACACTCAGTCTGACCCGAGCATAAAGCAAAACAAAAAACACTCGAGTCAGGATTAACATTCTTATATCAATAAATCTAACTCAAGTGAAATATCAACTAAAATACTGTAACAACCCTAGATTTTGGCCTATATTTTAAATTTTGACTTTATTTTATTTTAAATTATTTTAAACTTGTTCTATTTCAAACATTTCATTTGAAATATAAAGGTTGACTATTAAGTGATTTATAGTTCAAACTAGTATAAATTGGATATTTCACTAAAAAGCGAATTTCTATTGAAACTGGTCAAACTTTGACTTTTGAACTTTAAATTTAAATATTTCAAATTCTTAAATTTTATCTTTTATTATGAAAATAGATTTAATTCCATGGATACAGCTTTTCGTTTCGTTGGAAACGGAGTTAAATTGTGAAAGTTATGTATATTTCAATATTGTTTGTAAACTGATGTATTTAGCAATATTGTCTATTTTAAATTATATTTTATTTGTCATATTGTTCTAATATGTGTTAGTATTTTATTTTATGTATAATTTTGTCTTTTAAATAATTTAAAGTGATTTTATAATTTTTCCAAAGCGTATTGAATTTATTTTCTATTTTTAAAGGCTAGTTTCTATTTTTCTGCTATTTTCTTCAATTAAATTATATTTAATTAAAATTTATTTATTCATTTTGTGAATGCATTTTTATTTTATGTTATTATCTTTGTTTATAAATGTTTTACAAGTCCATAAACTTTTTCCAAAGTTCATTGCATTTATTTTTCATATTTTCAAGACTAGTTGCAATTTTTGCTGTTTTACTTAATTAAATTTTATATAATTAATAATTAATTTATTTATTTTTGTTTATTTACTAAATTTTCGTATTTTATCTGAGTTTATATATATATTTCAGTTATATAAAACTTAAAAAGAAATTAGAGGAAATATGAAAAGTTTTAAACTATTGAAATTCCTATGGCTTTTCACCTCCCGACCTTTCACTTTCTCAACTCCTCTCTTCAATGTTTTTGGCCATGCATACCCTATTCTTTTCAGCGGACTTCTTTTCATTTTTTTCACACAAACACTTCTCTTTCTCCTCCAAAAAAATCACGGCCATGGCTTCAAAATTTTGGGTAAAAATTCCTTCTTTCTTCCTTGTTTTCTATGTTTTTTTCTATTGAAACTGCATATGCTCTCTACCTTCATAGTTTGGTTCCTCCTCCTCCAGGCTTTGGCCGACCACCATGACCCCCCTTCCTCTGACCATAACCCATCCTAGCAACCCTCCTCCTCAGGCCTAACCAATCCAAGTCCAAGATCTACACAAAATCCACCAAAAACCATCACAAACTATCACTTATGACCTAGAATTGTCATCTCCTCCTTCTACCACCTTTTGCCACCACTACCTCCACCACCATCACCTCTGACCTGACCTTCCACCACCTCTGGCCCACACTCCAGCCACCACCTGACCACCACATACCATGTCCAAGCCACATCAGCAAGGGGCCGAACCCTATGGTGCAACAAAAGCCACACTTTGCCTTGAAACCCTTTGGTATTCCATTGCCTTCAACACCTTGTAACTTCCACTCACCTTCATCACCTTGTAGCCGCACCTTTTCCAGACCATACCTGATCCAAACCATGCCTTTAGCCGTGCCATTTCAGATCTGGAGCTGAAGCATAGGTGGTAGGAAGCAAGTGCAAACACTTTGACTTTGTTTATGCATCCATTTCTAGCATTGTTTATTGAATTTTTGGGTTGAAATCTTATGTTATTTGTAATTGTTTGGTTTGAATGTGACAAGGCAATTAGCTTTGGCTCTCCCACACTCAAATAATTATCGTGCTCTCGTGCCTCTGGAAATCTTTGTTGTGCGTTTGTGGTTGTCATCTCCAGCTTGAACAAGTGAGTAATTCTCACCAGACAATGTGTACTTATATAACTAGTAAACTGACACCATTTGAATCTGTTAAATTATATCATCCTGTTGTAACTGTTATATTATGATCATATAATGTTTACCCCTGTTATTACATATGTTATATCATCTATTACTGTTATCTTATGCTATTCTGTTTATTTATATCAGTTTATCACATTGCAAGTTCCCTGTAGATTAGAATCACTATGGGTTGAAATGATACATACCCGAACGGACTTTAGAATAAGGAAAAATCGTTATGGGCTGAAATGATAGGCCTGAACGGTTTTTATTTATTTATTTATATTACTTGGGATTGCGGGTTTGAAATGATAAAACCCGGTTTTTCTTTGTAAACTGCGGATTGAAATGATACATATCCGTATCACTTGACCTAGGCTAGAAAATTATATACAGACCCGTGGTTTATATATTTTTCTGAAATTTTTAAAATACTTTTTTTTAATGTAAATATTATGGTATTTTGATTTAAATTTAATTAAAATGATTTCTATAAAGTATTTGTGATTTTCTACAAATTAAATAAGTGAATTAAGTAAATGGTGAAGTAGAATTTGAAATATAAGTTAATTTTGGAATTTATGATTTTGTTTATAAATGGAATTTTTGTAAAGTAAGAAAATTTTGATTTAAAGATGAATTTAATGATTTTTATTAAGTAATAATAATGTTTTAAAGGTGTTAATGATTTTGTATAAATTAAAATATGGAATAAATGAACATTTAAGCTGAATTTGGAAATATAACTTAAATTGAATTTTGTGAAATTTGTTTAAAAGTGAAATTTTAATTAAGTAAAATAAATGGAAATAAGCTATATTTTTGGAAATTTAAACTTAGTTGTTAAGTTAATAATTTAATTAAAGAAATGAAAATTTAATTGTTATTAAATTTGATTTTTGTATGGAAATTTGACTTTATAAAATCATAGAAATAAAGGTATTTAAATGATTGTGTTAAATGTGAAATATATGATCTTATAAGTTAAAATGATTTATATTAAAAGTTAATTATTTGTGGAATTGTAAATAAAACTCTGAATATGATTTAACAGCATTTTGAAATGTAATGTAAAGGATATTACAGCATTTTGTAAATGTTGTAGTGTTTTAAATGAACTAAAAGGTTAATTTGAAATAAAGGCTATTATAGCACTTTGTAAGTGCTATAGTGGTTAAACTTAACATGTAAGTTAATTGAAACTTAAAAGAAATCTATTACAGCATTTAACGCTGTCTTTTGTTAATTAACTGTTTTAAACTATAACTTTACGTAGCATTTTATAAGTGCTACGGAAACTATATTTTGTTGTTTTAAATTAATTTTAATGAAAAATAATCTCTGGAAAATGATATAATTTTGGGAAATTAAATGTTAAATTTCTAAAGATAATGAAGAGATATTTAAGTGGAAGAATTTGATTTCTAATGTGAGTTTAAAATGGTATTTAAATTTAATAAAATGAATGGATTTAAATGGTATTTAAATGAATAAAAATGAATGGTGTTTTGAATAATATTTTGATATTGTGAAATGAGTTTGAAATGATACTTGATTTCTGACTTATTTAATTTATTTGATAAATGAATATTTGAAGTATATATTAATTGAGTTTATTTAAATGATATTGGATTTATGAAATGTGGGAGATTTAAAGTTTTGAAATATACTAAAGATTGAATATTGTATTTTGTGGATTTAATCTATATTGGGAATTGATAAGATTTGAAACGGTTTGTTGGTAAACTGTAATTGGATTGAAATTTGATGGTTTGAATTTAATAAGTTTGTAAATGTATAGAATTAAAAGATGATTTTAAATATATGATTTCGAAATGCTGTGATTTTCAAAGTATAATGATTTCAAATGTTTTGTTTCAAAAGAGTTATAACTTTGAAAGTATAGACTATTTGAAAGGTGAATATATGTTTGAAATGGAAATGATGTTGTTTTGAAATGAACATAGTTTTGAAATAAAATGATTTTGGTTTCGAAGTATAACTATCAAAGGTATGATATTTTGATATATAAAAATGATTTGAAATAAAGTTTGAAAAGATATAATATTTTGATGTATTAAAATGATTTGAAAAGAAGTTTGAAAGGATACGATATTTTAGAATATTGAAATGATTTGGAAATGATAAATCTTTATTTTGATAAAGACATGATTTTGAAATGATATCTTATTTTGAAGTAAAGTATTGTTTTTAAAAGTTATAACCACGGGTTATAATAACGATTGGTTGGCAAAGAGACCGGGATCGGATATGGACATACTCTCTGTCGATACCGAAAACCACTTTGACAACCGTGTACGCGGTGGAGATTCCAGAATGAAGTAGGATGGTGGCGACGTTCTTAAGGTATGTTACGTGGACCCAACTCCCGTGAGTTGGCATAAGGTGGCTAAAACAGGAGCGATTGACGGACCAAGGAGGTAGCACCTCTTATCGGACACACTTCTTCGATACCATTCTATTACTTGTGATTGATTTGGTGGCCACCCTTGATTGGGAGTGTTGTTCGAGGTGTGCGGTAGTGGCTGCTATGCGTCACCACTAGTCCGGATGCGTAATTGGTATATCTACCCTGGCATTGCCTAGTTGTGCCGTGTCACCTACCATATCGAGCTTTACTACGATTATGATTTTAAGATCCGACCGCGTTAAGGTTCTCCATCCCCTTAACGCTATTTTCTATATGATTATACTTTACTGATTAGACATTATTATAATAGCGAATATTACTACATAGTAGATAGTTTAACGGATCCTTAAAGAATGGGCGATCCCAAGCATTCTTTAAGTTACTTGTACCTTATTACAGTTCACTTGAGTTGGTTTATATTATATAAGTATATATTGTCCTGACTCGAGTGTTTGTGTTTTGCTTTACGCTCGGGTCAGCCTGAGTATTCACAGATTTGGATTTCCACCTTCTGGAGATTTGAATCGCTGGAGATTATCTGCTAGTCTTGTTCTATCGACTTCAGTTATGTTGCTCTGTTCAGCTTGTACTTGGTTATCTTATTTATACTTCCGTTGTACTCTATTTCTTCTATTGTATCTTATGTACTATGATATATTTATATAGTAGCTTCATGAACTACTATTTCTTTTACTTCCGCTGCATTATTTTACTCTGTGTCTGTGATCTGTGATTATATTTATTTACTGTATATTCTGAGATTTGCCAAATTTTAATTACAACGCGGTATTTTGAGCAATTCAACTCCGGCATGAGTGTCTACCTATACACTTATAATGGATGCGAATGGTTGAAAATATCGGGTCGTTACAGTTGGTATCAGAGCTTTGGCTTTGAGGCAAAACTCAGCATATAGAGTAGATTTATTTACAGAATCACTTTCGTTCGAGTTTGAATCTTTTCCTCTTGATTCGAATTTCCTTTTAATTTTTGGAACGTTCCCTGCGGTTCCAAAATTCATTCTTGTCCCTCACTATTCATCTTCTTTTGATTCTGGAGTATCCCATAACTCCGCTTCGAATGAGCTTTATAGTGAATTTGTGGTCTCGCCAATATTCTAATGACTTGTAAAAGGGGGAAAACTCCTTTACAAATTTGCATCGATTCACCAGAGATTTATATTTATCCTTGGTTTAGATGCTAATATCTTTTGTTATCCAAACTCTATCTCTTGAGATCGGATGTAGATTTACCCCGGGAAAATCCACATTTGCTCTTATTCATTAAGTCACGGTTGACCCGGTTAAGGTTGCCCGTGATTTATCTAAGCTTATCCATCTTCATATTTTTTTAATTAATCATCTTGTCTTTGTTTCTAAACTATCTCCAACATTTTGAATTGTACTTTTAAATCTATATTTTATTATATATTCTGTTGTTTGAGTTGTTGATGTCAATTTGGGTTTCCGATCGATTCGTCTGATCAACGCTATCGATAGGATTTCTAAAACACTTTGACAGAACAAACCGATACAATATTATTTTAAAATTTGGTTAATTAAATAAATTTTAATATATAAGTAAATTTATGGAACTTAATAAATTGGTTTAAATTGATTATTTAAAATGATAATACTTGATTTATCATTTATTGTTCTACAAAGGAATTTATAAATAGTTGTTTATAAATTTATTTGGGAACTGAAATGAATTTAAAACAAGAAATTTAAAGAGTTTAATTTCCGATGGATTTCAAACCTTGTGTTTAAAATTTTTAAAAGGATATTATTTAAAGTATTTTTGAATAATTTTTTTTTGTCTCTAAAGGATTTTAAAGTTTAAAAATTAAGTGCTCTTCTCTTTGTCGCTGGAAAATAATTTCGGTGATGACTGCAGCATCATCGACGTTCATTTTCGAGTTTCGAAGTGAAGAAACCATTCTGTAGTCTTGCTACAGCTTTGTTTTGGGAAACTTGATTGATATAAATTTCTAAAATATGATTGATTTATAAAATATATAGATATATGATTTAAATTTGATTTGACAAATTATGTACATACATTTATCTATCTCTAAATGGTTTGAAAGGAATCGGAGATTTTATTCTTAAATTCTATCTTAAATAATAACTTCAAGTATAAAAAGAAAATCAAAATTTTTGAATAGATGATTCAAGCTTGAAATGATTGAATTAGGATGTTTATAGTGTATATTAATTTTAGAAAGTTTTATTTGTATAATTCTCAATTGCATTCCAATATAACTTACCTTAATTTTTAGAAGTTAACAATGTAATTGGATAATATACAATATAAAAAGATTTTTATAAATAAAATTTGAGTGGTTATAATAAATATTATACACTTAAATTTTAGTTATAAAAAGATTAACATAGGTAAATAGACTAAAAGGTTAATTGAATAATTTACAATACAAATGATGTTAAGGGAATTAGGAATAAATTAAAACAGTTATAATAAGTGTAAGCATATTTAACATATGTGATAAAATATTTGAGAGGGATAAATTTAATTATAATTAGGAATAAAGAAGAATTAAATTTATTGAATGTTATACACTTAATTTTAATCAAACCATGATTTTAGAGATTGTTTGTTTAAGAAAATTTGATGATAAGATAATGAAATTAGAGATAGTTAAGATTTACTTAACTTGTGTAAAATTAATTATCAGTTAAGCTGAAACCATGGAAATTTCAAACCTATTATCTTATTTTGTTTTTCAAACTTATTACCTAATTTTGTTTTTCAAACTGTCTGTTAGTTGTCCTTATTTTTCCTTATCTTGCTACAGACTGGTATAGGCATCTATCTATAATCTTTTTGCTTAGAAATCTTTCTATGATCTTTATAATCTTTGGTACTCATTTTAAATCTGAGCACTGCATTCCACCCACAGACTGTCGGTCAAGCGGAAAGAGTGAATCAGATTCTAGAGGATCTTTTCGTACTTGTGTTCCTGATTCTGGAGAATCTTGGGAAGACCATCTCCACCTTGTTAAACTTACCTATAACCACAGTTATCAGTTAAAATTTCAATATTTTTTCATCTTGTCTTAATCTCATTTCAATTTTATCTTTCTTGTGTTTTCCCGTACTTTATTCCTTTTCGGGGACGAAAAGTTTTGGGTGGGGGAGAGTGTAACAACCCTAGATTTTGGCCTATATTTTAAATTTTGACTTTATTTTATTTTAAATTATTTTAAACTTGTTCTATTTCAAACATTTCATTTGAAATATAAAGGTTGACTATTAAGTGATTTATAGTTCAAACTAGTATAAATTGGATATTTCACTGAAAAGCGAATTTCTATTGAAACTGGTCAAACTTTGACTTTTGAACTTTAAATTTAAATATTTCAAATTCTTAAATTTTATCTTTTATTATGAAAATAGATTTAATTCCATGGATACAGCTTTTCGTTTCGTTGGAAACGGAGTTAAATTGTGAAAGTTATGTATATTTCAATATTGTTTGTAAACTGATGTATTTAGCAATATTGTCTATTTTAAATTATATTTTATTTGTCATATTGTTCTAATATGTGTTAGTATTTTATTTTATGTATAATTTTTTCTTTTAAATAATTTAAAGTGATTTTATAATTTTTCCAAAGCGTATTGAATTTATTTTCTATTTTTAAAGGCTAGTTTCTATTTTTCTGCTATTTTCTTCAATTAAATTATATTTAATTAAAATTTATTTATTCATTTTGTAAATGCATTTTTATTTTATGTTATTATCTTTGTTTATAAATGTTTTACAAGTCCATAAACTTTTTCCAAAGTTCATTGCATTTTTTTTTCATATTTTCAAGACTAGTTGCAATTTTTGCTGTTTTACTTAATTAAATTTTATATAATTAATAATTAATTAATTTATTTTTGTTTATTTACTAAATTTTCGTATTTTATCTGAGTTTATATATATATTTCAGTTATATAAAACTTAAAAAGAAATTAGAGGAAATATGAAAAGTTTTAAACTATTGAAATTCCTATGGCTTTTCACCTCCCGACCTTTCACTTTCTCAACTCCTCTCTTCAATGTTTTTGGCCATGCATACCCTATTCTTTTCAGCGGACTTCTTTTCATTTTTTTCACACAAACACTTCTCTTTCTCCTCCAAAAAAATCACGGCTATGGCTTCAAAATTTTGGGTAAAAATTCCTTCTTTCTTCCTTGTTTTCTATGTTTTTTTCTATTGAAACTGCATATGCTCTCTACCTTCATAGTTTGGTTCCTCCTCCTCCAGGCTTTGGCCGACCACCACGACCCCCCTTCCTCTGACCATCACCCATCCTAGCAACCATCCTCCTCAGGCCTAACCAATCCAAGTCCAAGATCTACACAAAATCCACCAAAAACCATCACAAACTATCACTTATGACCTAGAATTGTCATCTCCTCCTTCTACCACCTTTTGCCACCACTACCTCCACCACCATCACCTCTGACCTGACCTTCCACCACCTCTGGCCCACACTCCAGCCACCACCTGACCACCACATACCATGTCCAAGCCACATCAGCAAGGGGCCGAACCCTATGGTGCAACAAAAGCCACACTTTGCCTTGAAACCCTTTGGTATTCCATTGCCTTCAACACCTTGTAACTTCCACTCACCTTCATCACCTTGTAGCCGCACCTTTTCCAGACCATACCTGATCCAAACCATGCCTTTAGCCGTGCCATTTCAGATCTGGAGCTGAAGCATAGGTGGTAGGAAGCAAGTGCAAACACTTTGACTTTGTTTATGCATCCATTTCTAGCATTGTTTATTGAATTTTTGGGTTGAAATCTTATGTTATTTGTAATTGTTTGGTTTGAATGTGACAAGGAAATTAGCTTTGGCTCTCCCACACTCAAATAATTATCGTGCTCTCGTGCCTCTGGAAATCTTTGTTGTGCGTTTGTGGTTGTCATCTCCAGCTTGAACAAGTGAGTAATTCTCACCAGACAATGTGTACTTATATAACTAGTAAACTGACACCATTTGAATCTGTTAAATTATATCATCCTGTTGTAACTGTTATATTATGATCATATAATGTTTACCCCTGTTATTACATATGTTATATCATCTATTACTGTTATCTCATGCTATTCTGTTTATTTATATCAGTTTATCACACTGCAAGTTCCCTGTAGATTAGAATCACTATGGGTTGAAATGATACATACCCGAACGGACTTTAGAATAAGGAAAAATCGTTATGGGCTGAAATGATAGGCCTGAACGGTTTTTATTTATTTATTTATATTACTTGGGATTGCGGGTTTGAAATGATAAAACCCGGTTTTTCTTTGTAAACTGCGGATTGAAATGATACATATCTGTATCACTTGACCTAGGCTAGAAAATTATATACAGACCCGTGGTTTATATATTTTTCTGAAATTTTTAAAATACTTTTTTTTAATGTAAATATTATGGTATTTTGATTTAAATTTCATTAAAATGATTTCTATAAAGTATTTGTGATTTTCTATAAATTAAATAAGTGAATTAAGTAAATGGTGAAGTAGAATTTGAAATATAAGTTAATTTTGGAATTTATGATTTTGTTTATAAATGGAATTTTTGTAAAGTAAGAAAATATGAAAATTTTGATTTAAAGATGAATTTAATGATTTTTATTAAATAATAATAATGTTTTAAAGGTGTTAATGATTTTGTATAAATTAAAATATGGAATAAATAAACATTTAAGCTGAATTTGGAAATATAACTTAAATTGAATTTTGTGAAATTTGTTTAAAAGTGAAATTTTAATTAAGTAAAATAAATGGAAATAAGCTATAGTTTTGGAAATTTAAACTTAGTTGTTAAGTTAATAATTTAATTAAAGAAATGAAAATTTAATTGTTATTAAATTTGATTTTTGTATGGAAATTTGACTTTATAAAATCATAGAAATAAAGGTATTTAAATGATTGTGTTAAATGTGAAATATATGATTTTATAAGTTAAAATGATTTATATTAAAAGTTAATTATTTGTGGAATTGTAAATAAAACTCTGAATATGATTTAACAGCATTTTGAAATGTAATGTAAAGGATATTACAGCATTTTGTAAATGTTGTAGTGTTTTAAATGAACTAAAAGGTTAATTTGAAATAAAGGCTATTATAGCACTTTGTAAGTGCTATAGTGGTTAAACTTAACATGTAAGTTAATTGAAACTTAAAAGAAATCTATTACAGCATTTAACGCTGTCTTTTGTTAATTAACTGTTTTAAACTATAACTTTACGTAGCATTTTATAAGTGCTACGGAAACTATATTTTGTTGTTTTAAATTAATTTTAATGAAAAATAATCTCTGGAAAATGATATAATTTTGGGAAATTAAATGTTAAATTTCTAAAGATAATGAAGAGATATTTAAGTGGAAGAATTTGATTTCTAATGTGAGTTTAAAATGGTATTTAAATTTAATAAAATGAATGGATTTAAATGGTATTTAAATGAATAAAAATGAATGGTGTTTTGAATAATATTTTGATATTGTGAAATGAGTTTGAAATGATACTTGATTTCTGACTTATTTAATTTATTTGATAAATGAATATTTGAAGTATATATTAATTGAGTTTATTTAAATGATATTGGATTTATGAAATGTGGGAGATTTAAAGTTTTGAAATATACTAAAGATTGAATATTGTATTTTGTGGATTTAATCTATATTGGGAATTGATAAGATTTGAAACGGTTTGTTGGTAAACTGTAATTGGATTGAAATTTGATGGTTTGAATTTAATAAGTTTGTAAATGTATAGAATTAAAAGATGATTTTAAATATATGATTTCGAAATGCTGTGATTTTCAAAGTATAATGATTTCAAATGTTTTGTTTCAAAAGAGTTATAACTTTGAAAGTATAGACTATTTGAAAGGTGAATATATGTTTGAAATGGAAATGATGTTGTTTTGAAATGAACATAGTTTTGAAATAAAATGATTTTGGTTTCGAAGTATAACTATCAAAGGTATGATATTTTGATATATAAAAATGATTTGAAATAAAGTTTGAAAAGATATAATATTTTGATGTATTAAAATGATTTGAAAAGAAGTTTGAAAGGATACGATATTTTAGAATATTGAAATGATTTGGAAATGATAAATATTTATTTTGATAAAGACATGATTTTGAAATGATATCTTATTTTGAAGTAAAGTATTGTTTTTAAAAGTTATAACCACGGGTTATAATAACGATTGGTTGGCAAAGAGACCAGGATCGGATATGGACATACTCTCTGTCGATACCGAAAACCACTTTGACAACCGTGTACGCGGTGGAGATTCCAGAATGAAGTAGGATGGTGGCGACGTTCTTAAGGTATGTTACGTGGACCCAACTCTCGTGAGTTGGCATAAGGTGGCTAAAACAGGAGCGATTGACGGACCAAGGAGGTAGCACCTCTTATCGGACACACTTCTTCGATACCATTCTATTACTTGTGATTGATTTGGTGGCCACCCTTGATTGGGAGTGTTGTTCGAGGTGGGCGGTAGTGGCTGCTATGCGTCACCACTAGTCCGGATGCGTAATTGGTATATCTACCCTGGCATTGCCTAGTTGTGCCGTGTCACCTACCATATCGAGCTTTACTACGATTATGATTTTAAGATCCGACCGCGTTAAGGTTCTCCATCCCCTTAACGCTATTTTCTATATGATTATACTTTACTGATTAGACATTATTATAATAGTGAATATTACTACATAGTAGATAGTTTAACGGATCCTTAAAGAATGGGCGGTCCCAAGCATTCTTTAAGTTACTTGTACCTTATTACAGTTCACTTGAGTTGGTTTATATTATATAAGTATATATTGTCCTGACTCGAGTGTTTGTGTTTTGCTTTACGCTCGGGTCAGACTGAGTATTCACAGATTTGGATTTCCACCTTCTGGAGATTTGAATCGCTGGAGATTATCTGCTAGTCTTGTTCTATCGACTTCAGTTATGTTGCTCTGTTCAGCTTGTACTTGGTTATCTTATTTATACTTCCGTTGTACTCTATTTCTTCTATTGTATCTTATGTACTCTGATATATTTATATAGTAGCTTCATGAACTACTATTTCTTTTACTTCCGCTGCATTATTTTACTCTGTGTCTGTGATCTGTGATTATATTTATTTACTGTATATTCTGAGATTTGCCAAATTTTAATTACAACGCGGTATTTTGAGCAATTCAACTCCGGCATGAGTGTCTACCTATACACTTATAATGGATGCGAATGGTTGAAAATATCGGGTCGTTACAAATACAAGTAACTCAAAGGATGTTTGGGATAACCATCCTCTAAGGATCCGTGGAACTATCTACTATATAGTAATATACGCTATTATAATATGTCTATAGTAAAGTAAAGGTATCAAAATAGCGTTAAGGCGTTACCCATATCCCCCTTAACACATTTTATATATTCCCGTAGTCTATACAACGCCGTAGGCTCCTCCGTAAACTGGAGGTTTACCCAGAGGACATCACATAGGTATGGTACAAAACAAACTCGTAGAAGGCGCGCTAGGGCATGCGACAAGGCAATCGAGGCAATGCTAGGGTAGATATACCATTTGCACTCCCGGACTGGTGGTAACGCATAGCAGCTACTATCGCCCACCTCGTGACACACTCCCAAATCAATATCGAAGGGTGCACCCAATCAAATCATAAAAGCAATATAATGGTATCGAAGAAATGTGTCCGATAGGAGGAATGACCTCACTTGGCCCGGTATAGCTCCCGTTTTAGCCACATCAACCTGACTCATGGGAGTCAGGGCACGTAAATACCATATAGAGTCGTCACCAAACCATCCTACTTCATTTCTGGTACACAGTTGTTAAAGTGGTTTTCGGTATTGGCAGAGAGTATGACAATATCTGATCCCGGTCTCTTTAACAACCAAACGTTATTATAACACCGTGGTCATTTCAAAATATCATATTCATTTCAAAACCATGTCAAATTCGATATCATTATTCACTTTAAATAATATTCATTTCCAGAATCGTAACACTTTCAAAAATTATAACCATTTCGAAATCACAACACTTTTGAAATCATAGCACTTTAGAAATCATAACACTTTGAAAATTATAACACTTTGAAATCTTAACACTTTCCACTCAACTGTTTAGATATAGGAACTAGTATATGTAATAAAATAGATTATAAAATAAAATAGTTTATATAATAAAATAGTTTATAAAACAAAATAGTTATAAATTTAAAATATTAAAATAATTAGTATATTAAAATAGTTTTATATTAAAAATATTTAAAATGAAATATATTCATAAAGTAAAATATTTTTATATATTAAAATACTTTATATAAAATAAAAATATTTTCCTCAAATTTCACAAATATAATATCTTAAAATCAATATTTATTAAAACTGCATATATTTCTTTTCAAAAACTTGGAAATATATATATATATATAGACCAACGGTGCACGTATATAATTTTCTATCCTATGGTCAAGTGATACGGATATTTATCATTTCAATCCGCAATTTAAAATATACGGGTATATATCTTTTCAACCCGTAATCCCAAATTCAATTCAATGAAAATCGCTTGGGTTTATCATTTCAACCCATAATGATTTTCCCCTATTTTGCAAAATCGTTCGGGTATGTATCATTTCAACCCATAGGGAATTCTATACTAACGGGGAACTTGCAGAGTGATAACAAATATAATAATAACATAGCAGTCATATATCATGAATAACAATATAATATAAACAACAGGATATGGTGTCATATCGCACAGGTGAACAGTTACAGATAATAGCATATATAACAATTTAAATAACTACAGCAGCATATTTCAATTGTCGTTTCAATTGAAATCAAATCTAATAAATACAAGAATGTTAATCGTGAGTAATTGCTCATCTTTCGAGGCTGGAGATGAACGAGAATGAGATGGGTTAGGAATCCGGGCACGAATTCCAAATCAAAGCAAGATTTGGCATGAATTTTGACAGGCGGAGCTGATAGATAGAAATCAAGGAGAACAAATCAAATCAACTTGATATAACAGAATATATATATACTGTTTTTAAAAATCGTTGTTTTTAAATTAAAACACATATATAAAAATCAAACATATATAAATCGAGGAGAAAAATCATTTTTAGCATGCAAAATACTTATGTATATAACGTATGTCCATTTGAAAATATCTATATATACATATTCAATAATCAATTTAAACATATATTTCAAATTAATATTTAATTCAAACCCATAAACAAGATCTCCATATATATAAATTTTGAAAACCAACAAATGGATACTCATCTATATAAATTAATATGTAAACATATACAACTTACCTATATATTTTATCTTTAAAAATCAATGTTTAAAATAAAATTAATAAAACTTTACACCGTTATAGACTCAAAACAGATCAAAGTTTATAAACTACCTATTTATTGTTGATAGAATATAAATCTTATAACATTTAATATATTATATAATTCCTCTAAACTAACATATATATAAAACTGTTTCAACATACAACATAGCTTCAGTTACCAAAGCATACACATGCTAACTTAAAATATGAGTTACAGGCACAGACCAGCATAAATTTTTCTTTACTATTTATATAAAACAACCGCCAAATCACTAAACAAAAATCCATTTTTTCATATACTTTGTAAACATATATATGCTACTGTAAAACATAAAAAAAATACTTCCTCTCAATTGTCAAATATTCTTGAAATCAAAACTGTTGAAAATAAAAGAATATAAACAAAGAATATTATACATATTATGTTTCGAAATAATATATATATATATATAACTTGCTGTCTAGTAATACGTCTGAACTCAAACCGATTATATATGTAAATTTATATAACCTATGCATACAAACAAACAACTTATATATATTTAAAAAAATTCAAACAGATTGTATAACTCCATATATAAATGTACAGATCGAAATACAGCTTATTCATTCAAACCGATGAATATCTCATATAATCATATATATACAAACCAAACAATATCGCTAATATATATAGGAGAGAGAAGGAGGCGGTACCGATAGGAAGTGGGTTCGGCGACTATGTGCGGGGCTGATTGCTGGCTGTGGGCTGCAAGGGTTAGGTTGGAGGTTTGATGACAGGCTATTGGCGTTGGAAGGTGCGGCAAGGCAGTGGGGAGTGGTCGGTTCAAGTATGGTGCTCGGTTCTGGTTATGCTACAAGCGGAGTGGCTGCTCATGGCTGCTGGAGGTAGGTCGTTGCGTTTGAGGGGGAGCTGCGTGGCTAGTTGGCTGGATGGGAGAACGGTGGTCAGGTGGAAGGGGATTTGGTGGCTGCGTGTGGGTAAAGGGTGGATCAGTGGGAGGTGTGTGGGCTGCCGGGTGGTCTGCGTGAAGGTTGGCAGTCGGGGAAGGTGGTGGTCGGAGTTGAGGCATTATGATAAAGGTGGAAGGCCATGTGAATGGCGGCTATGCTTGCAAATTGGAATGGATGAGCAGGTGATCTCAACTATACATATACGAACTGAAAATACAAGCTTTCACAAAAAAAAAATTATAAGGAGGAGGAGGCGATTATTGGAGTATGGTGGACGAGCTACTTCGCTATGAAGAATTGGAAAAGGGAAAGGAATGGACAGGCTACAGGAAAAGATGGATGTAAGGTGAAGGCATGGGATGTTATGAGGTGGAGAGGGAAAAGCTATCAAGCGAAATGAATGGTGACAGTGGCTTCAAGATTTCAATTGAAGCAAGTAGCAAATATGTATATTATTTTATATCATAGCTTTGTGAACAGATTCAACGAAAGGAAAAGGAAGGCCAAGTGGTTCGAAGGTGAAAAGTTGGAGCAGGTGCACAAATTTTAAAAGCAACAGCTAATATATATCATTATCATTACTGAGGAGGAGAACAGATTGAAACGTACCAATAAAGAAACACGTGAATTGATGGGAAAAGTGATAGTCAACCCCTAAATTCTGGAATAATAAAGCAACGGCCATGTGATCTACATAGTAGATGATGAATGGGCACAGGGAATTAAAAAGATTCAAAACGTACTGATACGGTGAACCGTTTCACAAATTTCGTTGTGCACCAGACATCAAAACACATAATTGAATATACCGCAGAGATCAGCACGACGAGACGATCAAAATGGTATACATATATCAGTGGTACGATTATCCTATCAAAAGTCGATGTCGGTACAAAAAAATGCTGCTAATCCGTCGAAAATAAGAAAAACAGAGCAATAGCAGTCCAAATTCGAAGAAACGAAATATGACGTCCCACTCAGAAGATGATTTACAAATTTATTATATAAAAATATTCAGGTTTGGAAAACATTTTATCATTATCAATTTTTTTTTTGAAAACCCAGGAGAACCCGACGGGCCGGTAAACTCCTGAGGAGGGTATAGTAAAGCCGTCCGCTGATCCAAGCCCCCATACCCCCGGGTAAATTTATATAGAATAGGGAAGCGCATGGTAGGAATCGAACGTGGGTCTTTTTAATCATTATCAAATATTAACTGATTTAAATTGAAATAAAGTTACACAAAATAAACTTCCATATTTTTAGATGAAAATTTAACATTTGCTATGTTTATATAAACGTATTCCAAATATCAAATTTTTAATTCAAAATTTTATTGTTTAAAATTTTACAAAATTTCAATTAAATACGTTATTTAAAACCATTAAAATTTACGGGTCGTTACAGATGAGATGAAGGGGAATGATGAAGAAGTATTGGAAGAGGAAGTTAAAGGGTTCGAGAACCCTTAGGAAGTTAGTGTGCAAGGCCTTGAAGAAATAAAAGAAGGAGAGGTAATCCCAGGAGTATCAGTTGGTATAGGAGATGTTCCACGGAACCAACCATGGCTACCCTATGTTGAAGGTGAAATTCAATCGAATGAAGATGGCTACGAGGCCGATGATGAACTTGAATGTGATGAAGAAGGAATTGGGGAAGTTTTAATAAATTTTGGACACTAGAGCGCACCATCGACTTCAGATTCAGAGGAATGAAGGAGATGTTGATTATGGTTACTAATGGTAGCTATATTTAGCATATGTATATATATATATAGTAGAGTATGTCTGGGGTGAAATGTTGTTATGAACAATATTTTGTAACATATGTGTCAGTGTTAGGAGGCGTTGACCCAAGTATAAGTTGGAATGTTGAATGTAAAATTATGGAGATATATAATATAACAATAATATTTTGTTTCAACTTCGTACAATTACATAAATCTTTTAAATATATTAATGAGAATTCTTGAGAAAAAAAGTAAGAAAATTTAAATGAAGGATTTTCTTTTATAAGAGAAAGTGGTGTTATGAGATGTTTAAAAGGCTTAAAAACAAAATCTTTTTAATAAATATTCTAGAGAAAATCAAAGATAAGAGAAATTACATTATATATATATATATATATATATATATTAAAGAAAGTATATTATAGTAGGGAAATTAAAAGATAAATTATCTTTTAAAGGAAAATAATTTCTTTGAAAAGAAGATCAAAGAATATTTTTATGGATGAATATTTTGAAGAAATAAATGATTTATAAAAATATATTTAAACCAAAAATAAAGGTTTATGAAATATTTTATAAAATATTTTTTTGGAAGGTTAATAAGTACATATGAAAAACATGGATTATTTCGTCGCATGATTCTGACCTAAGGTTCGAGTACAGAGCTTTAAGGTGTTTTACACCGATTCGAAAAAGGATTTATCACTTGATTCTTGACGGCAAACATTGATGAGGGTTTTTGGTTGGATATTTGAGTTTTCTATCATAGTTGAGAGCTATGCAAAAAAACTAAAAAGTCTGATCGGAAGGCCTAATCGGAGTCCGTACTAGAGGATCGGGGGACCAATACTAATTCGGAAATAAAGTTGTGAATTCAAGTAGAAGACCGAATCAGATGTTACGGATGATCTATGTATATCATATAAAAAATTGCGTTTATAGTGTTTTGGGTAAGTGTTACCAATTTTTTTGTTTTGGGTAATTTCGAGGATGAAATTCTATTAAGGGGGGAGTATGTAACGACCCGAATTTTGATCATTTTAATCAAAGATATTTAAATTATTTTAAATATCCAAATATAGATTATTTTTCAACAAAAAATCAAGTTTTAAGTAATAAATACTAATAAAATGGTCGAAAACCGTTTATCGATAAAATGGTCGGAAACCATTTTATCGATTAACAGCTCTACAATCATCAAACATTGTTCACGGAGGTGGATACATACACTTATTTTTTCTACTTAAATAAGATTATGAAATAAAAATTTGTTATAGTTTTTTGGGAAAATAAATGCATTTATGACATCTACAGTAATACCCTTATATCTAAATATAGATTTATGGATTCTAAATTGAGATTTAAGAATTATTATAATTATTCAAATAATTATTTTTAAAAGATAATAATTCATTTTAAATAGTTATAAAGTGATAATAAATCATTTATAATAATTTTATGAAGATATATACTTGATTTGAAAATATAAGAAAATTTGTATCGCTTTATCGATATAATAGCGATTTTTGTAAATATTTTTTTTATATTTATTTATATGGTTTTATAATTCAAATACAATCATTTTTATCCATCTGAAATGATAAGAAAATAGTTTTCTTTTTATTTTACAAATATATGTACATTAATTAATAAGTGAAAATATGATCGAAAGTCGGAATTAAAATTCATAAAAGTTTGACATATGTAAGTTATACAATGTTGTTTATGTAACTTGTACACCTTTGTTGCATGCACACACATATATTAACCTATACATATAACAATGGTAGAAAAGTAGAAATATATTTACATGTGGTAAATATGAAAATAATATCTAAGATATTTATAAGTTTAAAAGGCAAACATCTTCTCACATCAAATCCACCTTACACCCCCATCATCACCACCATCACCTCCACATCATCAACCACATGGATGGGTGTAACGACCTGATATTTTGCACCATTCGCATCCATTATAAGTGTATAGGTAGACACTCATGCCGGAATTGAATTGCTCAAAATACCGCGTTGTTAATTTAAATTGGCAAAACTGAACATATACAGTAAATAAATATAATCACAGATCACAGACACAGAGTAATAAGTGCAGCGGAAATAAAAGAGATAGTAGTTCATGAAGCTACTATATAAATGTATAAGTTACATCAGAGTTAAACCAGATACAACAGAAGAGTAATACGATACATCAGATACAAATCATAATACATCACTGGAATCATCGAATACTGAAAGCAGAATAGATGGCTGGATCTTCAAGAAAAGCTCCAACTTCAAAGGTGAGTCTCGAATACTGGTATACTCAGTCTGACCCGAGCGTAAAGGAAAACACAAAACACTCGAGTCAGGATTAACATTCTTATATCAATAAATCCAACTCAAGTGAAATAGCAATTGAAATACAAGTAACTCAAAGGATGTTTGGAATAACCATCCTTTAAGGATCCGTTAAACTATCTACTATGTAGTAGTGTACGATAAGTAGATAATGTCTATCAGTAATATAAGATATCAAAATAGTGTTAAGTCATGGCCCATTCCACCCTTAACACATTTTTATTCCCAAGAGCATATACAAGACCGTAGTTTCCCCAAAACCGGAAGTCACCAGAGGGCAATCCATATACTAAAGGTACAAAACAAATCGTAGTGGTCGCGTATAAGGATACAAGTATGACAAGGCACATGAGGCAATACCCAAGGTAGTGAAAGTACAGTTTGCCTGATCCGGACTGGTGAGAACGCATCGCCGCAGCGACCGCAACACCGCGAAACAACACTCCCAAAATCAAGGGTGCACCAATCGACAACAAGTAATGAGTAGTTCGAAGAAGTGTGTTCGCTTGAGGTAGCTGACCTCCATTTGGCCCGGCACGGCTCCTGTTTTAGTCATTTCCAATTTGACACAAGTGTCAAGGATATCCATTATCGTTCTCTTTCTTCAGTCATCACGTACATCATTCCAACCACTTCATTCTGGATCACACTCCGCGTATAGTTATTAAAGTGGTTTTCGGTTTAGATAGTGAGTATGTCCCTAACCGATTCCGGTCTCTTTAATAACCTTCGTAATTATTACACTGATTGGTCGTTTAATAAATTTCAAAGCGAAATCAATTACAATTTCAATTAGAATTTGTAAATCAACATTTCATTTGTCTTTCTAAAACAATTTCCATAATTTACGTTTCAAAACTTCCAAATTATCATTTCAAAATCTTATAATTCAATTTCAATTCAAATATTGATTCAAGTTCGTATATCAGTTTCATTTCAAAATCATTTAAATTAATTTAATTTAACATTCAAATCAATTTAAATTCATTTATCTATTTCATTCAATATTCATTAAGTAAATTTGCCATTCAAATAATTTCTAGTAAATTTAAAAATTCATTAAATCCATTATTAAAATTCAACTTCATTATATCAAACTTACAAATTGAATTAAATTAAATTCATCAAATCAAATTCTTTAAATTTCAAGTCTTACATTAATTTCAATAAATCACATTTTATTTCTTGTTAAAGAAATTCAATTTCACTTATTTACTTACTTAAATAAATTTCCAAAAACTTAATTAATAAAGAAACTCAATTTCAATTATTTACGAAGTAAAATTCACTTATTCAGAAGTTCAATTTTTTATATTAAAGAATCCAATTCAATTTAATCATTAAATAATTCAATCTTATTTAATTATTAAATAATTCAAAACTTAATTATTAAATAATTTCAAAGTTTAATAATTTCAAACTTAATTATAATTTCAAACTTAATTATTAAATCATTTCAAACTAAATTCAATCATTTCTTAAATTAAACATCATTCTTTCATCAATTACATCGTTAATATTTTGTTTCAGATTTTTAAATACTAACATTTTCCTTTCATTAAAAATTCAAATTTCAACTTCATTTCAAAACCATATTATTTATTCAAATAAAATCTTCGTTTTATTTTTAAATCAAATTATTGACCAATCGGGTTTTATTTAATTCTCTATCCTAGGTTAAAGTTCAATTTGGGTATTTATCATTTCAACCCGATTCCAATTCAATTCAAAATCAAAACATAGCAAAGGGAACTTGCAGTGTGATAACTGGGATTGTGTCAAAGTAAATAAACAAGCAATAACAACAATCAATATCAATCCAATAATCAATTCAAATAATCCCGAAATAATCGTATTAATTCACATTGTTGTTTGTGCAAATTAATATAATTATTTCTACAATCTACACTATCATTTCATGTAGATTAAAGATTATTACATTACGGTTTTTTTTCACCTGTCATTCAATTTCAATTTTAATACTACAACCATTAATCCAATATACGTTCAAAGGTTCAAAGTGTAATTTATCAAATTCTACGTGTCAATTAACTTAACAATTAAAAGGGGTCATATTATTCAAATTAGCTAATTAAATTCAACACATATGTCGATTCAAAATTTTAAACTATCCTACGTCAAATTTCAATCTCAATCTTATCATTTTATACATTATAATTTAACATCCAATATAAACAACAATCAATCAATCAATTATCAACCAAACTGTATTATCATCGCATAAATAATTAACAGATAATGGTGTCAGATGTCATAGGTGAACAGATACAGGTAATAGCATATATAACAGTGTAAACAACTAATAGCAGCATATTTCAATTGTCGTTTCAATTGAAATCAAATTTAATAAATAAAAGAACATTAATCGTGAGTGATTGCTCACCTTTCGAGGTTAGAGAAGAACGAGACTCAGATGAGTTACGAATCCAAAGCAAAGCTAGATTTAATGCGAATTTTGACAAGCATAGCTCACAATAGAAATTGACAAAGTCGAATCCGAACTGGATTGATAGAATAATTGGTATAAGTGAATTTATATAATACAACCTATAATTTAAAATAAACAATTATCTTTCAAAAGTATATATGTACACAAAATAATTTTTTTTTCAAAACTTAATACCGAAATAAGCTTATACGTGCAAGCTACAAAATCCCAAGATAATAAAATTTACATTTTAAAAATCGAAATAAATTTGCTTTATTTCAATATGTAAAACTATCCGTTCATAAAATAAACCACGTATCAAAATAACATGTTTTCATAAATAAATGAAAATCCATACTTACCTTACAACACAAAAAAAAAATTTACGATGCAACATATCTATGCATACAAATCAAATTCTACATATTTGACTCGGAGTACTCAAAACACATGCATACTAGTATAAAAATGGATATATATAACTCGAAGAAATAAACTACTATAGCTTGATATAACTATTATAAATTATTATAAATCTTAGCCTACAACATAGCAGTCAATTTCATATCCTATAAATATACACTTTAACACTATAAACTCATATAATAGAGCATATATAAATGCAGACAAAACAAAAAAACAAAAAGGTATGCAGACAGAACGTAAATGTGGAAGTTCATATGTATAAAGTTTTAAATCCAATAGTATAAAACCCATAACTCACCCAGACAAGCATACACATTTTACTCTAAATATAAAACAGTGTAACAAATAAAACTTATATACTTATATATCTGAAAATCATAGGTATATGCATATAGATTAAAGGCTGCAACTATTATATATATATGCTAAACTTATATAACAGACACTATATATACAACAAAGCACATGGCTTGCATACATCTTATATACAGACTAATATTGAATATATGTATAACTCACATGTACATATATAAACAGAATGTATAAACTTTTGTATATACAATATATCATTTATAAGCTTGTAAATATCAATTACATATATATCAGAATCTATAACTGTATACAGTTAAAGTCAAATTGTTAAACACGTATATATATTCTATACTTGAAAGTACTTAACCGGTTGCATGCGTATGACACCATATATATATATATATACAGGTTAACAAAAAGTATTTTATTAAATAAATACATATACTATACTACCTATAGATCGTATAAAGTCAGATTATAAACAACTAACCTACAGATCCAAGCTATGAAAACAATATATATACACTTATAAAAACGCAAGATACTTATCTCTATTATATATATAGTATGCCTCATATATAGACAAACTTGTTAAAATTAAATACAACTAACATTAAAAATACAATTTATAAAACCTTAGTTATAACCTTTACATATTATAACTACGTATCCTAAAATATAATGGAACTATTATATTAATATATTAACACTTATATGCAGACCATACATGTTGTATCCAACGTATACTATGAAACAAAAGAACCACGCAAAGTATGATTTATAATTTAGCTTCAGATACACCAAAGTTAGGATAGCAAAACTTAGATATAATATATATATAGCTTATATAAAAGAAATGCAGACCACAGAACTTCACACGCAAAACAAAACAAAATTCAAAATATTAACAAAACTTGTCTAACTTATATATAGACTGTATACTTTATAATATATAAACAAGTCAACATTTCTTATATACCTAAACAAACTGGCTAGTATATAATCTAATTAAAAAAAAATAGTACATATTAATCTGCATACCTTTGAGAAAGAAAGGTGGCTGAGCTCGGCTGAACAAAGAGAAGGGAGAGGCGAAGAGGGATGTTCGGTTGAACTAGCGATGATGGGAGCGGCTACATGAGAGAATATAGGGAGAGGCTGCTCATGGTTGTGGACCGATGGTGGAGAGGAGATGAAGATAGGTTGAAGGAAAGAGGCGGCGGGAGTTTCAAAGGGAGAGCATGCGAAATGAAGGGACCAGTTTCTCTTTTTTTTTACAAATGAACGGAGGAAAAATGAAATCAAGAAAATGAATCAACGCAAGGATTTTATTGAAAAGCGGAAATATTAAATGCGAATGAACATTTGCCTTCAATCGGTGGAGAAATGAAACGGTAAAAGGAAACCTAAAGGCAAGAAGTGGTTACCGATATGAAATCGTTCTTCCGGTTTTCCGACGTGTACCGTACACCGAAACAAAGGCATGAATATACTATAGCGATCAGCACGACGAGACGATCAAAATGGTGCACAGATATCAGTGGTTTGATTGAATTATAAAAATTCAAATTTTCTACTATCGAAAATGCAAGAAAAACGCAGAAAAATAAGATCGACGTAGTCAAAGAAGTCCAAATTTGGAAAAACGAAAAATGAAGTCTTGCTTAGAAGATGGTTTAGAATTTTTCTATGTAAAAATATTTAGGTTCCGAAAACATTTTATTTTCATCGTTTTTTAACTGATTAAATTGAAGTAAATTTACGCACGAAATAAACTTCCATATTTTTGGACGAAAATTTACCAGTTGCTATGTTTAACTAGACGCATTCCAAATATCAAATTTATATTTCAAAATTTTATCGTTTAAAATTTCGCAAAAATTTCAATTAATAACGTTATTAAAACCAGTTAAATTTACGGGTCGTTACACTCTCCTCCACTCAAAACTTTTCGTCCCCGAAAAGGAAGGAGGTAGGAGAATAGAAACAACCAGAAAGAAAAACAGATTTGAAATGCAAATAACAATTAATTTAAACCATATATATAAATTCAAATTTAAATTAATTGATATTCTATAATTGATTTAATCCATTTGATTTCACTAAAATCAATCTCAACTATTTCTAAATTTATTATCTTATTATCCAATTATCTTCAATTCACAATTTCTAAAACCATAAATTTGAATAGTCTTTTATTATAATCATTTTTTTTTCAGCAATTTAAATTCTTCTTTATTCCAAATTATTGTTAAATTTATTCTACTTAATATATCTAATCACATATATTTAACCCATATAAATTAATTTAAACCATAAAAGTTTCGATTCAAATTAATTTATATTTACTAATTGCTTTCAAATTCAAGGTATTTCATTAAGCTGATTCAATTCAATTTGTTAATTCTTTCAGAACAAAATTTACTTTATTTATCTCATTAACTTATTATTCTATCATCTTTACTAGCATTTTTATATAATCAAAATCTAAGTGTATAACATTTATTATAAACACTAAAATTTTATTTATAAATTCAATTTATCTTATATATTATCCAATTACATATTCAACTTCTGAATGATTTACGTAAGTTGTATTAGAATGCAGTTGAACAATATACAAATAACATTTTCCCAATTCAATTATTCAAGTTTAAATATTTATTCCAAATTTTGGTTTTATTTATAATTAAAATCATCCTTTAACAAAATTTAAGGATTTGATTTCCGATTAACTTTAAACAATTTAGAGATATATATAATATATTTATATCAAATCAAATTAAATTTTTAAAATAAGATACCCATATATATATATAAATCAAAATTTACTGAAGAAATTCAAATCAAAATATATTTTTCAAAACAAAACCGTAGCAAAGCTACAGAATAGTATCTCCACTTCGAAACTCGAAAATGAATGTCGATGATGCGGCCGCCATCACCGAAATTATTTTCCAGCGACAAAGAGAAGAGCACTGATTTCAACCTTTTAAAAATTCTTTGAAAACGATTTCTATTCGAAAATACTTTCAATAACATATACTTTAAAAAAAATTAAAACCAAAGTTCGAAATTACCGGAAACTAAATTTTCAATTTCTGAATTAAATTTATTTCAGATTCCAAATCAATTTATAAACCACGTTTATAAATTCATTATAGAACAATAAATGATAATCAAATATTATCATTTCAAACAACCAATTTAATTAAATTATTAAATTTCAGAAATTATACTTATATATATAATATAATCATACAAATTTATTTCATTTACCAATTTGAAAAAACCATATTGTGTCGGTTTGTTCTATTCAAGCGTTTTGGAAATGCTATCGATAGCATTGATCAGATGAATCGATCGAAAACCCAAATCAACATCAACAACTTAAACAACACAACCTATTTTTAAAACATTTAAATATAATTTTACAAATACAATTCCTCACTCGATGATACAAGAATAGATTTCAAAACATGTATAGCGATTTAAATTTGATGGAAATCAAATCAAAGAGAATTTTGATTCGAAAATAAGTTTGCAACAGAAGATAAGATAATTCAATTTCCACAATCGTGAGATGGATGAGTTTATTTAATTCACGGGCAACCTTAACCGGTCGTCCGTAACTTCAAGAATAGGATCGATACTGAATTCCGAGGTAAATCAACACTCGATCTCAAGAGATGGAATTCAGGTATAGCAGGAGATAGATAGCATCGTAAACCGAGGATACAGAAATCTCTGGTAAATCAATGCTTATTGTAAAGGAGTTTTCACCCCTTTACAAATCATTCGAAATTGGCGAGGCCGCCGATCAATTATAGATATCATTCAAAATGGAGTTATGGGGTGCTCCAGAATTGAAAGAAGACGAGTAGTGAAGGACACGAATGAATTTCAGAACCGAGGGGAACGTTCCAAAATTCAAAGGAATCGAATTAGAAGGAAGAGATTGAACTCGAATGAGAGTGATTCTGTAAATACATTTACCCTATATGTTAAGTTTTGCCTAGAGCTACCAAAAGCTCTGATACCAACTGTAACGACCCGATATTTTGCACCATTCGCATCCATTATAAGTGTATAGGTAGACACTCATGCCGGAATTGAATTGCTCAAAATACCGCGTTGTTAATTTAAATTGGCAAAACTGAACATATACAGTAAATAAATATAATCACAAATCACAAACACAGAGTAATAAGTGCAGCGGAAATAAAAGAGATAGTAGTTCATGAAGCTACTATATAAATGTATAAGTTACATCAGAGTTAAACCAGATACAACAGAAGAGTAATACGATACATCAGATACAAATCAGAATACATCACTGGAATCATCGAATACTGAAAGCAGAATAGATGGCTGGATCTTCAAGCAAAGCTCCAACTTCAAAGGTGAGTCTCGAATACTGGTATACTCAGTCTGACCCGAGCGTAAAGGAAAACACAAAACACTCGAGTCAGGATTAACATTCTTATATCAATAAATCCAACTCAAGTGAAATAGCAATTGAAATACAAGTAACTCAAAGGATGTTTGGAATAACCATCCTTTAAGGATCCGTTAAACTATCTACTATGTAGTAGTGTACGATAAGTAGATAATGTCTATCAGTAATATAAGATATCAAAATAGTGTTAAGTCATGGCCTATTCCACCCTTAACACATTTTTATTCCCAAGAGCATATACAAGACCGTAGTTTCCCCAAAACCGGAAGTCACCAGAGGGCAATCCATATACTAAAGGTACAAAACAAATCGTAGTGGTCGCGTATAGGGATACAAGTATGACAAGGCACATGAGGCAATACCCAAGGTAGTGAAAGTACCGTTTGCCTGATCCGGACTGGTGAGAACGCATCGCCGCAGCGACCGCAACACCGCGAAACAACACTCCCAAAATCAAGGGTGCACCAATCGACAACAAGTAATGAGTAGTTCGAAGAAGTGTGTTCGCTTGAGGTAGCTGACCTCCATTTGGCCCGGCACGGCTCCTGTTTTAGTCATTTCCAATTTGACACAAGTGTCAAGGCTATCCATTATCGTTCTCTTTCTTCAGTCATCACGTACATCATTCCAACCATTTCATTCTGGATCACACTCCGCGTATAGTTATTAAAGTGGTTTTCGGTTTAGATAGTGAGTATGTCCCTAACCGATTCCGGTCTCTTTAATAACCTTCGTAATTATTACACTGATTGGTCGTTTAATAAATTTCAAAGCCAAATCAATTACAATTTCAATTAGAATTTGTAAATCAACATTTCATTTGTCTTTCTAAAACAATTTCCATAATTTACGTTTCAAAACTTCCAAATTATCATTTCAAAATCTTATAATTCAATTTCAATTCAAATATTGATTCAAGTTCGTATATCAGTTTCATTTCAAAATCATTTAAATTAATTTAATTTAACATTCAAATCAATTTAAATTCATTTATCTATTTCATTCAATATTCATTAAGTAAATTTGCCATTCAAATAATTTCTAGTAAATTTAAAAATTCATTAAATCCATTATTAAAATTCAACTTCATTATATCAAACTTACAAATTGAATTAAATTAAATTCATCAAATCAAATTCTTTAAATTTCAAGTCTTACATTAATTTCAATAAATCACATTTTATTTCTTGTTAAAGAAATTCAATTTCACTTATTTACTTATTTAAATAAATTTCCAAAAACTTAATTAATAAAGAAACTCAATTTCAATTATTTACGAAGTAAAATTCACTTATTCAAAAGTTCAATTTTTCTTATTAAAGAATCCAATTCAATTTAATCATTAAATAATTCAATCTTATTTAATTATTAAATAATTCAAAACTTAATTATTAAATAATTTCAAAGTTTAATAATTTCAAACTTAATTATAATTTCAAACTTAATTATTAAATCATTTCAAACTAAATTCAATCATTTCTTAAATTAAACATCATTCTTTCATCAATTACATCGTCAATATTTTGTTTCAGATTTTTAAATATTAACATTTTCCTTTCATTAAAAATTCAAATTTCAACTTCATTTCAAAACCATATTATTTATTCAAATAAAATCTTCGTTTTATTTTTAAATCAAATTATTGACCAATCGGGTTTTATTTAATTCTCTATCCTAGGTCAAAGTTCAATTTGGGTATTTATCATTTCAACCCGATTCCAATTCAATTCAAAATCAAAACATAGCAAAGGGAACTTGCAGTGTGATAACTGGGATTGTGTCAAAGTAAATAAACAAGCAATAACAACAATCAATATCAATCCAATAATCAATTCAAATAATCCCGAAATAATCGTATTAATTCACATTGTTGTTTGTGCAAATTAATATAATTATTTCTAGAATCTACACTATCATTTCATGTAGATTAAAGATTATTACATTACGGTTTTTTTTTCACCTGTCATTCAATTTCAATTTTAATACTACAACCATTAATCCAATATACGTTCAAAGGTTCAAAGTGTAATTTATCAAATTCTACGTGTCAATTAACTTAACAATTAAAAGGGGTCATATTATTCAAATTAGCTAATTAAATTCAACACATATGTCGATTCAAATTTTTAAACTATCCTACGTCAAATTTCAATCTCAATCTTATCATTTTATACATTATAATTTAACATCCAATATAAACAACAATCAATCAATCAATTATCAACCAAACTGTATTATCATCGCATAAATAATTAACAGATAATGGTGTCAGATGTCATAGGTGAACAGATACAGGTAATAGCATATATAACAGTGTAAACAACTAATAGCAGCATATTTCAATTGTCGTTTCAATTGAAATCAAATTTAATAAATAAAAGAACATTAATCGTGAGTGATTGCTCACCTTTCGAGGTTAGAGAAGAACGAGACTCAGATGAGTTACGAATCCAAAGCAAAGCTAGATTTAATGCGAATTTTGACAAGCATAGCTCACAATAGAAATTGACAAAGTCGAATCAGAACTGGATTGATAGAATAATTGGTATAAGTGAATTTATATAATACAACCTATAATTTAAAATAAATAATTATCTTTCAAAAGTATATATGTACACAAAATAATTTTTTTTTTCAAAACTTAATACCGAAATAAGCTTATACGTGCAAGCTACAAAATCCCAAGATAATAAAATTTACATTTTAAAAATCGAAATAAATTTGCTTTATTTCAATATGTAAAACTATCCGTTCATAAAATAAACCACGTATCAAAATAACATGTTTTCATAAATAAATGAAAATCCATACTTACCTTACAACACAAAAAAAAATTACGATGCAACATATCTATGCATACAAATCAAATTCTACATATTTGACTCGGAGTACTCAAAACACATGCATACTAGTATAAAAATGGATATATATAACTCGAAGAAATAAACTACTATAGCTTGATATAACTATTATAAATTATTATAAATCTTAGCCTACAACATAGCAGTCAATTTCATATCCTATAAATATACACTTTAAGACTATAAACTCATATAACAGAGCATATATAAATGCAGACAAAACAAAAAAACAAAAAGGTATGCAGACAGAACGTAAATGTGGAAGTTCATATGTATAAAGTTTTAAATCCAATAGTATAAAACCCATAACTCACCCAGACAAGCATACACATTTTACTCTAAATATAAAACAGTGTAACAAATAAAACTTATATACTTATATATCTGAAAATCATAGGTATATGCATATAGATTAAAGGCTGCAACTATTATATATATATGCTAAACTTATATAACAGACACTATATATACAACAAAGCACATGGCGTGCATACATCTTATATACAGACTAATATTGAATATATGTATAACTCACATGTACATATATAAACAGAATGTATAAACTTTTGTATATACAATATATCATTTATAAGCTTGTAAATATCAATTACATATATATCAGAATCTATAACTGTATACAGTTAAAGTCAAATTGTTAAACACGTATATATATTCTATACTTGAAAGTACTTAACCGGTTGCATGCGTATGACACCATATATATATATATATATATATACAGGTTAACAAAACGTATTTTATTAAATAAATACATATACTATACTACCTATAGATCGTATAAAGTCAGATTATAAACAACTAACCTACAGATCCAAGCTATGAAAACAATATATATACACTTATAAAAACGCAAGATACTTATCTCTATTATATATATAGTATGCCTCATATATAGACAAACTTGTTAAAATTAAATACAACTATCATTAAAAATACAATTTATAAAACCTAAGTTATAACCTTTACATATTATAACTACGTATCCTAAAATATAATGGAACTATTATATTAATATATTAACACTTATATGCAGACCATACATGTTGTATCCAACGTATACTATGAAACAAAAGAACCACGCAAAGTATGATTTATAATTTAGCTTCAGATACACCAAAGTTAGGATAGCAAAACATAGATATAATATATATATAGCTTATATAAAAGAAATGCAGACCACAGAACTTCACATGCAAAACAAAAAAAAATTCAAAATATTAACAAAACTTGTCTAACTTATATATAGACTGTATACTTTATAATATATAAACAAGTCAACATTTCTTATATACCTAAACAAACTGGCTAGTATATAATCTAATTAAAAAAAAATAGTACATATTAATCTGCATACCTTTGAGAAAGAAAGGTGGCTGAGCTCGGCTGAACAAAGAGAAGGGAGAGGCGAAGAGGGATGTTCGGTTGAACTAGCGATGATGGGAGCGGCTACATGAGAGAATATAGGGAGAGGCTGCTCATGGTTGTGGACCGATGGTGGAGAGGAGATGAAGATAGGTTGAAGGAAAGAGGCGGCAGGAGTTTCAAAGGGAGAGCATGCGAAATGAAGGGACCAGTTTCTCTTTTTTTTTACAAATGAACGGAGGAAAAATGAAATCAAGAAAATGAATCAACGCAAGGATTTTATTTAAAAGCGGAAATATTAAATGCGAATGAACATTTGCCTTCAATCGGTGGAGAAATGAAACGGTAAAAGGAAACCTAAAGGCAAGAAGTAGTTACCGATATGAAATCGTTCTTCCGGTTTTCCGACGTGTACCGTACACCGAAACAAAGGCATGAATATACTATAGCGATCAGCACGACGAGACGATCAAAATGGTGCACAGATATCAGTGGTTTGATTGAATTATAAAAATTCAAATTTTCTACTATCGAAAATGCAAGAAAAACGCAGAAAAATAAGATCGACGGAGTCAAAGAAGTCCGAATTTGGAAAAACGAAAAATGAAGCCTTGCTTAGAAGATGGTTTAGAATTTTTCTATGTAAAAATATTTAGGTTCCGAAAACATTTTATTTTCATCGTTTTTTAACTGATTAAATTGAAGTAAATTTACGCACGAAATAAACTTCCATATTTTTGGACGAAAATTTACCAGTTGCTATGTTTAACTAGACGCATTCCAAATATCAAATTTATATTTCAAAATTTTATCGTTTAAAATTTCGCAAAAATTTCAATTAATAACGTTATTAAAACCATTTAACTAGACCCCGAATTTTATATAAATTTAAATTGATAATTAAATTAATTTTTGAATAAAAATTGTGGAAATTGATTTATAAAGTGATGCGAGTTTCCCTGGATTAAAATAAATTCTATGTTAAATCATTTAAAATTTAAATATTGTAAATATTGTATATATGTGAATATATATGTATACGAGCATATATGAGTTAACTTGAATATATATGTGAATATTTGATTTGAATTTAAAATGCAAGTAAATGGTTTAAGAAATGAAAATATATAAGATGTTAAAATATAAAGTAAAGATATATATCTTAATCTCATGTTAATAAATCAATACAAAATAATATAAATAGTAATAGACAAACAAAAAAATAACAAAAGAAAAAAAATACATTCACATATGAACAAAAGGATAAGTATAAAACCAGATATTCAAGTATGCAAATAAAAGAAGAAAAGTGAAGCCATATCAAATATCTCACAAAAACATTTCAGCCGAGACCAATGCAAGGCAAAGAAAATATATAAAACTATCCTAAGTACATACGAATTGAACCAAAGAGGATATGTATGACAACTTCATTAATGCTTGTACCCAAATGTTTCCATTTCAGCCTTCATACAAGAAAAGATCTCTGATCTAAATATAATAATCTTGTACCAGCATTTTCTAGCCTCTGCACACTTGTCTTCTTTATTATCAAGTTTCCCTTTTCATTTCGATTCATTTAAACAATACAAAGCAAAACAACAACCCTGTAAACCATTTTCAAAAGCTTGAGCAAGGCATTTCAGTTTTTAAAGAAAAATAAAGCATCTTTCACTAGAAATCTCTGAAGCCATTCCAGTATCAAGTTCAAAAAAATCAAGTTTTCAACTTTGCAAAGTTAAAAAGATTTCAACTTGAAGCTCTGTTCCTTCTTCAACAACACTGTGAGCAAACTCCTCCTTTTAAACTTGATCTTCCTCATTATCTTAAGTCTGTGATGATGATAACTTAGCTATGGTTTGTATGACTGTGAAATGTGATTGCATGCCTGGGTATATGAAATGATTGATGTGTGCATTATTGGTTCCAAACATATAGCATGTTGTTTAAACATTTACAGGTTTACACTCATAAAGGTTTCGAATCCTTCCATTTAAGAAATTTTAGATTCTGTTATCTAAACAAAATATGTTTGTTTGATCGTAAAGTGAATTTTAAAATTTGAATTCAGTTAAACAAAGTTGATCTGCTCTGAAAAAAACTTAAGAACAGTTAAAGTTTAATATAAGTGACATTTTCAAATATCTTGAATTATCAATTCAAGTTTATAAACTGAATCCCTAAGTAAAATACTGATTTTTAAAACTTAAATCACATTTTTTAGAAATGGGTTGAGTTTGCATTTCGGGTTTGATCGATTCAGGGATTTTGGGTTGCCTCGGGCAATACCCTTGATCGGAGTGGTTGAAGTTCGTTCGGGAGGTAGATGGTTGATCAAAGAGGCCAGTAAAAATGGTCGGAGGCACTCTCGATCACTGTGGCGATGGTGGCTTTCGGTTGAAGTGGGTAAACCTAGTTTGGTCTGGGTGGAGTTTTTGGGGCAGTTCGAATGCCACAGAGCATCGAGTGCGAAGGGCTTTTGGAGGTGGCTAGAGGGATGGTAGGCGAAGTGGTGGCCGGTGGTGCTGGTACTACGGTGGTCGGAGGAAGGTATGCGAGATGGTTACAGCGATCGGGTTCAATACCAGTAAATCGAAAATATGGCTCGATTTCGATTTAGTGGGAATTTTGGGTTTTTGATTATTTGAATGGGTTCCAGTGATCAATAATGGTGCTCTTGGGATCTCGACGTCGATCAGCGATGATCGACGTGGCTGTGCACGTATACGTGCACTCGCGTGAATATCTGGGTATGTGGAGTTTGGGGAAGGAAGAGGGAGCTCGAGTTCGAACACGTGAAAAACCATATTTGGCTCGAAGCAACTGAAGTTTTGGTGAGGCCGGAAGCTTTACTCGAGATTTTGAGTGGGAGGACTCGAAGCAGAAGAGAAATGACTCGAAGAAATTTTGGTTCGACTCGAGTCAATTGCTTGTTTCAGGGTTTTTGTAAAAACCTGGCAGTGTTTGATTTTTAAACAAATTTAAATGCAATTTAAATTTGTATACAAGATTTAAACAAAGTTTAAATCCAGTTTGAAGTATGAATTCAAATTTATATTTTGAATTCTAATTTGGAATGGAATAAAAGTTTAAAGGTAAATCGAAAACAAATTTTTCAAGTTAATTTTTGTTTAAAGTTCCAAAACAAAGTAATTAATGGGCAGTTAATGATGAGATCATTAATTTGTAATTAAGGATAAAACCTTGAATTTGATTAAGTAATTACTTAGTGTAAGAAATCAAATTGATAATTACTAAATGTAATTAATTTAAAGAGGATGATTATTTTATGGAAGGAATTAAGGAAAGTAATAAAGGATTAATTACTTAGAAAATAAATTGAGGGTTAATTAATGAAGGTAGTCAAGGAATAATAATTAATTGAGAATTAATTAATTAATGTAATTAATTAGGGAAAATTAATTAAAAGATAATTAAATAATTTAAGGTTAATTATTTAATGATTAAAGGTTGATTAATTAATAATTAAAGGTTAATAAATTTATTATTAAAGGATAATTAATAAATGATTAATGGATAATTAATTAAAAATGGTTTGTAATTATTTAATGATTAATTAACCAGGATTAGTAAGTTATTCATAAGTAATTAATCTGGTATAAATTAATTATGATCAGATATTAATTAATCCTACTTGTGAATGTTTGGACTTGACTGAATAATTGAATTGTTTGACATCTCTGAATTGTGATGCTTTGTGATATAAATTGCTTTATGCTGAACTACGATACCTGTGATGAATATACTGCTATGTGAATATGAAAACCTTTTGACCCATAAAACGGCACTTGAATTTCGATGTGACAGGGAGTCGGATTCCAGTTGGTTATCCGAAACCCACATCGAATTGTAATGATGAATCTTTATGACTGATAAATTTACTTTATCTACGAATCTGTGAATGAAGATAAGCGTTATGGGTTATACCGCTTATTGATATATCTATGATGATTGATGTTGTGCACTATTGTGTAAAACCCCTGGACTACACTATACACACACAAATATGGATTTCACGTGGAAATCGGTTAAGTCACAGATGATTTAAATTTAATGTTTTTGAAATTGAATTTTTTTTAATTTCAATTGATTTTGAAATTGGAAGAATTTGGGTTTAAAGTGAAAAGCTTTTGAAATGAGTTTCAAAGATAAAAGCTATTTTGAATAACTTAATTAAGTTTTGAAATTTAAATAATTTGATTTAAATTTGAATTCAAGTTTGAAATTGAATTCTATGATTTGAAGCTAGGGATTAAAGATGCTGTACAAGTTATATATGGGTTAAACCATTTTAAAAGTATTGATTTGGGAATTTGAATTTAATTCAAGGGTTTTAACTCGTGTAAATATTACTGGATTTTTCCGAAACGAAAACTACTTGTTTTCAAATAATAATAGCTTTCATTTTAAGAAAGGATTTCCAAATTGTGTTGAACGGTTTCAAGTTTGAAATAGAATTGAAATGTTTTGAAAATTATGAAATGAGTCTTTGATTTCAAAGACGGGATGAGTTAATCTAACTTGAAATGAAATTGTTTTGAAAGGCTATGAATGAATCTTTGGAAACGAGTTTTGAAAGCTATAAGTTAAATCTTGATTTAAAGATTTAACGAGTTAATCAAATTGAAATGGAAATCGATTTGAAAATCCATGAACGGATCTTTGTGAATGGGGTTAACTTTGTGAATTGAATCTTTTTGTTTAAAAGATTAAAAGTGTGGAAATCGTTTAAACCATTGAAGGTTTTGAAATAAATCTTTTATTTAAAAGATTGGAAATGGTAATTTGTTTTACCATTCGAATGAAAAGTTTTGGGCTTTAAGCTGTGATTTAACTGAGACCCCAGTATCCATATGATTTTTAATTGCGCTCGTTATTCGGTTTAGCCGGGAGAGGACCTTTGTGTCATATAACCCATTCCGAATAGTGATACGACGATATGGATAGCATTTGAAGACCGGTGGTGAAGACCGGGTATTTGCGAGAGCGATAGGATGACCTATCGATTGTCTCTGCACTGAGTAGCTACGGTATAGAGATTTCCTAAGTGATGGGAAGTCCGATCAGGATTGTGAATACCCGGATTTGCAAGGGCTTCTTCGGAAGTGCCTTCGGTTCTGTTCGAACCCGGAACAGACTTGTATGGATGTGTGTCTGACGTTACACTTTGAGATGTAAAGCTGGTTTCTATCAAATACATTTCTGTTGGTGGCGGAGAATTTATTCTCTTAGCTTAACACCCTTCTCTGAGACGTACGAGCTCAGAGGTTATGTAGTTGATGGTTACTAGTGATACATTCCCAATTTGGTAATGTGGCATACGAAGTGCTGCTGATCATTTGTTGATCGAAGCGTGGCTTTGTGAAAAAGCGTGGCTTTGTGGACGAGACTTCGTCGAGCCTCACAACCCGGTAATGGTCGAAACAGGAATGTTGCAGCAAAGGTTTGTAGGGGTAGCGCCCCTAGGGTATGTCATTTCCTTCTAGATAAAGGGTGGTATCATGGTATGGAGCCCAGATACTTACTCATGTGGATACACTTTATTTATTATGTGTGATGTTGGTTATCGAGCGCTCGGATAAAGGTCGGTAACGACCGGGGGATGACATGACTCGTGTGTTAGTTACCTAGTTACAGCTGTACAGCGTGAGGTAGCGTCAGTGTGTTAGTTACCTAGTTACAGCTGTACAGCGTGAGATAGCATCGGCCTTTTGTTTGCAGAGATCCGGTTAGGATCCGGGGCATCTTTCCAGAGGCGTTTCTATTTCGGTAAGGAAGTTCCTTAGCCTGATCATTTGTTGGAAATCCAAAGAAACAATACGAACCCAGTACGGTTTTAGTTGTATTACCTGCTATGGAATGTGGCGGTAACCTGCTATTGAACGTAGTAGCTATAGTAGGCATACAACAATGGTTGTATGCTGGCTAAGATTAATATTATATTTTCGAAATGGTTTTCGACACTATGCACTAATGATAATAATATCGAATGATTTTGCGTAGTAAGCATTTTTGACTATCATAAGGAGAAATCTCCTCCAATTCTGCGATTGCATTGTGTGTGTGGCGGGAGGCCTTATGATGGTTTCATTTTCGAAAAGCATTGCGGATTTCAATGTTTAAAAGCCTTTGTTGCTTGTTTTAAAGATAAACTGTTTTTGTTGCTCACACCAGTCCCATGACTGATCCGGAGTTTATTGTTCCCTTCCTAAACTCTGGGTGCCCACTATTTTCCACACGGGCAGTCTAGAGTTGGGTTTCTCAGATATTCAGGTTTGGTAGATTATCTGGAGCTAGTCAGTTCTTGGAGTTCATGGATTGACGTTGCTTATCTTGGAGCACTCTATTGGAGATATTCTATCCGCTGCTGGTGTCATTGTTTTCTTTCCGCTGCTATTTCTTGTATCATATCTCTGATGTATATAGATATTCATTGTATCATCATTGTATCAGATGTTGTATATCTATATTCTTTTTATTCCGCTGTGTTGTTATACTTAATGGTGTTATAAGCTCCGGCGAATCGGATTTGAACGGTCGAATCTGCGGCATTCTAGTACAATGTGAAGTACGGATGTTGATTTTCGAACGTGAAAATCCGGATCGTTACAAGTGGTATCAGAGCTAAGGTTGAACTTTAGCTTAGGAGTATAACACATTAAGTAGCTCATTAGAGATAGGGTGAAGTATACCCTAGAATGAGTAATCTCTAAGGTATATGTCCGTACGCCTCAGTAAATTCTCTTACTATCCACTGATAGTGAGTATGAGTGCAAGAAGAGGATGAGATAGGGGACAGGGGAATACGACTATAAATGGTCGATACTCTGTAACAACAAGAAAACAATCTTTTCTCTATCAATATCTTTTGTTCGCCATCTCTTCTCAATTCTTTGATAGTTCCTAGTAGATCCAGGAAGGAGATTCGATATGTTAATATGGGACGTAAACTCCGGATGGACCAAAACTGTTTGTTTGGATGAATTGATTGCTTTGTTTGCTATGGTTGATAGGTATATTTTAGTTTTAAACTAAAAAGTTTTGAAATTGTATCCATAGATCTATCTATCTATTCCTTGGGTCCGGATATGTTCTACGAATAGTTAGTTATCCTTTCGGACTGACCGATGCCCTTGCATATTTCGTAGATCTGGATAACCCGAGTATCTTATGAAGTGTTAAACAGATTCGTTCTTGTATCTGTTATTGATATTCTGATTTGGTAAGCCAAATGCAGGATAAATATTCAGTTTGATTTGATAAAATATTCTTCATCTATCCTTGTGTCTCCTGTCCAAATTTCGAGGACGAAATTCTTTTAAGGGGGGAAGTCTGTAACGACCATGAATTTTATATAAATTTAAATTGATAATTAAATTAATTTTTGAATAAAAATTGTGGAAATTGATTTATAAAGTGATGCGAGTTTCCCCGGATTAAAATAAATTCTATGTTAAATCATTTAAAATTTAAATATTGTAAATATTGTATATATGTGAATATATATGTATACGAGCATATATGAGTTAACTTGAATATATATGTGAATATTTGATTTGAATTTAAATTCAAGTTTGAAATTGAATTCTATGATTTGAAGCTAGGGATTAAAGATGCTGTACAAGTTATATATGGGTTAAACCATTTTAAAAGTATTGATTTGGGAATTTGAATTTAATTCAAGGGTTTTAACTCGTGTAAATATTACTGGATTTTTCCGAAACGAAAACTACTTGTTTTCAAATAATAATAGCTTTCATTTTAAGAAAGGATTTCCAAATTGTGTTGAACTGTTTCAAGTTTGAAATAGAATTGAAATGTTTTGAAAATTATGAAATGAGTCTTTGATTTCAAAGACCGGATGAGTTAATCTAACTTGAAATGAAATTGTTTTGAAAGGCTATGAATGAATCTTTGGAAACGAGTTTTGAAAGCTATAAGTTAAATCTTGATTTAAAGATTTAACGAGTTAATCAAATTGAAATGGAAATCGATTTGAAAATCCATGAACGGATCTTTGTGAATGGGGTTAACTTTGTGAATTGAATCTTTTTGTTTAAAAGATTAAAAGTGTGGAAATCGTTTAAACCATTGAAGGTTTTGAAATAAATCTTTTATTTAAAAGATTGGAAATGGTAATTTGTTTTACCATTCGAATGAAAAGTTTTGGACTTTAAGCTGTGATTTAACTGAGACCCCAGTATCCATATGATTTTTAATTGCGCTCGTTATTCGGTTTAGCCGGGAGAGGACCTTTGTGTCATATAACCCATTCCGAATAGTGATACGACGATATGGATAGCATTTGAAGACCGGTGGTGAAGACCGGGTATTTGCGAGAGCGATAGGATGACCTATCGATTGTCTCTGCACTGAGTAGCTACGGTATAGAGATTTCCTAAGTGATGGGGAGTCCGATCAGGATTGTGAATACCCGGATTTGCAAGGGCTTCTTCGGAAGTGCCTTCGGTTCTGTTCGAACCCGGAACAGACTTGTATGGATGTGTGTCTGACGTTACACTTTGAGATGTAAAGCTGGTTTCTATCAAATACATTTCTGTTGGTGGCGGAGAATTTATTCTCTTAGCTTAACACCCTTCTCTGAGACGTACGAGCTCAGAGGTTATGTAGTTGATGGTTACTAGTGATACATTCCCAATTTGGTAATGTGGCATACGAAGTGCTGCTGATCATTTGTTGATCGAAGCGTGGCTTTGTGAAAAAGCGTGGCTTTGTGGACGAGACTTCGTCGAGCCTCACAACCCGGTAATGGTCGAAACAGGAATGTTGCGGCAAAGGTTTGTAGGGGTAGCGCCCCTAGGGTATGTCATTTCCTTCTGGATAAAGGGTGGTATCATGGTATGGAGCCCAGATACTTACTCATGTGGATACACTTTATTTATTATGTGTGATGTTGGTTATCGAGCGCTCGGATAAAGGTCGGTAACGACCGGGGGATGACATGACTCGTGTGTTAGTTACCTAGTTACAGCTGTACAGCGTGAGGTAGCGTCAGTGTGTTAGTTACCTAGTTACAGCTGTACAGCGTGAGGTAGCGTCGGCCTTTTGTTTGCAGAGATCCGGTTAGGATCCGGGGCGTCTTTCCAGAGGCGTTTCTATTTCGGTAAGGAAGTTCCTTAGCCTGATCATTTGTTGGAAATCCAAAGAAACAATACGAACCCAGTACGGTTTTAGTTGTATTACCTGCTATGGAATGTGGCGGTAACCTGCTATTGAACGTAGTAGCTATAGTAGGCATACAACAATGGTTGTATGCTGGCTAAGATTAATATTATATTTTCGAAATGGTTTTCGACACTATGCACTAATGATAATAATATCGAATGATTTTGCGTAGTAAGCATTTTTGACTATCATAAGGAGAAATCTCCTCCAATTCTGCGATTGCATTGTGTGTGTGGCGGGAGGCCTTATGATGGTTTCATTTTCGAAAAGCATTGCGGATTTCAATGTTTAAAAGCCTTTGTTGCTTGTTTTAAAGATAAACTGTTTTTGTTGCTCACACCAGTCCCATGACTGATCCGGAGTTTATTGTTCCCTTCCTAAACTCTGGGTGCCCACTATTTTCCACACGGGCAGTCTAGAGTTGGGTTTCTCAAATATTCAGGTTTGGTAGATTATCTGGAGCTAGTCAGTTCTTGGAGTTCATGGATTGACGTTGCTTATCTTGGAGCACTCTATTGGAGATATTCTATCCGCTGCTGGTGTCATCGTTTTCTTTCCGCTGCTATTTCTTGTATCATATCTCTGATGTATATAGATATTCATTGTATCATCATTGTATCAGATGTTGTATATCTATATTCTTTTTATTCCGCTGTGTTGTTATACTTAATGGTGTTATAAGCTCCGGCGAATCGGATTTGAACGGTCAAATCTGCGGCATTCTAGTACAATGTGAAGTACGGATGTTGATTTTCGAACGCGAAAATCCGAATCGTTACAGGTGGGCTATCGTGCATCTTAGAGTGGCTATGAGGGGATGGCAAGGGAAAGTTTTACTCATCCATGTTATGATATTTTGGTTTTCTAAAATCCTATAAATATCCGACCCCTTCTTTAAGACAATTTTCTTCACTTCCTTCTCCACGTTATCGAGCTTATCGATGGCTTCTCATGTTAACAAAGTTATGGAGAAAAATATCTCAAAAAGAAACTAAATAAGTATATTATATATATATATATATACAGTAATAAAATATCTCAAAACAACTTCAAAACTCCTCACCATAGAAACTCATGGTAACCACCATTCTCCACCCTTGGCCGATCCCTCCACCATAGGCCTTGAGGTGAGAAACTCCTAAACTATAGTTATATATATTATTGGATGTTATATATGTTTAGATATGATGTTAATGATGGTTGTTTAATATTGTGGTTGAATATATATACAATTCACGTTAATACTCGTCGATAAGCACAAAGGAAATCACTTTCTTTTATTGAATGAAATGGTGTATATGGAATGTTTAAACCTCTTAAAAATCATTTAATATCATTCAGAAATGTTTTATAAAATTTAAAAATGTTTTGGCAAAGTTTAAATGAATACTGAAAATTGAATCAAAAATAGGCGCGTCGCGTAAAGGTAGTTCACGATATCGTGCCATAAAAGTCAAATGAATATATAGAATGAAATATAGCTCGTAATTCTTTGAGATAAGAATTTTCTGAACTATTATATCCATAGTTTTCACACAAAGAAAGAAAATTGAGATTTCGATAAGTAGACTTTGAAATATGAATAAAATAAATTTTCAAAAAAATCGCGGTTTTGCATTTCGAAATCTATAAAAGGATTTCTTTAAAAATGATATTTTAAAATTGTTTAAAAATATGAAATAAGTTCTAGAACTATTTTAAAATATTTTAAAAGTTATTTGAGTTATAAAAATGAGTTTCCAAATGATAGAAAAGTTGTTTGATCAATACAGCTTAAAAAGCACCAATCGTAGCACTTTTTTGTAACTTTTGAAATAAAGTTTTAAACGCAACCATTCTTTAACAAATCTTTTTTAAATGTTTTTAAATGATTAATAAAGTATTTTATAGGTTATTTGAAGGATTTATGAAGTGATTAAATAAATAATTAAAAGTTAATTAGGTATGTCAAATTATTTAGAGGTAATCAAATAACTTGACTACCTTATGGGTGACATAGAGATATTGTCTAGACTTGAGTTTGGAAAACCAATTTCCTGCACTCCCTGGCTATTCGGACTGGCCCGACGGAGGGAATAGTAAATTTGACTTACTCGGATTTAAAATTTTCCAAAGTATAAAGGATATAAGTTTCCAAATATAAATAATTTGGATTTTATGGAGATAATCTTCTTATACTTGGTGTTAAATTTCAAAGAGGGAACTCGTAGTATTGTGGAATTTAAAAGATGATTTCGTTGTTATTCCGCCCATAGTACCGGTTGAATATAGAAATTGATATTGAGTAGAATTAGATGATTTTTATGGATTCTTCTCATTCAATATTTACTAGTTTTGGATTAACATCCTTGATGACATGGTTTAAACTCAATCAAAAAAAAATTGATTTTTGAATTAAGAAATATTTGTTAAGATTTAAATAAATAATTTCCTGAAAAGTGGTTTAATGATTCCTTATATACCGAAAAGAAAAGTTTAAAAATATATATCTCTTAAACATATTTTTGATAAAAAGGAAGTAATAAATCAAAAGAATAATTCCCTGTTTACTTAACATTCCTTTTATCGATGGTTGGTTCGAAGGAAATGGGGTCAAATTTGGGTGATCCCTATTCGGAGACCACTTCGAACAAGTTTACATGTTCGAAAATAAAAGACATAGGATGATATGTTTTGGAAGATGGAATGTAGGGCTACTTGTTACTGAACATCGGGGTAAATTTTCGATATCATATTTATGTGACAGTAGTTCTTTATTTGAGATCTTTTATGCAAGGACTTCTTGCTACTAATCATAGTGGTAACTTCCGACGGGATATGATAGGAGAGTGCCTTCGAATTGTTCTGTTCTTGGACAACTTGTATGGACAAATGTAACGACCCACTATTTTGGACCATTCAAATCGACAATAAAACCACACATGTCAGACTTGAATAATTCAAAACAATAGATTGTAAATAAATTTGGAGCAAATAAAATCAATCACAGAATCACAAACACAGAATATCAGAATAACTCGCAGCGGAAATAAAAAAAATACATAGTAGTTCATGAAGCTACTACAATACATAGTCTCAAAACAAATACATAATACCAGAGTTTGAAAGCAAATACAACTGGAAATCCAAATACATAAGTTCACTAATACATAAGCAAAGGGTGAATGGAAATAACTGAAATAGAAATAGATAGACAACTAGATAGATAGATAAATCTCCAGCAATCTCTAGCTCCAAAGATGAATCCAAAGCTGTGATACTCAAGCTGACCCGAGCGTAAAGCAAAACACAAAACACTCGAGTCAGGGCATACATACTTATAAAATGTAAATCAACTCAAGTGTACTGTAATAGAAATGCATCAATAACTTAAAGGATTCTTGGGATCGCCCATCCTTTAAGGATCCGTTAAGCTATCTACTATGTAGTAATATACGCTATTATAATAATGTCTAAAGTAAAATAAACTATTTAAAAATAGCATTAAGGCGTTACCCATATCCCCCTTAACACATTTTATAGTGCCAATAGTCTATACAGTACCGTAATACCCCGTAAACTGGGGCTACCAGAGGATACTCCATAGGTACGTCATAAATCAAACTCGTAAAAGGCGCGCTAGGGTAGGTGACACGGCACAACTAGGAAATCCCAGGGTAGATATACCAATTATGCATCCGGACTGTTGGTAACGCAAAGCCGCAGCAATCGCCCAACTCGAGCCACACTCTCGAATCAAGGGGTGCACCCAATTAATCACAAAGTAATAGAATGGTATACGATGGAATGTGTCCAATAAGAGGAGCTACCTCATTGGCCCGGAATCGCTCCTGTTTTAGCCACCTTATGCTAACTCACGGGAGTTAGGTCCACGTAAATATACCTTAGGATCGTCGCCACCATCCTACTTCATTCTGGAATCTCCACCGCGTACACAGTTGTTAAAATGGTTTTCAGTATCGACAGAGAGTATGTCCATATCCGATCCCAGTCTCTTTAACAACCAACCGTTATTATAACCCGTGGTTCTTTATTTCAAATAGTTTATATTTCAAATCAATACACATTTATTTCAAAACCATTAAAAATTCCGATGTCATTATTCTTTCAAAAATATTATTTATTTTCCGAAGTTGTAACACTTCCAAATTTATTCACTTAGTTATAACACTTCAAAAATGTAATATTTAGAAACCATAACACTTTTAAAAATGTAATATTAATATAGTAGCATTTCGAAAATGTTACCTTTTTAGAAATAGTAGCATTTTAAAACATAACCTTAAAAACCATAGCATTTTAGAAATGCTGCAATTTCTATTATATTTTCTACTATAACATATTTAAAACATCATATCTTATATTTTTATCATAGTTATTATATAAAATCTATTTTCCTTTACAAACTTATTCATTTGGATAAGAATTAAACTATGATTTTTGTTAAATAAAAATTTATTACTAAAATATCCAATTAAAACTGTATTTCTCATATTAAGTTAAAATAAATTTTTAAACCATTTATTAACTTATAAAATTTTAACTTATAGAAAAATCAGTATATATATATATTTAAATCATTTAAATCAAATTTTAAGTTAAAATTTCATAATTTAAAATTCAAATACTTAAAAAATCAGAAAATATTTATATTTAAAAATTAACCACAGGTCTGTATAATATTTTCTAACTAGGTCAAGTGATACGGATATATATCATTTCAATCCGAAATATAAAATTTTCGGGTTTGACCATTTCAAAACCGCAATCCCAAGTCAAATAAAAATCGCTCAAACCTATCATTTTAGATCATAACGATTTTTCCCTATTCTAAAGTCTGTTCGGGTATGTATCATTTCAACCATTAGTAAAGGAACTTGCAGTGTGAGAAACAGAATATAAAATAAACAGAATAACATAGCATATCATATCAGGTGATGAAACAGGTATAGCATCAGGTTATAACATCATATAATATCATATCACATGCATATATGAAACTACTATCAACATGGCATATCACTATTACAATTCACAAGTTATTGATTCACTAGAATATAAGTACGAAGTCGAGAGTGATAAACTCACCTTCTTTGGCTAGAGATGACAAATTCAAGACACAAGAACAAACCCCGAAAGCACGACAAAGCACGATTCAATCTCGAGTGGAAGTAGAACCCAAATCCAAATCTTAGAAGTAAACAAAATAAAATATATAAGTAAATATTTATACAAGAAAAATAAAATAAAAGGCAAAGGAAAATGGGCTAAACAAACACAAGTGGGCTCGGCCACTTTGGAAATAGGCTTGGCCACATGTGCTTTGGGCTCGACCATGATCACTAGGCTCAACCACTTGATGATGGGCACGGCCAGGCTGGGTTGAAGGGCTACAAGGCTCAACCGTAGATCAATGCAAGGAATGGCAAAGCATGGGAAGGCAAAACGACTAGGCAAGTGCATTTTGGTTCGGCCATGGTACAATTTGGGTTCGGCCATGGTACAATTTGGGTTCGGCCATGTTTTGTTTTGGTGACTAGGCAATTCACATATAGTCAATGGTAAGAGGAAGGAAGGCACTGAAAAGTCACGGCCATGGCATGGTTTAGGTTAGAGGAAAAATCAAGGGTGCTCGGCCTTGCTTGTTTGGAAGAAAAATGGTTTCGGCCTAGGGTTTTTCAAGAGGAGGAGGTGGCCGATCATATGAGGTGGTGTAGGGTTCGGCCTGGTGGTGTTTGGTAGAGGGAAGAGATGATGGGTCACGGCTATGGAGAGGTGGAAGGATATGGCAAGGGTTGTGGCCGAAATTGATGAGAGGAGGAGGAAGTAAAATGAGAAAAAAATTTGGAAAAAGAGGAGAGAAAACTTACTGTAAATTTTAGAGCAGGAAGAAGAAAAATGAGAAGAGAAAAGGAAAGCAGAAGTTTTGTACGTATTGTTTTCTCAAGAGGTGGCTTTTCAAAGTGAACATGCAAATAGATGTCTCTTGGTTAACCTAGCACATTAGCCAAGCCCAATAACAAAGCAAGCCAAATCTCAAACCAAATCTAGCCCAAAACAAAATAGAAAATAGAAAATAAAATACGAAAAACTAATTGCGTGTAAAACGCTGAAATTTAACAGATTTAAAAGGTATAAATCAAAATTTGACGAAACGAAAAGCAGAGAGAATATTAGAATCAGATTCAGCTTCAAAGAAAAAGAATAAAAAATTTAAAATTCAAATTTAAAATTTTCAATCGAAAGTCAAACTTTGATCAAAGTTGACCAAAATTCAAATTTTTAGAAAATCTTTATTTTAATATATTTGGAAGAATAATTCTCAACAAATTCCAAAATAACATTATAAAATTCCAAATTTTCAATTTTTAAATGATTTAAAATCAAAGTTTAAAATAAATTCAATTAAAAATATTTGTTAAAATTACGGGTTGTTACACTCTCCCCCACTCAAAGTTTTTCGTCCTCGAAAAGGAACGAGACCCAGAAAACAAAGAAAGATAGGATAAGATAGAATAACAAATAGTACCTGAAACAAACAATTCCGTATTCTAAGCATGCATGCTCTCCTCCGTCTCACGGGTACAATCCGATCATCAGTACTCCACTGCACTTTGACCAGGTTGATAGATTTCCTTCTTAACTGCTTCGTACCTCTATCGACAATACGAAGTGGCCTCCTCTCGATAGTAAGGTTTGGCTCAATATTCAAACTCTCGAGAGCAGAAGGTTGGATAATAAGAGATGGATCATGAAGATATCGGTGAAGATGCGAAACATGGAATACATTATGCACTCCATAAAACTTCTCAGGCAAATCCAAACAATAAGCTAAAGAACCAACTCTCTCTAAGATGCGGAAAGGACCAATGAACCTAGGAGCAAGCTTCCCTCTTCGACCAAACCGAGTCACATTCCTTAAGGGAGAGACCTTAAGGAAAACCAGATCACCAATAGCAAACTCCAAACTTCTACTACGCCGATCGGCGTACTTCTTCTGCCTATCCTGATCACTCCTCATCTTCCTCTTAATCTCCTCAACTCTCTCAGAAGCCTCCAAAATCATATCAGGACCAAGAACCAAACGATTACCGGATTCAATCCAGCAAGATGGGGATATGCAAGGTCGTCCATATAGAGCAGCAAACGGAGACATTGCAATATTAGCCTGAATTCAAAAGATGAAATGAGATAGATAAAGGATTAAGATAAGCTTAAGATAGAAGATTTGAGATTATACCTGATAACTGTTGTTATAGGTAAATTCGACAAGATGAAGATGATCTTCCCAAGATCCTCCATAATCAAGAACACAAGCACGAAGAAGATCCTCCAGAATCTGATTCACTCTTTCCGTTAGACCGTCTATCTGCGGATGGTAAGCATTGCTCAGATTCAGATGAGTACCTAAAGATTCCTGAAAAGCTTTCCAAAACTGGCTGGTAAAGATGGGATCTCAATCACAAACAATACTGACAGGAACACCATGAAGGCGGACAATCTCCCTCATATAAATCTCAGCCAAACTCGAAGCAGAACGGGTAGACTTGACTGGAATGAAATGAGCCGACTTGGTCAATCTATCCACAATAACCCAAATACTCTCATTAACCCTCCTAGTCCTCGGTAATCCATTAATAAAATCCATAGAAACCTGTTCCCATTTCCAATTGGGAACCTCGAGAGGCTGCAATAAACCAGGGGTCTTCTGATGATCGACCTTGACTTGCTGACAAGTCGCACACCTACTAACAAAATGGAGATATCACGCTTCATACCTCTCCACCAATACAGCTTCTTCATATCTTGATACATCTTCATCACACCTGGATGAATAGAAAGTCTAGATTGATGATTTTCCCGAAGTAACTCTTATCTCAATCCATCGACATTCGAGACACAAATCCGATTATTAATCCTCAAAATCCCTCTATCATCGATCTGAGCTCCACTACCATCAAGACTACTACCACCAACCCTGCTACAAACATTCTCCTTAATAAACCTAAGCATACTATCTTCATCCTTCTTAGCAATGATATGATCCATAAGAGGAGAAGAAGAAACAACAAGCTGACACAACATCACCTTCTTCCGACTCAAAGCATCGGCCATGACATTAGCATTTCCAGGGATATAGTTGATGTCGAGGTCATAAGAAGCAAGGAACTCAAGCCACCTAACTTGTCTCTGATTCAAATCTTTCTGGGTAAAAATATATCTCAAAGACTTATGATCCGTAAAAAGCTCAAACTTAGTTCCTAAAAGATGATGCCTCCAAAGCTTCAAAGCAAAAACCACGGCAAGCAATTCCAAATCATGAACAGCATAATTGGCTTCATGGGTCTTCAACTGACAACTGGCATAAACAATGACCTTCCCATCCTGCATCAGAACAGCTCCCAAACCTTCACGACTAGCAATAGTGTATACCGTTAATCCCTCATTTCCATTTGGAACGGTAAGAACTGGTGTGGAAGTAAGCTTGCGCTTTAACTCACTGGTGTGGAAGTAAGCTTGCGCTTTAACTCATTGAATGCAGCTTCACACTTATCATTCCATATAAACTTAGCATTCGAGTCAAAGCAGTGAGAGGTGCAGCAATCTGAGCAAAATTCTCAATGAATCTTCGATAATAACCGGCAAGGCCCAGAAAGCTACGGATATCAGATGGAGTCTTAGGAGTTTCCCAATCCTGAAATAGAATAGGGAAAAATAAGAACTACAAATAAAGGTAGAATAATTAGATTACAAAAGAAAGATGAGAAAAGGTAAACTTACATTGATCGCAGCGATCTTGACTGGATCAACAGAAAATCCATTACTAGAAAAATATGTCCAGGAAATCGGACTTCATCCTTCCAGAAATGGCATTTAGAGAATTTAGCTTTTAATTGGCGACTCCTAAGAGTCTCCAAAACATAATTCAAATGGACCTTATGCTCCTCCTCTGACTTAGAGAAGACAAGAATATCATCGATGAAGACCAGAACAAACTTGTTAAGAACATCATGAAAAACACGATTCTTCAGCTCAACAAAAGAAAGCTGTGGCATTAGTCAAACCAAAAGGCATAACTAACCATTCATAGAAACCATTCTCAGTACGGAAAGTAGTCTTAGGAATACTTTCCTCAGCAACTCTAAGCTAGTGGAAACCTATGGCAAGATCAAGCTGAGAGAAAAAAGTAGCTCCATAAAGCTGATCGAACATATCATTTATACGAGGCATAGGATATATGTTTTTCATAGTGAGCTCGTTCAGCTCCCTATAATCAACACACATCCTCAAAGAACCATCGGACTTAGTGATGAAAACCACTGCTGCTCCCCATTCGGAATGACTAAGTCTGATCAGACCCTTGGAGAACATGTCCTCAATTTGCTTCTTCAACTCAACCATCTCGCGGGGTGCCATTCTTCTGGGAGGAAGAACTATAGGTCGAGCTCCAGGAATAAGATCAATATGGAAATCAATTCCCCGCTTAGGAGGTAAAGAAGAGACTTCACCAAAAACATCAGGATAGAGTTTAACCACAGGGGTTGAATCAAGATCACCGGGAGAAGAATCCAGAGAGAAGATAAAACTGCCAGCAAAATCCTAAGGTAGACGGCACTGAATCACCAAAGGATTACCCCGATCATCAACAAGAGAAATAGTTCAGGTTTTATAAGAGATAACAGCTTCATGCCTCTTCAGCCAATCACCTCCAAGTAACATATCAAAAGCATCGAAACCCAGAACATAGAAATCACCAGAAAAACGATGGTCAAAATAGAGGAGTTTCACTTGGTTACAAATCCTACTAAGGTTCGCAGGACCCCCAATAGGATTAGTAACACACAAAGGTACAGCCGCAAACTTGGGTGAAAGAAGATGCTCAAACTTATCACAAAGGTCCACAGAAATAAAAATATGCAAAGCTCCAATATCAAATAAAACACGAACATGAAAATCAAACAAAGTAAAAGTGCCCTGGAGAGTACCTTGGGTATCACTAGGAGCAGGTGGAGTAGGTGGAGCATGAGTGGAAGAAGTCATGGAAAAGACTCCAGATGTCTTGCCCTTCTGATACAAGGGGCAATCCTTCTTGAAATGGCCAGGCTGCAAACAGACATGACAGAGGTTGTTCCTGGTATCCTGAGGTGGAGGAACAGCAGGGCAACTATTGGCATAATGACCCTTCTGATCACACTTGAAGCAAGTGATGGAAGATAGGTCGATAGGATGCTTTCAAGGAGTAGATCCTAAACTAGGATTCTTAAGCCAATTCTGCTTCTGCTGATGAAAGTTAGGCTTCCTCTTTTTAGAGTTGCCAGAACCAGGTTGAGATGGAGAAGCACGAGGAACAGAAGCTTCCTTAGAAGTGGGGTTCTCATATCTAATGGCCATGTCCATCAACTCCGTAAAGGTGCCATGCACATGAGAAATGAGACGATCATAAGAATGAATTTTAGGATAAAGGTAAAATAGAAAGGCAAAGATAAGATTCACTAGAATGGAAATCCTAATCAAAGAATTCTAATAAACAAGGTGGATTCGAAAGGAATGAAGTTAAGAAAATGGGATTTTAAAACAAGAAAATTTTATATCCAAAATAATCTTTTAAAATCCTTTAAAATCTTAAAAATCATTTTTATACTTAAAAATACGTTCTCTCACAAAGAAATGATTCTAAGATTGATTTCACTCATTCAAGGGTATTTCTACCCTATCTCTAATGAGTTTTTGCTCCATAGGCTAAGGTTTGCCTAAAACCAAAGCTCCGATACCAAATGTAATGACCCACTATTTTGGACCATTCAAATCGACAATAAAACCACACATGTCAGACTTGAATAATTCAAAACAATAGATTGTAAATAAATTTGGAGCAAATAAAATCAATCACAGAATCACAGACACAGAATATTAGAATAACTCGCAGCGGAAATAAAAAAAATACATAGTAGTTCATGAATCTACTACAATACATAGTCTCAAAACAAATACATAATACCAGAGTCTGAAAGCAAATACAACTGGAAATCCAAATACATAAGTTCACTAATACATAAGCAAAGGCTGAATGGAAATAACTAAAATAGAAATAGATGGACAACTAGATAGATAGATAAATCTCCACCAATCTCTAGCTCCAAAGATGAATCCAAAGCTGTGATACTCAGGCTGACCCGAGCGTAAAGCAAAACACAAAACACTCGAGTCAAGACATACATACTTATAAAATGTAAATCAACTCAAGTGTACTGTAATAGAAATGCATCAATAACTTAAAGGATGCTTGGGATCGCCCATCCTTTAAGGATCCGTTAAGCTATCTACTATGTAGTAATATACGCTATTATAATAATGTCTAAAGTAAAATAAACTATTTAAAAATAGCGTTAAGGCGTTACCCATATCCCCCGTAACACATTTTATAGTGCCAATAGTCTATACAGTACCGTAATACCCCGTAAACCGGGGCTACCAGAGGATACTCCATAGGTACGTCATAAATCAAACTCATAAAAGGCACGCTAGGGTAGGTGACACGGTACAACTAGGCAATGCCAAGGTAGATATACCAATTACGCATCCGGACTGTTGGTAACGCAAAGCCGCAGCAATCGCCCAACTCGAGCCACACTCCCGAATCAAGGGGTGCACCCAATCAATCACAAAGTAATAGAATGGTATACGATGGAATGTGTCCGATAAGAGGAGCTACCTCATTGGCCCGGAATCGCTCCTGTTTTAGCCACCTTATGCTAACTCACGGGAGTTAGGTTCACGTAAATATACCTTAGGATCGTCGCCACCATCCTACTTCATTCTGGAATCTCCACCGCGTACACAGTTGTTAAAGTGGTTTTCGGTATTGACAGAGAGTATGTCCATATCCGATCCCGGTCTCTTTAACAACCAATCATTATTATAACCCGTGGTTCTTTATTTCAAATAGTATATATTTCAAATCAAAACACATTTATTTCGAAACCATTAAAAAATACGATGTCATTATTCTTTCAAAATATTATTTATTTTCCGAAGTTGTAACACTTCCAAATCTATTCACTTAGTTATAACACTTCAAAAATGTAATATTTAGAAACCATAACACTTTTAAAAATGTAATATTTATATAGTAGCATTTCGAAAATGTTACCTTTTTAGAAATAGTAGCATTTTAAAACATAACCTTAAAAACCATAGCATTTTAGAAATGCTGCAATTTCTATTATATTTTCTACCATAACATATTTAAAACATCATATCTTATATTCTTATCATAGTTATTATATAAAATCTATTTTCCTTTACAACTTATTCATTTGGATATTAATTAAACTATGATTTTTGTTAAATAAAAATTTATTACTAAAATATCCAATTAAAACTGTATTTCTCATATTAAGTTAAAATACATTTTTAAACATTTATTAACTTATAAAATTTTAACTTATAGAAAAATCAGTATATATATATATTTTTTAAATCATTTAAATCAAATTTTAAGTTAAAATTTCATAATTTAAAATTCAAATACTTAAAAAAAAATTCAGAAAATAATTATATTTAAAAATTAACCACAGGTCTGTATAATATTTTCTAACCTAGGTCAAGTGATACAGATATATATCATTTCAATTCGAAATATAAAATTTCCGGGTTTGACCATTTCAACCCGCAATCCCAAGTCAAATAAAAATCGCTCAAGCCTATCATTTCAGCTCATAATGATTTTTCCCTATTCTAAAGTCCGTTCGGGTATGTATCATTTCAACCCATAGTGAGGGAACTTGCAGTGTGAGAAATAAAATATAAAATAAACAGAATAACATAGCATATCATATTAGGTGATGAAACAGGTATAGCATCAGGTTATAACATCATATAATATCATATCACAGGTATATATGAAACTATTATCAACATGGCATATCACTATTACAATTCACAAGTTATTGATTCACTAGAAAATAAGTACGAAGTAGAGAGCGATAAACTCACCTTCTTTGGCTAGAGATGACAAATTCAAGACACAAGAACAAACCTTGAAAGCACGACATAGCACGATTCAATTCGAGTGGAAGTAGAACCCAAATCCAAATCTTAGAAGTAAACAAAATAAAATATATAAGTAAATATTTATACAAGAAAAATAAAAAAAAGGCAAAGGAAAATGGGCTAAACAAACACAAGTGGGCTCGGCCACTTTGGAAATAGGCTCGGCCACATGTGCTTTGGGCTCGGCCATGATCACTAGGCTCAACCACTTGATGATGGGCACGGCCAGGCTGGGTTGAAGGGCTACAAGACTCGGCCATAGATCAATGCAAGGAATGGCAAAGCATGTGAAGGCAAAAGGACTAGGCAAGTGCATTTTGGTTCGGCCATGGTACAATTTGGGTTTGGCCATGGTACAATTTGGGTTCGGCCATGTTTTGTTTTGGTGGCTAGGAAAAGTTCACTTCTAGTCAATGGAAAGAGGAAGGAAGGCACTGAAAAGTCACGGCCATGGCAAGGTTGAGGTTAGAGGAAAAATCAAGGGTGCTCGGCCTTGCTTGTTTGGAAGAAAAATGGTTTCGGTCTAGGTTTTTCAAGAGGAGGAGGCGGCCGATCGTATGAGGTGGTGTAGGGTTCGACCTGGTGGAGTTTGGTAGAGGAAAGAGATGATGGGTCACGGCTATGGAGAGGAGGAAGGAGATGGCAAGGGTTATGGCCGAAATTGATGGTAGGAGGATGAAGTAAAATGAGAAAAAAAATTGGAAAAAGAGGAGAGAAAACTTACTATAAATTTCAGAGCAGGAAGAAGAAAAATGAGAAGAGAAAAGGAAAGCAGAAGTTTTGTACGTATTGTTTTCTCAAGAGGTGGCTTTTCAAAGTGAACAGGCAAATAGATGTCTCTTGGTTAACCTAGCCCATTAGCCAAGCCTAATAACAAAGCAAACCAAATCTCAAACCAAATCTAGCCCAAAACAAAATAGAAAATAGAAAATAAAATACGGAAAAATAATTGCGTGTAAAACGCTGAAATTTAACAGATTTAAAAAGTATAAATCAAAATTTAACGAAACGAAAAGCAGAGAGAATATTAGAATCAAATTCAGCTTCAAAGAAAAAGAATAAAAAATTTAAAATTCAAATTTAAAATTTAAAATTTTCAACCGAAAGTCAAACTTTGACCAAAGTTGACCAAAAATTCAAATTTTTAGAAAATCTTTATTTTAAAATATTTGGAAGAATAATTCTCAATAAATTCCAAAATTACATTATAAAATTCCAAATTTTCAATTTTTAAATGATTTAAAATCAAATTTTCAAATATTCAATTAAAAATATTTGTTAAAATTACGGGTTGTTACAACGAACGTCTAACATTGCATTTCTAATTACATTGATTGATCTCTATGAACGTATCATTTGTTTGGTGGCGGAGAAGGCAACTTCTCTTAGCTTAACACCCATTCCTGAGACGTACATGCTCTGGAGTTATATGTTTGTAGGAACCAGTTGCATGATTATGAATTGGCAATGTGGCATTCAAAGTGGAATGTGCTATGTGAATGGTAATCGCTACCTTGGGCCACATCGCTCGGTAATGGCTTAAACAGGGTATGCCATAAGACTATGTGGTTCATAACCGTTAGTGTATGATCATCACCTTTCTAGATTACTCTCTATATGTCGAGTATGCGGTGTATGCTATGAGGACCCGGATAGGTCGATAACGACCGGGGTGTTGTCATATTCGTTTTCTATCCAGGCCATGTATGGGTGCGAAATAGGGATAGGCGGTTCTTGCCAGATGCGAAGGTTTGTTTGTGTATCCTCTGTACGTTCCTCTAGAGATGTACTGTACATAAGGTAGTTCATTACATGCCATTATATGGAAATCCATTCTCCAATTAGTGCCTTTGGACTTAGTTGTGAACCTATTATGCCGTCAAATTTAACCAATGTAACAATTTCGGCCATTTTAATATGTTTATTTGAAAAACGTTTTTCAAAGAATGTCATTAAAAAATAATATTCCTAGATTTTGTGTACCAAATGTTTTGGTTATCATAATGTAAAACTCATTCGTGTTTATGTGTGGCATGGTCTTACTACAACCATAATACCATGGTATTATGGTTGTAGTACTTATGAGATACACTTTGTTTTCAAAAACGCGTTTATTGAGTTTCTCACACTAGTCCCATGACTGACCCGGAGTTTATTTTCCTTTCCCATAAACTCTGGATGCCTTAATTTTCTTGGGCAACATAGTAGTTAGGTTTAGTTAGAAGAAATTCGGAAGAGCTCGGAGCATGGAATTAGAAGATTCTTCTAAAGATTGTTATCTGTTTCCACCATACTTGTGCATTATTGTATTTCGTATTTAAGGACATATATTTATAACCGTCCATGTTTAACTCTGATAAATGTATTTAAAATTTACCGCTATAAAGATTATATGGTGAAATAATATATGTTATTCCATTCGTGTGAGATTATGTTCTGTCTTTATTTTCTTTCTTACCCTTAAACGATCGGGTTTCTGACACTTGGATTTGCGGCACGTGAATACCGAGGATGTATTAGTGTCGATTTTCGAGGGTCGAAAATCCCGATCATCACAAATAATCTTGAAACCATAAACATTCTCGGATCTCATTCAGATAAACCTAACTAGTTCTTTTTGGACCTGAATACAAAACAAGAGTATCAATTTTAGATTTAGAATTGCTGGAGGAAAAGAGGCATTTTATTATGTTTTTTGGGAAGTGGCAATGGGAGAGAAGGCATTGGAGGATGTGAGTCATATGGGTGTTCAGCAGCAGCCATTGTGAAGGTGATTAAGATTCTCTCTTGATAATATAGAATTAGGGTTATATAGTTTCGTCATTTTTTTAAAGTTGACAAATAAGAAGCCCAAAGCCTAAAATAAACTGGTATAAACCCGTATCACACAATGCGCCATCTATACAAAACTTTAGTCGCTTTATTTCACTTTCACAAAAAGCGAAAACCGCTAAACCTAAAAAGAAAATTAGGGCTTCACAGATCAACGACAATTCAATTAATTTCGCAAATTCCTGCTTAAGCTTTACTCATAGAGGTTTCCAACACCTCTCCTTTTTGTAATTATTTCTTTGAATTTGTAGAACTGATGAGCTTTTCATAGAGGATGGTTGAGGTTCATTTATATTTAATTTTTCTTGATGTCTCGGCATGCTACTTTTGGCTTTTATTTGAAGATTTAATGGGCTATTTCTGAAGCAGCTCGATAGCTTATTCTCGTTTATAGTTGGCTTCACTTGATTTTGAAGTTTGCTGCTCTCGCCTTTGTCTTATGCAGATAAGTGGTAGTTTCGGCTACTGACTTGTTTCTTTAAAGACTATCACTTAATCTCTGTTTACTGATGCTTATCTATAAAAAATTTCCTTGTTGTAGGAGACGAACTTCATCAGGCAAATAACTGTGTGCGCGGTAGTTCATGCTCAAATCTAGTAAGAGAATAGGTAGTTTAGAATTTTTATTTATATTTTTAATCGGATTGTAGTTATTAAATACATGTTTACTTCGCCTTGCGGAAGTTGCTTTTGATTTGAGCATGTAATCGACCGCCTCTAGTAACAGTGCTTTCGAGATTAGTAGTATCTCGGTCTCCTAAGTCAAACCCATATTTTTTTACTTCATTCTTACAACTGCTCTCTCCTTGATTCTATACTGATAAGTGAAAGACCTTGCTATTAAGTCTACTTCGTTAATAGTTACCATTTGAGTTTAGGATGATATCTAATATCTTCTTAACTTTAACCATAGGTAGAAATGATTCGTAGTTGGTTGTGCTTTGTGTGAGTGGTAGATACTAGTCATATAAGGTAAAAAGATTGTTGCTTTGCCTTTATTTCTACTTTCATAATCTGAGTTCATAATTTTATTTCCGTTACAGGTATGATTTTGGGGTTTGCCACCTCTTTGCGCAATCCTGCTATCCTCCTTACCAATTTTGCTTATTTTTCTATAGGAAATATCAAAATTATATTTCCCGCTTTGTAAGTACATCTCCAATTGCTCCTTATAGTTATCTAGTTCATATAGCAGTTGCAACTGATTGGTATTGTATGATTGCTATTTGTTTGATTTTTTGAAATATAATTTGTCTATCTAGGTCAATTTCTTTCCAAATTTGCAAGCTACTCTTTTCTTTGTTGTTGTACAGTGTTTTATTTCTTTCTTTCCATATGTGATAAATAGTAGTTGAGAGGATGATACTTGCCTAATTGAATTCCTTATTTTTATGTCTGAATTTTTCCTGAGTATGTTGGGTGCTACTCCTTATATTCTGTATTGCCTGATTTTGGTTGAATTTGAGCTTTTCTTTTGCAATAGGCCAGATATGCATAGAGTGTGCACATTCAAAAAAAAATGCTTGCGGCTTTCTATGTCTGTTTCACAGAAAAAGCATTTGTCATCTCCTTTTTTATTTCAATTTTTGCATCTAACTCTAGTAGGCAATCTTTTAGAATTGCGAAATAATCACAAGTTGCCATTTTTGGATAGTTTTTTCTGTTCCAAATAACAAAGTGCCAATCCACTTCGGTTTCGAGTCCTTTTATGTTTTCTCATGCGCTTTTAAATGAGAATTTTTCTTTTGAGTTTAGCTTCCAATACCAAGTACCTTCTGAAATGTTGGGGTTGATAACTATGCTTTCTATTGCTATTTAAATATTGATGTTGCTTCTTTTGAGTTTGTATTCTATTTGTGATTCTGAATGATGCGGTCTACTTTATCATTCACATCTCCAAACTAATATATATTTAACTATCCCAATAGATTTACAAGAGATTTTCCATGAGTCCATGGGTCAAACCAAAAACTAGTTTGCTTCCTATCTTTAAATTGTCTTTCAAGAAATCTAATTCCTGTTTCTCTGCAATTTAAAATATTTTTCCAAGTAAAGGAATAACGATTTTCTATTGGCATAGTCCGAAAATTCATGCTTTTGACATATTTTTCTTTCATCCATTTCGCCTATAAAGATTTTCCTTCTCAAAATTTCTAGAAAAGTTTGAGATTGTACGATGCACTTAAATCACTGATGTTTCTCAAACCCATGCCTCCTGATTTCTTTGAGTTGTTGACAGTTTTCAAGTTTACTTTGTGATATTTTCCTTTCGATATGAAATTAGCACACATTTTCTCTATTTTTAATTGTTTTTTTTGGAATGTTGTGAGTTTGCAGCCAATACATAATAATAGTAGTGATGACTATTTGAGTTAATTCTAATCTGCCAACTAATGAGATCAGCTTGCTAGACCATCCCTCTAATTTGTCTTGTATTAAATCTTCTAGCCTGGCACAATCGCTGTCATTTATTTAATTCATACTAAGTAATAGACCTAAATATTTGACTAGCAACCCCCCCCCCCTCTTGATATTTCAAAATATTTAAAACTTCAAATTTTCCTGTGTATGCTTTGCTGAAAAACACCTTACTCTTGCATACATTTATCTGTAGGCCTGCATACTCATTCATCTTTCGAATGTCTTCATAAAAATGTTAGCACTTTTCACATCTGCATTTAGAAATAATAGTAAGTCATCTTCATATAGTAAATGAGTTGTACTTGATTTAGTTCTATTAATTGCTTTCAAAGTTCCTTTAGTTTGTTCTATTTCATTTGTATAGAAACAAAAAATCCATAGCTATTGTGAATAAGTAAGGTGAAAGGGGATCACCTTGCTTTATACCTCTATTACTATGTATAAAACCATTCAGGGAACCATTTATTGGTGTAGAGTAAGTAACATTATTAATACATTCTTCTACTAAATAACAAAAAATTTCATTATGTCCTGGTTGTTTCATCATATCATTATACAATGTTAATTTACTTTATTAAAACCATATGAAAATCTACTTTTACACACATTTTATTCTTATTTCCTTGATTAAAATTTCTTATCATTTCGTGAGCTCATAAAGAATTTTCTAAAATTAGTCTTCCTAGTATAAATGCAGATTGATTTTCAACAATTATATATTTCAAAAATACTTTTAATCTATTACAAAGAATTATAGCTATAATTTTGTTTAAAAAATTGCAACAAGAGATTGGTCTATAGTCACCAAGGTTACTAGGAACTTTAACTTTTGGGGCTAAAGTGATATGTGTATGATTTATACATACTTTTCAAAATTTTCCCATTAACCAAAAACTCATTTACTACTTGAAACAATTGTTTTTTTTATTATCCTCCCAATATACTTTATAAAATTTTACTCCAAAGCCATCTGGGTCTGAACTTTTATCATTATTTGCATTAAATATAATTTTCTTAATCTTATCCATACTTGCAGGAGCAAGCAATATTTCCTGATTGTTTGAATGTAATATAAAATTCGTGTTTATGTTCGAGAAAGTTGTTAAATAATTATCAGCATTGTAAATGGTAGTATGATAATTAATAGCTTCTGATCTAATTCTAGAAGCATCATTTATTATATTACCATTTGTATCAATTAATTTTCCAATTTATTTTTATGCTTCCTATTAGACATTTTAGCATAAAATAAATTTGCTAGCATCATCTCCATTTGTTAGCCAGTCAACTTTAGCTTTCTGCCTCATGTTCATGGCTTGCCTATGAAGAGCTTCAACCAGCTTACTCTAAGTTTGAACAAATTTATTTACTTGAAAATTGTCTGAGCTATCTTAATCTATAAAATTATGCAAACTCTCACATTCCCCTCTGATTTGTTTAATATTTGATTTTGGTTATTTTTATTCCAAACTTTTAGATTTTTTTTTGTTTGTTGCAATATTTAACTAAACCTGTACTGGGTTATACCCTAAACAGAAATAATAAGGCTATTTTGACCACTTCTTTATATGAGTTTTCAGATGTCCATCCATTCAAAAACCTAAATAGGATATTTATTTGATTTGCATTATTTTTTGTAAAAAAAATTGTATTGCAGTATGGTCACTACTTGCTTGAGGAAGAGTATTACAGTAAAATTTTGGAAACAGAATTCTTCATTCAATAAGGAATAGGCTTAGTTAACCCGCTTCTTAATAGAAATTTATAGTGTATATTTCAATATATTCCAGATTTCCAAGTACATTTGTTTCCAAAAATTATAGGCTTAGTTAACCCGCTTCTTAATAGAAAATTATTTACTTTCTCCAGTTTTCTACAAGGAATAGGAATTCCCCCTCTTTTTTCATAAGTATGCATGACAGTATCAAAATCCCCTAATAAATTCCGAGGCTTTTCATGTTATTGTTTAGTAAATCAAGATGTTTCCAAAGCACGATCCTTTCATTCTCACTATTAGAAGCATACATAAAAGTGATTTCCATAAGGAGGCCTCCTTTATTAACCCAAACATAGTGTGTATACTGTAAATCTATAAAGTATTGTTTAATTTGCCAAATATTTGGATCCTATAATACTACTTCTAACATTTTCTCCCTTTATTATTATCTATTATACACCGGTTATATATTACTCTTATTGCATATTCTTCAAATTTTTTGTCTTCCAATTTATGTTCCAAAATGCCTATTATACTAGGTTTATAATTACTCAATAAGCTAATTAAATCTAGCATTCTTTCAGGTGAGTTTAACCCCCTTATATTCCAAGCTATAATAGAATCTGCCATATAAGTAAACAATATATTATTAAAGGATACTATAAAGGATATTTTGAGCTTAATCCTTTATAGCTTTTCTACCTCTCTATTTAAGTGTCATTTTGTCTTGGTCTTTAACTCGCTCATCCCATTTTCGATTTTTCTTGATATACTTGTTCCTGAATTCTCCTTCTTCGCCACTATCCCCTTCATTAGCTATAATTATTTCACTTATATTCTTTATTCTACACGATTCCCTTTTTCTTTTATTTTCAGGGGATGCGGGTTCATATAACACCCCATTCATAGCTGAGGTTGCAAGATTTAGGAATGGAGAAGATACTTTAACATTATTCTCCTGATCTATTGCAATTACTTTAGACAATCATTATATATTGCCTTTTCTGAAATGATGAGGCTCGTGAGAATATGGTAGTTGTTATCATTCTATAAGAATAATGCTACTAAATATTTTAGAAAATTGAAATTTAGTTCACTATAGATAATATTAGTGCAAAATTCAAACATTCTAATCGCAAATATTGAATAAGCTAAGATTTTTAATGAAATAATAACATATCAGGTTTTATACTGTATGCATTTCTAAGCACCATTAATAATAAGGTTAATATATGCATATTATGTAATGTTATTTATATATCTTTTAAGTTAAACTTATGAATTCATTTTGATAACAAGAATATTACAATCCCAGATCTTAAAGCATATTTTATTTTATTAAAGTGCTTTAGCTGTAACACTTTATATTTTAGTTTATTGACTTTATTTGTAAGTTCTGTTTATAACATATATTGTATTATATAACATCGACAGTTCGTTAACTTTATTTAAAAAGTTCCATTTATGACATATTGTATTATACAAGCTTTAAGAAATATGTAATTGCAGGCTTATGATTAAATGATTAAGACTTTAATTAATAACCGGACCACTCACCATGAATGCAAAACTAATGCACAATCACATAAATATCAAGTTAGTACAATCACGTAAATATCTACTAGAAATGATCAATTAATTATCTTAAACTTATTTCTTATTGTTGTTCAATTTACTTCTGTATGAAAAAGAAGCTTACAATATAGTCATATTTTAAATCGACTCTTGAATCTAATATGAATAAAAATGATTTCCAAAGTTGATTTAAATTCTGTTGAATAAGAAAGAAAATAGTAAACTTTTAAATTGGGATTAAAACTGATTTTGGAAATAACTTGTTTTAATTAACGTGTAAAAATAGCCTTCCAGGGCACTGTCTCAGAATCAGACGAAACTAGTTCCATTGGTTCTGTAATAGTGAATTATAATATGTCGTTGAATTTCATGGCGATCGGATGTATCGTTTGGTCATGCGAGTTCGAAATGCGTAGAAATTAATTTAAGGAATTTAAGTTAATATAATTTAAATTTGACAACTAACTTCTGTATATGATGGAATTGGTCCCAATATATACTCCATTGTGTCCGAGATAGGGATATAACATGTAGAATGCTAGGTGGCATGGCTCGATTGGAATTCAAAATTTTAACGTGTGAATTATGATGTGAAATTTTTTATAAAAGGATTTGAGAATTTTCTTTTGCAATCAAACCCTAGTTCTTCTATTAGCCGCCACTAATTTTAATGGCTGAAATTTTCCCACCTTCCTCCCTCAAATTCTCATCATCCACTCAATGAAAGGCCGCGGCACATGAAGGAAAGTCGTAGAGCTCAACGAGCTCTACTTAACCAGCAGTTGGATCATCAAATCGTCATCGTTTGGAGGTGGAATTTTGTCACATTCGTATGACATATGGGTGGTGTTTTGGTCAACCGAGTTTGGTATGGGGATGGTCGACGGTGCGGCGTGAGGCGGTGGAAGTGTGGGTGGTGTTGGATCATGCTTCGATATGGCGAGGGAGGCACGACGATTGATGGTAGTTCATCGACTTAGGCTCGAGGTCGTGGCCTGGGAACGTGAAAAGGAGGGAAGATGATAACGTTTAAGTTTAAATTAATTTAAGTTAATTTTAATTTAATTATCTAAACGTTATTAGTTCATAACTTTACCATACGAGGTCTAAATTAAAGGCGACGAATTGCATTGCGATTGTATTAGCGAGTGCTACGCTTTGGAGTTGGATTGAGTAGATTTGGAGATCATAGAAATTTGGGTTAAAATTGAACGTCCGTTCAATCTTAGTTCAAACAGAATGCTTTGGCGACTACTAAAATCAATGTAAGTTAATCTCACCTTTTCGGTTAACCAGAAATATTATATACTCAATAAAAATTACTTATTGGATGTGTGGATATTTTATTGTTGATTGTTATTGACTGTTTGGATGATTTACTATTTTATATTGTTGGTTTGAATATATTCCTGCTCCTAGAGCAGATCAGATCCTATCATATTCTCATGTAAGAGTGAATGACCCTTTGTGCACGATCCCGCCATGAAGTGGTTAATTTATTGTATTTGGTTATATACTGTATGTGATATAGGGGGATAGATTGGAGGGATCCAACAAGATTCCACATACTGTTAATTTTACTTTTCATATATATCGTGATATATGACTTTTTGGATGCCATATTTGATGACATGGAGATGATTTTGCTTGTTTAGTACTTTAGTAGAACTAGGCCTTCTTTTTAGTATCTTAAAATACTATAAAATAATGATTTTGATTTAACATGGATTTCAAAGTGATTTTGGAAATTATATATGTTTCTAGTAATTATTCCTAAACTATTTAAAGAGGAAATTTATTTTAAAATAAAAAGTATGATTTTCAGATATTATAAATTAATAGTTTCATAAAATATTTTAATTAGAGATTTTTGGACTAGAAAGAAAAGGTTTTTAAATATCTTAAAAGTTTAGTCCGTCTTTTACAATAAAGGGATATGATTTTTTTTAAATATAGGAATATTCTGGTAAAAATATTTATTAATCGTTTTATATAAAGTAATATATACATATATATATATACATATATATATATATATAGATATACATATATATATACATATATTAAGATTTATTTATAAATGTGGAAGTTTATAAATGGGATAGTGTATAAAGGTGACATTTTACAAATTAAGTGAAGATTAGTAAAATCGTATTTTATAAATAAAAGGATATATTTATAAACGATGTTCATAAATAAAGGGAAACTATTATCATTGAATAGATTGGGAAAATAAATCAAATTATGGATTTATGAAAATAGGTGGAATGTTGCTTCAGAAAAATAGTTGATTCTATTTTGAAAATTGAAGGTGAGGGTAATTTGGGAGATGTTAAATGATATTTTATAAATGAAAAGGAATTTATAAAAGAAATTCATAAATATGGAAGCAACGTTCAAAATGGGTTGAAATTATATTTTGAATGGGACTTTATAAATAAGTAAGATTTATAAAGGAATAGAGTTATAAATGGGGTTCATAAATAAAGGAATTTTATTAAAGGATGATTTTATAAAATGGAAAGAGATTTATAAATACTGTTTTATAAATATGGAAATGATTATGTTGAAATTTAAGTATTTATCAAAGAAATATATTTATATTTTAAAGGTTATTTATTTATTTTAATATGGTTTTAAAGTTGTTTATCAGTATTTTAATATTTTGGAAAAGTTAATTATTTAATGTGGTTTGAAATTAATTATAATTATTTATCAATAAGGTTTTGGAAAATTAATTGTTATTATTTATAATAAAGTTGAAGGTAATTTATTATTGTTTTATTAAGAATGCTTTGAAATTATTAATAATTATTTTTAAGATGTTTTAAAGTTAATTACTATTTATTTATATAGCTTGTTATTATATAATAGTGTTTTAAAGTAAAATGATTAGAATTTATTTATAAATGTTTCGAGATTTATAAATAAGGCTTATAAACAAGTGTGGGTTTTATAAGAGGAATCTTATAACACGGTTTGGAAAACTTAAAGGAAGATTTAAAAAGGGTAAAAAGAGTTTTGTAAATGGTTAGATGTTTATAAAAGAATTTTAGGAATGGGTTTATAGATTTATAAAAGGAGTTTTATAAATGGTTTTGTAGATGTATAATGGAGTTTATAAATGATTTTAGAATTGAATAAAAAGGAAATCTTCCCCAATGTTTGGTGAATATACTTATACCGTTGAGATAAGTATATGGATATTTTTCCAAATATTGAAATATATGGATTTGTGGGTATAAAGATATCTTTGTAAAAAGAATTTTAATTAAGTATTTACAAAGTGAATTTAAATTAATGAAAGATTAATTAAAAAGGGGTTAGTGGTTGCTTATGCGTTTAATCAATGTTGTTTCCTCTTTTGAAATAAGTTCCTGATTTAAATGTTTGTTATTCAACAGTTAAATAACCGACTATCGAAATTAGACCCAAAACGTAACTTTGGAAATGTCTAGGAGAAATACATGGGATATATGGCACAGTCATCTCCGATGATGATGTACTATGCATGTAAATCTCGTTTCGTTCTCCTAGGGAAAACGATAAGCAAATCCATCAACTAACGGTTAGGAGGTTATCTCAGCTCTTACCTTTGACTGTTTATTTCCAAAAGAACCGGGGTTGAGTTTACTGGAAACCATCGAAAGTTGTTTCGAAGAGATTGGGATCAGATATGTTATCCGAAAACCACTTCGATCCAACTTTAGCGTTTCGAAGTGAAGGCATCTTGGAGATTATGGAATTGAAGAAAGAGCTCTCAAGCATTTCCTTCAGTCCCAGAACGAACTAGTATGGATGAATGTTGGCATTGCATTTGTTTTCTGGAGGACAGTGTTAGCATTCCAAGTGGGAAGTGCTATATAAAAAGGTAAAAAGTAGCCTCAAGCCTCATTAATCGGGAATGACTAAAACCGGGGAGATGCAATAAGGCTAACTGGGTTGCTCCCAAGTAGGGTATCACTACAAGAAAAGTTGATTTTTATAACGCAAATAGATAACACTTATCTCATTATGTTATTATTGTTTGTTTTCGTTTGTTTTATTTAAAATAAAGATCAACAAGGTAACGCTTCTGCCTTTGAAATATTTTCAGCCCGCCTTTCCTCTAATTATTTTTCATTTCCCTCTTCCTTTTCATTTTATTTTTTCCATCGCTCAAATCAGAAGGAAATTTGATTCTCTTGCGAATCCCTAAATCCCTCCTTTAGATCCATATCCTCCTTCGAAATGCCTAAATATGGAGTTCCTTTCCGATGAAGGCTCGTCGGTGCTCAACGTTATTCCCGTTCTCCTGAACCAAAACCTGACTAAAACATAACCCCAAAATCCCTAACCCTAATCCATTTCCCTAATGATTGCAAAGGAAAAATATGAACATGCACGCAACATCGCAAAACGAGGGATTGTGACGCGGGTAATTTGAACAGAGGAGCGTGATGGTGACGCTAGGTCATGGAGTGTGATGCGGTTTGGAGATCGGGTAAGGTTCGTCCCTGGGCGAGCAAGGCAAGGGCTGAGGAGTAGAGGTCAAAACTGAGGAGAAGGAGCTTTGCTGAACTAGGAAAATGCACTACTGATGTCGATTTAGGTAGTAAGAAAAGCTGACTTGGTTGGGTCTGGGAAGCTTGGCTTACGGAGGAAAATGGAGCTTACCGTGGTGACCTCAAGGAGTGGCGGCTCGATTTTTGGGTAAGAAAAATTATAAAGTCGAATTATATACAATTGCTTATATATAATTTGTGCTATTACTTCAATCTTGCATGTAAGGAAAATACAGGAAATTGTTGTCAAGGACAAAAATTTTCAGCGTTTTTGCCTCAAGGACATGCCTTCAATATTTTATCCTGAAGGACAACTTTCTTTAGGTATCAGTTTTTAGTCATTGATAGCAGTTTTTAGGTATCCGTTTGTAGTTATCGGTAGCAGTTTTTAGGTATCAGTTTTATCTTGGTAGCAGTTTTGTTGTCCTTATGAATAATTTTAGAAAATATTTGTCCTTATGAATAATTTTTAGAAGAATGTTTGTCCTTATGGTAAAAATATCAAGGTTGTGTCCTTGAGGCAAAAAATATACAAAAATTTTTCCTTTAAATTAATTCCCCCTAAGGAATAATAGGTTGTGTGCAGAATTATATTAATCAAACAAGAGTGCATAATATTCAATTTGACATCCAGGATTTTGACGCCTAGCATTTAATTCATAATTTTCTCCCAAAATGCACGACTTATTACTTATATTCATAACATTGACTTATATAATTATCGTACATGATTACCAAATATTTGAGGTAGAAATTGATGTGTACCCATATTGTGTAATTTCGGTTTGCTTTTAATGTGTGAGTTAGGTTTGCTTTTAATATGTGAGTTAAGTTAGTTCGCTATATCTTTATGGTAAAGGTTAAAATCTGAATAACCTATAAGGTGTTTGAAAAAATGTATGTGAAGAACTTTACTTTTGAACTAAAAAGTTTTTAACCTCTATTATAGTAGGAAAATACCAAATATTTGAATTGGAAATTGATGCATACCTATATTCTATAATCACGGTTTAATTTTGATGCTTTTGTTAAAATAGTTTGCTATGTCTTTATGGTAAAGGCTAAACATTAAATAACGTGTAAGATGTTTATCTACTCTGTTTTTCTTCTTGTTTGTGATCAAATTCATGTGATGAATTAGTAGTAAGATTTTGGCACCAATGCATGTAAATATGACATCTCACACACACGCACATAATCATTTTCATGATTCATGCAACCAAATCATATATAAAGTTGCTATTTATTTGTGTACGTTATTTTCTCATTGCTTCTCAATTGATCATCTTCTTTTCGTTTGCAACAAAATCGGTTATGTAACTACTTTCCATATAAGTTATGTAATAGTTGAATGACTGATCTTGTGGTTCTAAGACTACAGAGGGTCATTTGTTTTGACAGATGCTTGTTATGTTTGTGGTATCAAATGATGATAAAGACTTATTGAGGCATTTGGCTGCACCTCCTTTTGGAAGAGTGGTGCTTTGTAGAACGGCATTCACATCATATTGGCTCATTTCAAAGTTTTTCAATGCCCCCAGAATTTTATAGCTGCTATGTCATAGGCTTCTGCTACCTCTTCTTGGGTGCCTGTAAAACATTTCAGGTATAATTCATATCCTTTTAGATTCTCTATATGTATATCATAAATGGTGCAAGGGTTGAGTCTCAATGACAGTATGATGTATAAAAACATTATCTTTCAATAGTAGTGTCATGGAAAAGAAAAGGAAGAAAATGACTTACTAAAAGTTTCTAGATAGAGATCCTTATTTCCTACAACCCTTCCTATTCTCGCTTGGCACCTTCCAGGCCGATGATGTCTATTTCATTTGTAATTTGCCCACTTTTGTTATTCCCAAGTAATTAATTAACTTGTAAATTTTATCGAATTTACTCTCATTATGTAACCTATCAATGTTTCTGATTGTACATGCGCATATAAGTGTAGATATACAGATTGCACCATACATACACATACATACATACACACACACATATATATGGATATATATATATATATATATATATATATATATATATATGAATTGCTCTTACATACATACCTTGTTACTCCATGATAAATTGAGGCACCTCTAGAAAACCCACTGTTATTTTTGTGTTCAAGCAATACAAATATTGTTCAAAACTTTTTTTTGAAACCATGATACTTTATATATAATATTCAATAAGAGTTACAAATATTTTCTCATGTTCCAAACAGGTGTACGAGTTTCTCAATTTCCCACTCAAAAACACCTGTACAACCAACACGAAACAACAAAAGGAGTAGCAAATAACTACAAAACCAAATGCTCCAAGCAAAACACGAGTGCACAGTAACATAAATTTCCTGAGAACAAATAATCAAATGTGAAAAGAGGGAGACTCCCAAGTGAAAGCTCTTCTCTTCTTTACAGTTACGGGAGCTTGAAATCTCATCAAAGGTGAAATTAACTCTCGTTTAGTTCTCTCCAGATGACGGATTAGCCATCGAAACTTGAGTTTGGCAAGGAAAATCACGAGTATGTTCTCGGCCCCTATACTCTCCATTAAAGTGAATAGTTGGCCTCAACTTCAACGTCGAAGTTGGCAAGCATGGCTTCCACACTTCTCTACTTCTCTGGTTTGAGCTTCAAAGTCTTCAACAGATCAGTAATGTCTTGAGTAGCCTGCGTAAGTCGGATCTGGTAAGGCATTTTAACTCCATTGAAAGTTTTGCTATTTCTCTCACTCCAAATATTCAAAATAACCGTCGATATTGTGATACCATAGATTGTTTCCTTTGCTTGATTATTTGTGCTTGCTGTTATAATTTGGTTAAACACCATAGATTGTCCAAAAAATATTGTTAGGTTATGTTTCAACCAAACGTTTCAGTGGAAGATGCTGCTTTGAAGAAAGTTTCATATACATGCGAAGAGAAGCAACATACTCCTACCTTACCATATGCTTCATTTCCTCCAGTTCCTTTTCATAGTTACTGCATTTGTCATCTTCAGTCCTATATATGCATCTATTCATGTGTATGCTCCCATTTGCACCTACTAATGTTATGTACGTGTACAGTGCTGCATTGGTGTTCTTTATACAGTTCACTCAGTTGCAGCCCTTTTTTGCTACAAACTGCTCACTTGGTTCAGCCTAATATTGCAGCTCCTTAACCAAACTTCTTGCTCTATCTTTTCAGTAGGATCAGATGTATAGTGAGTAGAATTTTGGTACTTTATTCAGGGCCGGTCCAAGGGGTTTTGGTACCTAAAGCCAAAAGCAAAAAAAATGCCATTGTACAAAAACTAATGTACTATCATTAATTAAATCATCAAAATAATCTATATTGTTTAAAAGTAACTAGAAGACGAAAAAAGAAATAACTTCATTCGTACCAATAATTCAAGTTTCTAAACACTATAAAATATTAAACGATATTGTAAATTAATAATTATTAATATAACAAAAACATTTTAAATTATGAATGTATAATCTACTAGTTATAATTTAAAAAGAATTCCATTGCTAATTTAAAGCAAAAAATTCTTTTTACATAATAAAATTTCTTGTATACCCTTACTTTAGCGATAGATATTACTATATTTCTCAATTCTTACATACTCTACTGTGTTTAAAAATCAACTAAAAGTTGAAGACACTGTCTCAAAAAGGGAAGCTTGGAAGAAAGAAACTATTGAAAGAGAACTAAATGTTTAGATAGGAAGATTCGTTAAAGCTTGAGTTATTGTTTAGTGCAATTATAAATCCCTTAAATAAAAATAAATGCAAATGATTTTGAAATTTTCTGAGAAGAATTCAAATTATATGCAAGGATATTTAGGTGATAGTGCATATTGCAGTAGCAGCAACCTCATGTTTTTTGAAATTTTGTTGACTGAAAGTATCAAATAGCCTTTCTCAAACTTCTTTTTTTTTCTTTCTTTTTTTTTGCAAGCAGAAAAGTATACCTCAATGCAAACCAATGTCATAATGTCCTAACAAAGAGAACCAAGTGTACAATAGGATATGCCAGTACTCCCACATATAAAGCAAATTGATATGAGCAAAATGAAAATTGGAATACTGCAGTGACCTGTGATGATGTGAAATTCCCTAAAACATCACAAACACATGCAAAGGAAACTTCTACCCTTTTCATCGAAAATCAGCAAACTGTAGGTTAGTCATCACATAGCAAGTTCAAGTTCAACCCAATAGACATTCATTCCCAAGAGAAGAAAAGGAAAAAAAAGTTTTCGAACACTCGGTAGCTTCATGAAAACCAATTTTGACAAGTATTGGTGCACGCGTGACCATAAGAAAAAATTGACATTTGTTTTTCATAAAAGTAAGGAAGGTTAGAGTGACTAACAGAGTAACTTATGCTGATTTTGTGCCCTAGGTCCTTCTGTTGTCATCTCGATTGATTTGGAGCCTTAGAGGAGATGATGCTGAGAGGGAGTAGTCGCCGCCGCCTTGCCTTGTTAGTCGCCTGTCGCTTGTGCATCGCGATTTAATTTTTTTTTCGTTCGCGTTTTTTTTCCGGTGCCCTAATTTTTTTGGGACCCTAAGCGACCGCTTTGGGGAAGGGCCGGGCCTGACTTTATTCATGGCATATGTAAGGTGGTCAGTCGTTTGTTAATCAATTTTTTTGTTTGCCAATTTTTGGGCCATCTACGAGGCATGTTTTGTATATACTGCATAATGATGTTCTCTTTTTCTTTTGTTCTTTCAAAAAATGTACAAGATTATCTTCCAAACATAAATTAGAATATTAAATTTATGAAATTATAAATTATTTCCTGTCCTTAAGGGCTTCATGTTGTTTCTTATTTTGCTTTCATGTATGCCAGAAATGAGCTCATCAAAGAGATACAGAGAGCCTGAGAAATGAGTGGCAAATGTTGGAACATGAGCTTACAAAGTGTGAAATTGCGCCATCAGTCTGCTAGGAAAGAAAAAGTTAAAAAATATAAGAGATAAGCTTAATATGGCAGAAGAAGATTTAATCTCTCTTACCGAAGAGAAATCTCAAGTTGAACTTGATGAGAAGGTAATTTTTAGATTATCTAATATATTACTCTTCTGATAACCGTTCATAAGTAAAATAAGTAATTAGCAGATTATCTAATATATTAATAATATTTAATCTCTCTTGCCGAAGAAAAACCTCAAGAAGATTTAGCTTTCTCAGTATACATGTTCATAAGAAATTAATCGAACTAAAAGCACCTTAAAAGCTTTCACATACTTTTTATTTCTTATTTACAGGTACATACTCTTTTTCTTGGACATCGGATCTACACTTGTGGACTTTTCTATGCAACAAGGTACAAACTTTCTTTTATAATTTATAATCTGTCGTTGTAAGTCATTACTAAGATTATTTGCAATGGAATGAGTAGCACACTAATAACTGCCCAAATAAATACATCACTGTCAATGCATGCACTGTTATTAATGCATGCACCGTCATGTTTCTTGTTTGTAGTGGCAAGCAAACTTGCAACTGTCGGTTATGTTATCACTTCTAGACTATGTTTAAGTAGTATGTAGGAACTTGAATTTACAATATGCAAGGCTTAAAAATTATTTATGAACTTGATGTAGGCTACTGCTCTTTGGCTGGCAAGGTTTGTAATAGGATTAACCATATAGTAATGTAAAACCAGAAAGATTTTTAGGTATCAAACTAATTCCTTAAACTAAGATCAATCATAATAAATTATAAAATATTAACCAAGTCAACTAAGTGTATAAAAATTAACTAAATATATATAATAATAGTCAAAATCAAAATAAATTAACTGAGATTATAAAAATTAACTTCATTAATTAAGTTTTATAAACGTTAAGTTAGTTTATAAAAATTAAGTAAGTTTATAATAATAATAATAATAATAATAATATAACTAATGTATATGAAACTCAATTATTTATAATAATAATACTAACAACAACAACAATAAACATAATAGAAATAATAATATATAGTAAATAAACTAAGTTTATAAAAATTAACTAAGTTTCATAACAGTTAACTAAGTTTAGGATACTAATAATAATAATACTACTAATAATAACAAATTATAAAATACTAACCAAGATAACTAAGTTTTAATTAAATTTATATGAAATTATTATTATTATTATTTTAAAAAATATATTATTATTATTAACAACTAAGTTTATAATAATAATAAAAAATCAACCAAGTTGACCAAGTTTTATAAAAAATAACAAGTTTATGTAATATTAATAAAAAAATAACCAAGTTGACCAAGTTTTATAAAAAATAACAAGTTTATGTAATAATAATAATAAATTACCCAGAGTACGTGTTTGGTAGGCACATACTTCCCTAGAGTTTACAAGCAAAGCTTGGTTCTTTAGGTAATTCAAAAAAAAATTATAATAATAATACTAAAAACAACAACAATAATCTTAATAGTTACAATAAAATTTTATAATCTTAGTTTTATAATAATAATAATAATAATTCAACTAATTTTTATAAAAATTAATGTTTATAATAATAATACTAACAACAATCATAATAGCAACAATAGCAATAAATTAACTTAGTTTTATAGAAATTAACTAAGTTTATAATAATAATAATAATAACAATAATAATAAATAATTAACTATAATTTTATAAAAATTAACTAAGTTAATAATAATAATAACAAACTGAGGGAACTGAGGGAGCGCTTATTCTTCCCCTTACCAGAGTTTGTCCCTCCACGACAAATATTTCCATGGATTTCAAACCAGTTATCACTGAATCATATCTGCAATCCATCAGCGCTTATTCTTCTTTATCCAATTCAAACCATGTCTCTCTATTTCCACAAAATAAATACAAGATCGCAATAAGAAAAACAGGTTCACATTTCTAATATTGCGAATTGGCTGCAATCCTAGGTTTTCTTATCGGCAGTCTACTTGAGTGTATCTCAATACATCCAAAGTAGTCTTGTCCATCTAAAAACAAGATCTTATACAGTACTGTAAATAGACTTGAGATTGCAATCCTACTCAAATTGATACTTTGGGATAAGATGCAGTTGTAGGGATGAAAGCAAGTTATGTTCATCGATGGCAGATTAAAAACGAATAAACTGAAACACCCAATACTTTACTTGAACTAGCATATGTTCACCCGTTATACTTTAAGCATTAGGCATACCAGTATCATACAAACCCAAGAAACTATAACTTTGAATCACTATGGGTGGTTACACTAATATTCCCCAAATCTTATAACTGAAATTGCAGTAATCTTACCCAAATCTTATAAATAATCAGTATGGGCGGTTACACAAATATTCCTCGTACTGGTTTGGGCATTTGGGTTTAAAGCGAGTTTTCTTCACCATTCTTCCAACTCTGACGTTTCTTCCCCAATCACTCTTTAGACCATCTTTATTCATTAATTTGCACTTCTCCTACTTCCCTCCTTTTTACCCTTTATTTCTTTAATTTAATTACTAATGAACTCTGTAAAGTGATTGAAATTGATATTGTTTAATTTCTCAGGCTCTTCATCCCCTTCTTATGGTTATTGGATTCATTCTACTTAGTGGAGAAGGTGACCTCTTTAACTATTCTCCAAATGTACATTCATATTGTTCTGCTTTTTTATATTTCTCATCTTTACTAAAATAACAATAATAATTAATATATAATTCAAATGTTTTATTTTATCATTTCTTTTAATTGCAAACTTTTGGAAGCAGTTTTGATTTGATTATTTTTTCTAGAAGAAGAAAATTCATTTGCTAGCTTTTGAGTTCAAATTATTGCAGTGACAGTTATCGAAAAGGAGACTAAAATCCTTTTTTACCATGTATGTAGAAATTGTTGACCATAGTGTACTTATAATAATCAATATTACAAATCTATTAATAAAGAATTTCTATTTACCCGAGCTAGTAAAAAAACAAGTTAAAAAAGTAATAATTTATAGAGGAGAAGTTTTCTTTTGATTCACATAATAGAAATAAAGTAGATACTTACAAGTAATAAAAACGCTAATTACAGTACTTTAAATTCATATATTCTGTGGTTTTTAAAATTTTAACTACATATCATTGGATTCAATTTTTATGAATGTTTACTTTGATATTGAAGCTTTGTAAACAAACTTTTCGACAATGGGGTAATCAAATACCAGCATCATATTATTTTAACACATAATTTTCATTACTGTATTAAGGAAGAGCATCATGGACCTATGCACTATTAATAAAAAAAGACCATCTGTAACGTTAAAGTGTTACACAACTTAATAACACTGCATGAAATTAATGGGGTCTATAATATTATAATAAACATATAATTACCGTGTTAGGTGGACATGGAAATTAGCGTAATTACTTATATTCGATAGGAATAATGTTAACTTAGTTAGAGTGGATTAGGATACCAATTTTTGACAGTCTTTGGTGAAATATTTAGGAACATCCGCATCTTCAAATGTCAAAATGGCTGTAACTATTAGCTGAATATCAATTTCTGCTTCCCCCATTGTGTCATCCACAAATAGCTTCTCGTGGTCGAAAACTTGGTATTTTTTGCATCATGACACAACAATAACCAAATTATACTATGTTTCTTGCATTTAAACATGAATAATGTTAACTTAGTTAGAGTGGAGTTCCTGTCTCCAAATAGTGTTGTCCCATCACACATTGTATTCAGTTCATTAGATTAATTCATAATAATAAAAACGGAATGAGTAGTTGAGAATCTGGAGATACATTGAGACAAATAGAAATCAACATTTAGAGACAGATTGTATCATTATGAATTAATGATGAACAATAATTTTTTCATCCTGAAACAATGATTGTAGTTAACTACTACCACCAATTTTAGAAGTTCAAGTACTTACAATTTTTAGAGTCATATTTCAACTACTGCCACCAATTGTTTCACCTTTAATGCTCCTAAATATTTCCTTATGCTATTGGATATAGGATTCAAGCATGATAGGAAGTTTCGACACTATTTCCTTATATTACTGTGCATGTGTCTTTTTAGTTAGTCTGTTTATGTTGAAATTTTCTTCCCTTGATTTTGGTTTTGTTATTGTCACTTCATTTCAAATTCTTTAAGATTGCTTTGATTTTTTGTGGCTTGGACGTATTTTGTTGTCAAGTTAAAAAAGGCCTTAGTTTCAACTTATCAGCTCTTTATGCACACATACTGCACTGTGCTATCTAAAAATCAAATTTCGTCTGTGTTTTATTCATATTCATTCCTAATGTAAATATTTATCTTATTTGCAGGTGTGTGAAAGAAGAAGGACGCGAAAGTTTTGGTCTTCTTTTTAATGCAAACAACCAAATACGTACTTGTTTTTTTTGTTAAACTTTGCTACTATTTTTTGGGGTATGCTTAAAGCATTTGCTACTACGTTTTGATTTATGTGGTTTAAGCTATAAAATATTATGTGTATGAATATTTGATATGTTTAATGTAATGTGTTACATCTCTATATTTGTTATCTTTTATGATTCTTGCATTATTTAAATGATTTTATGTTTAAAATGATTATTATTGTGCATTTTGATATTGGTATTTAATACTATAGTTTATGAATAGGATGCAGAAAATTTTTGAATTGTGAAACTAAAACATAACACTTGAAAAAACTGCTATAAATATTTAATAGCGCCAAATGGCCGCTATTAAATCTATCAGTATTACAAATGCATAACAGAAAAAGCGCTATGGCATTATAAAAAGCGCTATAAAGAATGATGAATAATAGGTCAGTAAGCGCTATAAAAGAACATATCATAACAGAGTATAAGCGCTATTGTAGCTGAATCTTTATAGCGGCATATTGGTGTTGTAACAAGTCAACATCTACAATAACATGTCCATATACATCGCTCATAATTCGCTATTAATACTTTTTATAGCGAATTATTAGTGCTTTCTTAAAGAAACAAAAAGTATTTTGTGGCTAATGACGAATTTCATAGCGGAAAAATAGCGCTATTATAGTATAACACATAATTTGGTGCTATAAAAATGTTTAAAATAACAGATTATTTGTGCTATTATATTAATACTTTTTATAGCGCTTATTATGCGCTATAAATTGTTCATTGTTTTTAATAACATGTCATTATACAGCGTTTATTAAATCGCTATTATAGGCTTTATTATCGGTTTTTTAGCGCTATCGTAGGGTCTTTTTGTTATAGTGTATGATCATCTCGATCTAGAGCTGATATTATATCTCATTTCTATGCTTAGGGGCCCATTAACGGAGGGGTGATCATATTTGGTACTATCCAGTAAGGTGTATGCCGGTTCTGTGATGGCAGGGGATCCTGGTGAGGTCATCGGTGTTATTTTATCTAGAGATGCACCGTGACAGGTGGGTACCCCAGTAGCCTAGTCATTGTATGGAATCCATTCTCAAATACGTGCCTTTACGATTTTAGTTGTATACCTATTATGCTGAAATTTAATTAATGTAACAATTTCGGCTATAATTAATAAGTATTCGTATCTTATACACTATTATAATATCATAAAATTTCACATGAGATGTTTTGGTTATCGTAAGGTAAAAAGCCGTTCGTGTTTATGTGCGGCATGGTCTTATGAGATACTTTTGATTTCAAAGATTTTCATAACTTTAAAATCCATTTGGGTGTGTTTTCTCACGATGGTTTTCTAGACTGGCTCAGGTGTTATTTTATTATAATGCTCCATCAGACTAAGCATATTTACAGATTGCTTTGGATGCATTGGAGCTCAAGAGATGCGCTGGAGGTCTTCAAGTCGTATTCACGTATATGTTTATTTTCTGCAGCTTTGTTGTTGAAATCATCAACATTTGTGAGGACAGGTTGTTGTAAAAGTCTAGGCTGATGATTATGATTTGTTCTTGTACTCTGATTGATGTATCTATATAACAATTTCTCTTTTGTAAAGATCATTTGTATTATATTATATATTGTTCTGCTACGATTGTGAAATTCTATGTTGTTTCAGTTTTCCTTTTCTCTTCTTCTTCTCTTCTTCTTTCTCCTTTCTTCCCACAACTATTCGTCCTTCCATTCAATTGGGGTTGAATATGTGTGGTTTATGGTCAGCTTGAATTGTGCAGATTGGCAGGTTGTTTCAGCTTAGTATCAAAGCTAGAGGTTAAGCGAGAACCTTGCCTTTGGTGGGGCAACTCATTAAGATATAAGGTAATGGAATGCCTTATTATGAGTTTTGAGCATATTATATATATGAAAGCGTATTTGTTAGTGATTATAAGAAAATGTTTTATATTGTGTAAAGTTATCTTTTGAGTGACTTATGAAATCTATTCGATACCTGGAATGCCATGATACCAATAGTGGTTTTTAAACGCTTAAACAAGGAATACTGACACAGTATTGTTTTGAGAATTGGTAAATGAAATAATTTTACACAAATTATATTTTACATATAAAGGAATAATTTTTCAGAAATTACTATAGTTATATATAGTGTGTTTGGTTGTTAATGAATAATAATATTTGATTATTATCATTTGTTGTTATTATTATAATAAAAGTTGACACTATTAAAATATAAACAAAAATCAATATTTGTGGAGTGATATTACATAAGAAATGAGATTATATAAATATGATTTATAAATGGAAATTAGATTAAATTATATAAGTATGTTTATAAATATGATTTGTAAATAAAAATGGATTTAAAACAAGAAATTTGAGAATTTAAATCCCATTGATTTTGAAAATTGTTTTTCAAAGGTTTTAGAAGAATAATAATAGTATTATTTTGGAAAATGTTTTAACTGCAAATATTGTTAAAGAATTTAAAAAGAAATAGAAAGTACTGAACTCACTTCAACCACTGGAAAATAATTCTGGTGATGACTGCAACATCATCGACATTCATTTTCGAGTTTCTAAGAGATGGATTGCTACCATTGAAGTTATGTTTTGGTGAGGAAAGTTTTGATTTTAAATTCCAAAGTATGATTTGATAAATATATGAAAATAAGTTTTTGGTAACTTATAATTTGAAAAATAGTATGGATAAGAAATAAGTTTACAATTTATGAATTTGGAAAGGATAAGTTAAAACAAAATTTAAATTTGTTGAAAATAAATGTTAAGTGAGGAAAGTTTGAAATTGAAATTTAGTATGCGATTTAACTTATGTTAAGTTGAATAAAATGGATTTTGAAAAGAAATTTGACTCAAGAAAAGGAAAATGAAGTGGATTAATGAAATGAGTTAAATGAAATTGAATTGGATTTGAAGTGAATTGATGAATTAAAAAAAATGGATTAATGAAATGAATAAATGAGATAGATATGAACTTAAGTAATTGTTATATGGAACGAATCATAAATAATATTAGTATTGAAGGAATATACTAAGTGGTGATTGAAAAAAGATCTGACTTAGGAAAAGTTAAATTGTAACAATTTTATGGAATGACCCATAAACAAATTTAGTATGCAATGAAATGTTGTCAAACATAAACTGAATTTAAGGTGAATGTAAGTAAAGTGAATGAAAATAAATGAATGTTCATAATTGAATATAAATAGAATTAGATGGATATTATTTGTTTGATGGTTTCTCTTGTTACATTTGCATGTGATATTGTATAGTCTATGTATATATTGATATTACTTCCCTATACGTTTTCTCATTGGTTGTTGAGTGATTAGTAGGTGCGCATGGCCTAAGATTCACATTTGAAGCTTGCTTTCGCATTTTATTGGTTGTATATGCTTGCGAATATTAATAAAAGGTACACATCTCGGATTACATATTGTATTTTTATATTTTTCCCTATGGGATGCATCATCCTTGAAGATGAGATGCAAATTTGTGATTATATGTACATTGTAAAAAAATTTGATCAAGCCACACAAAGGAGACGCCAATGAAATTTTCCGTAAATTTTAGGTGTTGGATATTTTTTGAGAATTTTGATAATTAAGATTTAATTTTTTGGTTCTAACTTGGAATGGTATTAGTTAAATCTATGAATGAATTTAAAGACTTAGAACAGGTGATAAGTGATAACCAAGTTTCAACAAATTGATTTTTGAAGGTTAAAGTCTTAAAAGAACTTGGTAATCTATTTTAACTAATTGGTTTTGAAAAGTTAACGGGTTTGGGGTATTTTTCTTACCTAGGCAATTTCGAGGACGAAATTGTTTTAAGGGGGAAGAATGTAACGACCCAAAATTTCAATCATTGAATTTGAAATATTTAATTGATTTTTAATACTGAAAATAAATAACTAGAATTTCAAATATAGTGATTTATTGCATAATTAAATTGTTGAATTTAATATTTGGGAATATTTAAAATAATTGTCTCTTGAATCTAATATGAATGAAAATGATTTCGAAAGCTGATTTAAATTCTATTGAATAAGAAGGAAGATAGTAAACTTTTAAATTGGGATTAAAAGTGATTAAAGCTGATTTTTGGAAATAACTTCTTTTAATTAATGTGCAAAGATAGACTTCCAGGGCACTGTCTTGGAATCAGACGAAACCACTTCAATTGGATCCGTAATAGTGAATTATAATATGTTGTCGAATTTCATGGCGATCGGATGTATCCTTTGGTCGTACGAGTTCGAAATGCCTAGAAATTAATTTTAAGGAATTTAAGTTAATATAATTTAAATTCGAAAACTAACTTCTGTACATGATGGAATCGGTCCCGGTATATATTCCATCGTGTCTGAGATAGAGGTATAACATGTAGAATGCCAGGTGACACACCTCAATTGGAGTTCGAAAACTTAACGTTTGAATTATGCTGCTAATTTTTTTATAAAATGACTTAAGAATTTTCTTTTGGAGTCAAACCCTAGTTCTTCTATCAGCCGCCACTAACTTTAATGGCCGAAATTTTCCCACCTTCCTCTCTCAAATTCTCATCATCCACTCAGTGAAAGGCCGCGGCGTGTGAAGGAAAGTCATAGAGCTCGACGAGCTCTACTTAACAAGAGGTTGGATCATCAAATCGTCGTCGTTTGGAGGTGGAATTTTGTCACATTCGTACGACCAAGGGTTTGGCGTGGGTGACGTTTTGGTCGACCGAGCTTGGCATGGGGATGATCGGAAGTGTGGGTAGTGTTGGATCGCGATGTGGCAAGGGAGGTACGGCTATCGATGGTAGTTCGTCGAGTTGTGTTCGAAGTCACGACCTGGAAACGTGAGAAGGAGGGGAGATGATAACGTTTAAGTTTAAATTAATTTAAGTTAATTTTAATTTAATTATCTTAGCATTATTAATTCATAATTTTCCATATGAGGTCCAAATTGAATGCGACAAGTTGTGTTGCGATCGTATCAATGAGTGCTACGCTTTGGAGTTAGATTGAATAGATTTGGAGATCGTATAAATTTGGGTTAAAATTGAATGTCCATTCAATTTTAATTCAAAAGAAACGCTTTGGAGACTACTCAAATCAATGTGAGTTAATCTCACCTTTTTGGTTAACTAGAAATATTAATAAAAATTATTTATTGGATGTGTGGATATTTTATTGTTAATTGTTATTGACTGTTTAGATGATTTACTATTTTATATTTTTGGTTTGGATATATTCTCACCCCTGGAGCGGATGAGACCTATTACGTTCCACTGTAAGAGCGGATGACTCTTTGTACAGGATCCCGCCTAAAAGTGATTGATTTATGTTATTTGGTTATATACTGTATGTGATACAAGGGAATAGGTTGAAGGAATGCAACAGGATTCCTCCCACTATTAGCTTTGCTTTATATATATATTATGATATATGACTTGTTGGATGCCATATTTGATGACATGGATATGATTTTGCTTCTTTAGTGCTTTAGTAGAACTGGGCCTTATTTTTAGTATTTTAAAATACTATAAAATAATGATTTTATTTAGAAGGGATTTCAAAGTGATTTTGGAAATTATATATGTTATTAATAATTATTCTTGAACTATTTAATTTTTTAAAAAATAAACTGTATGATTTTTAGATATTATAAATTAATAGTTTTATGAAATATTTTAAATAGAGATTTTTGAACTAGAAATAAAAGGTTTTTAAAAATATTAAAATTTTAGACTGTCTTTTCTAATAAAGGGATATGATTTTTTTTTAAACAGATAGGAGTATTTTGGTATAAATATTTATAAACCGTTTTATATAAAGTGATATATATACACATATATACATATATTAAGATTTATATGTAAATGTGGAAGTTTATAAATTGGATAATGTATAAATGTGACATTTTACAAATTAAGTGAAGATTTGTAAAATCGTATTTTATAAATAAAAGGATAGATATATTAATGATGTTTATAAATAAAGGGAAACTATTATCATTGAATACATTGGGAAACTTAATCTAATTGTGGATTTATGAAAATAGGTGGAATGTTGTTTGAGGAAAGTAGTTGATTTTATTTTGGAAATTGAAGGTGGGGGTAAATTGGGAGATGTTAGATGATATTTTATAAATAAAAAGGAATTTATAAAAGAAATTCATAATATGGAAGCAACGTTCAAAACGGATTGAAATTATGTTTTGAATGGTATTTTATAAATAAGTGAGATTTATAAAGGAATAGAGTCATAAGTAGGGTTTATAAATAAAGGGATTTTATGAAAGAATGATTTTATAAAATGGAAAGTGATATATAAATACAATTTTATAAATATGGAAATGATTATGTTGAAATTTAAGTAAGGATTTTATCAAGGATGATTAAGGATTTTAAAGTTATTTGTCAATATTTTAATATTTGGAAAAGTTAATTGTTTAATATGGTTTGAAATTAATAATAATTATCTATCAATAAGGTTTTGAAAATTAATTGTTATTATTTATAATAACGTTGAAGGTAAATTATTATTGATTTATTAAGAATGTTTTGAAATTATTAATTATTGTTTTTAAGATGTTTGAAGTTAATTACTATTTATTTATACTGCTTATTATTATATAATAGTGTTTTAAAGTAAATGATTAGAATTTATTTATAAATGTTATCGAGATTTATAAAAGGTTTTATAAACAAATGCGGGTTTTATAAGAGGAACCTTATAACATGGTTTGGAAAACTTAAAGGAAGATTTAAAAGGGTAAAAAGAGTTTTGTAAATGGTTAGATGTTTATAAAATAATTTTAGGAATATGTTTATAGATTTATGAAAGGAGTTTTATAAATAGTTTTGTGGATGTATAATGGATTTTATCAAGGATTTTAGAATTGAATGGAAAGGATATCTTCCCCAATGTTTGGTGAATATAATTTTACAGTTGAGATAAGTATATGGATATTTTTCCAAGTATTGAAATATAGGGATTTGTGGGTATATAGATATATTTGTAAAAATAATTTTGATTCAAGTATTTACAAAGTGAATTTAAATTAATGGAAGATTAATTAAAAGGAGGTTAGTGGTTGCTTATGTATTTAACAATGTTGGTTTTGCCTTTGAAATAAATCCCTGATTTGAATGTTTGTTATTCGATAGTCAAATAATCAACTATCGAAATTGGGCCCAAAACGTAAATTTGGAAATATCTAAGAGAAACACGTGAGTTATATGACACAGTCATCTCTGATGATGCTGTACTATATGTATAAATCTTGTTTTCTTCTCTTAGGATAAATGATAAGGAAATCCATCTACTAATGGTTAGGAGGTGATCTCCACTCTTATCTTTGATTGTTTATTTCCTAGAGAACCAGGGTTGAGTTTACCAGAAACTATCGAAAGCTATTTCGAAAAGACCAGGATCGGATATGTTATTCGAAAACCACTTCAATCCAACTCAAGCATTTCGAAGTGAGGCATCTTGAAGATGATGAAATTGAAGACAGAGCTCCCAAGCATTTCATTCAGTCCCAGAACGAACTTGTATGGATGAATGCTGGCATTAAATTTGTTTCCTTGAGGGCAGTGTTAGCATTCCAAGTGGGAAGTGCTATATAAAAAGGTAAAACGTAGCCTCAAGCATTATCAACCGGGAATGACTAAAACATCGGAGATGCAATAGGGCTAAGTGGGTTGCTACCAAGTAGGGTATGATCATCCTTGTCTAGAGTCGATGTTATATCCCATTTGTATGCTTTGGGGCCCAATAACAGAGGGCTGATCACATTCGGTACTATTCAATAAGGCGTAGGCTGGTTCTATGTTGGCAGGGGATCCTAGCACGGTCCTTGGTGTTATTTTACCTAGAGATGCATCGTGATAGGCTGTACCCCAGTAGCCCGGTCATTGTATGGAATCCATTCTCAAATACGTGCCTTTACGGTTTTAGTTGTATCCTATTATGCTGGAATTTAATTAATGTAACAATTTCATCTATGATTAATATGTATTTGTATCTTAGACACTATTATAATATCAGAAAATTTCATATGAGATGTTTTGGTTATCGTAAGGTAAAAATTCATCCATGTTTGTGTGCGGCGTGGTCTTATGAGATACTTTTGATTTCAAAGGTTTTTATAACTTTAAAATCTACTTAGGTGTGTTTTCTCACGTTGGTTTTCATGATTGACTCGGGTGTTATTTTATTATAATGCTCAGGTCAGACCGAACATATTTACAGGTTGGCTTTGGATGCATTGGAGCTCAGGAGACGAGTTGGAGGTCTTCAAGTTATATTCACGTATATGTTTATGTTCCACTCTTTGTTGTTGAAATCATCAGCATTTGTAAGGATAGGTTGTTATAACTATCCAAGCTGATGATTGTGGTTTGTTGTTGTACTCTGATTGATGTACGTGTATAATAGTTTCTCTTTTGTAAAGATCATTTGTATTATATTATATATTATTCCTCTGTGATTATGAGATCCTGTGTTGTTTCGGTTTTCTTTTTCTCTTCTTCTTCTTCTCTTTCTTCTTTCTTCTTTCTTCCCATAACTATATATCCTTCCGTTCAATTTGGATTGGACATGCATAGTTTATTATTAGCTTGAATTGTGTGGATTGGCGGGTTGTTACAGGTTGATAGTATTGTTTCAGTTTCTTCTAGTCGTCGTACTCAATCTACTTGTAGTAGTTCATTAACTTCATAAATTAATGCTCTTATTAGTTGTTATTTGAAGGATATATTGAGGAAAGGTTCATTGTTGTGTATTTTGGATTTTGCAGGGTTTATTTTAGAGGAGCTTAAGCTTTTAGGGGATTCTTTATGGCATATCAAATTCAAAAAGGATACGAGTTGGTTTTTCTGAAAAATTCACCTGAACGTATTAGTGCCACTTATTCTTCTTTTAAGAATGGTTTTCCTTTTAAAGTTTATGGTACATGCGATTCTGGTCTACACAATCAGTTTTTCATTAGGACATTGATTAGTGATCATTCTTGTGGAGCTCGTTTCAGAGATGTGAATAATTCGAATATTTCTAGTAGGTTTGTGACGTCTTTAATTATTAACGAAATTCGTGATTGTCCAGCTAAGACAACTAAAGAAATTATAGTTGAGTTTAAAAGAGAGTACAATTTCAACTTGTCTTATTATTTTGCTTATCAAGGGAAAACAACTTGATCTAAAAGAGTTTTATGGTGATGATGCTATGTTTTATAATGATTTAAATTTTTATTTAGATGTAGTTAAAAGATTTAGTCCGGGTAGTTATGTTGCTATGGATGTTAATTCTTCTAGTAATCAATTTGAGAGTGTTTTTATTGGTTTTGAGGCTTGTATATTTGGTTTTAAGCACTGTCAACCTTTGATATTTTTGGATGCTTGTCATTTGAAAGGGTGTCCAAGTGTTTTAATGAGTACTACAGCTAAAACTAGGAACCAAGGTATGTTTTATTTTTATTTCAACATAGATTGAAGCTTTTATATTTTTTCATATGTATGAGTTTTATGATAATTACCTTTTTATTCTATAGTAGTCTTATTTTAATTTTTTTAAAGTAGTATTTTTAAATTTTTTCTCCTTTTTATGATAACTTGTGTTGTAGTAAAATAATACTATAACATATATTTTTTTAATGTATAGCATCTTTATTTAGTTTTGCTGTAAATCATTATAGTTTTTGAAGGATAGTTTGTAGCATTGTAAGTAATATACTGTGCAATATCATTTTTTATGTTGCCAGTTTACTGTGTAGTACCTTTACTATTATTTTGAAGCTTAATCCTTTTTAATTTTGTAGTATCATTTTTAATTTAATGTACAGTGTCATTTCTAATTATTCTTGTGTAAAGTTAAGTACTGCAATTTATATTGTGTTTAATGTCTTTTTATTCTGTATGATAGTTTATACCATGATGATAATATATTGTGTACTATCTTTTTTCATGTTTCTTGTTAACTGTGTAGTTTCCTTACTTTTAGTTTTTGTTTCTATGTTTTATTGCGTAATTTTTAACATGTGTATTTATAGGTTTTCCCCTTTATCTATAGGCATTGTTAGCCATGAGAATGAAAGTAATTAGTGTTGGTTTTTGCACCATTTGAAAGAGATGCTTAAAGAGGATCGACAATTGGTTTTTATGTCTAACCCCCATCAAGGATTGATATCAGCAATTCCAAAAATATATCCTTCTGCTTTTCATAGTTATTTTTATCAACATATGGAGCAAAATCTTCTTTCTTCTATAAAGTCTAAGAATTATAATTTATCTGTTGTTGATTTGTTTAAGGCGTGTTCTCATGCTTCTAGTCTTGCTATTTTTGTTAAGCTTTGTCTATGATTTTGGAAATTTGAGGTATAGCTACTGTTGAATTTTTGAAGGACAAACCTTATGATCATTGGGTTGACTTGTTTTTTCCTAAAAAACCGTTATGGTGCATATAGTTCCAATGTGGCAGAGAGTTTTAATGCTTGAGTTTTAGCTGAAAGGGCTTTACCTATTGCTACTTGTTTAGATGGTGTTCATGTTAGAATTATGGAACAAATGGCTAAGAGATGAGAAGAATGTCAATCATGGACTAGTACTCTTTATCCTACTATGGAGTTATATTTAACTTAGTTAATTGAAGAAGGTTTTATTTGGGATGCATTTAGATCTTTAGAATTTGTTTTTTAAGTAAGATCTCTTAAATCTCATCATGTAGACCTTAAAGATCATTTTTATAGTTGTAATCAGCGGAAGGTTATCGGGTTTCCTTATTCCCATCCTATTAAATGTATGAATAGTTCTAAGTTGTCTATATATGATTTTGTTGAGTGCTACTTCACTGTTGATGCATATCGCCTTTTTTATTCTCAAGCTATCAATCCTAGTCCTAGTTTTGATAATCCTATTATGAATTCTAGAGATGAAGCTTTAATTAAGCCGCTAAAAGAGAAGCAGGGTGCTGGAAGACCTTTAACTAAACGCAAAGGAGGATTTTCATATTTTCAGAATAAGCAAAATAGGTGTGGTGCATGCAAACAATATGGTAACAATAAGCGAAATTGTCAAGCTTCAAAGAAGAAATGAGTTAGCTTTTTTATTTTATTTTTATTTTTGTTATAATTTTATTGGATTTATTAGGTGGTTGTAGGAATTCCTTTTTTATTGGCAATTTATTGTACTTAAATCACTTGGCTGTAAGACTATTCATTTGTATGAATTTATTGATCTTCTAGTTCTAATGGTGTATGAAGTTGCAATGTTAAGTATTTTATCTCATACTAATATATAAGATTTTAGTGATGATTTGTGTTTGTTATGGAGTTTGTATGGTAAATATTCTGTGGTAGTCTTTGATGGAAAGATTTTGCTTAGGATTAGTTTTTAATAATAATTTTTGATGTACTGATGTAATGATAACATAGTACTGGCTTCAAAATTTTCAAGATGGTCATTTAATAACTTATCTGTAAAGGTTACTTATTCAAAATTATTAGTAAAAAAAGAAAAAAATTGATTTTGTATACTATCAATTTTGTTTAACCTTTTTATTATGTTATAGTTGAAACAAAATCTACTACTACTGTATAATATCGGTTTTGTTTAATGTTGGTTATGGGTTTGGGTATAGGACTTAATTAATATTGTTTATGTGCTTGGTTAACTACCGCTAATTGTATAGTATTAGTTTCGTTCAAATGGGCTTGGTTATGAGGTTTGGCTATAGGCTTAGTTATGAGGTTTGGTTACTTAGCATAGTTATGAGCTCATTTATAGGTTTCAGTTAACTACTGCTACTGTATGGTATCAGTTTTGTTTAACATAATTTATAGGCTCGATTAACATCGGTTATGTTCTCTATTAACTACTTCTAATGTATATAATTAGTTTTGTTCATATGAGCTTGGTTATGGGGTTTGGCTATGGGCTTGGTTATAGGGTTCGGTTACTGGGCTTAATTATGAGTTCATTTATAGGTTTCAATTATCTATTGCTAGTGTGTAGTATTAGTTTTGTTTAACATTATTTATAAGGCTCGGTTAACATTAGTTAAGGGGCTTGGTTAACATTAGTTATGGGCCAAGTTAACTATTTTTACTTTATAGTATTATTTTAGTTTAACATTGATATTAGACTTGATTATCGGATTTGGTTATGGACTTGGTTAATATCGATTATGTGCTTAGTTAATCATTGCTACTATATAGCATCTGTTTTGATTAACTTCAATTATCAGTTGAGTTCTGGCACTCGGTTAACATTTATGAGGTTCATTTATAGGTATAATTTTGGGTTCAATTAACAACTATTATTGCACAATATTAGTTTGTTTTAGTATAGGCTATGTGCTCAATTATTAGGCTCGGTTAACATTGGTTATTGGCTCAGTTATGTTGGTTATAGACTCGATTATGGTTGGTTATAGGCTCGGTTATAGGGCTCGATTAACATTATTTATAGTTGAATTTATGGGGTTCGGTTACGGGGTTTGGTTATGGGCTCGGTTATCGACTCGGTTAACAACTGCTACTATATGGTATCAGTTTTATATAGTGTAGGTTATAGGCTCAATTATAAGCTCGGTTATGGGGTTCGATTAACATTGGTTATCAGTTCGGTTATGGGGCTCAGTTAACATTCATTATGGGCTCGGTTACGTGGTTTGGTTATGGATTTGGTTAGCAACTGCTATTGTATAGTATTAGTTGCATGCCGTATAGGTTATGAGCTCAATTATTGGCTCGATTATGAAGATCAATTAATATTGGTTATGGGCTTGGTCAACATTGATTATAGTTGATATAGAGTTCGATTATAGGGTTGGTTATGGGCTTGGTTATGGACTCGATTAACAACTGCTACTACATAGTATCATTTTAATTTAGCATAGGTTAAAGGCTTAATTTTTGGCTCATTTATGGGGTTTGATTATTAGGTTAGGTTATTGGTTCCATATGTACATGATTAAGTTGTCCGTTCGATTTGCTTTTGCGTCCTTATGTACCCAATTAGGTTGTGAATCCGATTGCTTTTGCATCTATATGTACCCAATTAGGTTGTGAATATGGTTTGCTTTTGCATTCATATGCACCCAATTAGGTTGTGAATCCAGTTTGCTTCATCCATATGTATCCGATTAGGTTATGCAGCCGGTTTGCTTTTGTATCCCTATGTATCCGATTAGGTTATGAATCTGGTTTGCTTTTGCATCTGTATGCACCCGATTAGGTTGTGCACCTGGTTAGATTTTGCATGCAATAATAAGCTCAATTAACCAATCTACCTCGGTTATAGATTAGTTTCCATATGTACCCGATTAGGTTGTGCATTCAATTAGCTTTTGCATCCATATTTACCTGATTTGGTTGTGAACCAGTTTTCTTTTGCATCCATATATACTAGATTAGGTTGTGTATCTAGTTTCCTTTTCATTTGTATGTACCTGAATAGGTTATGCATTCGGTTTGCATTGGTATCCCTATGTACTCAATTAGGTTGTGAATCCAGTTATCTTTTGCATCCATATGTACCCGATTAGGTTTTGGATCTCGTTAGCTTTTGCATTCGGTAATAAGCTCGGTTAACTAATCTACCTCGGTTATAAATTGGTTTCCATATGTACTCGATTAGGTTGTGCATTCGGTATGCTTTTGCATCCTTACATACCCATTCATGTTGTGAATACAGTTTGTTTTTGCAACCATATGTACCCAATTAGTTGTGAATCCGGTTTGCTTTTGAATCCCTATGTACTCTATTAGGTTGTGATTCTGGTTTGCTGTTGCATCCGTATATACCCAATTAGGTTGTGCATCTGGTTAGCTTTTGCATTCAGTAATAAGTTTGGTTAACCAATCCAACTCAATTATAGATTGGTTTCCATATATACCGGATTAGCTTGTGCATTCGGTTTGCTTTTGCATTATTATGTACCCGATTAATTTGTGAATACAGTTAGCTTTTGTGTCCATCTGTACTCGATTAGGTTGTGAATACGATTAGCTTCTGTATCCATATGTACCTGATTAGGTTGTGAATACGGTTATATTTTGTATCATATGTACTTGATTAGGTTGTGAATTCGATTTGCATTTATATCCCTATGTACTTGATTAGGTTGTGAATTCGGTTTGCTTTTGCATCCATATGTACCAATTAGGCTGTGTATCCGATTAGCTTTTGCATTCAATAATAAGCTCGGTTAACCTATTTACCTCGGTTAAAGATTGGTTTCCATATGTACCCGATTAGGTTGTGCATTCAGTTAGCTTTTGCATCCATATTTACCCGATTTTGCTGTGCATCTATTTAGCCTTTGCATCTTTATTGTTATCCAGCCTTTTGACCAGGCTGTATCCAGACAAACTTGATGAGTCCAACTCGAAAGTTATCAAGGCAGGAAGCCCAGATAGATAGCTACAAAGCTTGAAAACCAAGTATAATTAGAATGACTAGGCAAAGTGAGAATAACTCTATAAAATTCCAAAGTCAAAAACATATGGTGATTGGTCTACACCGACCCACCATCAATTGGACTCAGAAATAAGCAAATTATGGCTCAAACGACTTAGGAAACATGAAGCTAACAGTAAGGCGACCCATCTTCAAAGTCCTAAATCCATTTTGGTGAAGTTTTATGGGTCGATACCGACCATAATTATGGTTAGGTACCAACCCATAGAGATTATTGAGCTTGCCACGTCTTCTTCTTTAGCAATTGCGGGGAGATCATGGAGAATGTGGGTTTGGACATGCTTGAGGCTTTACCGCTAACCTACACCTATAAATAGACCATGGGTGGATTCATTTGAGAAATCTCTTTGCTTTTTATTCATTTATACTTTTTTCTTGTAATCTTGTAATGTTCGGGGACGAACCATAAGAACTGTACTTATAATTTCAGCAATAAAAAGAGAAAACCTTTGGAGTAGATGTAGGCCATCATACGCTGAACCACTTTAAATCTCTGCATGCTCATTTCTTGATCATTTTCATTTTATTTTCTTCACCCTTTATTTTCTTATGTAATTTGCTGGGTGTTTGTGCCATTTTTAATGCAAACATTTTGGTGCTTTTGCTGAGAGACATTTGAACTTGCTAATTTGAGATCTGGAGATAATTAAGATGATGAAACAATCTGCTAAGAAAGCTGTTATGGAAGGAAATCAATAAGGGGCAGTCAGAGGCATCCCCATGAGCCAACTATCCATTTATCTACATTACCAGAGAAGAGATGGAAATCATGTGAACCATATGCAGGAGAAAATGATAGCCCATCAAGAAGAAATGATGGAGAATTTCTTCAGATGGATGGGGTAAACAGGAACAACCAGATTTGACGAAAATCATATTCAAAGACCTGGAGCTAGATTTAGCATACCAGGGAATGGAATAGAAGGAGTTGGAATGGCCCTTCAAAGAGCTGGGTCGGTTAGTACTAAACTAAGGCCGTTTGGTACCGAACCATGGGTACTCGGAGGCACGACCAGAACTAATCTCGGAGGAGAAGGTGCATGTATGGGGAGCGATGCTAGGTGTGCGAACGTGAATCAGAATGCTGATACACAACTAGAAGAGTACGTGTCGGAGTTCCCTCGTGGAGTCGGGGGGCAGGGTGAGAATGCAAACCTTAGAGTTACTTTGAATAATGATAAAAAAATTGTTAAAATGATAAGGTGAGCAATGAGAGGCAGACTGCCAAGCCGAAGCTTAGAGGATGTGAGTAGGAGTCCATTCATTTCAAATATCCTACGTTAGAAATCCACATGATTTTAAGCTAAAAACATTGGATACTTATGATGGAAAGATGGACCCAACAGTCCAATTGATAAGGTACATTCAACACTTGGAGGTGTTGGGTGCATTTGAGGAAGTTATGGGATGGTGTTTCCCTTTGTACTTAACGGATTTAGCTGCATTATGTTTCAGGCAGTTGGAGAACGGTTCCATTAGTACGTGGGTCGAGTTGGTGGATAGATTTATGAAGTAGTTTCGAGTCCATATTTCATGAACTAAGAATGTTATGGCGTTATCTAGTGTGAAGCATAGGGTCAGAGAGCACCTCAGTAGTTTTTTTTGAAAAGATTCAATGTGGAAGCTACCAAAGCACATAGGTCAGATCCATCAGTGGTCTTGATGGCTACAGTTTCTGGAGTAGCTAGTAAAATGAACTTTAAAGTTGCTTTGGAATAGGATCTACCGATGGATCTCAGTGGAGTTTGACCATGAGGCTGAAAGGTTTCTGCATCAGGAGGATGCTGAAGCTGATAAAGAAGGGGTCAATGTTGCGGATGGCGGGGGATAGCTTGGAGCAGGATTCGACAAAGACAAAGGAAAAGGAAAAAGAAAGGTGGATGATAGCTTTGAAGGATCGAAGTGGTAAAGAAGGGAACCAAAATTCTCTTCTTATACATATTTGAATGAACACCCATAATGGATTTATTTGGATACCAAGGGAGAGATCCCCGATAGAAAGCTAGCAAGGAGAGAGCCCCTGGACTGTGAAAGGACATCAGGAAAGTACTACCTATTCCATGAGTTGGATGGGCATAACATGAATGATTGCAAGCATCTGTGTTACATGATCGATGAACATATCAGGAAAAATCAATTGCAGTAGTATGTGAAAAGTCAAGCTGCGGTGGTGGAACAGGAGCAGCCATCATCCACATGAATGATAACGACCCTGGACCAAGGTCGAGGATAGTCAACTCCTGATTGATATGACGTAGATTCTTGTTCTTTTCCTTTGGTTTTCTTTTTTATTTCCAATAAATAATGTGGCATTGCAATTGAGCTGCTTACTCATGCATGGGATATCGATCAATTCCTAGGTACACTCTTTATTGGATGAAAGGCAGCAATACCTAGATGGATGTCATGATGTGTGTTTGAACCATGTAAATGAATGCTTTATTTTATTCACTTAACGGCGATAACCGATATTGATCGCTTTAAATCCCATTCAGAGATCAGGTACTGGAGTACAAGAAGAAAGACCCCTCACCGAAGAGTGAGTGAGAACATTTGCTTGTTGTTGAGTCCCCTCATCGGAGAGCGAGCGAATTGGGCTCAGTAAGGGTCTAGAGGGACCAAGGATTTGACTATCGGCCCCGAATGGCCAAGGATATGATTATTGGCTCAGAACGGCCATGGATTTGACTGTCGGTCCCAAACGGCCTAGGATTTGATTATCGGGCCTGAGCGGTCATGGATTTGATTATTGGCCCCGAATAGTCGTGGATTGATTGTCAGCCCCAAACGGCCATGGATTTGATTGTCGGTCCCAAGGGGCCATGGATTTGATCGCCGGCCTCGAACAACCATGGATTCGATTGTTGGCCCTGAATGGCCGTGGACTTGATTGCTAGCCCCGAACGGCCATAGATTTGATTACTGGCCTCGAACAGCCATGGATATGATCGGCAGTCCTGAATGACCACGGGTTTGATTAACGGTTCAAAGAGATCATAGATTTACTTACTAGCCCTGAACGGATACGACTTTGAATTACAATCCAGAGAGATCGTGGATTTAATTATCAGCCTCGAACAACCATAGATCCAATTAACGATCCCAAAAGGTCTTAGACTTAATTATCGACCTTAAAAGGCCATGGATTCAACTAATGATCAGAAGAGACCAAGATTTGAACTAAGACCTAATCATTGGCTCGTAACAGCAGTAGATTCCACTAACAATCCAATGAGATTAGATATAACCTATTAATCCAGATATTTCATCCCCTTAACTTAAACATTAAATGATCTGGAGAGATTGCACTTTGAACTAAATGTAAAATGATTCGAAGAGATCGAACCTTAGAACAGATACATATTTGATAAAATGGATTTGAACGCCTTGTAAGTAGAATAAAACTGCTAAATCCTGGATGAACATGGGACGATTTTGACATATGCTGTAATAACTCCAAATGTAATCGGAATGATGATAATGTATAGATTACACTTAAGTGGAGTCTAGAGTTTTAGGTTTTAGTGACCTTTGATTTACAAGAAAATTCGAAGGAACTAGACGATTCACCAAGATTGAGGTAGCCGGAGAGCACAACTATAAAAGGTAAATGTCTAGGATTTTTTCTTAAGCAAAGCATGCCTTCTATTCACAAGGAGTGCTTTAGAAGGTAAGTGTTATCCAGCCTTTTAACTAGGCAGTATCTAGAGAGACTTGACGAGTTAAACTCGAAAGATATTAAGGTAGGAAACCCGAAGAGATAGCTACAAAGCCTGAAAATAAGTAAAACTAGAATGACTGGGCAAAGTGAGAATAACTCCCAAAAATGCCAAGGTCAAAAGTACTAAGTGATGGGTCTTCACCGACCCATGGTGATGGTTCTTCATCGATCCATCAATTGGACATAGAAATCCAAAATCCATTTTGGTGAAGTTTTATGGGTCGGTACCGACCCATAGCTATGGTTAGGTATTGACCCATAGAGATTGCTGAGCTGGCCACGTCTTCTTCTTCAACAACTACGGGGAGATCATAGAGAACATGGGTTTGGACGTGCTTAAGGCTTTCCCGGCAACCTGCACCTATGAATAAACCATGGGAGGCTTCATTTGAGGGATCCCTTGGCTCTCTATTTACTTTTACTTTTTTCTTGTAATCTTGTATCGTTAGAAAACGAACCATAAGAACTATACTTGTAATATCAGTAATAAAAAGAGAAAACCTCTCGAGTGGACGTAGGCCAATGTACGTCTAACCACTATAAATCTCTATGTGTTCATTTCTTGCTCGTATTCATTTTGTTTTCTTCACCCTTTGTTCTCTACCATAATCTTCTGGATGTTTGTGTCATTTTTGATAGAAACACTTATGCACTCGATTAGGTTATGGATCCAGTTGGCTTTTGCATCCATATTTACCCGATTGAACTATGAATCTGGTTTGCATACATACGTACCTGATTTGGTTGTGAATCCAATTTGCTTTTGCATCCTTATATGCTCGATTAAGTTAGGTATCCGGTTTTCTTTTGTATCCTCATGTACCCGATTAGTTTGTGAATCTGATTTTCTTTTGCATCCGTATGTACCGATTAGGTTATGCATCCGGTTAGCTTTTGCATTCAGTAATAAGCTCGGTTAATCAATCTATTTCGGTTATAGACTGGTTTTCATATGTACCTAATTAGGTTGTGCATTCAATTTGCTTTTGCAGCCTTATGTACCCGATTAGGTTGTGAATCTGGTTTGCTTTTGCATCCTTGTGCACCCGATTAGGTTTTGCATCTGATTGGCTTTTGCATTCGATAATAAGCTCAGTTAACCAATCTACCTTGGTAACAGATTGGTTTCCTTATGTGCCTGATTAGTTTGTGCATTCATTTAGCTTTTGCATCCATATTTACCCGATTAAGTTGTGCATTTAGTTAGCTTTTGCATCCATATGCACCCGATTAATTTGTAAATCCAGTTTGTTTTTGCATCCATATGTACTTGATTATATTGTGCATCTAGTTAGCTTTTTGATTCAGTGGTATGCTCCGTTAACCAATCTACCTTGGTTATAGGTCGGTTTCCATATATACCCCATTAGATTGTTCATCCGGTTAGTTTTTGCATCCATATGTACCCGATTAGGTTGTGAATATGATTTGCTTTTGCATCCATATGTACCCGATTAGGTTGTACATCCGGTTAGCTTTTGCATTAATTAATAAGCTCGGCTAACTAATCTACCTCGGTTATAATTGGTTTCCATATGTACCCGTGTAACGTCCGGGATTTTCGACTTCTGAAAATCGACATTAATACGTCCACTGTATCAACTGCCGAGCAATCGCATGCCAAAAACCGAATTGTTATGGTTAAAAAGAAGAGGTAGAAGAAGACAGAAAGAAAGAAGAAACAACAGAAACAATATCAGAATCTCACATTTGCAGCGGAACAACATATAATAGATAACTGAATAATCTTAAATCAAAGAACTATATCAGTTTGTACATTACATCATCAGAGTCAATATACACACAATACATCAATGGACAGTTATACAAACTTGTCCTCATACAGAATACACAGCAGAATAATAATATCATATACAAGTTATACGCCTCGCCATCCAGCTCGCCACTGAGCTCCACAGCATCTCCTGAATCCAGAATATCCTGATAACCTGACTCTAGGCTGCCCGTGTGGAAAATTATGGGCACCCAGAGTTTAGGAAAGGAACAATAAACTCCAGGTCAGTCATGGGACTGGTGTGAGAACTAAAACAGTTATTTATCTTTAAAACAACAACAAAATAATTTTAAACATTGAAATCCGCAATGATTTTGGAAAATGAAACTACCATAAGACCTCCCACCACACACACAATGCAATCGCAGATTTGGAGGAGATTTCTTCTTATGATAGTCAAACATGCTTACTACGCAAAAGAAATCTCTTTTGATATTATTACTAGTGCATAGTGTGAAAATCCTTTCGAAAATACAATATTAATCTTAGCCAGCATATGCACCATTATATTATGCCTGCTATAGCTGCCGCCTGAGGAGACAGGTTATACAACTGCAATCGTAAAGGGCTCTTATTGTTTCTTTGGATTTCCAACAAATGGTCAGGCTAAGGAACTTCCTACTGCCAATGGGTATGCCTCTGGCGGGACGTCCCAAGAGTTAACCTGCTCTCTGCCAACACAAGGCCGGGTTACCTCTTACACTAGGTAACTACTACACGAATATGCCACCCCCCCGGTCCTTTGGGACCTTTATCCGAGGCGCCTCGATCACACAACAACAATCACACGGTAAATGAGATTGGAGCAACCACATAGGTTAAATACCAGGGCTCCATACCTGATACTACCCTTTTCCAGAAGGAAATGACATACCCTAAAGGGAGCGACCCTCATAACCTTGCCGCATCATTCCTAATTCGACCATTTCCGAGGTGTGAAGTCTGACGAAGTCTCGTCCACAAAGCTACGCTTTTTCACAAAGCCACGCTTTGATCAACAAATGATCAATAAATAATCATCACACAGCAACACTCGGCATGCCACACTACCAAATTGGGAGTATATCACTGATAACATTCAACTACATAACCTCTAAGCTCATACGTCTCAGAGAAGGGTGTTAAGCTAAGAGAATAAATTCTTTGCCACCAACAGAAATGTATTTGAAAGAAATCAGCTTTATATCTCAAAATGTAATGTCAGACATGTAACCATACAAGTCTGTTCCGGGTTCGAACAGAATCGAAGGCACTTCCAAAGAAGCCCTTGCAATCTGAGTATTCACAATCCCGATCGAACTTCCCATCACAAAGGAAATCTCTATACCGTAGCTAACGGTGCAGAGACAATCGATAGGTCATCCTATCGTTTTCACAAATACCCGGTCTTCACCACCGGTCTTCAAATGTTATCCATATCGTCATATCACTTATTCAGAATGGGTTATATGACACAAAGGTCCTCTTTCGGCTAAACCGAATAGTGAGCACAATATTTTAAAACATATGAATATTGGGATTTCAATTAAGTTACAACTTATTACCCAAAAATTTTCTTCCAAATGGTTTAAACAAATTACCATAAATCTTTAAACAAAAAGATTTACTTCACAAAGTTCACCCAATTTCACAAAGATTCATTCACAGATTTCCAAATCAATTTCCATTTCAATTGGATTAACCCAGTAAATCTTTAAATCAAGATTTAACTTATAGCTTTCAAAACTATTCACAATTCAAGTCTTTTATAATATAAAAGATACACCTTTTAAAATCTCCTTTGATTTCAAAATAAAGCTTAATCATCTTCACAAAGGTTAATTCATAGTTTTTCCAAACTATTCACAATTTCATTTCAACTTCAAATGTTTCGATACAAATTGGAAATCTTTTCACTTAATGAGAGCTATTATTATTTGAAAATAGATAGTTTTCGTTTTGGGAAAAACTGGTTACAATTACACAAGTTAAAGCCATCCAAGTACAAATCTTGGATTTAAATTTAAATTTCCAAAACCATATTTTTAAATGGTTAAAAACCCATATAACACCTTTTATAACTTGTACAATCTTTTAGACCATAATTCCCAAATCATTGAATTCAATTTCAAGTATTGAATTCCAAATTTAAATCAAATTATTCAAATTTCAATTTTATTAAGTTATTTAAAATAACTTTTATTTTTGAAACTCATTTTCAAAAACTTTCAATTCCAATTCCAAAACTATTTTGGATTCAAAAATTCATTCTTTAGAATTGTCAAAAATCTGTTACTTAACCAATTTCCACGTGAAATCCACATTGGTGTGTGTATTGTGTAGTCCAAGGGTTTAACACAATAGTGCAACAACATCCAACCATCACAGATCAGAATACAGAAATATAGTTGATGAGCGGTATAAACTATAACGCTTATCTTTAATTCACAGATCACAGATATTCATATCATAGATAAATAGATCACAAATCACAACACAGAACATGATATATCACAAAGCATCACATATTTGGGATATCGAATAATTCAACATCCAATACGATTCAAATCTATTTAAAAATCCAAATTTTAAATAAATTCTTCAACTTATAAATAATATTTTCGAAATCCATTTATTAAGCCTTTTTTCCATATTTTGGAATTTTATTCAATATGATTCAAAAAATAAGACTTTTTTTTAAACTCCTTTTTAATTTATCCAATTCTCAAAAATAAGTTTTTCGATAAATTTAACTTTCAACTTGAATTTTAAAAATCCAATTTTATTTATTTCTGGTATCCAACGATACCAAAAATATATCCGGCTAAATTACAGCCTTCAACAATTCCAATTCACAAATATAATCACACGGAGATTATAAATAATCAACACACAACATTGAAGTAAATTCAAATGTTTGAGGAATCCAGTTGGATCCCTCCAACCTGTTCCCTGCATCCACAGATGTTAGCACAATACCAATTCCACTTCGAGGTGGAATATCGTGGTATGTGGGATTTATAAAATATTATCCGCTATTATGCGGCGCAATAGGGTCTCATCCGCTATATAATGCGAGAAATCAACTCCAAATACATATATAATACCAATTCCACTTCAAGGTGGAATATCGCGGTATATGTGTTTAATATAATAACCTCCGCTATTATGCGGCGTATAGGGTCTATTTCAATACAACAGATAGCAATCATCATCCAAGCACACAATCAACACAATCAAGAAATTTCAAATTTAACTATTTAAAATTTAAATCGAAACACAATTCGATTGAGTGAGAAGTTCTCACCTTGCTTCCAATAACGGTTGTAGTATTTTATTTCGAATAAAATTAAACACGCGTTTAATTTTACCCGAAATTATCACTAGCTCCAATTGACTCCAAACAAGCTCCATTGCGTAGTGCTCGTCAATACGGACCTAATGCAATTCGTTTCGTCAAAAATGGACCTCGTATGACAAAGTTATGATGTTATAAAGTTTATACGATTTTATATAAATCAATTTCAATTTTAATTTTTAATTTTTAAAACCTTTTATCATCACAACCGTTCGTTTTCAAAATTGTGAATCTAGCCGTTGCTCCTTTTCTTCCCTCCCTCATGAAAACTTCCCAGTATTTGATCGCGTGAAACCCATTTTGGCCGCCACTAAACCCTATTTCCCGCGACCCCATCCTTCACTTTGACGACGATCAGATGACCTCGAACAACGCGCCTATGCGCGACAATCCTCTAGCCTCGACAACGATGAACTCGGCTGTCTCCCCATGTCGAAAAACGTGCACGACCGGTTGACGTTTGCACTCGATTTGTCGTTGATCCACTCAATAAAATCGATCACCACCGTTCAAATTTTAGATCTCGATATGCTCGACGTTTTTGCAGTTGAAAGTTTCTCGAATTGATGCATAGATTTGAAGAAAAACGAGGAGGAACGAGAATGTTTTCTGGCTATTGGAAATAAAAATGCCGGCCTGCTTAAGAAGTTAGGGTTTTGTGATAAAATGTGAATGATGAGGTCCTTTTATACAAAATTCTCAAAACACTATTCACTGGAAATTTTCCGAACTCCAAACGAAGCGTGCCGGCTGGCATTTCTAGGGTTTTACCCGCATTTTGGACACAATGGAACATGTTTCAGGAGCTAATTCGGTCATATGTGCGAGTTACGGAATTAAACGATCAAATTTAAATTAATTCGATTAAAACAATTTCTATGCGTTTTGGCTTGCCCCGGACAAACCGTAAATCCGATTGACACAAAATTTGAAATCTTACAATAATATAACATTACAGATCCGATGAAACTGGTTTCGTTGAAATCTGAGACCGTTTAAAAAATGACTATTTTTACTAGTCAATTAAATATTAAAATAATCAATTATCACAATTTAACTTTTAATTCAATTTTAAAAGTTTACAAACATCATTCTAACTCCAATATGATTTAATATAACTTTATAAATCATTTTTACACACATTTAAATCCAATTTCCAATTATTTACATAATTTCAAATATTAAATTATCGATTTAATTATCCAATTAAATCACTATATTCGAAATTATATTTATTCGACTTACAAATCTTACTTGTTAATCTGTAAAATCAATTAAATATATGAATTTCAAATGACAGAAATTCTGGGTCGTTACAATCTTCCCCCCTTAAAAGAATTTCTTCCTCGAAATTACAAAGTAAGAAAAATGCCCCAAATCCATTAACTTTTCAAACAATTCATTCAAATTAGATTTCAAAATCACTTAAGTGTACAACTTCCCCAAAATCCAATAAAACTTTACTAAGTTTTTTCAAATCTATACTTAGTTATACTTTTCAAAACAACTATATCGTTTTACTTTTAACTCCAAATCCAAAATTTAGTTTTCACAAATTTTCCAAAATTTCCCGAAAATTTTCTAACGCCTTAAATTTTCAAAAAAATTCGCCATAGTCTCCTTTGCGCAGTTCAATCATAGTAGGATCACAATAGACATAAATATATATACATCGACCCACACGGTCGGAAAAGCAGAAAAACAGTTCATATTTCCTATTTTTATTGCGTAGGCGTACCTTTTTAGCATTTTTAAGCAAAGCAGTTATTTATTAAGCATTTTAGCGCAACCAAATCCAACCGAACGGTAGCCCCGGTACTTGTACTTACTCAATTTAAACACATAAGTGACATATATATAAAGTTATTAACAACTTACTCTTTCAAACAACTACAACACATGCATATTAAAAGAAATGCATACTAAACAAGGTTTATAAGCAACTAATATGATTTCGACATTACTTGTAATTGTTTACAACCAATTCATATACAACGACATTCATTTCTTCATTTTCAATTAGTTTACATTCACTAATTTAAATTCAAGTTGGTTCGCTTCCAATTCGAATCCAATTACATAGCTTTCAATTTCACTAATTCAATTTCATTAACACTTAATGAATTATATACAATCAACCAACAATCATATAACAACCAATGTCATAACCAAATTTATTCACTTTACTTTACTTCACATTCAATTTGGTTCAACATTTTTTTTAATTCCAATTGGTTTAATATTAAATTGGCTTTAATTGAATTTCCAATTTATTAGCTTTTAATGAATTAATACTTACATCCATTATTCCATATCCATTTACTTACATTCGATTGATTAACATTCAATCCATTTATTAATTCAATTGCTAATTCATTTTACAAATAAAGTTGAATTTCATTTTATAACTCAAGTTCACCTCCATTTAATTCACTTTGTTATTTTATTTCGATACCAAAATAAACTTCATTCATCATTACTTAAGTTATATTTCATTTCAAACATCATTTGTTTAACTTAACTTAAATTTCCACTTATAAATCCAATTCAGATTCCAATTCTAAAGTAAATTCTATTTAACTTTTACCAAAGCTAAATTTATTATCTCATATTATAAGTTCAAAACTCATTTCACTTATATTCATCAATTACAACTTGGATTTTAATTTCAATTTTGTTTATCACAACAAAACTTCAATTTTCAATTTACTATGGTAGCAAATCCATCACACAGAAACTCGAAAATGATACTGATGATGCTGCAGTCATCACCCTTGATATTTTCCATTGACAGCAGTGAATTCGGTGCTTAATATTCTTTTAAAATATTCCTTTTATTTATAACTCACATTTATAAATCTTTTTCTCATATAATTTCACTATTTAACTTTTAATTTTGAAAAATAACTTCCAAAATAAACAGGATTCAAAATTTCCAAATTCATAGTTCAAATTCATTTTTATTTACAACTCATAATTATAAATATATTCATATAGTTTCACTTCTTATATATAAGATTATTTCACAACTGCAAATCATATTAATTATAATTCCATACTTAATAATTCATTTTCTTATATACTTCATTCTTTTACAATTGTTGTTTTTATTTAGATTATTCAAACAACTTTTATTAACCATATATATTCTTACATTTTCAACAACCAAACAATTCAATTTTATATACACTTTAACAATTCTGGAAATTATTTCCTTTATATACAAAATATAATCGAGGTAAAATTATTTCATTTACCCAATTTAAAACCATACCATGTCGGATTATCTCCTTCAAGAGTTTAGAAACCCCTATCGATACAGTTAGCTAGACTGCACCGACCAGAATCCATAAACAATCAACTGATAAGTCAACACAATACAAAACAATTTCATATTTACTAACAAATACGCGCTCATATCTATTATTACACTCACACTCATTCTAGAGTACTACTGACTCTATCTCTAATGAGTAACACCCAACAGAGCCAAGGTTATTGCTCAACCAAATGCTCTGATACCACATGTAACGTCCGGGATTTTCGACTTTCGAAAATCGACATTAATACGTCCACTGTATCAACTGCCAAGCAATCGAATGCCGGAAAACCGAATTGTTATGGTTATAAAGAAGAGGTAGAAGAAGACAGAAAGAAAGAAGAAACAATAGAAACAATATCAGAATCTCACATTCGCAGCGGAACAACATATAATAGATAAATGAATAATCTTAAATCAAAGAACTATATCAGTTTGTACATTACATCATCAGAGTCAATATACACACAATACATCAATGGACAGTTATACAAACTTGTCCTCATACAGAATACACAGCGGAATAATAATATCATATACAAGTTATACGCCTCGCCATCCAGCTCGCCACTGAGCTCCACAGCATCTCCTGAATCCAGAATATCCTGATAACCTGACCCTAGGCTGCCTGTGTGGAAAATTATGGGCACCCAGAGTTTAGGAAAGGAACAATAAACTCCAGGTCAGTCATGGGACTGGTGTGAGAACTAAAACAGTTTTTTATCTTTAAAACAACAACAAAAGAATTTTAAACATTGAAATCTGCAATGCTTTTGGAAAATGAAACTACCATAAGACCTCCCACCACACACACAATGCAATCGCAGACTTGGAGGAGATTTCTTCTTATGATAGTCAAACATGATTACTACGCAAAAGAAAACTCTTTTGATATTATTACTAGTGCATAGTGTGAAAATCCTTTCGAAAATACAATATTAATCTTAGCTAGCATAGGTAACATTATATTATGCCTGCTATAGCTGCCGCTTGAGGAGACAGGTTATACAACTACAATCGTAAAGGGCTCGTATTGTTTCTTTGGATTTCCAACAAATGGTCAGGCTAAGGAATTTCCTACTGCCAATGGGAACGCCTCTGGCGGGACGTCCCGAGAGTCAACCTGCTTTCTGCCAACACAAGGCCGGGTTACCTCTTACACTAGGTAACTACTACACGAATATGCCACCTCTTCGGTCCTTTGGGACCTTTATCCGAGGCGCCTCGATCACACAACAACAATCACACAGTAAATGAGATTGGAGCCACCACATAGATTAAATACCAGGGCTCCATACCTGATACCACCCTTTTCCAGAAGGAAATGACATACCCTAAAGGGAGCGACCCTCATAACCTTGCCGCATCATTCCTGTTTCGACCATTTCCGGGGTGTGAGGTCTGACGAAGTCTCGTCCACAAAGCTACGCATTTTCACAAAGCCACGCTTTGATCAACAAATGATCAATAAATAATCATCACACAGCAACACTCAGCATGCCACACTACCAAATTGGGAGTATATCACTGATAACCTTCAACTACATAACCTCTGAGCTCGTACGTCTCAGAGAAGGGTGTTAAGCTAAGAGAATAAATTCTCCGCCACCAACAGAAATGTATTTGAAAGAAATCAGCTTTATATCTCAAAATGTAATGTCAGACATGTAACCATACAAGTCTGTTCTGGGTTCGAACAGAACCGAAGGCACTTCCAAAGAAGCCCTTGCAATCCGGGTATTCACAATCCCGATCGAACTTCCCATCACAAAGGAAATCTCTATACCGTAGCTAACGGTGCAGAGACAATCGATAGGTCATCCTATCGTTTTCACAAATACCCAGTCTTCACCACCGGTCTTCAAATGTTATCCATATCGTCATATCACTTATTCGGAATGGGTTATATGACACAAAGGTCCTCTCCTGGCTAAACCGAATAGTGAGCACAGTATTTTAAAACATATGAATATTGGGATTTCAATTAAGTCACAACTTATTACCCAAAACTTTTCTTCCAAATGGTTTAAACAAATTACCATTTTAAATATTTAAACAAAAAGATTTACTTCACAAAGTTCACCCAATTTCACAAAGATTCATTCACAGATTTCCAAATCAATTTCCATTTCAATTGGATTAACCCATTAAATCTTTAAATCAAGATTTAACTTATAGCTTTCAAAACTATTCACAATTCAAGTCTTTTATAATATAAAAGATACACCTTTTAAAATCTCCTTTGATTTCAAAATAACGCTTAATCATCTTCACAAAGGTTAATTCATAGTTTATCCAAACTATTCACAATTTCATTTCAACTTGAAATGTTTCGATACAAATTGGAAATCTTTTCACTTAATGAGAGCTATTATTATTTGAAAACAGATAGTTTTCGTTTTGGGAAAAACTGGTTACAATTACACAGGTTAAAGCCATCCAAGTACAAATCTTGGATTTAAATTTAAATTTCCAAAACCATATTTTTAAATGGTTAAAAACCCATATAACACCTTTTATAACTTGTACAATCTTTTAGACCATAATTCCCAAATCATTGAATTCAATTTCAAGTATTGAATTCCAAATTTCAATCAAATTATTCAAATTTCAATTTTATTAAGTTATTTAAAATATCTTTTATTTTTGAAACCCATTTTCAAAAACTTTCAATTCCAATTCCAAAACTATTTTGGATTCAAAAATTCAATCTTTAGAATTGTCAAAAATATGTGACTTAACCGATTTCCACGTGAAATCCACATTGGTGTGTGTATTGTGTAGTCCAAGGGTTTAACACAATAGTGCAATAACATCCAACCATCAAAGATCAGAACACAGAAATATAGTTGATGAGCGGTATAAACTATAACGCTTATCTTTAATTCACAGATCACAGATATTCATATCATAGATAAATAGATCACAAATCACAACACAGAACATGATATATCACAAAGCATCACATATTTGGGATATCGAATAATTCAACATCCAATACGATTCAAATCTATTTAAAAATCCAAATTTTAAATAAATTCTTTAACTTATAAATAATATTTTCGAAATCCATTTATTAAGCTCTTTTTCTATATTTTGGAATTTTATTCAATATGATTCAAAAAATAAGACTTTTTTTAAAAAACTCCTTTTTAATTTATCCAATTCTCAAAAATAAGTTTTTCGATAAATTTAACTTTCAACTTGAATTTTAAAAATCCAATTTTATTTATTTTTGGTATCCAACGATACCAAAAATATATCCGGCTAAATTACAGCCTTCAACAATTCCAATTCACAAATATAATCACAAGGAGATTATAAATAATCAACACACAACATTGAAATAAATTCAAATGTTTTAGGAATCCAGTTGGATCCCTCCAACCTGTTTCCCTACATCCACAAATGTTAGCACAATACCAATTCCACTTCGAGGTGGAATATCGTGGTATATGGGATTTATAAAATATTATCCGCTATTATGCGGCGCAATAGGGTCTCATCCGCTATATAATGTGGGAAATCAACTCCAAATACATATATAATACCAATTCCACTTCAAGGTGGAATATCGCGGTATATGTGTTTAATATAATAACCTCCGCTATTATGCGGTGTATAGGGTCTATTTCAATACAACAGATAGCAATCATCATCCAATCACACAATCAACACAATCAAGCAATTTTAAATTTAACTATTTAAAATTTAAATCGAAACACAATTCGATTGAGTGAGAAGTTCTCACTTTGCTTCCAATAACGGTTGCAGTATTTTATTTCGAATAAAATTAAACACGCGTTTAATTTTACCCGAAATTATCACTAGCTCCAATTGACTCCAAACCAGCTCCATTGCGTAGTGCTCATCAATACGGACCCAACGCAATTCGTTTCGTCAAAAATGGACCTCGTATGACAAAGTTATGATGTTATAATGTTTATACGATTTTATATAAATCAATTTCAATTTTTAATTTTTAAAACCTTTTATCATCACAACCGTTCGTTTTTAAAATTGAGAATCTGGTCGTTGCTCCTTTTCTTCCCTCCCTCACGAAAACTTCCCAGTATTCGATCGCGTGAAACCCATTTTGGTCGCCACTAAACCCTATTTGCCGCGACCCCATCCTTCACTTTGACGACGATCAGATGACCTCGAACGATGCGCCTACGCGCGACAAGCCTCCAACCTCGACAACGACGAACTCGGCTGTCTCCCCACATCGAAAAACGTGCGCAACCGGTTGACGTTTGCACTCGATTTGTCGTTGATCCACTCAATAAAAATCGATCACCACCGTTCAAATTATAGATCTCGATATGCTCGACGTTTTTGCAGTTGAAAGTTTCTCGAATTGATGCATAGATTTGAAGAAAAACGAGGAGGAACGAGAATGTTTTCTAGCCATTGGAAATAAAAATGGCGGCCTGCTTAAGAAGTTAGGGTTTTGTGATAAAATGTGAATGATGAGGTCCTTTTATACAAAATTCTCAAAACACTATTCACTGGAATTTTTCCGAACTCCAAATGAAGCGTGCCGGCTGGCGTTTCTAGGGTTTTACCCGCATTCCGGACACAATGGAACATGTTTCGGGAGCTAATTCGGTCATATGTGCGAGTTACGGAATTAAACGATCAAATTTAAATTAAATCGATTAAAACAATTTCTATGCGGTTTGGCTTGCCCCGGACAAACCGTAAATCCGATTGACACGAAATTTGAAATCTTACAATAATATAACATTACGGATCCGATGAAACTAGTTTCGTCGAATTCCGAGACTGTTTGAAAAATGACTATTTTTACTAGTCAATTAAATATTAAAATAATCAATTATCACAATTTAACTTTTAATTCAATTTTAAAAGTTTACAAACATCATTCGAACTCCAATATGATTTAATATAACTTTATAAATCATTTTTATACACATTTAAATCAAATTTCCAATTATTTACACAATTTCAAATATTAAATTATCGATTTAATTATCCAATTAAATCACTATATTCGAAATTAAATTTATTCGACTTACAAATCTTACTTGTTAATCTTTAAAATCAATTAAATATACGAATTTCAAATGATAGAAATTCTGGGTCGTTACAACCCGATTGGGTTGTGCATTTGGTTTGCTTTTGCTTCCTTATGTGCCTAATTAGGTTGTGAATACGATTAGCTTTTGCTTTAAACTGATACTGTACGGTATCAATTTTGTTTGACTTTTTGTTATACAGTAAATGGAACAAAAATTTGTGCTACTATATAGTATCGGTTTTGGTTTAAATTTTGTTTTTTAGTTGACGCAACAAAAATTACTGCTACTATATAGTACTAGTTTTTATTAACAATGGTTAGGTCATGTGTCTTTTACCCCAGTTATTATAAGTTTTCCTTTTTTAATTCTATGTGATAAACCTTGTCATTTAGTATTATTTATGTGTTGTTTGTAATATATGATTTTGTTTGGTATCTTTTTTTACAGACATTGTAATAACACAACAGAATGTATTATAGTGCAAGCAAATTTTGATAGCATATTTTCTAAAGTATCTTGGAACATCGTACTGTAACAATAGATATGGCATTTTGGAAACTTTTTTAAGTAGGGATAATGAATATCGGTAACAAAACAACAATAGTGTTGATTTGAAATTGGAAAATGTAGTAGCATCCGTCATGAATTTTAGAATTAATGATCAGTACAACATAGTTTATAAATTTAGTTATAATGCATTAAAATCTAACAAATAGCACAAGTAAATGTTTAATACAATCCAGAGTATATGTATTTTTTCAATTGATAATAGAAGAATTTTTGGCATTTTTACTTCTTATCTTCAATAGCACCATCTTCTACATCTTCCATGTCATCTCAAAACAAATTAGGCATACTCCAACACTTTCCTTCATCTGTTAAAATACCTACTGCAATTTTTGCTGTCGTTTCAAGCATTTTATCATTTTTCATAATTATCGGGACTTTGTTATGGCCGTCTACTGATGTTATGTTTAGCAGCACATAAATTCCATAAACATTCCTGTTGCAATAAATATTTTCAGTAATAAATTTGATTTTTATATGCTATATTGAAATTATGTTCTCGTAAATTTAAAAAGTTTTGATATCACATGATAGCATTTATATGGTATGTTAAAATATTATCTTTTATTAATTGTACAAAGTAAATTTGTACATGTTTAATAAAATGTGTGATGTAGTAGTGGACATCATCTACAAATACGAGAAACTATATGATTCTTTCTACTATATAATATAATTTAACAATACACAAGGTTATATATTGAAAGTTTTGTATACTTACATATTTAGTCCTTGATGTGCATATTTTTCTTGCCGCATATGTTATTTTCTAACTTGTTTATCAATGACATTGAGTTCATTCCATTTTGTTTGAAACATTGCTTCCACCCTCTCTCTGCAAAATAAAATGTGGATGTTAATAATAAGAATGAGGTTTATGTGTAATATGAGCTGAATTTCACCAACTTCATTATACCTTGTATTAATTTTTTCAATGGATATTCTTAATCTGAGAGAATCATAATGTTTCTGTATCATTTGTGGATAGTATAGAAAAGACCAATGATTTTCGCAATGGAGAGGAAAGAAGATAATGTCTGTAACATCATCCAATATAATCTTTGCAATGAGAGGTTTAACTAGGTGATTCCTTATGTTTATATATTCAGCTGCGATGGATTTCTTTATACAAATAAAAATAGGTAGTTAGTTTAAATGTATAATATATTTAGTATTACTGATAATTGAATTGTAGTTTAAAATTTTTCTTACTTTCACTGTTGTGTTGAAGACATAGTTGTGCTCGTACAAGTTGCATTTGTGTAAGAAATAGTCAATTATCTTCAAAAAGAACAAATAAAATGTTAGATTGTATGTATTATAATCAATTTATGTAACTGTAGCATAGAAATAATAAAAAATTATACATTTTAAATGCAAGGATTTTTTTTCCTACGGAATGGTATAATTTTGCACGTTGAAAACGTTACATCGAAAATAATATTAGTAGGTTGCTACCACATAATATCATTTTACATTTATATTGCATAATGATCTTTATTTATGATAATTGTTGTTTTACTCTATTATTTTTATATAAGGCATGTGTTTGCTACTAAATGAGATCACTTTGCATTTTTAAATTGTTACATGAAAAATCATACTATATGCGTTACTACCATTTAGTAGCATTTTGCATTTAATAAATTTATAGAAACTCATAAATGAGGATGAAACAAAAAGTTTGTATTGGTACTATGTAGTATCATTGAAAATGCACACTTGGTTACTTAAACAAACTTTCTATAATTTGATATATATTGCTAATACCTAATGGAATTTTATTTAAAATATTTTACTTGCCCATGTGTAAATCTTTATACAACAATTCTTTTATCATTACCTTAGTTATTAAGCATCCACCTAGTATTGTGTCGTTGTCATCCCAAGCTGCCTCACTGTTTATGGAATTTATTAAAAACACTTGGTTAACTTATCGAAATAAATATAGTTGTAAATTGATTTTTTAAAATAATCTTGTTGAATGTTATCGGTCATTGCAAAAATAGCCCGAAATATAATTCTTTCTTCTTCATCCAAGTAGTTCATCGCTTTAGAATCTTTCAGGTTTGTTACAATTGGAATTTACATCACATTTGGTGTTAGTGTCATGCCATCAGTTTCTATTTGTTCTTTTTATACCATTTCCTTCTCTTTGTCAATTTCATCTTCATTTTTTTTTTACTTTTCTAGCTTCTCGTATGTATATTCATTTTCTTCTTTTCTTTTTCTCTGCCCTGTTTTTATTCTTTTGACATATAAAGAAATTTTTGTCTTTTTTGTTGAAATATTTTCATCCTCTTTTTTTGTCCTCTATCGGTTTGCTTTTCTTCTTCATATTCTTCTTTTTAGGACTGAAATTCATCTGAATCATATATCTTGAATGATGGAGGTGTGAAATCCAATGTTGTTTTTTCAAAGACCACACTTTGTTCATTTTTGCTGGTACTCTATTTGGTTAGCCTCTTTATCCTTTTGAATGTCCTTCATTTGTTTGTCTTTTGTTTTATGAATTTTTGGTTTCTTTCCTTCTCTCTACCTTCACTAATTCTTTTATTTATATTTTCAGCTTTACAAATTCTTTTTCAAACTGAAGCCTTTTTTAATTCATTTTCGAGATCTTCTTTTGCTTTTTGCAACTCTTTTTCCATGCCTTCAATGTTGTTTTTTAAAATAGTGACTTTAAATTCTAACTTATTTATTATTTCCTTTAGTGGTTTTTTTTCCTGACAAATTTTTTTTCTCTTGCTGTTGACACTATTTTTTGTAATAAATTTTTTCCATGAGGTTGAATATTTTTGAAGCCATGTACCTAAGTCATATAAATAATATTAATATTATAATGGAAAGCTTGAATATAATTAGGACTTTAAACTAGATGATAACATTTTCTAGTTTAGGACTATTAGATGAAATGTTTAAATAATGTTGAATGTAATCAACTATATTGGATAATGCTACTGGGTAGTAGCATTTTACTGCAACATTTTGTAGTTAACAACTAATCATTATGCAAATTAATTTTTGATAATGATATTTTTCACTAGCTTACTATTAAAAACCTATATTTTGGAATCTCATGTTTGTTTTTGAATTTACATTATATCATTTTAAATCAAAGTAGCATCTTTTTTTAGATGCTACCACATAATATCAATGTATTTTACATTACAGTGTATTATGATATGGTATAGTATGTATAGTTACAGTAAATTTAAATTTCATATCTCATTCTTTTTTACTGTCTATAGAAATCCTTTGGCTATAAGTTCTTTAGAAGTTTAAATCTCATTTGTAAAAAAGTCAAAAGCTTTTGCACTACGCTGCTCTTTGGTTTATAAGATTCATCTATTCACAAATGTAGTGCTATAAGAAATAAATAAAAATTAGTTTAATAGTATATTGAAATTTGTGTTAAAATTATTAAAAAATGTAGATACTTACAATGGGAAGCATTGAGCATCCAGACATGTTGTGTGGTTTATCCATAAATTTTTTTAGCTTACTTTTAAATGACCATTCAATTGCTCATAGTCATGAGACACTATTCATCTTTGGAAGTCTAATAAATACTAAACTAATAATCATCTCAGTTTCTATTGGGTATTTAGAAAGAAAAATGATAAAAACATTAGCATTATTAGCAATATTTGTAAATCTTCTTCATCTTCTTTAATTTTGTGTTCAAAATTCCTGTTATTCCACTTTCTACGAATGAACATTAGATGTACTGTGTAACAACCCGGAGTCTTATAACAATTAATTATCGTTGTTAAACGATTAATGTAGATAGCTAATGGATATTTAGAGTTTTTAATTGGGTTAAAAGTCTTTTGATAATTCGTTGAATATTGTGTGGGCTTTGAGATGCAATCTGGTCCATGTTTTCTTTTGCTTGGTTGTCGTGATAATCATTCACTACCCGCTCCTCCCTTTCATTCGTTAGAAACCCTAAACTAAACATTCGAGAAGAAAGAATGGCGGCCTCCTTTCGTTCATTCCTCTTTTCCAAATCAGGGCTTCTGAGAAATCCTTCGAAGTCGCGCCTCTGTTGATCGATCGGTGGATACTCGCGAGTAGCTTGGATCTATCGTTTTCTTGTTACTCACTTTGGCTGCGAATGGGATTGGTCCTGCGAAGCAAGGTGAGTGATTTTCTTCACTCACATCCTAATTCACTCTTAGTGTAGTGCTTTGACCGTTCAATTGTGTTCCGTTGCCGATGATGTTAGGAGCATTTATATAGGGTTCGAAACCCTTGATTTTCGTTCGTATATATTTACTTGAATTCGTCTTTGGCCGTTTGATGTTGTTTGAATGATTTGGATGATTTCTGACTTTGTCCAATTCGTATATTTGGTTGACACGGTGTTGATTCTTTTCCTTGAATGCCACGGTATTGATTTTGATCTGTTTGATTTTCGTGGTTGTCACGGCTTCGGTATTGAGCTGTTCGATCGCGTTCCTTGCTACCTGGGTCATCACGATGTTGTTTTTCTGGTATTTAACCTGAATTTTTGTTGACTTCGGTTTGACTTTGATTTTGAAGTTTCCTGTGGCATTTCTTAATCTTCGGCTTTGAACTTATTTAGCAATTTCTTTGAAACTACTGTTGTCTTGATTATTTGAAACTGCTGCTATATGCTTTTGGGCACTTGAATCTTCTCTGTGCACATCTGTTTTACTGCCTTTGTTTATGTGATAATTTTCACTTGTTCGTAGTTGACTTCATTGTTGTTTGAATAGTTCACGTGCACTTGAATATGCACTGAAACCATGTGTATACATACATCTATGTATGTATATATGTATTGTCCTTGTAGTCTTTATTCCACCTTAAACCTGTAGTTGCTGTCATGACTTGATGTTGATTACTTGTTGCCTCTAGCAGTTTACTGTTGTCACATGATTTCATTGTGTCATTGTGCATTTAACTATGTCATATTGCTTTCATTTCTCTTGTTGACCTTTATGTATGTATATATGCATTTTGCTTTATGTGATTGTAGTTCGATAGCACTTGCTTCCATGTCTTTTGCATCGAGTCTACATTGTGGACATTGTTTCATAGTTGCAATCTTGGTTTGCATTGTGTATTCCAGTTGTTCGATCTCTGTTGTAGCATTGTCTGCATTGGTTGTGTACTTCACTTGAACTTGCACTGTGTAGTCTGCCCCTTTCGATTCAAGTCTGCATTGATTTGAGTCACCATGTATGCTTAGATCTTATGATCTTGAGTCTGGTTTATATATATATATATATATATGTTTGCAGTCTTGTTATTTGCTTGAATTTGTTGAGCTTGGTTTGTTGGTTCTTGAGTACTGGTCTGGTTCATGCCTTGATCACTTTGTAGTTTGGTCAGAACTGTTGTAGTCTTCACTGGTGCATATTACCAAACTTGAAGTTTGCATCATTGTGTAGCCTTGTCCTTTGTTGCCTCTGTTCATCTTGTAGTTTGGTTTGCTGTTGTACATTCATGTGTACATTTTGAATTGTGCAGTCTTTGACTTGTATACTGGTCAGTTCTGGTTGAAGTTGTTTTGAACATGATTATTGTATTGAACTTGCACCTGTGTTGAATCCAGCTTGTAGCTCGGATTTGACCTTGTGCTGAAAGTTGTGACATTATTTTGGCGAGGCAGTGCACGCGTGCGTGTACTGCAGCCACACAGAATTGATGTTTAATTGATATTTCAATTGTTTGAATTGTTTTCTGTTCAATTCAATATTTGAAATTGTATTTTGATTTGGTTTGACTGGATCATTTTGTTGTTGTCTAATTATCTATTTGATAATTAGATTATGAGTTTCTAATTATTTATTTAATTATTGGATTTTGTTGTTAATTGCTGTTTAGGAAATTCTGTGGTTTTCATGTTATCTTCATTGAGAATCTTTTCTCTTATATTTGTTGATGATTTGAATTTGCTGAATTGTTGTTTAACACTATTTAGTGTTATATATACCGTTATCCGATTCTCTGATTGAAGAGTTGGATATACGAGACTTATTTTGACTGTCGTCTATTTGATTCTTTAATTATTATTGCTTCCGTGCATTAATAACTGAGTTTGAATTAGACTGACCCATGTATTATTTTATTTTGAATTTAATACTTGGGTCAGACCGAGTTATTTCAGGTTGTTGATATCTTGCTTTGGGTTGCTGCTTGAGCTATGAAGTCTCTTCATATCTTTTGGAGTTGTCGTGTCATAGTATAGGATGATATTTATTCATGTATATTATTGTCAATAATGTACTTGTATATGTAACTTCCAGTTTCGACAGTTGTAGTTGTATCATATGTATTGTATTACATGTATTGTAACTGACATCAATTATATATATATATATGAGACTTTTATTATCTGTGTTCCGCATTTAGCTTATCTGTGTTATTATTATATATATTGTCCTAAACTATTATGAACCATCGTAGTTCGTTTTATACTGGAATTGGGTATGTCGATGGGAGTAAATAAATAAGAGATGAAAAAGAAAAATATATACCACTCCTATCGAGGTAACCAATACTAGTGTAAGGCCCAACTACGGATGGCCGCTCCTATCCAGCCTTATTCTTCGTAATAACAGACAATATTTCTTTTAATACTCTTTGTTATTGTAAGCATAGAGGTGGGGCGTCACATACTAATAGCCATTAAAATATTTTCTTATGAACTCTTTACACTCTTGTGGTATTGTTTCACATGTCATCATTTCCACAAAATGTTCGTACCTTCCATTCTTATTCCAAAAAACAAGCTTATGTCCTCGACTTCTAGAATCATTTCAGCTTTTCCAATATGAAAACTTCTTTTTTTGGATCAACAATCAATAATTACGTCAAGTTCTCTGAATTCATTTTCATTTTTGAAAACTGCTTGTTTGTTATGCTGCTTTCATAGAAAACTATAAAGAAATTAAAAATGGTGTTCTACGTAGAAATCGCAGCTATTTCTCTGTTAAACCTCCTTCTTTGATAAAATCTATAGATTTTCGAATAGCGTTCAAGTTGCATCTATAGGATCTTTGAGTTTTATGTTTTATTTTTTGTTATTGGTTTAAAACTGGTTCTTCTACAAAATCATCAGTAGAATCATCATGTAAAATTTGAATGTTATTTACCACGTTTTGTTTGTTACTGCATGATTTTTTTTTGAAATGGTACTTAGATACAACATATCACTGGGACAACAAACCGCAAATCATGTGTCAATAAATGTTCGAATCACGCTATGCAAGTTTCGAACTTGTGACCTCTCGCACTAAAGTCGAATCACTTAACCACTGGGACAATGGTGCTTGTCATGATTTTATTTGTATTTGATAAATATAAATTGCTAATTTATAGTAAGTGTGTAGATACCACATAATAGCATTTTTAATTTAGTAATAGTACTTGTACAAAATGATATTTTATTATGACATTGGTTATTAGAATACTATTAGCACATAATTTTATCAGATTATACATAAAAATAGCATACACATTTTGGTACTTCATGATATTATGATTCATGTTAATACCGTTTCATGGGAAATAGATTTGTGTTGGCTGTGTCAAAGAATATTATAGGTTTCCTAAACTATTATTTACCAATTGTATTTATGGTTTCCTTAGTTATAATATTTTCCTATAATGTAACTATTTGGGGATCAAGTAATCTTGGTGCAAAAATCAGTCAAGTATAATTAAATTAATAAGTCAAGTAGCCCTTAATGGTTTCTCCTTTCTTCTTCTTCTTCCCCTCCTCTTCTTCAATGTTTTGTATTTTTTTTATTTGAGTAATTTCAACATGGTATCAAAGCTATGTTCCAATTCCAATATGGTATCGGAGCAGGTTCAATCTTACTAAAAATTATGTGATTTGAGTTATTAAAGAATCTTCTTCCTCAGATCTTCAGAATCCATATCTTCATCATGCATGACTCAACATGGATTCAAAAATTTCAGATTCGAGCCATTCAACTTTTGTAAAACATTTAATGAACTTCATTGCAAAACTATTTATGACCGCCGTTCTCATTCCAGATTCCAATTTCTAGTTCTTCTCTTATTGGCTTTAGTCTTTCAGCAATGACAGTAATGAATCCTAATTGGAATTACTCTTCCCATTCCATAGGAATCCTTATTCCTATTATCTTTTCTTGGATTACAACTTTGGATTTTTTGATTAGAATTACTCTTCTAATCTTGATTGGAATTCTGCTTCTAGCCCTATAGAAATTTCCTTATTCCTATTTTCTCTTCCCAGATTTTGAGTCAAGATTTGTGACTCATGTTATCTTTGTAAAGAATTTCCTACCAGTTAGATCTAAACTAGTATTTGACATTACACACTCCAACGACAATTGAAACCGTAATTTTTCATCGTTGGATGGTTTAGTTGACATTTCTGACTTCAAAATCGTTTTTGCTCATTGTCTATTTTGATAAACTCCAGTTGCTATATATCTTGAGTTTGAGTGAGATGTCAAATAATATTGTAGAAGATTTCCTAAATTATTATTTACCAATTATATATATGGTTTCCATAGTTATAATATTTTCCTATCATGTAATTACTTGGGGTCCAAGTAATCTTGATATAAATATTAGTTATGTATTGTGACGACTCCACCACTATACCCGTATTATTAAACAACATTATATACAACGTCGTCTAATAATATGGAGAATACGGCTTGTTAAGGGCGACCAAATGTGAATATATCTTTAAACTAATACCAACATGTCATACTTACTGTTTTAATGAATATCTTAAATAAAATTTTAACGTGCATAGTCTCAGTCTAAAGTAATAAACATATTGCTTTCTCAAAATCAAAACAATATATATCATATAAACAACAGCCGCAGATCAAAGTGGATAATACACATCATATACCAAACATAGTGTGAGTCTACAAAATGTAATACGGGACCCACATAATATACATCCAAAATAAGTCACTATCTCAAATAATACATCCCATCAAATACATACATATATATTTATATATATAACCTATAGAAGATACACTGAAAGGTAAAAATAGTCTATCATTTGCTAGCACTGGTAGAGTTAGGGGTATGCTCTAGGGGTAATTATGTAACTTGTTACAAATATCTAACTCGTTGACCGATCTTGTTAGATATAAATGTATTTTCTTTCTATTATATACTTGATATAATGTGGTTACATTAATTAATCAATTTAAGTAAAAGTATATTTAATAGATAATTCATAAATGGTATGTTTTGTGATAGTAGTTACAAAGTATTATAACCGTGAGTAATTTATCATAATGAAACAAATATATACCATTTTAAAGGTTCCTAGTCAAGATCAAGACTGGATATCGATGTATCCATTAAGACCAGAGTACGTAACGCTCTCCAAATGTTGGGTAGTGCATTACTCATGACTTTTGGCGGCACCAATGGGTTAAGTACTGATAGTTATTGGATAACTATAGAATGACTCATCCGATAGTTTTCTATTGGTTAATATAACTAAGGTCAGGTAGAGGATATCCAAGTAGCTAATTTACACAGTTCTCTCAACTTAAGAATATTTTTTCTCTTCAATATGGAAGCTCCACTTTGATTATAGTTAAATCGTGTCCTGGTGTCTATTGAACGACTATAGTTGGGTCGAGTGGAAGTAATGGAAGTGAAACACTATTCAAGAGAGGATCTTCTCCTTGGTTATATGTGGTTAGTATCATAGTCAACTGAAGTCAACTCAAAGTCAAAGTCTCTGGCCAGAGCATATCGGTTAATAATAATTGTTATTAGTGAACCAGAGACTTTGTGTTTGGACTATAAAGTTGAATGTGGATGATATTGGAATTTTGACCATTACCAAATTCCATAAATCCAAAGTGATATAGTTTTGACGAAGAGAATTGGTATAAATTATTGTCACTATTAGGTACCGCTTATAATAAGTAAAATTGGGTTTTACCGAAAGATGTGTAAGCAATAAATTCGGCAAAAATGTCACACATCTGCTAAGTGACGTGTGAACGTCAATATTCGAATAGTTTGATATTAATCGCTGACTGAATTTACATCTATGAGTCGCACAACTGTAATGATGAATTCTCTAAAAAAACACATGATTTAATTAATTTATAAAATTTTATAAATTGATTAAATTAATTGGTACTTTAGAAATATTAATTATTATTTATTTGATGTTTGGAAGTTTATTGTAATTATTTTAATGCATTTATAAAAGTTAGATTTTGGTGCATTGATATATGATATCAATGTAATTTAAAAATAATTGCATGAAATGGTTTATGAAAATTTTATGTCATTTGATGACATGATTTGTGGAAATTTTATGTCATTTGATGACATACGTGTAAAGAAATGATTGGAGAGAGAGAAACAATCATGGGAATTAATTAGGGAACTTTTATTTAAAGAATGGGAAAATTTTCATTATTTCAAATAAAACATATTCTCTAATTCATTATGTACGTACAATTCATTCTTTCTCATTTAGTATGATTCTTTCTCTTCTCCTAACATTTCATGATACAAATTTTTTTTTCCAAAAATCTTTCAACTCCAAATAAAAACATCAAATAGAATAAAACAAAGTGGTTCATCCATCTCTTGCAAGGATAGGATGGAGACCTTGAAGATCTGAAGAGAAACCATCATTTAAGGTGTGACTTCTAGGCAACTTCCTAAGGGGAATGTTAGTCCATAAGATAGTGGTTTTGATGACAACAACTATAGAAGTGTTATAAAATATATATGTGCAGGAAATCTATATGCAGGTATCAACAAAAGAAGACTGTACAGTAAAGAAAACAAAATTGATGAAGACAAAGATCAAGAGTTCAAGATTGAAGACTCATGAGATTCAAGATATTCAAGAGTTCAAGACAAATAATATAGTTAGGTTAGATATTTGTTAAAACTCCTTGAAAGCACTATCATTCTTTTTTATCCAATTTACTCGTGGAATGGAATCCACTTCGTTCTTGTTAAAGGGATGGAACCCTAGTGAGATGGAACTCACGAAATATCTAGTGGAACGGATAGTAGCCCTATTTTGTTATCCACTAATTTTGATTCAAAATGATTTTCAAAATTATCTCTTGTTTTATAAAATGATTTTCAAATATTCCTTTTCAAAAGAAAAACCTTCGTTCACATTTCCAAAAATGTTTTAGCCTCAAAATCATATTTATCATTTTGTTATATTTTGATTTCAAAATTGTCCTTGATATTTTAGCCTCAAAATCTATTTTAATATTATATTTACTTTAGTTTATTTACTTTGATTTTAAATATATTTTAGTATATATACATATATACATTCATAAGTATTTCTACTTCTAAATAACTTCTACAAATACATAGAGTCCATTTGAATAAAGTTGCATATGTTTTAAATCATCATTTTCAAAGTAAAGCAAATCATCACTTTTTACTAGACCATGTCGACATCCTATTTACCTGTCATGTCGACATGCTTCCCGTTACAGCAAAGGTTGTTTTCAAAAGAAGTGTCTATTCGTTTAAACCTCTTCGAATGGACACATCCATTCATTCTCTATAAATAGAGACTGTTATGGACGTTTTCCAGTAACTACTTTCTTTATTTTCTCTCCTCTTTACTCTCTTATCTTATTTTCTAATCATCCTATCCATATTTTGCCGAAATCTTAAGTGAATCAAACCAGAATATCTCTAGTTTGATTCTCTGCCACTCTCTCCAAAGAATCTCAGTGCTTATCAGAGTTATAGATACATTTGTACTCAAAGAAACTTGGGTGGGGTTATAAAGGTGTGATCGTGTCCTTGGAAATCGATCGGGTGAACTTGTGTCCTGTGAATCAAGTGGTTCTACCCAGAGACCTGAGAATTTGGAGGGTGTACCTCATTGCCTTGGAATCGAGGGATTGTAATCTAGATTATTGTTGAATAGAAAGCCGTACGGGTTGTGCGGGACTGGATGTAGGGTAACACCGAACCAGTATAAAATTCCTGGTGTGTTCTTTCCTTTACTTGCTTTTTATTTATATTTGCATTTGTTTGTGATTCTGTGATTTGATCTGTGATTGTGTATTTTCATTAAGTTAGTTAATTCAATTTAAATCAAAGAAGTTTTAAAGAAATTCTTAAAACACTATTCACCCCCCCTCTAGTGTTAAATAGCCTTAAGATCATCTTCCGCGTCCCTTTCAGGGAATTCATTTTTAAGGTGTGTTTCAAGGCTTTGGGTAATATGATCCTTGCAAAATTCGGAGGCTAATTTCTAAATCTGGGAGTTTTGTTTTATCATTCAAGGTGTGATTTATTGGCTACATCTAATGGTAATCTTTAATTAAATTCATCTATATATTCATATGATTAATTAATTAGATTCCTATGATTACTTCATGTTTCAATTTTTCATCTTGCGATGTGTAAATTAAATATGCCTTATGATTAGTTTGATTAAATCATGTTTATTATATTATTTTTATTTAGTTCTATGTTTTTTCATTAGTTCCTTTTAATGTATGTTGATGATAAATTGACAAGTTTTGATTCTCATATTACTTTTGATAAGTTATCTTCATTTTCTGCACTGTTTAGATCTGTAAATTCTTATCACAAATTTACACATGTCTTCCTTTTACAAATCTCTTTTAATTTATTTTGGAACTTATGAAATTGAAAATTGACATTGGATGAGATTTTATGTATACAATAACATAACATTCACTTATTCAGTTGCTAATGAATTACATACATGTTAAGTTGTATACCATTCCTTGAAATTGATCTTGTTCATATGTTAAATTCGTGTCTACAATTGTTCAATCTTTTATTTTCTTAAAAGGGGGAATTTTTTAAGATTATTAAATGGACATGCAAATTACGTTCTTTGTTGTTTTCTATATTTAAACTTTCATGTAAAATTTAAAGTATTGTTTCATTCCTAAATTAAAAGTTTAATGAAAACTGTTAAATTTAAAACCAAAAACCTTTAATAAAACGTATATATAAAATATCATATGCTACAATATTTGCAAATGTGTGTTGTTCAAATCAAAATTATGTAATTGTAGTTATCATATATATATAATATAAATGTTTTTATTTTAATTCAAACTTGTACAAAGATTATGAGCAATAATGTAACAATTTTGTTTTTAAACCTTACTTAATTGAAATCATATCTATTAATGTTAATTTTGGACTTCAAATTATTTAAAACAACTAATGGTTTTTCACTTTATATGTATGTATGTGTGTATCTACAATTATGATGGATGCATGCATACATTTCATTAGTAAAATTTAGATAACATAGGTGTGTGTAAATTTGATTGATAAGTAATAAATGTCATTTAATATATAAATTGTTATAATTAAATAGGGTAAGAAATGAATGGTTTCCTTCCTTTTATATTCTACCATATCTTCTCTCTATTAATTGAATAGGGTAATAGAGGGAAAGAAATGAAATGTTTCCTTCCTTTTATATTCTATCACTATCTTATCATTACTAATTGAATAGAGTAAGATGGAGAGAGAAACAAATGGTCCCTTTCTCGTAATTCATCTATACATATTTCATTTTGTATACACCACTTGTATACTGCACTTACACTTCACACAAATGAATGTATTTGATACATTCATTATAATACATATAAGTTGAATTTAAATTTAAAATTACTTTTGGCTAAATAAAATAAAATATTGATTTTATTTAAAAGAAACTTAGAGAAGTTCTAAGTATATTTAGACTTCATATGCCCATTAAAGATCCAAAACGGTAAGTTTTTTGAAATTCACCCATTTCTTCCGTTGCGGGCTGGCTCAGTTCCAACAAGCACATCTACCCAAAAGCCTGCAAGTCCTGATACCTGAAAAGTCTTGGCATGACCTGAGTATTATAAAATAAATGGATCAAACTATCCTTAAATATTCACAAGGGTGAAAATAAGATGTAACATAATATATAAGGCATTATAAAAGTAAATTAAGTACACAAATGATTTAACTCGAAACTTATCACAAAGTACAAGAACATTTAAATTACAAAACACTTGAAAGTCATAAAAACTGAAACAATCCATACCGATCATCTCGATCATCCATACCAAGGGTTGTTAGTACCAATCAAGATGATCGTAAAATACATAGCACGACACAAAGGTTTTTGAAGAAATCGAGGAGAATACCCCTTGAGGATCTATCGACCCCTGGCAAACACCAAAAGGAATAGACAATAAAGTGTCAGATACTGTAACACCCCTAATTTTTGATAACATTATTCCAAAGATTTAATTAGAATAAATTAAATAGAATAATGTAGAGTGATAAGGAGATGGAGGTTGATTAATAAACTAAGTGTCCGTGCTTATTTAAAATGGATGGGTTATAAGAGGGTTAAGTGTTAATTAAATAAACCTAGGAGCATTAGGGTAAATTGCCGCCCACATTCTCCACTCTTATACTATTGATCCTAAGACCATACACGTTCATTTTTCCATAAGAAAATTTTTAAACATAAGAAAGCAAATATCAAGGCCGGCCATTAGAAGAAGAGAAGAAGGGAAAATCAAATCCAAAGCTTAGGTTCAAGCTAGAAGAAATCAATCTCAATCAATCTTCAATTTCCTTATCCAATCTAAGGTGAATAATAATCACTACATTTCTATTTTGGTTTTTATAATCATATTTTTGCGGATTTAAGGGTAAATTCATTTTTATGATATATAGGATGATGATATGCTTGATTAATTTGTTTAGTTTAAACAAGGTTGTTTAAAATGGATTATGCACGGTTCTAGAGAAAACCCGAGGTTAAATGATTTTTAAATGTCATGGAAAATTATATGTTATAGAAAACATGATTTTGGAGTTGGGTTTCAATTTTTATAATTTTTCAAGCCGTGGAGAATTAATTATAAATTTTCAAAGGAAAATATGGTTAATTGGGTTTATAAAAATACTTTGGAAAATATATTGAAAATTTGGGTTTGAAATTTTGATATGTTAGATAACATGATTAAAGTGAATTTCTGGAATTTTTAGGGATTTTTACTAAGTGATTTAGTATGGAAATTAAATTATTTTGAAAGGGAGACCTAAATGAGTTAATTGCTTTATTACTTGGAAGGGCTTATTTGCAAAAGTTATTCATTTTTTAGATTTGAGAAAATGCGGCAAATATTAGAAAAATAGTTTGAAAGTTTAAGATAGACAATCAAGTGTTTACAAGTGGGCAAGTTAGTTACAAAAAGTTTGCTTTATTTAGTAAAAACAACCTTTTGCTCAGAAAAGTGGGTTCCGCCTCCTTTGGAAGGAGCTTTTGACCCAAGCTTCCACCTCCAACCTCGTCAAAATATTCTAGGTTGAAACCAGTAAACCAACACACATGATATCATTTAGATGGTATGTAGTGGATTGGAGAAAGGCGGAAGGTAGGGTGTCGAAACATAGCTTCCGAAGGTGTCGATACCTTTGTTTTGTTTTTAAAAGAAAAAGCGCTTGCCTGTTTACAAAAGGGTTTCAAAGTAGTCGAAACAAATGATTTTGAAAGGGTATTTCAAAAGAAGATTTTGAAGGAAAGCTGTTGCCTTTGTTTTGAAGTAACTTCCGAAGGAGTTACCATGTTTTCAAAGAGATGTTTTTGGAAGGGGTAGTTTCGATCAAGTCGAAACCCTTCCATTACTTGATCCCTTTCGATGGTAATTAAGATATCAATGTTGTCAAAAAGTACTTATTGTTTTATAAATATAAGCCACTTCCTACTGCTTTCAAAAGGGGTTAGGGGTTTCGAAGGCAATGGTTTCAGAAGGGGTTTCGAAGCCAACCTTCAGTTATTTTACCCAGGTGTCTTAATGCTTTCGAAAGGATGGTTACGACACCATCAATGTAACGACCCAGAATTTCTGGTATTTGAAATTCAAATATTTAATTGATTTTTAATATTAACAAGTAGAATTAATAAGACGAATAATTTATTTTTCGAATATCTGGATTTAATTGAATAATTAAATCGATAATTTAATAGTTGAAATTCCAGAAATAATTGAAATCTGGATTTAATGTGAATGAAAATGATTTATAAAGTTATATTAAATTATATTGAAGTTATAGTGATGTTATAGAACTTTTAAAATTGAATTTGGAGTTAATCTGTGAAAATTGAATATTTTAATATTTAATCGACTAGAGAAATTAGCCATTTTTGGGACAGTCTCAGAATTGGACGAAACTAGTTCCATTGGATCCGTAATAGTTTGTTATTATCGGATTTCAATTTTCATAGCAATCGGAGTTGTCGTTTGACCGTGACAGCTCGAAACGCATTGAAATTGTTTTAATATTTATTTGGCGAGTTAAAATAGTCATTTTTCAAAAAGTCTCGGATTTCAGCGAAACCAGTTTCATCGGATCCGTAATGTGATATTATTGTAAGATTTCAAATTTCGTGTCAATCGGATGTACGGTTTGTCCGGGGCAAGCCAAAACGCATCGAAATCGGTTTAAATCGGTTTAATTTAAAATCGATCGTTTTTCTCCGTAACTTGCACAGATGACTGAATTAGCTCCCGAAACACGTTTCATTGTGTTCGGAACGTGAGGTAAACCTTACAAACGCCAAGCGGCACGTGTGATTTGGAGATCGTTTGAAAAAGTCGTTTTAAAATGAATTTAATATTAATTTATATACGTATATATATACGTAACAAGAGGAAACCCTAGCCTAATTGCTTCCAGCCGCCACCCCTATCTTCAATGGCCGAAAATTAATCTCCTTCTCCCCTCAATTACTCTCAATCCGTAGACAATTAGAAGAAGTTTTCAACCTGAAAGTTCTAGAGGACGATGAGAGCTTCGAATCTATACGGTGATGATCGAATTTGGAGCGACGTGGAGGGGGAAAATTGGCCATGTTTTTGCTGCTGTCACCCACGTTTTTGCAGCCTAGAGATGGCCGAGCTCCTTGATGCTTTGGCCCATGATGGAGTTGATGATGGTCTTCGAGATGGTGCTAGCCGATCGGCTTCTAGTTCATCGAGGAGGGAGTATAATTCAACCCTAGGATCGGCGGCTATGGGTTCTTAGGCCTGGGAATTACGTGAGGAAGGGAAGAAGATAGAGCACGGCCATGATCTGCAGTTGCAAAATGGACGGCCCGGATCTGATTTAGGTTTAAAATTAAATAAATGTGTAAATTTAATTGTATTATAATTTGTACAAACTTTAAACTATCATAACTTCTTCATACGAGGTCGGAATTCGACGAAACTTTTTGCGTTGGCTTCGTTTTGTCGAGCTCTTCGCAATGGAGCTGGATTGGAGTTAATTGGAGACAGTAAAATTTTCGGGTAAAATTAAACGCTCGTTTAATTTTATTCGAAATAAAACGCTAGAACTGAATTTAAATCAAGGTGAGAACTCCTCACTCAATCGAATGTTTTGTTTCAATTTAAATTTTAAATAGTTAGATTTAAAATTGCTTGATTGTGTGATTGGATGATAAATTGTTATCTGTATTGTTCAAATAGACATTATACGCCGTTATTAAGCGGAGGTTATTTATAAAAAAACATATACCGCGATAATTTCACATTGAAGTGGAATTGGTATTATATATGTATGTAGCAATATATATATATTGGAATTGATTTCCCGCATTGCATAGCGGATGAGACCCTATTGCGCCGCCTAATAGCGGATAATATTTATAAATCCCATATACCGCGATAATTTCACATTGATGTGAAATTGGTATTGTGCTAACATCTGTGGATGCAGGGAAACAGGTTGGAGGGATCCGATTGGATTCCTCACCGTATTGATTTATTTACAGATATTGTTATATATTCTGTTGTCATATGATGATATATGATGTTTTGATTGTTGTGATTGATGATTGGTGCTGTTGCATCATCGGATCCATTTTTGAAGTTTAAAAATAACGATTTGATTTTAAAGGGATTTTAAAGTGATTTTTGAAAGTATACGTTTATTGAATTTTGGAATTGATTCATTTTAAATAAATAAATGTTATAATTTTCGTGTTATGAAAATTATGAGATTTGTGAAATATAACCAAAGTGTGATTTTTTTTTAATAAATAGTTGATTAATTTATAAAATAGTTTAAATTGGGATTTTGGGTTGTTATAAATCATTTATATAAAAGATTTATAAAAATTGATATTTATAAATTAAAAATATTGGAATTATAAAATGAGTTTTTATAAGTGTTAAAAGGAAGTATAAATGGATTTCATAAGTGAATGAAATTAATAGATTTAAAATGTGAAGTTATAAAATGAATAGATTTTTGTAAAATAAAAGATTTATAAGTAATTAACTTATAAATTAGATTTTTGGTATATAATTGAGTTATAAATTGATTTGGTTAATAAAGTGCTTTTATAAGTTAAAGTTGTTATAAAATACCAATGGAATTTATAAACATAGATTTGTAAATCCGAGAAACGACTTATTTTGATAAGTTAAGTTTATATAGCTTATTAAAGGAAGTATGTTCACGATTTTGGACAGTGAATAATCCTTTAAATAAATGTGTAGAAACATTGAATTGGGTAAATAAAGTATATTCACGATTTTGGACAGTGGATGTATTGTTAAATAAAACGGAGATGTTTTGGAGAAGTGATATTACGAAATGAAGTAATTGTTCTAAAAAGATGTTTTAAAACGTGTTAAGTATCGAAAACATAGATTTCAACATTTATTGTTGAAATAGACGTTTCGAGGAATAAGGAAATGGTGGACTATAACATTGTTGTTATAGTAAATGGTTTCCGAAAGGAAATGTTTTATATAGTATTGGGATTTATATATCTATCTAAATTTCGAATCCCTATACTAGTGATTTTGAGTTGTCGTAACAATGTTTTACGTAACATTCGTTTTGACTCAAATAGATGTGTTTAAGAGAATGATTTCCTTAAAGAATGAGATATATAATTAATTTTGATTTAAGTATATTGAATATTTTCAAATGTTGAAAATAAATGGATTTGTAAATTACCTATTATTAAATAGGTATGGAAATGCTTTTCCAATATGAAGTGAAATGTTTTGAGATTTTATCTTCAAAGATAAATTGAAATGTGGAAATTGATTTGAAATTGTTTTCAAATAGTTGAAGTGTGGAAATTATATATCTTGTAAAGATATTTTTGAAAGATAAATAATTTGGAAAATTATTTGGAATCTGATGATGCTGTGCAGACCTATTGATAGTTAAATAACCGACTATCAATAATTACCTTGAATGGGTATTTGTTGTGATTTGCTTGAATTTGAATGCCACACTTATTTCTGAATAAGCGATCACTATTTGGGTTAGCCGGGAAAGGACCTTTGTGTCGTATAACCCATTCCGAATTTGTGATACGACGATATGGATCGTATTGAAGACCGGTGGTGAAGACCGGGTATTTGTGAAAACGATAGGATGACCTATCGATTGTCTTTGCACCGTTAGCTACGGTATAGAGATTTCCTTTGTGATGGGAAGTTTTATCGGGATTGTGAATATCCGGATTGCAAGGGCTTCTTTGGAAGTGCCTTCGGTTCTGTTCGAACCCGGAACAAACTTGTATGGTTACGTGTCTGACATTACGTTTTGAGATATAAAGCTGATTTCTTTCAAATACATTTCTGTTGGTGGCGGAGAATTTATTCTCTTAGCTTAACACCCTTCTCTGAGACGTACGAGCTTAGAGGTTATGTAGTTGAAATTTATCAGCGATATATTCCCAATTTGGTAATGTGACATGCTGAGTGTTGCTGTGAAATGATCATTGTTTGATCATTTGTGATATGATCATTTGTTTGATCATTTATCTTTGTGATCATTACTTTGATCATTTGTTTGACCTAAAGCATAGCTTTTGTATAAAGCGTAGCTTTGTGGACGAGACTTCGTCAGGGCCTCACAACCCGGAAATGGTCGAAACAGGAATGTTGCGGCAAGGCTATGAGGGTCGCGCCCTTTAGGGTATGTCATTTCCTTCTGGAAAGGGGTGGTATCATGGTATGGAGCCCAGATACTTACTCATATGGACACACTTTATTTATTATGTGTGATGTTGTTACCGAGCGCTCGGATAAAGGTCCCAAAGGACCGGGGGATGGCATATTCGTGAGTTACCTAGTTACAGGGGTAACCCGGCTTTGTTGGCAGAGAGCAGTTTGTCTCTCGGGACGTCCAGCCAGAGGCGATCCCATTCGGCAGTAGGAAGGGAAGTTCCTTAGCCTGATCATTTGTTGGAAAATCCAAAGAAACAATACGAACCTTGTACGGTTTTAGTTGTAGAACCTGCCATTTACTTATGGTGGTCACCACTGTTTAGATGGTAGCTATAGTAGGTGTAACGACCCCGAATTTTATAAATTTAAAATTGATAATTAATTTAATTTTTGAATAAAAATTGTGAAATTTATAGATAAATTGATTCGAGTTTCCCCGAATCCAAATTAAAAATATGTTAAGGCAATTAAAATTTAAGTATTTTATATATATATGTATATATGTGAACATATATATTTGGGCATATATGAGTAAAATTTGAAATTTATATACATGTTTGATTTGAATTTAATTTGTAAATAAATGGTTTAAAATATAAAAGTAACCCGTTAGCTAAAATTCTAACAACAAATTGAAATATAAATTATTTATATTACAAGGCTAAAAGTATTTGAGTTAGAAATAAATAAAAAATAGAAATGTATAAGATAAACTATGTACAAAATATAAAAGTAAATACACCTAAATAAAATCTAACCACAAACTAAATTAGAAATTCATTTATCTTATAAAGTAATATTATAAAGACAAAGAAAAAGGGAAATAAAAAGAACTATGTAAATTCAAGTATAAACAAATACATATTCATGTACACTTGAAAATGAAATGAAGAAACAAAACCATATACATGCAAATATGAAAAACAAAATATATATGAAGTAATGAAGCTTGCAAAAGAAGCCAAGTTAATAAATGCAGCCACCAAACAAAACTGCATGGTCAACAAGCAAAGCAAAATGTCTTTGATATTGTACATAACAACATCACTTCAACCAAATACAAAGTATATATTTTTACATAAGTAATAAAGCAAAGTAGGCAAGTATGGAAACAAAGTATAAGGGAAAATATCTATGTACTAATAAGGTAAAGTTGTAAACATAAAGGACTATTTCATTTAATGCTCAGCCTCCATAAGCAAATAAAAATCTCTGAAACGAATTGTACAAACAGAAAAAGATACATATAACATTACTTATACAACTCAGTTTACTCTTACCTCAATTCGTTCACTTAAAGTTGAGCAAATCTGAAGCAACTATCATCTTAATAACTTAAACAAAAAATCAACAATACAACTCAAGATCAAACCAGAGATTTAGGAGAGTTTCAGCTTGCAACCTGTTCAAAGAAGCTCTGTTTTCTTTCTCTGGAAAAAACAACTGTGAGTAACTTCATCTTTTTAAAACCTCAAGTATTTGAAATTTTTGGCAAGTTAAATCTGGGAATATGTGAGTAAACACACACTTTAAAGCTTTAAGTTAATTAAAACACATTTCAAAATTCAGTGATAATGTAGTGTATATGTTTTGGGTTTAAATATAGCCCCTGTGTTTGTTCAGTAACATATTGTTTTCTCTATTGAAGTCACAGAGTTAAGTATTTTACCAAGATTCAAAGTATTATCATCCAACCATTGTTAGGCCAAAGTACCAAAATAAACAAGTTTGTTTAAGCATAGGTTATGATCTAAAATTTTGTTTAAGTATGATAGTGGTAAGTTGACTCTGTACATTTTGGTTTACAGAGCATATCTTAAATATATGCAAATTTCGAATGTTAAAAATTATTGATTCGATTTTGTAATTTGGAACTACCTTCGAAAATAGGATTTATAAAACAAAAATGGAAATTTTTAGTTAAGTATACTATGAACAGTCTGGAGTTGAACCAAAAACACGTTTTAATCAATTTCTGGAAATCAAATGAATTTTGGATGTTGTAATTTTGCTTGAAGCTAGTTTGGAACTCAATGATGTTAGGAAAATTGTTTAAAAAAATTTCTATTGCAAGGATTTTTGGAACGAAACAACCTTAGGGTTCGAACTCGTTTTTGGGTCGCTGAGATTTGTGAAGCCACTGCAATCTCTCTTGGTGATCGAGTGGAACGAGACTCGGGGGAGGGGAGCGTCGATGGTCAGGGAACACATGGCCGGAGTCGCGGGGCCTCCAGTGGGTCGTGGTGATGGCGCAAGAAGGTTTTCCGGAGAGAAGTTAGTTTCAGATTTTGATTGGAATGCTCGATTTTATTCCCAGATGTTTTCAATCGAATTGGGTTATGTAGTTCATTGTCAAGGGAAAAGGCGACTCGTCGCGACTGGCATGGATGATCGGAATCGCTTCGATCGTGTGTACACGTGCACGGTGGCGTTCGTGTATCAGGGTTGTTGTGTTTTGTTGGAGAAGAAGCTGCTGAACTCGAAATCGTTCTCGAGAATGTTGCGCGATTTACTCGAAGATGGCCTTGGGTTTTTGGGTTGTTTGCTCGAGTCTTGGTTCGGGGAATTCACGTATGTTGTACTACGGGAAATAGGTTTAAAAATTTAAACAGAAAACAAGTTTTGGGAAAAAAAGAAGAAGGGTAGTTTTCTCGGGCCTGGGCTCGAGTTTGGTTCGAGGAAGACTCAGGTCGAGACGAAATGTTAACCAAGTTTCAAATTTTAAATTAAAGGTTGTAAAATTTGAATTAAATCAAGGTTTAAACTATTTCCTTAAACAAATTTCTTTTTAATAATAAATGTTTATTCAAGTGTTTGGATAGACAAAGGTTGAAAAATTTATTTTAACTTTAATAAATTAAGTAATATTAAGAAGATAATTTCAAAAGAAGAAGTGTTTTAAATCATAAATTTAACTTAAGGGTTAAGTTAAGAAGTTAATAATAATTAATTACAAAGATTTTTAAATAAGGTTTAAATGATAATTAAAGTAGTTAATTAAGATAAGATGTTTTATCTTTGAATTAATTGAGATCTTCATATAATTAAGAGAGAATTACTTTCTGTAATTGCATTTAAGGTAAATTAATTAAGGATTAACTAATCAATGTGATTAATTAAGATTAATTAGATAATCAAAGGTTAATTAATTAAATAATTAAAGAATAATTATTTAATAATAAAAGGTTAATTAATTTATTATTAATGGTTAATTAATAAATGATTAAAGAAATTAATCAAAATAATTTGTAAATTATTGATATTAATTAACCAGGATTAGTAATTCATAAATAATAAATCTGATTTAAATTAATCAGATAAATAAATTGACCTTATTTATGGATATTTGGATTCTATTGGACAATTTGATTGTTTGATATCCCTGATATATGATGCTTTGTGATACATCCTAATTTATGTTGTGATCTGTAATTTACTTATCTGTGATATATATATCTGTGACCTGTGAATGAAGATGAGCGTTATAGTTTATATCGCTTATCAACTATATTTCTGTATTCTGATCTGTGATGATTGTATGATGTTGCGCTACTGTGTAAAACCCTTGGACTACACTTTTACACACACAAATATGGATTTCACGTGGAAATCGGTTAAGTCACAGATAATTTAAATTTGATGTTTTGAAATTGAAATTTTAATTTCAATTGATTTTGAAAATTTGAAATTTGGGGTTTAAAAATGAAAAGCTTTTGAAATAGAATTTCAAAGATAAAAGTAATTTTGAATAACTTAATCGAGTTTTGAAAATTTAAATAATTTGATTTAAATTTGAATTCAAATTTAAAGTTGAATTCTGTGATTTGAAACTAGGGATTAAAGATGTTATACTAGTTATATGTGGGTTAAACCATTTTAAATGTATTGATTTGGGAATTTGAAATTAATTCAAGAACCTTAACTCGTATAAATGAATCAGGTTTCTAAAATGAAAACTGTTGTTTTCAAAAGAATAAAAGTTTTAAGATAAGAAATGAAATTCCAGTTTAATTTAAGGAATTTCAAGATTGAATTGAAAAATGGTTTTCCAAGTTATGAATGAATTGTTTTTGAAAGCTATGAATTAAATCTGTTTATTTTTAACAGATTTAAAATGAAGATTTGTTTAAACTATTTGAAATGGAATTGTTTGAAAGCTATGAATTAAATCTGTTTATTTTTAACAGATTTAAAATGAAGATTTGTTTAAACTATTTGAAATGGAATTGTTTGAAAGCTATGAGTTAAATCTTTGTTTTAAAGATTTAACGAGTTAATCCAATTTAAATGGAAATTAATTTGGAAAATCTGTGAATGAATCTTTTGTTTAAAAGATTAAAGTGTGGAAATTGTTAAACCGTTGAAGGTTGTTAAAATGAATCTTTTTGTTTAAAGATTTGAAAATGGTAATTTGTTAAACCATTTGAAAGAAAAGTTTTGGGTAATAAGTTGTGACTTAATTGAAATCCCAATATCCATATGTTTTAAAAATATTGCACTCATTATTCGGTTTAGCCGGGAGAAGACCTTTATGTCATATAACCCATTCCGAATAATGATACGTCGTATATGGATGCATTTGAAGACCGGTGGTGAAGACCGGATATTTTCAAAAACGAAAGGACAACTCGTCGAATGTCTCTGCATCGACTGGTCCCCGGTATTGAGACTCTAGCATCCTTTGTGATGGGAAGTCCGGACGTGATTAGAAATTTATCCGGAATTGCAAGGGCTTCTTTGGAAGTGCCTTCGGTTCTGTTCGAACCCAGTACAGACTTGTATGGTTACATGTCTGACATTACACTTTGAGATATAAAGCAGATTTCTTTCAAATACATTTCTGTTGGTGGCGGAGAATTTATTCTCTTAGCTTAACACCCTTCTCTGAGACGTACAAGCTCAGAGGTTATGTAGTTGAAGGTTATCAGCGACATACTCCCAATTTGGTAATGTGACATGCTGAGTGTTGCTGTGAGATGATCATCGTTTGATCATTTGTGATATGATCATTTGTTTGATTTTTTATCTTTGTGATCATTACTTTGACCATCTGTTGACCCAAAGCATGGTTTTGTGCCAAAGCGTAGCTTTGTGGACGAGACTTCGTCAGGGCCTCACAACCCGGAAATGGTCGAAACAGGAATGTTGCGGTAAGGTTATGAGGGTCGCGCCCTTTAAGGTATGTCATTTCCTTCTGGAAAGGGGTGGTATCATGGTATGGAGCCCAGATACTTACTCATGTGGACACACCTTATTTATTATGTGTGATGTTGGTTACCGAGCGCTCGGATAAAGGTCCCAAAGGACCGGGAGGTGGCATATTCGTGAGTTACCTGGTACAGGGGTAACCCGGCCTTGTTGGCAGAGAGCAGTTTGTCTCTTGGAGCGTCCAGCCAGAGGCGTTTCCTTCATGGAATAGGAAGTTTCTTAGCCTGACCATTTGTTGGCAAATCCATTTTCCAATACGAACCTTGTACGGTATTAGTTGTAGAACCTGCTATTTAACATAGCAGCTATAGTAGGCATAGTATAATGGTACCTATGCTGGCTAAGATTAATATTATACTTTCAGAATGTTTTCTGCACTATGCACTAATAATAATAATCCAATGATTTTGCGTAGTAAGCATGTTTGACTATCATAAGAAGAAATCTCCTCCAATTCTGCGTTTGCATTGTGTGTGTGGCGGGAGGTCTTATGGTAGTTTCATTTTCCAAAAGCATTGCGGATTTCAATGTTTAAATTTCTTTTGTTGTTTGTTTAAAAGATAAACTGTTTTGTTGCTCACACCAGTCTTATGACTGATCCGGAGTTTATTGTTCCCTTCCTAAACTCTAGGTGCCCATCATTTTCCACACGGACAGTCTAGAGTTGGGTTTCTTAGATATTCAGGTTGAGTAGATTATCTGGAGCTAGTCAGTCCTTGGACGACTGACCTTGCTTTCCGCTAGCTATGGATTGGAGCATTCTATTGGAGATATTCTATCCGCTTCTGGTGTTATCTATTTTCTTTCCGCTGCTATTTCTTGTATCATATCTCTGATGTATATTGATATCTGTTGTATCATTCTTTTGTATCATATTGTATCAGATTTTTGTATTTGTCATTGTATCAATGTTATATATATTGATATACTCTTTTTATTCCGCTGTTTTGTTATACTTAATGGTGTTATAAGCTCCGGGAAGCCAGATTCGGCGTTTGAATCTACGGCATTTTGAGTACAAGTGAAGTACGGGTGCCGATTTTCGAAGGCCGAGTTTTTGGACTCTTACATTTGGTATCAGAGCTAAGGTTGAACTTTAGCTCAGGAGTATAACACGTTAAGTAGCTCATTAGAGATAGGGTGAAGTATACCCTAGAATGAGTAATTCTCAGATATCCATTCGAATGCCTCAGTAAATTCTTTTACTATCCATTGATAGTAAGTATGAGTGCAAGAAGAGGATGAGATAGGGGACAGGGGAATGCGACTATAAATGGTCAATACTCTGTAACAACAAGGAAACAATCTTTTCTCTATCAATCTCTTTTGTTCAACATTTCTTTCCAATTCTTCGATGATTTATGGTCGATCCAGAAAGAAGATTCGATATTAATATGGGACATAAACTCCGGATGGACCAAAATTGTTTGTTTAGATGTATTGGTTGCCTTGGTTGCTTTGTTTGCTATGGTTGATAGGTATACCTTAGTTATAAACTAAAAGTTTTGAAATCGTATCCATGTATCTATCTATTCTTTGGGTCCCAGTATATTCTGCGAACGGTTAGTTATCCCTTCGAACTAACCAATGTCACTGCATACTTCGTAGATCTGGATAACCCGAGTATCCTGTGAAAAATCAAACAGATTCGTTCTTGTATCTGTTCTTGATATTCTGATTTGGTAAGTCAAATGCAGAATAAATATTCAGTTCGATTTGATGAAATATTCTCCATTTATCTTTGTGTCTCCTTGGCAATTTCGAGGACGAAATTCTTTTAAGGGGGGGAAGTCTGTAACGACCCCGAATTTTAAAAATTTAAAATTGATAATTAATTTAATTTTTGAATAAAAATTGTGAAATTTATAGATAAATTGATTCGAGTTTCCTCGAATCCAAATTAAAAATATGTTAAGTCAATTAAAATTTAAGTATTTTATATATATATGTATATATGTGAACATATATATTTGGGCATATATGAGTAAAATTTGAAATTTATATACATGTTTGATTTGAATTTAATTTGTAAATAAATGGTTTAAAATATAAAAGTAACCCGTTAGCTAAAATTCTAACAACAAATTAAAATATAAATTATTTATATTACAAGGCTAAAAGTATTTGAGTTAGAAATAAAAAAAATAGAAATGTATAAGATAAACTATGTACAAAATATAAAAGTAAATACACCTAAATAAAATCTAACCACAAACTAAATTAGAAATTCATTTATCTTATAAAGTAATATTATAAAGACAAAGAAAAAGGAAAATAAAAAGAACTATGTAAATTCAAGTATAAACAAATACATATTCATGTACACTTGAAAAATGAAATGAAGAAACAAAACCATATACAAGCAAATATGAAAAACAAAATATATATGAAGTAATGAAGCTTGCAAAAGAAGCCAAGTTAATAAATGCAGCCACCAAACAAAACTGCATGGTCAACAAGCAAAGCAAAATGTCTTTGATATTGTACATAACAACATCACTTCAACCAAATACAAAGTATATATTTTTACATAAGTAATAAAGCAAAGTAGGCAAGCATGGAAACAAAGTATAAGGGAAAATATCTATGTACTAATAAGGTAAAGTTGTAAACATAAAGGACCATTTCATTTAATGCTCAGCCTCCATAAGCAAATAAAAATCTCTGAAACGAATTGTACAAACAGAAAAAGATACATATAACATTACTTATACAACTCAGTTTACTCTTACCTCAATTCGTTCACTTAAAGTTGAGCAAATATGAAGCAACTATCATCTTAATGACTTAAACAAAAAATCAACAATACAACTCAAGATCAAACCAGAGATTTAGGAGAGTTTCAGCTTGCAACCTGTTCAAAGAAGCTCTGTTTTCTTTCTCTGGAAAAAACAACTGTGAGTAACTTCATCTTTTTAAAACCTCAAGTATCTGAAATTTTTGGCAAGTTAAATCTGGGAATATGTGAGTAAACACACACTTTAAAGCTTTAAGTTAATTAAAACACATTTCAAAATTCAGTGATAATGTAGTGTATATGTTTTGGGTTTAAATATAGCCCCTGTGTTTGTTCAGTAACATATTGTTTTCTCTATTGAAGTCACAGAGTTAAGTATTTTACCAAGATTCAAAGTATTATCATCCAACCATTGTTAGGCCAAAGTACCAAAATAAACAAGTTTGTTTAAGCATAGGTTATGATCTAAAATTTTGTTTAAGTATGATAGTGGTAAGTTGACTCTGTACATTTTGGTTTACAGAGCATATCTTAAATATATGCAAATTTCGAATGTTAAAAATTATTGATTCGATTTTGTAATTTGGAACTACCTTCGAAAATAGGATTTATAAAACAAAAATGGAAATTTTTAGTTAAGTATACTATGAACAGTCTAGAGTTGAACCAAAAACACGTTTTAATCAATTTCTGGAAATCAAATGAATTTTGGATGTTGTAATTTTGCTTGAAGCTAGTTTGGAACTCAATGATGTTAGGAAAATTGTTTAAAAAAATTTCTATTGCAAGGATTTTTGGAACGAAACAATCTTAGGGTTCGAACTCGTTTTTGGGTCGATGAGATTTGTGAAGCCACTGCGATCTCTCTTGGTGATCGAGTGGAACGAGACTCGGGGGAGGGGAGCGTCGATGGTCAGGGAACACATGGCCGGAGTCGCGGGGCCTCCGGTGGGTCGTGGTGATGGCGCAAGAAGGTTTTCCGGAGAGAAGTTAGTTTCAGATTTTGATTGGAATGCTCGATTTTATTCCCAGATGTTTTCGATCGAATTGGGTTATGTAGTTCGTTGTCAAGGGCAAAGGCGACTCGTCGCGACTGGCATGGATGATCGGAATCGCTTCGATCGTGTGTACACGTGCACGGTGGCGTTCGTGTATCAGGGTTGTTGTGTTTTGTTGGAGAAGAAGCTGCTGAACTCGAAATCGTTCTCGAGAATGTTGCGCGATTTACTCGAAGATGGCCTTGGGTTTTTGGGTTGTTTGCTCGAGTCTTGGTTCGGGGAATTCACGTATGTTTTACTACGGGAAATAGGTTTAAAAATTTAAACAGAAAACAAGTTTTGGGAAAAAAAAGAAGAAGGGTAGTTTTCTCGGGCCTGGGCTCGAGTTTGGTTCGAGGAAGACTCAGGTCGAGACGAAATGTTAACCAAGTTTCAAATTTTAAATTAAAGGTTGTAAAATTTGAATTAAATCAAGGTTTAAACTATTTCCTTAAACAAATTTCTTTTTAATAATAAATGTTTATTCAAGTGTTTGGATAGACAAAGGTTGAAAAATTTATTTTAACTTTAATAAATTAAGTAATATTAAGAAGATAATTTCAAAAGATGAAGTGTTTTAAATCATAAATTTAACTTAAGGGTTAAGTTAAGAAGTTAATAATAATTAATTACAAAGATTTTTAAATAAGGTTTAAATGATAATTAGTGTAGTTAATTAAGATAAGATGTTTTATCTTTGAATTAATTGAGATCTTCATATAATTAAGAGAGAATTACTTTCTGTAATTGCATTTAAGGTAAATTAATTAAGGATTAACTAATCAATGTGATTAATTAAGATTAATTAGATAATCAAAGGTTAATTAATTAAATAATTAAAGAATAATTATTTAATAATAAAAGGTTAATTAATTTATTATTAATGGTTAATTAATAAATGATTAAAGAAATTAATCAAAATAATTTGTAAATTATTGATATTAATTAACCAGGATTAGTAATTCATAAATAATAAATCTGATTTAAATTAATCAGATAAATAAATTGACCTTATTTATGGATATTTGGATTCTATTGGACGATTTGATTGTTTGATATCCCTGATATATGATGCTTTGTGATACATCCTAATTTATGTTGTGATCTGTAATTTACTTATCTGTGATATATATATCTGTGATCTGTGAATGAAGATGAGCGTTATAGTTTATATCGCTTATCAACTATATTTCTGTATTCTGATCTATGATGATTGTATGATGTTGCGCTACTGTGTAAAACCCTTGGACTACACTTTTACACACACAAATATGGATTTCACGTGGAAATCGGTTAAGTTAAAGATAATTTAAATTTGATGTTTTGAAATTGAAATTTTAATTTCAATTGATTTTGAAAATTTGAAATTTGGGGTTTAAAAATGAAAAGCTTTTGAAATAGAATTTCAAAGATAAAAGTAATTTTGAATAACTTAATCGAGTTTTGAAAATTTAAATAATTTGATTTAAATTTGAATTCAAATTTCAAGTTGAATTCTGTGATTTGAAACTAGGGATTAAAGATGTTATACTAGTTATATGTGGGTTAAACCATTTTAAATGTATTGATTTGGGAATTTGAAATTAATTCAAGAACCTTAACTCGTATAAATGAATCAGGTTTCCAAAATGAAAACTGTTGTTTTCAAAAGAATAAAAGTTTTAAGATAAGAAATGAAATTCCAGTTTAATTTAAGGAATTTCAAGATTGAATTGAAAAATGGTTTTCCAAGTTATGAATGAATTGTTTTTGAAAGCTATGAATTAAATCTGTTTATTTTTAACAGATTTAAAATGAAGATTTGTTTAAACTATTTGAAATGGAATTGTTTGAAAGCTATGAATTAAATCTGTTTATTTTTAACAGATTTAAAATGAAGATTTGTTTAAACTATTTGAAATGGAATTGTTTGAAAGCTATGAGTTAAATCTTTGTTTTAAAGATTTAACGAGTTAATCCAATTTAAATGGAAATTAATTTGGAAAATCTATGAATGAATCTTTTGTTTAAAAGATTAAAGTGTGGAAATTGTTAAACCGTTGAAGGTTGTTAAAATGAATCTTTTTGTTTAAAGATTTGAAAATGGTAATTTGTTAAACCATTTGAAAGAAAATTTTTGGGTAATAAGTTGTGACTTAATTGAAATCCCAATATCCATATGTTTTAAAAATATTGCGCTCATTATTCGGTTTAGCCGGGAGAAGATCTTTTTGCATATAACCCATTCCGAATAATGATACGTCGTATATGGATAGCATTTGAAGACCGGTGGTGAAGACCGGATATTTTCGAAAACGAAAGGACAACTCGTCGAATGTCTCTGCATCGACTAGTCCCCGGTATAGAGATTCTAGCATCCTTTGTGATGGGAAGTCCGGACGTGATTAGAAAATTATTCGGATTTGCAAGGGATTCTTTGGAAGTGCCTTCGGTTCTGTTCGAATCCGGAACAGACTTGTATAGTTACATGTCTGACATTACACTTTGATATATAAAGCAGATTTCTTTCAAATACATTTCTGTTGGTGGCGGAGAATTTATTCTCTTAGCTTAACACCCTTCTCTGAGACGTACAAGCTCAAAGGTTATGTAGTTGAAGGTTATCAGCGATATACTCCCAATTTGGTAATGTGACATGCTAAGTGTTGCTGTGAGATGATCATCGTTTGATCATTTGTGATATGATCATTTGTTTGATTTTTTATCTTTGTGATCATTACTTTGACCATCTGTTGACCCAAAGCATGGCTTTGTGCCAAAGCGTAGCTTTGTGGACGAGACTTCGTCAGGGCCTCACAACCCGGAAATGGTCGAAACAGGAATGTTGCGGCAAGGTTATGAGGGTCGCGCCCTTTAGGGTATGTCATTTCCTTCTGGAAAGGGGTGGTATCATGGTATGGAGCCCAGATACTTACTCATGTGGACACACCTTATTTATTATATGTGATGTTGGTTACCGAGCGCTCGGATAAAGGTCCCAAAGGACCGGGAGGTGGCATATTCGTGAGTTACCTGGTACAGGGGTAACCCGGCCTTGTTGGCAGAGAGCAATTTGTCTCTCGGAGCATCCAGCCAGAGGCGTTTCCTTCGTGGAATAGGAAGTTCCTTAGCCTGACCATTTGTTGGCAAATCCATTTTCCAATACGAACCTTGTACGGTATTAGTTGTAGAACCTGCTATTTAACATAGCAGCTATAGTAGGCATAGTATAATGGTACCTATGCTGGCTAAGATTAATATTATACTTTCAGTATGTTTTCTGCACTATGCACTAATAATAATAATCCAATGATTTTGCGTAGTAAGCATGTTTGACTATCATAAGAAGAAATCTCCTCCAATTCTGCGTTTGCATTGTGTGTGTGGCGGGAGGTCTTATGGTAGTTTCATTTTCCAAAAGCATTGCGGATTTCAATGTTTAAATTTCTTTTGTTGTTTGTTTAAAAGATAAACTGTTTTGCTGCTCACACCAGTCCCATGACTGATCCGGAGTTTATTGTTCCCTTCCTAAACTCTAGGTGCCCATCATTTTCCATACGGGCAGTCTAGAGTTGGGTTTCTTAGATATTCAGGTTGAGTAGATTATCTGGAGCTAGTCAGTCCTTGGACGACTGACCTTGCTTTCCGCTAGCTATGGATTGGAGCATTCTATTGGAGATATTCTATCCGCTGCTGGTGTTATCTATTTTCTTTCCGCTGCTATTTCTTTTATCATATCTCTGATGTATATTGATATCTGTTGTATCATTCTGTTATATCATATTGTATCAGATTTTTGTATCTGTCATTGTATCAATGTTATATATATTGATATACTCTTTTTATTCCGCTGTGTTGTTATACTTAATGGTGTTATAAGCTCCGGGAAGCCAGATTCGGCGTTTGAATTTACGGCATTTTGAGTACAAGTGAAGTACGGGTGCCGATTTTCGAAGGCCGAGTTATTGGACTCTTACAGTAGGCATACGATACTGGTCGTATGTTGGCTAAGATTAATATTATACTTTCGAAATGTTTTCTGCACTATGTACTAATAATAATAATCCAATGATTTGCGTAGTAAGCATATTTGACTATCATAAGAAGAAATCTCCTCCAATTCTGCGTTTGCATTGTGTGTGTGGCAGGAGGTCTTATGGTAGTCTCATTTTCCAAAAGCATTGCGGGTTTCAATGTTAAAATTCTATTGTTGTGTTTTAAAGATAAACTGTTTTAGTTCTCACACCAGTCACCATGACTGACCTAGAGTTTATTGTTTCCTTCCTAAACTCTGGGTGCCCATCATTTTCCACACGGGCAGTCTAGAGTCAGGTTATCAGGTCATTCTGGATTCAGGAGATGCTTTGGAGCTTAGTGGCGAGCTGGATGGCGAGACGTGTCATCTATACTATGTATTATTCCGCTGTGTATTCTGTATGAGGACAAGTTTATATAACAGTCCAGTGTTATATTGTTGCTGTAAACTCTGATGATGATGTAATGTATAAAATGATATAGTTATTTGATTTAAAGATTATTCATTTATCTATTATATATTGTTTCGCTGCGATATGTGAGATTCTGATATTGTTTTGTGTTTTCTGTTGTTTCTTCTTTCCTTTTCTTCTGTCTTCTTCTACCTCTTCTTTTTCTCCATAACAATTCGGTTTTCCGGCATTCGATTGCTCGGCAGTTGATACAGTGAATGTATTAATGTCGATTTTCGAGCGACGAAAAATCGCAATCGTTACATTTGGTATCAGAGCATATGGTTAAGCGACAACCCTGCTCTGTTGGGCGTTACTCATTAGAGATTGTGTCACATACCGGAATTTTCGACTTTCGAAAATTCGACATCGATACTCACTTTATCGACTGCCGAGCAATCGAGTGCCGGAAACTCCAATAGTGAGGGTTTAAGAAGAAGTAGAAGAAAAGATAGAAGAGAAAGAGAATAGAAGGAAAAGAAAAGAAAGAAGAACCACAGAACAACATCAGAACAGAGACCATATCAGAATCTCACATATCGCAGCGGAACAATATATAATAGATAAATCAGTAATCTTTTAAACAAAGAATTTTATCAGTTTATACATACATCAATCAGAGTCAATATACAACAATGGACAGTTATATAAACTTGTCCTCATACAGAATACACAGCGGAATAAATACTATCAGATACAAATACTACGTCTCGTCATCCAGCTCATCTCCAAAGCTCCAGAATATCCAGAATATCCTGGTAATATCACTCTAGGCTGCCCGTGTGGAAATTGGTGGGCACCCAGAGTTTAGAAAGGGAACAATAAACTCCGAGTCAGTCATGGTGACTGGTGTGAGATCGTAAAACAGTTATTCTTTAAAAACAACAACAGTAAATTTTAAAGTCAATTCGAAATGCTTTTGGGAAAATGAAACTACCATAAGACCTCCCACCACACACACAATGCAAACGCAGAATTGGAGGAGATTTCTTCTTATGATAGTCAAAGATGCTTACTACGCCAAAATCAAATTCTTTTTGATATTATTATTAGTGCATAGTGTAGAAAACATTTCGAAAGTATAATATTAATCTTAGCCAGCATAGGCATTCCGCACTTATGCCTACTATAGCTACCATCCAAACAGTGGTGACCACCATAAGTGAATGATAGGTTCTACAACTAAAACCGTACAAGTCACGTATTGTTTCTTTGGATTTCCAACAAATGGTCAGGCTAAGGAACTTCCTATCCACGATGGGTACGTCCCTGGAATAGACGACCCGAGAACCTAACCGGATCTCTGCCAACACAAGGCCGGGTTACCTCTGCAAAAATAGGTAACTACTGACACGCGTATGCCATCCCCCGATCGTCACCGATCTTCCCGAGGATCCCCGATTCGCAACAAACCACATAGAAATAATAATGCAGTAACCACAGAGGTTAAGTATCTGGGCTCCATACCATGATACCACCTTTATCCAGAAGGAATGACATACACTAAGGGGCGCTACTCCCTAGAACCTTGCCGCATCCTTCCTGTTTCGACCATTTCCGGGGTGTGAGGCTCGACGAAGTCTCGTCCACAAAGCTACGCTTTCTACAAAAAGCCCTGCTTCGGGTCAAACAAAATGATCAACCTATGATCACAAAGATATAAGATCAAACGAATGATCATATCACAAATGATCAAACACTGATCATTTCACAGCAACACTCAGTATGCCACGTTACCAAATTGGGATATATCGCTGATAAATTTCAACTACATAACCTCTGAGCTCGTACGTCTCAGAGAAGGGTGTTAAGCTAAGAGAATAAATTCTCCGCCACCAACAGAAATGTATTTGAAAGAAATCAGCTCTATATCTCAAATTGTAACGTCAGACACACAATCCATATAAGTCTGTTCCGGAATCGAACAGAACCGAAGGCACTTCTCACGAAGCCCTTGCATTTCCGGATAAATTTCTAATCACGTCAGGACTTCCCGTCACTAAGGGTGATAAAACCTCTAAATCGAAGATCAGTCGATGTAGAGTAACTCGACGGTAATCCTTTCGTTTTCAAAAATATCCGGTCTTCAACACCGGTCTTCAAATGCAATTCATAACGACGTATCACATATTCGGAATGGGTTATACGACCCCATGGTCCTTTCCCGGCTAACCCGAATAGTGAGCGCTTATTTAAAAATAAGTGTGGCATTCAAATTCATCCAATTCACAACAAAACATCCATTCAGGGTAATTATTGATAGTCGGTTATTTAACTATCAATAAAGATGCGCAACATCACCAGATTCCAAATAATTTTCCAAATTATTTATCTTTCAAAATATCTTTTATAAGATATAAAATTTCCACACTTAACATTTGAAAACAATTTCAAATCAATTTCCACACTTCAAAAATAAATCAATATTTATTTTTAAACAACTTCGCTTTCTCTTATAAATTCCGTATCGAATTTATATTTTCAAAATATCTACTGATATACGATTTTCAAATTGTTTTCAATATTCATTTTCGATTTATCTTTAAGAAGATAAAATCTCCAAAACGTTTCATTTCATTGGAAAAGCATTTCCATACTTATTTAAAAATAAGTGTTTCACAAATCTATTCATTTTCAACACTTGAAAATATTCGATATACTTAAATCAAATTAGGTATATATCCATCCTTTAAGGAAAATATTCTTTTAACACATTTATTTGAGTCAAAACGAATGTTACGTAAAACATTGTTACGACGACTCAAAATCACTAGTATAGGGATTCGAAATTAAGATAGATATGTAAATCCCAATACTATATAAAAACATTTCCTTTCGGAAATCATTTACTATAACAACAGTGTTATAGTCCACCATTTCCTTAGATTTCTCGAAAACGTCTATTTCAACAATAAATGTTGAAATCTATGCTTTCGATTCATAACACAATTTAAAACACCTTAAAAATGTTTAACTTCATTTAACAATATTCTTTTTCCAAAATATATTGATTTTATTCAAAAATATATATTTACTGTCCAAATTCGTGGATATAATCACTATCCCAATTTTAACAATTTCTACACATTTAGCTTAAAGGATAATTCGCTATCCAAAATCACGAATATACCTTCTTTAACATTTTAATTTATCAAATCCAATTGATTTCGAATTTATAAAACAACGTTTATAAATTCTATTTCCATTTTATAACAACTTCGTTTTATAAATCTCATTTTATTCACAATTCGATTCATAACTCAACTTTATACCAACAATCCATATTATAAGTTAATAACTTATAATTCCTTTATTTTCAAAATCGTTCTTTTAAAACTTTACAACTGAAATGTTTATTCCTTTATAAATCATTTTAACATTGTTTCCATTTAATAAATTTCTTAATTCTTTATTTCAAAAGAAATTACCTTTTTGTTAAAATTCACAAAATCCTAACTTTATAACCTTAAAGTTTTAACGTTTATTTATTTAAAATAAACCAATTCAACAATTTAAATAAACGTATATTTCCAAAGATCACTTTTAAAAATTCTCTTTTTTAAAATCAACATCGTTATTTTTAGATTTCAAAATTTAAATCTGATGATGCAACAGCACCAATTCGTCAATCACAACAGCAGACATCATATATCAATATGATAACAGAATATACATCCATAACTGTAAATGAATAAATACGGGTGAGGAATCCAGTTGGATCCCTCCAACCTGTTTCCCTGCATCCAAAGATGTTAGCACAATACCAATTCCGCTCCAGTACGGAATTATCGCGGTATATAGGTTTTTATAAATCCGCTTACTAACGGCGCAATAGGGTCTCATCCGCTATACGAGGCGGGAAATCATCAATCCAATATATACATATGCCAATATGTATATACTGCTATATATATATATATCCTAAAATATCTAATACCACAATCAACATAGCAATCATATCAATCAATAATAACTGAAAGTTCCACTTTTCAATTGAGTGAGAAAATCTCACCGTGATTTTTAATTTGCCATCCAATTTCCATCCCAGTTATCTCTCCATTTCAAACCTTGTATAAATATTTTATACAATTCATCAATATCTGAATAAATCGATCAATTAATTACCATTTATTAATTCAATTTAACTAACAATTATTTTAACTGATTATTTTAATTTCAAATCAAATTTCCTATGATAAAAAATTTTAGTTAGAAAATGATTTAATCTTAACTAATGATTAAATCCTTAATGAATAATTATATTTCAAACCAATTTTCTTTAATAATCCTTTACTGGCCAAAATAATTTTAATTAACCAACATTTTAATTTCAACTAACTTTCCCTTTAAATAAATTTATTTTAACTAATTATTTTACTTTAAATCAGTTTCCTTTAATAAATCATTTTACCTAACACTAACTGATTATCAAAAATCAAAAGTGATATATTATATTATTATTATTTTTATATATAACTTAAAACTGCATAGATTATTATTATTTTGTTTTAACTTTATACATATATTTTTTTTTCTTCCTACCAACTAAACTCTTCATAAATATATTTAAATCAAATTAAAAAGAAACGAAATACCTTACTGGCCATCGTCGAAACTTTCATCGATCGAAGCCCTAAACTCAAATCGCGAATCCATCCTTCACCTGAGTCGCCAACGTTGGCTGCATTCACGAGCACGACCCCTCGCCAACGCGCGACACCACGCCGTCGCTAACCCCCCAAACCATTGCCGCGCTCCTCCAGTTCGAACCAGCCTCGCGCTCGCGAACGAACGAGTGCCTTGACCTCCTTGCCGAAGTTGCTATCGCCAGAAACTTCAAACACTTCACGTCGCCAAGACGAATCGCCAGAAGCCAATGCTTCGCCGCCATCCCACGTGTCGCACTGCCCAGACCTTGCTCGAAATCGAGCCCTCCACTTCGCGACAGCCTCGCGACCTCGATTTCGCGAGCTCGAAACCCTAATCGCGATGCTGCGATGCCCTAAATCGCCATTGATTTGGTTCTGAAATGAAGGAGAGGAGAACGAAGAAAAATGTTTTCATTCGATTTGAATTTCTCAGAGACGAGTGGCCATTGTTTTAATTCTGTGAACGAGAGCTTTTCGTTTATTTTGAACGATAGATTTTTGTTTTGAAAGGAATGATTTTCTTTCGTGTATTTTATCAGAGGAGGGGACACGATAATATTGGGGTGTACGAGAGGAGACAGTGATTTGAAGGAAGAACGGCTGATGTTGATTAGAGTATAAATTTATTTTTTTAAATCAAATCGGTTAATTATTGTCTCGGCGTTTATATCTTGTACGATCACACGATAGCTCCGAAAGCTACGAGATTTGAAATTCGACAATAATTCAATATCACGAACCCAATGGAACTGGTTTCGTTCAATTCTGAGACTGCGCCTCGGACGGCTATTTTTAAATATCGACTCGAACGATTAATTTCAAAACTGAACAAATTATCTTCAAATTCGAATTTAAAGTTTTAATTATTTTCAGTAATATCAATACGAGTTTTAAAAGCTTTCCGAAATATTTTTTTTTTTTTTTCAACTTTACATTGAAGATTCGAATTTTTATTCAACTATTAACAGATTAAATTCTATAATTTAATCGCCGATTTAAAGTTATATTCGGAATTCAAATTAAATCGTCGTTCAAATATTTAAAATTAATTGAATATTTCAAATTTAATTTGTTCGAAATCCAGGGTCGTTACAGACTTCCCTCCTTAAAAGAATTTCGTCCTCGAAATTACAAGTTAGGAAGAAAGGTCCTTAACTCGTCTACTATTTTTCAGCATCTAAGTAGTTTTATCAACTTATCAAAACAAATCATTCTACTAAAGATTCGTTATTAATTCAACTAAATTTCAACTTCAACTATAAGTTCAAACAACATTGTTTAACTTCTCAATTCAAATTCGAGTTTAAATTCAAATTTTAAACTTTCAAAATTTTCTCAAAAATTTCTAACGCCTTAAATTTCCGAGAAATTTCGCCAGAGTCTCCTTTGCGCGGCTAATACGGCACGACTACAAAACGTCCCTACGGACTCTCAGATTTCAAAAAGAAAAAGAAAAAGCCAAGCGGCTAGAGAGAAATCATCAAAAACTCATATTCGAATTTAAATACATACCTTTTCGAGCAATTCGAATTTATCTTTGAAGATCAAATCCAGTTTATAACACCTGTATGTCCTACTAGCCATAATATCTAGTTACACATTCAAACCAATTTGCAAATTCGATTACAAAATTTCCAATATATACTTCTTATATCCTCTTTGAATTTGCTATTGAAGTTACATATATTCAATTTCGTTCAATTTTTTATTTCACATTCATTTGAACTTATAATTCACATTTTCAATTCTATTTGAATTCAATTCAGTCTCATTTACTTACAAATTCAAAATGAACTTCAACATTCAATTTCATTTTCTGGCACTTGCAATCGCAATTTATTCATTCATTCACTAATTCATTCGTTTTCAATTTGAATTTCATTCTAATCAAAATTCAAATATTCTATAAGTTATCAACTTATTAATATTTCGTAAGTATTTTAAATAGGATTCCAGAGTCTTTTTCAACCTTTTCAAAACCATTTTGAAAACAAGTCAAATCATCCTTTGAACTTTCAAAACAAAACCCAACTTTTCAAACAACTTTCTTTTAAAATAATTTGGCAGCAATTTCTCTTTTGGAAACCCGAAAATGAACACCGATGATGTCGCGATCATCATCGGAATTATTTTCCAGCGACCGAAAAGAGTTTAGAGCTTTTCATTTCTCCAAAATACTTTTCAAAACCTTCGAAATTCATTTTCAACTCCAAAAAGATTTAAACTTCCCAAATCTCCAAAATTTTTCAAATTTCTTTCAAAACATTTCCAAAAACTTCTCTGGAACTCTGTTTCAAATTACAAATCACATTTAAAATTTACATTCTTAAATTTCATTTGTATGTGAATTTTATTTCTTAAATCTTGGAGTTACGATTTGAATTTCTTATTCAATTTCATATAAAAATGATAACATTTCAATATTATCACTTTTCTAACATCCATGCAACCATATACTATAATAATTACAGAAAACATTTCTTTTCTATACAAAATAGTTTTGGGTAAAATTATCTCATTTACCCTATTTAAAACAATACTGTGCCGAATTGTTCTATTTAAGTGTTTAGAAACCCCTTCGATACAGTTTTGCAAGACTGTGCCGACGAAGGTTCATATACCACCCAATAAACCAATCATCACAATATAAAACAATTTTTATATTCAAATAACAAATACGCGCTCATATCTATTATTACACTCAACTCATTCTAGAGTACTGCTGACTCTATCTCTAATGAGTAACACCCAACAGAGCAGGGTTGTCGCTTAACCATATGCTCTGATACCAAATTGTAACATCCCGAAAATTTTCGACTTTCGAAAATTCGACATCGATACTCACTTTATCGACTGCCGAGCAATCGAGTGCCGGAAACTCCAATAGTGAGGGTTTAAGAAGAAGTAGAAGAAAAGATAGAAGAGAAAGAGAATAGAAGGAAAAGAAAAGAAAGAAGAACCACAGAACAACATCAGAACAGAGACCATATCAGAATCTCACATATCGCAGCGGAACAATATATAATAGATAAATCAGTAATCTTTTAAACAAAGAATTTTATCAGTTTATACATACATCAATCAGAGTCAATATACAACAATGGACAGTTATATAAACTTGTCCTCATACAGAATACACAGCGGAATAAATACTATCAGATACAAATACTACGTCTCGTCATCCAGCTCATCTCCAAAGCTCCAGAATATCCAGAATATCCTGGTAATATCACTCTAGGCTGCCCGTGTGGAAATTGGTGGGCACCCAGAGTTTAGAAAGGGAACAATAAACTCCGAGTCAGTCATGGTGACTGGTGTGAGATCGTAAAACAGTTATTCTTTAAAAACAACAACAGTAAATTTTAAAGTCAATTCGAAATGCTTTTGGGAAAATGAAACTACCATAAGACCTCCCACCACACACACAATGCAAACGCAGAATTGGAGGAGATTTCTTCTTATGATAGTCAAAGATGCTTACTACGCCAAAATCAAATTCTTTTTGATATTATTATTAGTGCATAGTGTAGAAAACATTTCGAAAGTATAATATTAATCTTAGCCAGCATAGGCATTCCGCACTTATGCCTACTATAGCTACCATCCAAACAGTGGTGACCACCATAAGTGAATGATAGGTTCTACAACTAAAACCGTACAAGTCACGTATTGTTTCTTTGGATTTCCAACAAATGGTCAGGCTAAGGAACTTCCTATCCACGATGGGTACGTCCCTGGAATAGACGACCCGAGAACCTAACCGGATCTCTGCCAACACAAGGCCGGGTTACCTCTGCAAAAATAGGTAACTACTGACACGCGTATGCCATCCCCCGATCGTCACCGATCTTCCCGAGGATCCCCGATTCGCAACAAACCACATAGAAATAATAATGCAGTAACCACAGAGGTTAAGTATCTGGGCTCCATACCATGATACCACCTTTATCCAGAAGGAATGACATACACTAAGGGGCGCTACTCCCTAGAACCTTGCCGCATCCTTCCTGTTTCGACCATTTCCGGGGTGTGAGGCTCGACGAAGTCTCGTCCACAAAGCTACGCTTTCTACAAAAAGCCCTGCTTCGGGTCAAACAAAATGATCAACCTATGATCACAAAGATATAAGATCAAACGAATGATCATATCACAAATGATCAAACACTGATCATTTCACAGCAACACTCAGTATGCCACGTTACCAAATTGGGATATATCGCTGATAAATTTCAACTACATAACCTCTGAGCTCGTACGTCTCAGAGAAGGGTGTTAAGCTAAGAGAATAAATTCTCCGCCACCAACAGAAATGTATTTGAAAGAAATCAGCTCTATATCTCAAATTGTAACGTCAGACACACAATCCATATAAGTCTGTTCCGGAATCGAACAGAACCGAAGGCACTTCTCACGAAGCCCTTGCATTTCCGGATAAATTTCTAATCACGTCAGGACTTCCCGTCACTAAGGGTGATAAAACCTCTAAATCGAAGATCAGTCGATGTAGAGTAACTCGACGGTAATCCTTTCGTTTTCAAAAATATCCGGTCTTCAACACCGGTCTTCAAATGCAATTCATAACGACGTATCACATATTCGGAATGGGTTATACGACCCCATGGTCCTTTCCCGGCTAACCCGAATAGTGAGCGCTTATTTAAAAATAAGTGTGGCATTCAAATTCATCCAATTCACAACAAAACATCCATTCAGGGTAATTATTGATAGTCGGTTATTTAACTATCAATAAAGATGCGCAACATCACCAGATTCCAAATAATTTTCCAAATTATTTATCTTTCAAAATATCTTTTATAAGATATAAAATTTCCACACTTAACATTTGAAAACAATTTCAAATCAATTTCCACACTTCAAAAATAAATCAATATTTATTTTTAAACAACTTCGCTTTCTCTTATAAATTCCGTATCGAATTTATATTTTCAAAATATCTACTGATATACGATTTTCAAATTGTTTTCAATATTCATTTTCGATTTATCTTTAAGAAGATAAAATCTCCAAAACGTTTCATTTCATTGGAAAAGCATTTCCATACTTATTTAAAAATAAGTGTTTCACAAATCTATTCATTTTCAACACTTGAAAATATTCGATATACTTAAATCAAATTAGGTATATATCCATCCTTTAAGGAAAATATTCTTTTAACACATTTATTTGAGTCAAAACGAATGTTACGTAAAACATTGTTACGACGACTCAAAATCACTAGTATAGGGATTCGAAATTAAGATAGATATGTAAATCCCAATACTATATAAAAACATTTCCTTTCGGAAATCATTTACTATAACAACAGTGTTATAGTCCACCATTTCCTTAGATTTCTCGAAAACGTCTATTTCAACAATAAATGTTGAAATCTATGCTTTCGATTCATAACACAATTTAAAACACCTTAAAAATGTTTAACTTCATTTAACAATATTCTTTTTCCAAAATATATTGATTTTATTCAAAAATATATATTTACTGTCCAAATTCGTGGATATAATCACTATCCCAATTTTAACAATTTCTACACATTTAGCTTAAAGGATAATTCGCTATCCAAAATCACGAATATACCTTCTTTAACATTTTAATTTATCAAATCCAATTGATTTCGAATTTATAAAACAACGTTTATAAATTCTATTTCCATTTTATAACAACTTCGTTTTATAAATCTCATTTTATTCACAATTCGATTCATAACTCAACTTTATACCAACAATCCATATTATAAGTTAATAACTTATAATTCCTTTATTTTCAAAATCGTTCTTTTAAAACTTTACAACTGAAATGTTTATTCCTTTATAAATCATTTTAACATTGTTTCCATTTAATAAATTTCTTAATTCTTTATTTCAAAAGAAATTACCTTTTTGTTAAAATTCACAAAATCCTAACTTTATAACCTTAAAGTTTTAACGTTTATTTATTTAAAATAAACCAATTCAACAATTTAAATAAACGTATATTTCCAAAGATCACTTTTAAAAATTCTCTTTTTTAAAATCAACATCGTTATTTTTAGATTTCAAAATTTAAATCTGATGATGCAACAGCACCAATTCGTCAATCACAACAGCAGACATCATATATCAATATGATAACAGAATATACATCCATAACTGTAAATGAATAAATACGGGTGAGGAATCCAGTTGGATCCCTCCAACCTGTTTCCCTGCATCCAAAGATGTTAGCACAATACCAATTCCGCTCCAGTACGGAATTATCGCGGTATATAGGTTTTTATAAATCCGCTTACTAACGGCGCAATAGGGTCTCATCCGCTATACGAGGCGGGAAATCATCAATCCAATATATACATATGCCAATATGTATATACTGCTATATATATATATATCCTAAAATATCTAATACCACAATCAACATAGCAATCATATCAATCAATAATAACTGAAAGTTCCACTTTTCAATTGAGTGAGAAAATCTCACCGTGATTTTTAATTTGCCATCCAATTTCCATCCCAGTTATCTCTCCATTTCAAACCTTGTATAAATATTTTATACAATTCATCAATATCTGAATAAATCGATCAATTAATTACCATTTATTAATTCAATTTAACTAACAATTATTTTAACTGATTATTTTAATTTCAAATCAAATTTCCTATGATAAAAAATTTTAGTTAGAAAATGATTTAATCTTAACTAATGATTAAATCCTTAATGAATAATTATATTTCAAACCAATTTTCTTTAATAATCCTTTACTGGCCAAAATAATTTTAATTAACCAACATTTTAATTTCAACTAACTTTCCCTTTAAATAAATTTATTTTAACTAATTATTTTACTTTAAATCAGTTTCCTTTAATAAATCATTTTACCTAACACTAACTGATTATCAAAAATCAAAAGTGATATATTATATTATTATTATTTTTATATATAACTTAAAACTGCATAGATTATTATTATTTTGTTTTAACTTTATACATATATTTTTTTTTCTTCCTACCAACTAAACTCTTCATAAATATATTTAAATCAAATTAAAAAGAAACGAAATACCTTACTGGCCATCGTCGAAACTTTCATCGATCGAAGCCCTAAACTCAAATCGCGAATCCATCCTTCACCTGAGTCGCCAACGTTGGCTGCATTCACGAGCACGACCCCTCGCCAACGCGCGACACCACGCCGTCGCTAACCCCCCAAACCATTGCCGCGCTCCTCCAGTTCGAACCAGCCTCGCGCTCGCGAACGAACGAGTGCCTTGACCTCCTTGCCGAAGTTGCTATCGCCAGAAACTTCAAACACTTCACGTCGCCAAGACGAATCGCCAGAAGCCAATGCTTCGCCGCCATCCCACGTGTCGCACTGCCCAGACCTTGCTCGAAATCGAGCCCTCCACTTCGCGACAGCCTCGCGACCTCGATTTCGCGAGCTCGAAACCCTAATCGCGATGCTGCGATGCCCTAAATCGCCATTGATTTGGTTCTGAAATGAAGGAGAGGAGAACGAAGAAAAATGTTTTCATTCGATTTGAATTTCTCAGAGACGAGTGGCCATTGTTTTAATTCTGTGAACGAGAGCTTTTCGTTTATTTTGAACGATAGATTTTTGTTTTGAAAGGAATGATTTTCTTTCGTGTATTTTATCAGAGGAGGGGACACGATAATATTGGGGTGTACGAGAGGAGACAGTGATTTGAAGGAAGAACGGCTGATGTTGATTAGAGTATAAATTTATTTTTTTAAATCAAATCGGTTAATTATTGTCTCGGCGTTTATATCTTGTACGATCACACGATAGCTCCGAAAGCTACGAGATTTGAAATTCGACAATAATTCAATATCACGAACCCAATGGAACTGGTTTCGTTCAATTCTGAGACTGCGCCTCGGACGGCTATTTTTAAATATCGACTCGAACGATTAATTTCAAAACTGAACAAATTATCTTCAAATTCGAATTTAAAGTTTTAATTATTTTCAGTAATATCAATACGAGTTTTAAAAGCTTTCCGAAATATTTTTTTTTTTTTTTTCAACTTTACATTGAAGATTCGAATTTTTATTCAACTATTAACAGATTAAATTCTATAATTTAATCGCCGATTTAAAGTTATATTCGGAATTCAAATTAAATCGTCGTTCAAATATTTAAAATTAATTGAATATTTCAAATTTAATTTGTTCGAAATCCAGGGTCGTTACAGATTGAGTCAGTAGTACTCTAGAATGAGTTTGAGTGTAATAATAGATACGAGTGCGTATTTGTTAGTGAATATAAAATTGTTTTATATTGTGATGATTGGTTTGTTGAGTGGTATATGGATTCTGGTCGGTATAGTCCATACAACTCTATCGATAGGGATCTCTAAACACTTGTTCAGAACAATTCGGCATGATATTGTTTTAAATTGGGTAAATGAAATAATTTTACCTCGATTATATTTTGTATATAAAGAAATAATTTTCGGAAATTATTAAAGTATATATGATTGATTGTTTGGATGTTGAAAATATAAATATATATAAGTTAATAAAAGTTGTTTGAATAAGTTAAATAAAACAACAATTATGAAAGAGTAAATTGTATAAGCAAATGAATTATAATGTATGAAGTTATAATTAAAATGATTTGCAATGGTAAAAATAATCTTATATATAAAAGTGAAATTTTATAAGTAAAAGATTTGTGAATGTGATTTATAATCTGAAATAAAATTCCAGAGAAGTGTTTTGAAAGGATTTGATACTTTGGGAAAATTGTTTTGGAGAGATGAAAGCTCTAAACTCTTTTCAGGTCGTTGGAAAATAATTTCGATGATGATCGCGACATCATTGGTTTTCATTTTCGGGTTTCCAAAAGAGGAATTGCTGCCAGATTATTTTAAATGAAAGAATTTTGGAAAACTTGGATTTGGTTTTATAAATTCAAAAGATAATTTGAATTGATTTCAAAATGGTTTTGAAAGGTTGAAAAGACTTTGGAATCCTATTTAAAATATTTATGGGAATGATAAATGAGTTGATAACTTATACCATTTGAATTTTGATATAATAAATTTAACTTAAAGGATGGAGTTAAATTAAAGTAAGTATAAGTGAATCAATTAAATCTAAGTTGTAATTGTTGAATATAAGTAATTAAGTTTGAACTTATAATATGAGATAATAAATTTTGACTTTGGTAAAAGTTAAATAGAATTGGAATCTGAATTTGATTAATAAGTGGAAACTTAAGTTAATTTAAACAAATGATGTTTGAAATGGAAAATAACTTAAGTGATATTGAACGAATTTGATTTTGATATCAAAGTAAATTAATCAAGTGAATTAAATGAATGTGAACTTGAGCTATATAAATGAAATTCAATTTTATTTGTAAAATAAATTAGCAATTGAACTAATAAATGGATTTGAATGTTAATCAATCTAATATGAATAAATTGATATGGAAAAATAGATGTAAGTGTTAATTCATTAAAAGCTAAATGTTATTTGAAGTTGAATAATTGAATGTAAGTCAATTTAATATCGACCAATTGAATTAAAGGTGTTGAACCAAATTGAATGTAAAATTTAATAAATTTGGTTGTGTTGGATGACATTGATTGTTATATGATTGTTGATTGATTGTAGTATAATTCATTAGTGTTAATGAAATTGAATAAATGGAATTGGAAGCTATGAAATTTGATTTAAATTGAAAGTGAAGTAAATTTAAATAGAAATTGGTTTGAATTGAAAGTGAACCAACTTGAATTTAAATTAGTGAATGTAAACTAATTGAAAATGAATGAATAAATGTCATTGCATATGAATTGGTTGCAAACAATTGCAAGTAATGTTAAAATTTTATAAGTTGCTTATAAACCTTGTTCAGTATGCATTTCTTTGATATGCAAATGTTGTAGTTGTTTAAAAGAGTAAATTGTTAATAATTTTATATATTTGTTACTTACATATTTAAATTGAGTAAGTACAAGTGCGGTGGGTACCGTTCGGCTGGTTTGGTTGCGCTAAAATGCTAAATTAATAACTGCTTTGCTTAAAAATGCTAAAAAGGTACGCCTACGCAATAAAAATAGGAAATATGAACTGTTTTTCTGCTTTTCCGACCGGGTGGGTCGATGTATATATATTTATGTCAATTGTGATCCTACTACGATTGAACCGCGCAAAGGAGACGATGGCGAATTTTTCTAAAAATTTAAGGCGTTAGAAATTTTTTGGGAGATTTTGGAAATTTTTGTTAATGAAAAGCCAATTTCTAAATTGAAATGAAACCGTAGGAATTGAACTAGAAAATGGAAACCATTGTTTTGGTTGAAGTTAAAGGTTTTGAAAAAGGTGAATATAAAATTTTCACGAAATGGATTTCTGAAAAGTTAATGGATTTTGTGAATTTTTCTTACTTGGTAATTTCGAGGACGAAATTCTTTTAAGGGGGGAAGTTTGTAACGACCCAGAATTTATGGTATTTGAAATTCGAATATTTAATTGATTTTGAATATTAACAAGTAGAATTAATAAGTCGAATAATTTATTTTTCGAATATCTGGATTTAATTGAATAATTAAATCGATAATTTAATAGTTGAAATTTCAGAAATAATTGAAATCTGGATTTAATGTGAATGAAAATGATTTATAAAGTTATATTAAATCATATTGAAGTTATAGTGATGTTATAGAACTTTTAAAATTGAATTTGGAGTTAATTTGTGAAAATTGAATATTTTAATATTTAATCGACTAGAGAAATTAGCCATTTTTGGGACAGTCTCAGAATTGGACGAAACTAGTTCCATTGGATCCGTAATAGTTTGTTATTATCGGATTTCAATTTTCGTTGCAATCGGAGTTGTCGTTTGACCGTGACAGCTCGAAACGCATTGAAATTGTTTTAATATTTATTTGGCGAGTTAAAATAGTCATTTTTCAAAAAGTCTCGGATTTCGACGAAACTAGTTTCATCGGATCCGTAATGTGATATTATTGTAAGATTTCAAATTTCGTGTCAATCGGATGTACGGTTTGTCCGGGGCAAGCCAAAACGCATCGAAATCGGTTTAAATCGGTTTAATTTAAAATCGATCATTTTTCTCCGTAACTTGCACAGATGACCGAATTAGCTCCCGAAACAAAATTCATTGTGTTCGGAAAACAGGGTAAACCTTACAAACGCCAAGCGTCACGTGTGATTTGGAGATCGTTTGAAAAAGTCGTTTTAAAATGAATTTAATATTAATTTATATACGTATATATATACGTAACAAGAGGAAACCCTAGCCTAATTGCTTCCAGCCGCCACCCCTATCTTCAATGGCCGAAAATTAATCTCCTTCTCCCCTCAATTACTCTCAATCCGTAGACAATTAGAAGAAGTTTCCAACATGAAAGTTCTAGAGGACGATGAGAGCTTCGAATCTATACGGTGATGATCGAATTTGGAGCGACGTGGAGGGGGAAAATTGGCCACGTTTTTGCTGCTGTCACCCATGTTTTCGCAGCCTAGAGATGGCCGAGCTCCTTGATGCTTTGGCCCATGATGGAGTTGATGATGGTCTTCGAGATGGTGCTAGCCGATCGGCTTCTAGTTCATCGAGGAGGGAGTATAATTCAACCCTAGGATCGGCGGCTATGGGTTCTTAGGCCTGGGAATTACGTGAGGGAGGGAAGAAGATAGAGCACGGCCATGATCTTCAGTTGCAAAATGGACGGCCCGGATATGATTTAGGTTTAAAATTAAATAAATGTGTAAATTTAATTGTATTATAATTTGTACAAACTTTAAACTATCATAACTTCTTCATACGAGGTCGGAATTCGACGAAACTTTTTGCGTTGGCATCGTTTTGTCGAGCTCTTCGCAATGGAGCTGGATTGGAGTTAATTGGAGACAGTAAAAATTTCGGGTAAAATTAAACGCTCGTTTAATTTTATTCGAAATAAAACGCTGGAACTGAATTTAAATCAAGGTGAGAACTCCTCACTCAATCGAATGTTTTGTTTCGATTTAAATTTTAAATAGTTAGATTTAAAATTGCTTGATTGTGTGATTGGATGATAAATTGTTATCTGTATTGTTGAAATAGACATTATACGCCGTTATTAAGCGGAGGTTATTTATAAAAAAACATATACCGCGATAATTTCACATTGAAGTGGAATTGGTATTATATATGTATGTAGCAATATATATATATATATATATATTGGAATTGATTTCCCGCATTGCATAGCGGATGAGACCCTATTGCGCCGCCTAATAGCGGATAATATTTATAAATCCCATATACCGCGATAATTTCACATTGATGTGAAATTGGTATTGTGCTAGCATCTGTGGATGCAGGGAAACAGGTTGGAGGGATCCGATTGGATTCCTCACCGTATTGATTTATTTACAGATATTGTTATATATTCTGTTGTCATATGATGATATATGATGTTTTGATTGTTGTGATTGATGATTGGTGCTGTTGCATCATCGGATCCATTTTTGAAGTTTAAAAATAACGATTTTGATTTTAAAGGGATTTTAAAGTGATTTTTGAAAGTATACGTTTATTGAATTTTGGAATTGATTCATTTTAAATAAATAAATGTTATAATTTTCATGTTATGAAAATTATGAGATTTGTGAAATATAACCAAAGTGTGATTTTTTTTAATAAATAGTTGATTAATTTATAAAATAGTTTAAATTGGGATTTTGGGTTGTTATAAATGATTTATATAAAAGATTTATAAAAATTGATATTTATAAATTAAAAATATTGGAATTATAAAATGAGTTTTTATAAGTGTTAAAAGGAAGTATAAATGGATTTCATAAGTGAATGAAATTAATAGATTTAAAATGTGAAGTTATAAAATGAATAGATTTTTGTAAAATAAAAGATTTATAAGTAATTAACTTATAAATTAGATTTTTGGTATATAATTGAGTTATAAATTGATTTGGTTAATAAAGTGCTTTTATAAGTTAAAGTTGTTATAAAATACCGATGGAATTTATAAACATAGATTTGTAAATCCGAGAAACGACTTATTTTGATAAGTTAAGTTTATATAGCTTATTAAAGGAAGTATGTTCACGATTTTGGACAGTGAATAATCCTTTAAATAAATGTGTAGAAACATTGAATTGGGTAAATAAAGTATATTCACGATTTTGGACAGTGAATGTATTGTTAAATAAAACGGAGATGTTTTGGAGAAGTGATATTACGAAATGAAGTAATTGTTCTAAAAAGATGTTTTAAAACATGTTAAGTATCGAAAACATAGATTTCAACATTTATTGTTGAAATAGACGTTTCGAGGAATAAGGAAATGGTGGACTATAACATTGTTGTTATAGTAAATGGTTTCCAAAAGGAAATGTTTTATATAGTATTGGGATTTATATATCTATCAAAATTTCGAATCCCTATACTAGTGATTTTGAGTTGTCGTAACAATGTTTTACGTAACATTCGTTTTGACTCAAATAGATGTGTTTAAGAGAATGATTTCCTTAAAGAATGAAATATATACTTAATTTTGATTTAAGTATATTGAATATTTTCAAATGTTGAAAATAAATGGATTTGTAAATTACCTATTATTAAATAGGTATGGAAATGCTTTTCCAATATGAAGTGAAATGTTTTGAGATTTTATCTTCAAAGATAAATTGAAATGTGGAAATTGATTTGAAATTGTTTTCAAATAGTTGAAGTGTGGAAATTATATATCTTGTAAAGATATTTTTGAAAGATAAATAATTTGGAAAATTATTTGGAATCTGATGATGCTGTGCAGACCTATTAATAGTTAAATAACTGACTATCAATAATTACCTTGAATGTGTATTTGTTGTGATTTGCTTGAATTTGAATGCCACACTTATTTCTGAATAAGCGCTCACTATTTGGGTTAGCCGGGAAAGGACCTTTGTGTCGTATAACCCATTCCGAATTTGTGATACGACGATATGGATCGTATTGAAGACCGGTGGTGAAGACCGGGTATTTGTGAAAACGATATGATGACCTATCGATTGTCTTTGCACCGTTAGCTACAGTATAGAGATTTCCTTTGTGATGGGAAGTTTTATCGGGATTGTGAATATCCGGATTGCAAGGGCTTCTTTGGAAGTGCCTTCGGTTCTGTTCGGACCCGGAACAGACTTGTATGGTTACGTGTCTGACATTACGTTTTGAGATATAAAGCTGATTTCTTTCAAATACATTTCTGTTGGTGGCGGAGAATTTATTCTCTTAGCTTAACACCCTTCTCTGAGACGTACGAGCTCAGAGGTTATGTAGTTGAAATTTATCAGTGATATATTCCCAATTTGGTAATTTGACATGCTGAGTGTTGCTGTGAAATGATCATTGTTTGATCATTTGTGATATGATCATTTGTTTGATCATTTATCTTTGTGATCATTACTTTGATCATTTGTTTGACCTAAAGCATAGCTTTTGTATAAAGCGTAGCTTTGTGTACGAGACTTCGTCAGGGCCTCACAACCCGAAAATGGTCGAAACATGAATGTTGCGGCAAGGCTATGAGGGTCGCGCCCTTTAGGGTATGTCATTTCCTTCTGGAAAGGGGTGGTATCATGGTATGGAGCCCAGATACTTACTCATGTGGACACACTTTATTTATTATGTGTGATGTTGTTACCGAGCGCTCGGATAAAGGTCCCAAAGGACCGGGGGATGGCATATTCGTGAGTTACCTAGTTACAGGGGTAACCCGGCTTTGTTGGCAGAGAGCAGTTTGTCTCTCGGGACGTCCAGCCAGAGGCGATCCCATTCGGTAGTAGGAAGGGAAGTTCCTTAGCCTGACCATTTGTTGGAAAATCCAAAGAAACAATACGAACCTTGTACGGTTTTAGTTGTAGAACCTGCCATTTACTTATGGTGGTCACCACTGTTTAGATGGTAGCTATAGTAGGCATACGATACTGGTCGTATGTTGGCTAAGATTAATATTATACTTTCGAAATGTTTTCTGCACTATGCACTAATAATAATAATCCAATGATTTGCGTAGTAAGCATATTTGACTATCATAAGAAGAAATCTCCTCCAATTCTGCGTTTGCATTGTGTGTGTGGCGGGAGGCCTTATGGTAGTCTCATTTTCCAAAAGCATTGCGGGTTTCAATGTTAAAATTCTATTGTTGTGTTTTAAAGATAAACTGTTTTAGTTCTCACACCAGTCACCATGGCTGACCTGGAGTTTATTGTTTCCTTCCTAAACTCTGGGTGCCCATCATTTTCCACACGATCAGTCTAGAGTCAGGTTATCAGGTCATTCTGGATTTAGGAGATGCTTTGGAGCTTAGTGGCGAGCTGGATGGCGAGACGTATCATCTATACTATGTATTATTCCGTTGTGTATTCTGTATGAGGACAAGTTTATATAACAGTCTAGTGTTATATTGTTGCTATAAACTCTGATGATGATGTAATGTATAAAATGATACAGTTCTTTGATTTAAAGATTATTCATTTATCTATTATATATTGTTTCGCTGCGATATGTGAGATTCTGATATTGTTCTGTGTTTTCTGTTGTTTCTTCTTTCCTTTTCTTTTGTCTTCTTCTACCTCTTCTTTTTCTCCATAACAATTCGTTTTTCCGGCATTCGATTGCTCGGCAGTTGATACAGTGAATGTATTAATGTCGATTTTCGAGCGACGAAAAATCGCAGTCGTTACAATCAAGTTTCCCTAATACTTTTGTTTAGCAAAGCTAGCGAGGTTGACTAGGCCCCTACCAGATTTTATTGCAACCAAACAATGAAATGATTCAAAACAAACTTTGAACCAAAGAAAGGAAAATGAGCACACACAAGGAAAAATAATAAAACTACCACACAAGAGACAACACAAAAAAGAGAGCTAAATAAAATTAAAGAGTAATCAAGCCCAAGCAAGAGAAAAACTAGTAGGGAACTTGGAATATGTTCTCTTTAATTGAATGTGAGTTCTACTTTTAATCTCATTCCATAGGCATTCCATAGTCTTTCTTTTGTCTTCAAAAATAATAGCATTTCATTCCTTCCAAATTGTATCAAGATATGTCTTAGTAACCATTGCAATCAATCTCGACCTTGCTATTTTCGATTTAGTAGCTTTACAAACTTTATTCCACTCAACTTCGGAGGGTAAATAAGCTGAACCTCTTCCTACTTTCATCATAATTTTCGACCACAAATTATACAGAGTAGGACATTCAAAATATAAATGGTCAGTGGACTCATTATGCATATAGCAAAAAACACAATCTCTAGAATAAGACATACCATAACCAGATAAGATATCAGTAGTTAACAAGGCAGTTTTGAGCACCTTCCACATCATTAAATTTTCCGTAGGGGAGGAATCAGATCTCCAAATAATGCTAGACCATTTTTTTGTATGCAAGGAGATATTGCCTGAAAGAAGTTGATACAAAATATCAATAGTATATGGTTTGTGATTCCAGGAAGTTGGCAATGAGGCATGAACATGGAAAAGTTTGCTTTGAATGCTCTCCCATAGAAGTCTAATAGCTTGACTACTGATATATGGGAGATGAACTATCCCATTATTTACATAGTCATTTTCCTTAGCATGATAGTGTATTCCGATTTGCTGAAGTTGCTGATAGGTTAATTTTTTTTAATAATATGATTCCTTTACCAACCCAAGGTTCATGCAAAAAGCTAACTGGGTTGCTGTCGGTAAAATGTGTTTAAATATGGGGTAGGAACAAGGTTCTAAACCCTAAAAGTTTCCTCCATGTCCAACTACAAGATTGTGGTCCATATTCCAAAAATACTTTCTCCCTATGCTATAGTGCCATACCCAGTTAACCCAGACACTATCCTTCTTATTCATTATGTCATTGAAGTGCTTGCTAAGAGCTGTAATGTTCCATGTTTTTATATTGATGATACCTAGACCTCCCTTGTTTAGAGGTGCTTCAAACTTAGAGAAAAAGCAAGGTAGAAGTTTCCTTAAGTGCATTGAAACAGTCAAGAAAAATCTGAGCATGACAGATCTAACAAGCTTCAGCAATTTTCCAGGGAGAATGATTGTACGAGCCCAATACACCACCATAGAGAAGCTAACAAACTTTATAAGTACCAACCTACTAGACTGAGAAAGTTTCCTATTGGACCAACAATTCAATGAGGCAGTGATTTTACCATACAAGGGTAAGCAATTAGCTAGAGTGATTCTTTTGGTTATCAGTGGCAGACCCAAGTACATCATGTCTCCAACCATACTATTAAACCCAGTTGCTTGATACAAACCGTTAGCGGCTTATAGAAACTCCAAAGAGCAGCATACTGGATTTAATTGGGTTACGTCTAAGCCCAGTCATCTTATAGAAGGTACCTAAAGTTTCAACAATGCATGTCAGAGAGGAGTACTCAAGTTTAGTAAGTAATAGAAAATCATCTGCAAACATAATAGAGGAAACTTGCAACTGACTACACTTGAGGTGATATTTAACAAGCCTATTAGTGTATTTCATTGACAACATGTTAGTAAAAACTTCCATTACCATTATGAAAAGATAAGATGAGATAGGATCTCCCTGACAAATTCCTTGTTTACTTTTAAAAAAACCATTGGTCTTCCATTAATGATAACAAAGAATGTAGGAGATGAAATGCACGTGTAAACCCAAGCCACAAAAACTTTTGGGAAACCCATCTTTTCCATGGTCCTAACTATAGCAGACCAATGCACACTATCATATGCTTTAGAGATATCAACTTTTAAGGCTGCCGCAAGGGAGGAATTAGTTCTACCATAACCTTTTAATAACTCTTGAGCAAGCAGAATATTATCCAATATACTCCTCCCTAGAAAAAGGTTTGCTTGGTTTGAGGAGATATGTTTAGGTAAGACAGCAACAAGCCTAGTTGCAAGAATTTCTGTAATGCATTTGTAGACCACATTGCAGCAGGAAATAGGTCTACAAGAGGAAACAGTGGTTGGAGTGCTTGTCTTTGGGATTAAGGCAATGTTGGTGGTGTTGACCTCTCCAAGGAGTTTGCATTTATCAAAAAAGTTATGTATAGCCTTGTAAAAATTAGGCCCTATCACATTCTAGGAGGAGATGAAAAAGGTGACATTGAGGCCATCAGGCCCACCAGTAGATTTCTAATTCATAGAGAAAAGTGACTTTTTTATCTCTTCATCGGTCACTTTGGTGATCAAGGAAAAGGCATCATCTTGGTTATTAGAAGGGTAAAGTCAAAAGTGTTACCAAAAAGTTTAGAAAAGTGATCCACAAAAGATTTGTCAACACTTTCTTGAGTAGAGTGCAGATTTCTTTCTTCATCATATATATGCTACGGATATGGAGCTTTGCTTGCTTGACCTTGATAGATGCATGAAAGAAAGCAGAGTTCCTGTCACCTTCCTCAATCCATTTGTCATGTATCTGTCGCCTTTTCATGCAAGCTTCAATATCCAGAGCTCTATTGAGTTCGTGGTAGATCCTATTCTCCTCTTGTGCTGCTTCTACATCATTGGGATGTTCCATCATGTTGTCTTGTGCATTCTTTAACATTGTCCTAAGGTTAGCTAACATAAGACTACCAGAACCAAATATTATGTGTGCCCATTACCTTAAAGCCACTTTAATATTCTTGAGTTTCCTGTAAAACTTGAACATGGGGTTACCACAGTATAAATTAGAATAAGCTTGCAAAATAATATTGTTAAAATGAGGATGCTTAACCCAAGCATTGTAAAATTTAAAAACTTCTCTTTTCTTTATTAATAGGGAGCCCAGAGTTTAAAACTAATGGAGATTGATTAGAAAGAACTGGCTGAGGTAAGAAAACAGAAAGGGAAGGCCAATGAGATAAGGATGAAAAGTTACAGAAGGCATGATCAATGGTAGTGAAGGTTCGTACTCCACTCCTACTTCTGTTGTTCCAGGAGTATTTAACATCTGATCTGGAGATAGGGATAAGGTCAGAGTCAGACAAGGCTATATTTAGAGGGGAAATGTCCTTGGGGAGTAGAGGAAGTCCACCCATTTTATCTTCAAGTTCAAGGCAACAGTTGAAATCTCCTAGCACTAGCCATGGGTGGGAAGATTGTCTAAGGGGAGGTAACGAATTAAGGATGTTGTTCCTTGAAACAAGAGAATTATCAGCATATACTATTGTCAGATAGAAAGATGAGGGAGGGTGTTCAGTTTGAATATGGAGGTGGATGTGTTGCCTGCAGGTTAAAATGGTTGTTATAGTTAAAATAGAGGGATCGAAGAGGACCAGGATTCTTCCATATATGGCATTTTCAAGGTTGTGAAGCACAGACTAAGTAGGGTTGATGTAGTTGGCAGCTTTGATGGATAATGGTGAGTTAAGCTTGGTTTCAAGAAGCGCGAGGAGACATAGGTCATGGAAATGGATTAATTCTTTTGCTTGATCAAGTTTTATATTACTATGAGCTCCATGAATATTCCAAGCTGATATTTTTTAATCATTGAGAAAACTATATACAATGGGGGATGTCGGCATTGCTGCTCTTATATGAAAAAGATCGTGTTAGTCTTCTTAAGCTTGAGATACTTGGATTGGGGACTTGTGGTAAAGATTTCTACATGATGGATGGGTTTGTAGTAATGTGTGTTGTAGGTTGAGTGCCTTCAGTTGGCTGTTCAAGTTGATCAGGGGAAACCCAGCTAGGGATTTTGACGGAGAAAGTATAATCAGGGGTTTTTGTAGAGTTATAAGGTAAGGGTGACGAGGTAGAATGGGAATTGTTTTCTTGTTCATGAATTTTTACAGTCATTTTGGTTAGTTGCATTTTAAGAGGTGATCACCAGTCAGTCTCAATTGTTGGTGACAGCAAGATATCAGGGTTGGCGCGGGCATTTGAATATATCACTTTGGGCTGGGAAATCGAAGACTGCCTTGCTGTCTCAGATGTAGGTGAAGGCATGTTATCATGATTCGCTCGAGAAAATGAGTGAATTACTTCAGGCTAGGTCGTATTGTTACTTTTATCTTCTGCAAGCTCACTTTGATTGTGTATGTGCACGTGCACAGTAGACATAAAAGGTGCACTGCAACTCTTTTTGTCATTACTACTTTTCCCATTGTCTACACTGTTATTATCACTATCAGTGGCATTATTAACTACTTCCACTTCCATTGCATCATCTATCAAATTTTCATTTTCATCATTGTTACACACTTGAAGCACATAGTATTTGTTACTCCCTAAATCACCTCTGTTTGCTTCAAACCATCAACAGCCTTATTACCTTTTCTTCCTCTGTTATTGTTATCTTCATTCAAAAGTCCACCTGAATTCACATTTTCATCTACTATTTCATTGTTTTCATTCACCTGCAGTAGTACTTTTGCATACCTCCTTTTTCCTTTATTGTTTTCCACTTTCTGCCATACTTGCTTCTTCCTAATATTTCTTGCATCGGTAGTAGCTTCAGTTTTATGAGCATTTTTACATTCCATTTCCATATCTCCCATAGAAGCTTACCAACAACTGACTTCTTATCAGACAAACGGGTCTCCACTATGTGCCCAAAAACTTTACATGATGTACATATTTCAGGTTTCCAAAGAAAGCTCACTTGAACCTGCTGCTTAGATCCATCAAGCAATTTAACAGGAAAGCTATCAGGGAGTTCCTGCTCTGGACTAACCTCAACCATACACTTTGCAAAGGAAATTCGTTCCATTCTGTCAGTCGACTCGTCCATACATAAAAAATTTCCAATTCTCGATGCTAGCCAATTTATACCTATATGTAACCAAGCATATAAAGGAATATTGCTTAATTTGATCCATATAGGAACAGACATGATCCTACCATAGCTATTTCTAATATTTTCATCCCATGGTTTCACTATAAAGAGTTTATTACACATTATAATGGGGTCAGACTCAATAATTCTCTTCCTATCTTCATCATTTGACAGTGTGAATAAAAAGAGAAACCCATTAGATTAACTGATATAGAACCTCTTATTTTCCACATCTTCTTCAAGTAGTAGATGACTGTTGATTATGATAGTGGCTTATCCAAGAAAAAACCAACTAAATACTCCTTTCATATTTTATTCCCGACTTGTATGACCTCAGGAGGAAGGACCAGAGCTGAACCATCAAAAATAAAAGGAACATCACACGAAGGGAAGAGACTAGCATTTCTAGGTTTTGATATGAAAAGAGAGTTCCAAGCTGAAGGAGAAGGTGGCAAAGACGGAGGAGGGGGGTCAAGAGACAGGCTAGGAGAAGAGACATCAGAGGAGGGACAAGCAAGGAAGGAGCATAGGGCGGTGGGTCAAGAGCAGGAGGCACGGGAAAGGACGAGATGGTGCAGAGAGGAGTGGTAGGGGAGTACGGTAAGTATGTGGAAGAAACGGTAGGATTGGATGGTTTCAAAGGAGAAGGATGGATCCCTAATACTTTTATGAGATAAAGAATGGTTTAGAAAGATTTGCTTTCGCCTATGTTCACTTTGACCCAAAATGATGTTTTAAATATAAACTCAATGATTTCGAAAGGGGGACTTTCAATGTTTTCGAAGGTGAAGGTTTCGAAAGAGTACTTTAATTGGTTTCGAAGCTATGCTTCTATATTTATACGATAACACTTTAACATAGTCGAAAGGCTTAAAGTATTCAAAAGGCAGGAGCCTAATGTTTTAAAGTTAGATTTTAATGCTTTCGAAGGAGGTCATCCTATGAGGTCAAAAGTAAGGTTTCGAAGGTGTTGAAAGGATTTATAATCCAAGCTCATTTTTAGAAGAAAATCCCATGGCTAAATAAAGGAGTTTTGAAAGGATTTCAAGTACGTAAATTTGAAGAAGTATTTCCTTGATAAAAATATAGGTTAAAGGGATTAACTATGAAAGGTATTTCAAGGAATTTAAACCCACAGGAGTGGTATTGTTTGTTAGTATGTTTACTTCTTCAAATATAAATATATTCACACGTTACAGGACCCATAACTGCATTTTGGGGATAAAGGGGTAAAAGAACTAGCTAGGTTAACCCAGTAGTGAATATAAATTGATTAAACTCCTGAATGAGTAGAATTGCATCCAGGAAGTCAAGGAGGCCAGAATATAGGATGCTTAAACCTTGAAGTTGTCCGGGAGATAGGTTCATAGTAAACCCATGAAAACTATGATTTGGAAGTTATTGGGATAACCAATACGTTTATAGTGATCCCATAAAAAATATGTAATAAGGATGGTTGGCAGGAACCAATTGGTTTGTAGTGAACCCATGAAAACTATATCCGGATTAAGTATTGACATCAGTCAATAGGTTCCTAGTCAACCTATGAAAACTGGGAAAATGAAGAAGAAGTTACTGAAGGCAACAATAGGTTCCTAGTCAACCCATGAAAACTAGGATAAGAAATGATTATTGGAATGACCAATAGGTTCAGGAGAATCCATGAATTAATTAAGTTAATTGGCAGGGGCCTATTGGTTCTTAGTGAGCCAATGAAAACTATGAAATAGGACAGGGTGTCCATGAATTAGGAAAAGATTATTAGTAAACCTATGAAAACTAATCGGTTAATAGTGACCCTAGAAACTATAAATATAATAGGGAGTCAATTAAACCGGGGATGGGAAATCCAAAATGTTTTATATGTATGCATATCATCATAATATTCTGAATTTCTATGTTTTAACCATTGTGGATGCAGAAGCACAGTATATGGTTTTGAAAAAGGTTTTTAGGATACTAATGAGGGGAAAACCCGTTCCGCTAAGCGGCATGGTCTCACTAGATATCTTTTGATTGAGATGTTAGATTATTATTCATACAGGCTTTATGTTCGACTCAAAGTTTTTGTTTTCCTCTTAAACTCTCGGGTACTCAACCGATTTTGAGTAGTCTGAGGTTTAGGGTTTTCAGGTTCTCTTCTTAGATGGATAAAACTTCCAAAGGCATGCAGGAGGCAGTTAGTTATTTAGAGTTATCTATTTCCGCTGTGTATTTTGAATGTAAAGGCAGACTTAGCCTTATTATATACTATGATCTACCAAGGGGGCATCTTCATATGTCGCTTTTGGCGTATGTGTAATAATTATATTTTTCTGAATGTGGTTAACGTTTGTGGGATTATGTAATGAACAAGAAATGTTTTGAATGGAATGTGGAAATGTGTTTTGATTTGTCAATTTTTTTCCATGTTCTTGTGATATGTGAATCAATGTATCTAGCATCGTCGTATTTGGTCGCCGAAGATTAATAACTATGGATGACTGCAACGTTTATAGCTGTTAGTTCTGGGCTTCCAAGTAAGGGGATGTTACAAGTTGGTATCAGAGCATAGGTCTAAGAAACTTTAAAAGAAAAGTTAAACCTAAAAGGTTTTTGGAAACATAATCCAATAAATCAGAAATATGATCGGGGTTTAGGTTAAACCTAAAATGTGTTCCCCTCTCTCTTAGACCGTTCTTCTGTATTTTACTAAGGCTTGTATGCAGATTTACGAGAAAGAGGATATGGAAGTAGGAAACGGAAGAGGAAATCTAGGTGGAGGAAGCACCACAACCAACAGAAATGCTCGACCTAATACCAAGAGGAACCATGGTCGATAGGCTAATGCTAACCCAACTGCTGAAGCCAATGTAGGTGCTGTAAATCCACTAGTAGATGCGGGGATGGGGTATTAGTTGTTGTCCAATCTTTTGCAAGCCAGGGGTGCTGGTAATGTGGGTGGAGCTAATCCTGCAGCTCTAGTTGGATATAATTATGCTAGGCTGAGAAGAGACTACACCAGCTTGGATGGAAAGCCGTTTGTTGGAACGGAGGATGTTGTTGAGGTTGAGAATTGGCTATTGAGTTGTGAGAGGATCTTTACCGATCTAGACTTGGATGATGGGGAGAAAACAAGGCTGGCCTCTAACAGTTGCAAGGGGTAGTGCTCCACTGGTGGAATAGTGTGATTGTCGGAGTTCCGAAGGAGGAGCTGACATGGGCTGATTTTAGAAGGATATTTGAGTAGAGGTTTTTATCTGAGGTTGCTAAATCGGCATTGATGAGGAAGTTCATGGATCTTGTTCAGAGAGATATGTCAGTAATCGAGTATGATGCTAAGTTTGATAAGCTGTCTCGATATGGATATGCTACTATAGACACTGACATAAGAAGGAATGAGAGGTTCATTCAAGGACTGAGACTGGAGCTTGCTAGAATGACCATGACTCATATCAGAGAGCTTTGTAATGTGGTGGTAGAGATCGCCATTCACCATGAAGAGATGCTTGCTATGTCTGCTAGGGAGAAGCCAGTTGAATCCCAGGGTCCTCACAGAAAGAAGATAAATTCTTTAAGAAGAAAGGAACCCATAAAGGGGATGCTGCCAAGAAGGTGAAGGCTGATTTAGTGTGCTTCAAGTGTGATTAGAAGGGTCATTATGCTCACAGTGCAGGAGAGGCAAAGGGAAGAAGCCTACAGAGAAGAAGAATGTGAAATGCATCAACTACGACCAAGTCGGGCATTATAAGAACCAGTGTCTAAAGCCAGTCAAGGTGGACAGAGGGAAGGTTTTTGCTATTGGACCACCATCTTCTTCTAGGCCTACTCCAGCAGAGAAAGGGAAAACTGTGATGGAAGGTACGCTTTTGATTCAGAGTATACCAGTTAGGGTACTATTTGATATTGGTGCATCACACTCATTTATATCACAGTATTTGGTTGATAGGTTATGCATAGAACCCACATACCTTGTTACATCCTTAAGGGTTATGAATCAAATAGGAGGATATGCAACTCTAGGGATGAGATGTGACCAGATAGAACTTGATTTGTTAGGTCATAAGTTTGCATGCAGTTTTTATGTTTTTGATTTCATAGATTTCGGGATCATTTTGGGTATGGATTGGTTGGGTAAGTATGAGGCTAGGATATTTTTCCAGGATAGGGAAATATCATTGAGACACCCAGGTAGTCATAACTGAATAATCTTCTCAGTGGAGAATTCCAGTAGGAGTGTTGGTGTTTTGTTAAGTGTTATGGAGGTTGAAGAAGAGCTAATTAAGTCAGGTTCGGGTAGCAAGAGAATTTGCAGGTGTCTTTGAGCCAGTTACGGGATTACCATCGAAACGAGCTGTTGAGTTTCGAATAGATTTTATACCTGGAGCTAAACCTGTGAGTAGACCACCTAGTAGGATGACACCGATAGAGATGAAGGAGTTAAAGGTGCAACTAGTGGATCTTGAGGGAATAAATTTTATTAGACCAAGCAGTTCCCCTAAGGGAGCGGCCGCGGTGTTCGTGAAGAAGAAGATGGGTCGTTAAGGATGTGCATCGACTATTGTAAGTTGAATAAAAAGACGATCAAGAACAGATACCCTCTGCCGAGAATAGATGATCTGTTTGATCAGTTGAGTGGAGACAGAGTGTTCTCCCAAATAGATTTGGCAATAGGGTTCCATCAGTTGAGAGTGGTGGAGGACAACATTCCTTTGATAGTGTTTCGGACTAGGTATGGTTCGTATGAGTGGTTAGTGATGCCATTTGGATTGAAGAATGCGCATACTTTCTTCGTAGATTTGATTAACCGGGTTTTCTGAGAAGACTTGGATAGGTTCGTGTTGGTATTCATTGATGACATTTTAGCGTACTCAAAAGATGAAAGAGAGCATGAGATTCATCTTAGAGTGGTGCTTGAAACGCTGAGGCAGAATCAGCTAAAGGCAAAGTTTTCCAAGTGTCATTTTTGGAAGAAAGAGGTTAAGTTTCTTGGTCATGTAGTTTCAGAGGAGGGTTTGTCAATCGATCCAGTTAAGATCGAAGTTGTCAATAATTGGAAGAGACCAGAGACAGTAACTGAGATTAGGAGTTTTCTTGCTGGCTATTACCAGAGATTCATCAAGGATTTCTCGCAAATAGCAGCATCTTTGACTAAGTTGACCAGGAAGGATGTGAAGTTTGTTTGGTCTGACAAATGCGAAGAAGGGTTCCTTAAGTTAAAGCATTTGTTGACCAATGCACCAATATTAGTAGTTCTAGATGGAAACTAAGAGTTGCTAGTATATACTGATGCTTGTGGAACTAGATTGGGAGCAGTATTGATGCAGAAGGGTAAAGTTGCCTACGCATCCAGACAGCTTAGACCACACGAAGTTAGATTCCTACTCATGACTTAGAGTTAGCTGCGGTGATCTTTTCCTTGAAGATTTGGAGGAATTATCTATTAGGAGAGAGATTTGAGTTGTATACCGATCATAAGTCATTAAGGTACTTATTCTCTCAGAAAGAGTTGAATATGAGGCAGCAGAGGTGGCTGGAGTTTTTGGCTGCTTATGATTTCGGTATAGAGTATACTCCTGGGAGAGGAAATAAGGTAGCAGATGCTCCTTGTAGAAAACATCAGAATGTGGTGTTAGCTATGTTGGCAGAATGGAAGGATCTAGAAGCTTTGGCTAGTCGCAGTGTGCAGTTAAGATCTACTGTTAGTTCTAGTCAGGGTACTGCCATGTTGTCTTGTTTTGAAGTGTGACCAGTGATGATCGAGAGAATAGCTTCTAAGCTGAGAGAAGATCCTGTTTTAGCCAAGAAGATTTGAAGGCTTAAGGTAGGAGCGGAGATCGATGATCTTAAGGATTTTAGTCTTGACCAAAGAGAATGGTTAAGAAAGAAGGGACGGTTATGCATTCCGAATGTAGAGAACTTAAGGAGGAAAGTTTTGGAGGAATGTCATCGATCGAAGTTTACGATTCATCCTGGAAGGACTAAGATGTGTCAAGATATGAAGAGGAGCTTATATTGGGAAGGCATGAAGAGGGATGTTGGCTTGTGGGTTAGGTAGTGTGTGAACTGTCAACAAGTGAAGGCCGAGCATCAGAAGCCGAGTGGATTGCTTTAGCCTTTAAAGATTCCAATGTGAAAATGGGATTCTATATCCATGGATTTTATTGACGAGTTGCCAAGGTCGAATAGGGGAATGAAAGCATATGGGTCATAGTGGATAGGTTGACCAAGAGTGCCAATTTCATTTTAGTCAAGTCAATCAGGACGACACCTATTTTGGCAAAGTTGTTCATGAAGAACATAGTTAGACTTCATGGGATTCCTAATAGCATACTCAGCGACAGAGATGCATTATATACTAGCAAATTTTGGAAGAGTCTACAAAAAGTATTAGGTACCAAACTCAATATGAGTACAACATATCACCTATAGATGGATGGGCAGACAGAGAGAGTCAACAAAGTACTCGAGGATTTATTAAGAGCTCAATCCAGACAGAAGAGTTAAGCAGATAAGAGGCGTAAAGACCTAGAGTTCTCATGGGAGACAGGGTTTTCAGTAAGGTATCACCGATAAAGGGTGTGGTACGGTTTGGAAAATCGGGAAAGTTGGCCTCGAGGTATGTTGGTCCATTCCAAATTTTAGAAAGGATTGGAAAGCTCGCATACAACACAGAGTTGCCGAGCAGTTTGGCAGGTGTCCATAATGTATTTCATTTGTCTCATCTTCGCAAGTATGTGCATGATCCACAGACTACCATACCTCAGACAGAGTTGGAAGACTTGATAGTAGAGCCTGATTTGACATTTGTTAGACAACCAGTTCGGGTTGTAGCAAGGGATGAGAAAAGATTGAGGACCAAGACAGTCAAGTAGGTGAAAGTTCAGTGGAGCGACAACGAGAAGGACCGTACTTGGGAGACAGAGGACATGATTCGAGATGCTTATCCTGATCTGCTTAGATGGTATGTCTATATTAGATTTATATAGATTAGTTGCTAGTCGGGTAGGCTAGTATGGATGTTAGGAGTTATTACAGATGATTGATATGTTTGATATTTAGTCCTTACTGAATTTCGAGGATGAAATTCTTTAAGGAGGGGAGCCTGTAACACCCCTAATTTTTGATAACATTATTCAGAAGATTTAATTAGAATAAATTAAATAGTAAGGATTGAGGTTGGTTAATAAACTAAGTGGCCGTGCTTATTTAAAATGAATGGGTTATAAGAGGGTTAAGTGTTAACTAAATAAACCTAGGGGCATTAGGGTAAATTGCCACCCATATTCTCCACCCTTATACTATTGCTCCTAAGACCAAACACGTTCATTTTACCATAAGCAAAATTTTAAACGTAAGAAAGCAAATATCAAGGCCAACCATTAGGAAGAAGAGAAGATGGAAAAATCAAATCTAAAGCTTAGGTTTAAGCTAGAAGAAATCAATCTCAATCAATCTTCAATTTCCTTATCCAATCTAAGGTGAATAATAATCACTACATCTCTATTTTGGTTTTTATAATCATACGTTTTCGGATTTAAGGGTAAATTCATTTTTATGATATATAGGATGATGATATGCTTGATTTATAATTTGTTTAGTTTAAACAAGGTTGTTTAAAAGGGATTATGCATGGTTTTAGGGCAAAACCGAGGTTAAATGATGTTTAAACGTCATGTATAAATTATATGTTATGGAAAACATGATTTTGGAGTTGGGTTTCAATTTTTATAATTTTCCAAGCCGTGGAGAATTAATTATGAATTTTCAAGGGAAATATGGTTAATTGGGTATATAAATTTATTTTGGAAAATGTACTGAGAATTTGGGTTTGAAATTTTGATATGTTAGATAACATGATTATAGTGAATTTCTATAATTTTTGGGGATTTTTACTAAGTGATTTAGTATGGAAATTAAATTATTTTGAAAGAAGGACCTAAACAAGTTAATTGCTTTATTACTTGGAAGGGCTTATTTGCAAAAGTTATTCTGGTTTTAGATCTAAGAAAATTCGGAAAATATTAGCAAAATAATTTGAAAGTTTAAGATAGTCAATCAAGTGTTTACAAGTGGGCAAGTTAGTTACAAAAAGTTTCCCTTATTTAGTAAAAACAGCCTTTTGCTCAGAAAAATGTGTTCCACCTCCTTTGGAAGGAGCTTTCGGCCCAAAGCTTCCGCCTCCAACCTAGTAGAAACCTTCTAGATCGAAACCAGTAAACCAATATACATGATATCATTCAGATGGTACGTAGTGGATTGGAGAAAGGCGGAAGGTAGATTGTCGAAACATAGTTTCCGAAGGTGTCGATACCTTTGTTTTGTTTTTAAAAGAAAAAGCGCTTGCCTGTTTACAAAAAGGTTTCGAAGCAGTCAAAACCAATGGTTTTGAAAGGGTATTTCAAAAGAAGCTTTCAAACAAGAGCTGCCTCCTTTGTTTTAAAGTAAGTAACTTCCGAAGTAGTCACTATGTTTTCAAAGAGATGTTTTTGGAAGAGGTATTTTGACCAAGTCGAAACCCTTCCATAACTTGATTCCTTTAGATGGTAACGAAGATATCAATGCTGTAGAAATGTACTTATTGTTTTATAAATATAAGCTACTTCCTACTGCTTTCAAAAGGTGTTAGGGGTTCCGAAAGCAATGGTTTCGGAAGGGGTTTCAAAGCCAACCTTCAATTATTTTACCCAGGTGTTTTAATGCTTTCGAAAGGATGGTTTCGACACCATCAAGTTTCCCCTATACTTATATAAGGTAAAGAATGGTTTTTAAAGAGAGGCTTTTGCCTGTGTTCACTTTGACCCAAAATGATGTTTTAAATATAAACTCAATGATTTTGAAAGGGGGTCTTCCAATGGTTTCGAAGCGTAACCTTCAATGGTTTCTAAAGGGGTACTTTCAATTAGTTTCGAAGCTACGTTTCTATGCTTATATGATAATAGTTTAACACAATTGAAAGGTTTCAAAAGAAATGTATTAAACTATTCGAAAGGCAGGAGCCAAATGTTTTAAAGTTAGATTTTAATGCTTTCGAGGGAGGTCATCCTATGAGGTTCAAAGCAAGGTTTCGAAGGTGTCGAAATGGTTTATAACCCAAGCCCATTTTTAAAAGAAAAACCCATGGCTAAATAAAGGAGTTTTGAAAGGATTTCAAGTATGTAAATTTGAAGAAGTATTTCCTTGATAAAAATATACGTTAAAGGGATTAACTATGAAAGGTATTTCAATGACTTTAAACCCATAGGAGTGGTATTCTTTGTTAGTATGTTTACTTCTTCAAATATAAATATATTCACATGATAAAGGACCCATAACTACATTTTAGGGATAAAGGGTTAGAAGAACTAGCTAGGTTAACCCAGTAGTGAATGTAAATTTATTAAACTCCTGAATGAGCAGAACTGCATCCAAGAAGTCAGGGAGACCAGAATATAGGATTCTTAAACCTTGAAGTTGTCTAGGAGACCGGTTCATAGTAAACCCATGAAAACTATGATTTGGAAGTTATTAGGGTAACCAATAGGTTTATAGTGATCCCATGAAAACTATGTATTAAGGATGGTTGGCAGGGGCTAATTGGTTTGTAGTGAACCCATGAAAACTATATAAGGATTAAGTATTGACATTAGTCAATAGGTTCCTAGTCAACCCATGAAAATTAGGAAATAAAAAATAAGTTATTGAAGGTAACAATAGGTTCCTAGTCAACCTATGAAAACTAGGATACAAAATGAGTTATTGGAATGACCAATAGGTTCAGGGGAACCCATGAATTAATTAAGTTAATTGGCAGGGGCCTATAGGTTCTTAGTGATCCCATGAATACTATGAAATAGGACAGGGTGTCCATGAATTAGGAAAAGGTTTAGTAAACCCATGAAAACTAATTGGTTAATAGTGACCCTAGAAACTATAAATATGACAAGGAGTCAATTAAGCCGGGGATAGGAAGTCCAAAATGTTTTATATGTATGCATATCATCATAATATTCCGAGTTGCTATGTTTTAACCATTGTGAATGCAGGAGCACAGTATATGGTTTTGAAAAAGGTTTTTAGGATATTAGTAAGGAGAAAGCCCATTCCGCTAAGAGGCGTGGTCTTACTAGATGTCTAAATGGACTGAGATGTTAGATTATTATTCATACCAGGCTTTATGTCCGACTCAAAGTTTTTGTTTTCCCCTTAAACTCTCGGGTACTCAATTGATTTTGAGTAGTTTGAGGTTTAGGGTTTTCAGGTTCTCTTCTTAGATGAATAAAGATTCCGGAGGCGTGCAGGAGGCAGTTAGTTAGTTAGAGTTATCTTTTTCCGCTGTGTATTTTGAATGTAAAGGCAGACTTAGCCTTATTATATACTCTGATCTACCAAGGGGGCATCTTCATATGCCGATCTTGGCGTATGTGTAATAATTATAGTTTTCTAAACGTGGTTAATGTTTGTGGGATTATGTAATGAACAAGAAATGTTTTGAATGGAATGTGAAAATGTATTTTTGATTTGTTAGATTTTTTCCATATTCTTGTAATCTGTGTATCAATGTATCTAGCATTGCTGTATTTGGTCGCTAAGGATTAATAATTATGGATGACTGCAGCATCTGTAACCTTTAGTTATGGGCCTCCAAGTAGGGGGATGTTACAAGTTGGTATCAGAGCATATGTTTATGAAACTTTAAAAGAAAAGTTAAACCTGAGTTGTTACAAGTAGGGGGATGTTACAGATACTATCACTATTAGTAATCACAAGATCTAAACTAAAACGTCCCATGCCGTCCGATGAAATTTAAATATTTACTACAAACATGTAAATCTCATTTATTATGGATATAACCGGAAAACCTGAGCATATGCTCTTAAGGATTGATTGGCCCCACCAAACACAAAAAGAGATTACATCTCTAAAGTGTTAAATACTTCTTAATAGGAATCACAAGAATTTAATCGAGGCATTGTTAGTACCTAAGGTATTGGTTTTGATGATAACAACTATGGGACATTATATAAAATGTAGATACTAATGTTTTATCAAGTTATATATAGTATATAATGCATGATATTAGACATATGTTGATTAAGAAGACTGTACAATATCAACAATAGATTCAAAATGTTGATATAGAGTTTTAAGAGTTGGAGAATGAGACTCATAACTATTGAAGGGTTCAGGATTTTAAGATATTCCAAATAAGTTATAAAGTCGCAAAATTTATGTCAAAACCTTGATAGCACTTTCCTGATCTCTCTCTCCTTCTCTAATTTAGTTTTAAATTGTTTTTCAAATATCCTTTTTAAAATAATCTCTTCAAAATATTTCCCATAATGATTTTCAATCCCTTATACTTATAAAGAAATTATTTTAGTGTTTTTAAGTTTATATACATATTGAATTTTTGTTTATAATTTAATAAGTCATAATTATATTGATTATATATATATAAACATATATTATTTACATTATATTAAAATTTTCAAAATTATTATATACATTTTTATAAAGTTTTATTATAATTAAAATATGTATAAACTATGCTTAAATGATTTTACAAAGTATCAAACTATTTTACAAAACAACGAGTTTTCAAAATAATGTTTTAAAGTATTTTCAATTTTTAAAAAGAGTATGTCGACATACTCTATGTATGTATGTCGACATAATGACTGATTTTTTTTTTCAAAATTTAAATTTCAAAAGTGTCTTTTTGTCATATCTTTTTATGAGTGGATATGATCGTTGTTCCTCCATAAATACTTGACTTCCAAATGAATTTTTAATCATCATTTTCTTGTTCTCTCTCCTCCTTCTACTCACTCATTTTCTAAATCAAAATATACCCAAACTCTGCCGAAATTCAACCTGAATCAAATTCAATCATCATTAGTTTGATTCTCCTTCATCTACTCTCTGATTTCTCTCATCTCTTTCACCCAAACCAATATCAAAGTGCCATTCAAGAGTTATAGGATCAACTGTAATCAAGATCGAAGATCTAAGTCTGTAAAACTCTATCAAATGATACTACTATACTTGTGGGTATGATTGTAGTCCGTAAAATCAATTGGGCGTGCTTAGTAGCCCGTTAATCTAGTGGGTGTGCTTGTAGCACAGAAATCAAGTAACTCTACCCAAAGTTTGGGAATCTAGAGAGTGTGTCTCGTAGCCTTGAATTCGAGATTTTATTTGCATTTACTAGTTGAAAAGAAATCCCTATAAAGAATTATGCAGGACTGGATGTAGGGTAACTCCGAACCAGTATAAAATCTTGGTGTGTTCTTTCCTTTTTACTTTTACTGCATTAGTTTTAACTGTACTTTGATTCTATGATTGTTAATTACATCATTCCAAGTATAATCTTAAAGAATTTGAATTTTTTTCATATAATTCATTAAACACTATTCATGCCTTTTTAGTTTTAATTTAGCCTTAAGGTCCTTATTCCGTTGATTCACGTTTGGTATCAGAGCATTGGTTTTCAAAGTATTCATCAACACTGGTAGTAGTATTGTTAGTAACACTGTGAATACACTTGTTAGTAACTCATTTGTCGAAGGACTATCTACTACTAGACCTCCGCTTTTTAATGGCAATAATTACACATATTAGTCATGTAGAATGAAAATTTATTTACAGTCAATAGGTTTAGACACTTGCAATATCACACTAACTGAGTACACTGAACCTAAGACTAATTTTTCATAGTGGACTGCTGACCAAAAAGCAGTTGCAAAAAGTAACTCTAAGGCTATGTATATATTATTTTGTTCACTAAATAGAAATGAATTTAATAGAGTATCTATATGTAAATCTGCATTTGAAATTTGGAGAACTTTTAAGTTACACAAGAAGGCACAATTAAGGTTAAACAGACCAAAATTTCCATGTTAACAAACCAGTTTCAATTATTCAAAATGAGTCCAAATGAGTCCATGTCTGATATGTATAGTAGATTCCAAGATATAGTACAATCACTTATTGCACTGGGTAAAAGTTTTTCTTAGGAGGATCATGTTAGAAAAATTCTCAATTCACTTACTCCTGAATGGGATTAAAAGACTCTTACAATCAAAGAGGCTAATGACATTAACACTCTAAAAATTAAAGAGTTAATTGGCAATTTAATATCTTTTGCAGCACAAATGCATTGTAGGAGAGAAAGCAAAGCGACAGAGAAGAAATCTATAGCTTTAATGTAATGACGTATAATCTGTATTCAGACAGCGACGACGATGAAGAAATTGCTTTTATGACAAGGAATTTTAGAAAATTTCTTAAGACGATGAAAAATTTCAAAAGAAATGAGAACAAAAATCCAGGAAGTGGAAGCGGAAGCGGAAATGGCATTAGATGTTACAACTGCGATGAACATGGCCATTTAAAACAAGACTATCCACGTCTCGATAAACCGAAAACTATACCAAACACTGATTCATCCAGGAAACGGAGAAGAGCCTACACTACAAAATTAGAAGATTCAAACACATCCTTAAGTGATAATGAATCAGATATAGGAATTACTGTCAATGTATAATTCAAAATAAAATGGTGAAATGGATCAGAAAAAGGTATGCTTTTAATATATCAGAAGTTTTAATTTCTGAAATGAATTTTTTTAGGTTGCTTTATTGGTTATTAGGAATATCATATAGATTAATAATAATACTAGTTGAATATTGTGTGATTATATTTTAAATTTAAATATTTTATATATTCTAATAATATAATAATAATATAGAATATATTTAAAATAATTTTCCTGTAAATAGAATAACTATAAATAGATATATATATATATATAATAAAATAAGATATAGTTAAACAAAAATAATTTTTGAGAAATTCGACATGTATGTCGACATACACCCCTAGCATATGTCGACATACTTAGGCAGATTTTGAATTTAGATATCAAATTCAAAATGAGAATTTTCCCTCCACCTTTTCACCTACGCCTATGTTCTATAAAGGTGTCCCTTGACCAGAGATCATGTCATTTGATTTTCTATTTATTATCATTATCTCTATCCATTCATTTCACTTTTAAATTTCAAAATTTCATTATCTCTCTTATCTCTTCAAAACTCTTCATCAATGGCTTCCTCAAGCACTCCTTCATCTATGAGACTTTCCAAAAATATCAAGAATTTTCTCTTCAATGATCAAGAGGCTATAAAAGACTATATTAGTTATATGAAATTTGGAAAAGTTTCTATGTAAAGATTTACAATTTTCATGTTTTTCTACTTGTGAGTTTGATTCTCTTTGTTTACAAAATGGAATTCTCAGTTTAATTGACGATCTCAAAATGATTATGTTTGCTATCCACACTTGGTCAAAACGTTTTATGCAAACTTAAAAGGAAAATTTCATGAGGGTAATGAAGGAGAAGTGTGGAGTAGTATAAAAGGAACTTTAATAGTTCTTAATTATGAACTTTTGGGTACCATCTTGAATGTTAATCAACCGAAATAGGCCTTACATATTTTAAAATTGATGACCAAAATTATGAAGTATTTCACAACATTTTTGAAGGTGATAATGGTATTGAATTCAAAAGCTAAAACTTTCGTCCAGAAGCAAGAAATTTAAACCTTATCTTACAACAAAGTATCACTCCTCGATTGGGAAATTCCAACAATCCAACTCTAAAAGTGTGCAAAGCTGTTTTTGCCATTTATGATCAATATGACATAAATTTGGCTCAAGTTATTTCAGATGAATTTTATCCTAAAAATCTTTCTAACCAAGAAAACACACTATTTCATGGTATGTATCTTACTCGAACCATCAATTACTTTGGTATTGATTTTAAAGGAGAGTAATTTGTCTCTCGTTAAGTCTTTAGTCAAGCCAATATCGCTCTTATGAAAATTCCACCCTTTTCGAGCCATATGAATCTCTTGTGGAGAAAGAGGAAAGGTTAGCTCATGAAGAGGAGGAAGAAATTAGGAAGAGGAGGCAGAGGAAGAAGAAGAAGAAGATATGGATATTGAAGAAGAAGAAAAAAGCGGAGGAGAAAACCTCCTTAGAAAGCATTGATTTTCCTCTTCGACCAACCAACAAAGATCATCTCAATAATCAAAAGATGATTGTTGAAAACTAAAAAATTCTCACGCATTCTGTTAGTAAGAAATTAACCACAATATTCAACAAAATGGACAATTTTTTTGGAAAAGTGAAACGCGAGCTTAGGATATCTTCATCATCTTCTTCATCTACATCTTTCTAGTTTACTATCTACCTAGTTGCTTATGAATATGTTGTGTTTGGTCATTTTAGTTTGAATTTGGTTTGACCTTATGCGTCTTTTCATTATTTTAGTATATGAACTTTGTAATCATCTTGTATTAATGAAAAATCTATTTCCTTGCTATTATACATTATTTATCATCTCTGGAAAACATACAAGTACAAACGTATAAGTAAATACATTAGAATATCAAAACAAAATTATTTTTGAAAATTTCTTTATAAACGTTGACATACAATGGTAATTTTTCAATCTTTTTAATTTTGAAAATTAAATAGACAGCAAGTGTCTATTCATTTCCAATGAATTTTCACCTGTTTAAATACTTGTTAAGACGAAAGAATCATTTGTTTCAAGTCTCTTTCTTCTTCCCTTTCATTCCTAAACTTTAAAAAAAATTAATGGCTTCCCCTATCCACTAACTAATCGAAAACCTCGAATAAACTCTTGCATCATTCAAGAACATTCTTTCTTTCATCCTAAGAAACCAGAGGCACTTAGAATTGATTCAAATGCAGATGATCAAGAAGTAATAAAGGCATTTCAATGTGATTCGTTGGATGATTTCTACTTTGAACAAAGAAGAACCGACCACCAATCTAGAGTGTACCATCTACAAAGATGATGAATATTGGGATGCTATCAAAGCGGTCCAATTTTTGGCGCTGATGGATGAGTTAAAGTTCCTCGAAATGTCTAGTTTAAATAGGTTTAATTATATATAAATAATAATACCTGATTTGTTTTGGATTTGATTGGTTTGATTTGTGAGGATTTGTTTGAATGGTGTGTGACATTAACTTTGTTAGATTAGATGAATATTTAGATTAATTATGATTATTTCATGATTATCTAATTTTACATATAACTTATTGCTTTTATACAATCATTCTCATCATCATTATATATAATTCTTATATATATATATCAATTAGTATTTTATTTAGGGGGAGTTAGAGTTACAACTAGAAAAGAGTTATAGTTTTAGGTGGTTATTTTTGTTAATGACAAAGGGGAGAAATATATATAGAACCTAGAAGGAGTTATATTATATTTTATATACAGAGTTGTCATTATCAAAAAAAGGGAGATTGTTAGTACCATAGGTATTGGTTTTGATGATAACAATTGTAGGACATTATATAAAATATAGATACTAATGTTTTGTCAATTTATATATAGTATACAATGCATGATATTAGACAAGTGTTGATTAAGAAGATTGTATAGTATGAAGAGTGGATTCAAGATGCTGATATAGAGTTTCAAGAGTTGGAGAATGAAGACTCTAGAGTATTGAAGTGTTCAAGGTTTCAAGATATTTCAAATAAGTTATAGAGTCATAGAATTTATGTTAAAACCTTAGTAGCACTTTCCTAATCTCTCTCTCCTTCTCTAATTTTGTTTTAAATTATTTTTGAAATATCCTGGTTTTAAAATAATCTTTTCAAAATATTTCTCAAAATGATTTTCAATCTCTTATACTTATAAAGATATCATTTTAGTGTTTTTAAGTTTATATATATTGAATTTATGTTTGTACTTTAATAAGTTAAAATTATATTGATTTTATATAAATATATTATTTACATTATATTAAAATTTTCAAAATTATTACATAAAGTTTTATTAAGTTTTATTATGGTTAAAATATATAAAAACTATGCTTAAATGATTTTACAAAGTATCAAACTATTTTACAAAACAACGTGTTTTCAAAATAATGTTTTAAAGTATTTTAAATTTTTAAAAAGTTTATGTTGACATACTCTACGTATGTATGTTGACATAGTGGCCAATTTTATTTTCAAAATTTAAATTTCAAAAAAAATGTTTTTTCATCGTATCTCTTCACGAATAGATATGACCATTGCTCCTCTATAAATACTGGACTTCCAAATGAACATTTTAATCATCATTTTCTTATTCATCTCTCCTCCTTCCACTCTCTCATTTTCTAGATCTAAATATACCCAAACTCTACCGAAATTCTACTAGAATCAAATTCAATCGTCACTAGTTTGATTCTCCTTCATCTGCTCTCCGATTTCTCTCATTACTCTCACTTAAACCAAGATCAAAGTTCTATTCAAGAGTTATATGATTAATTGTAATCAAGATTGAAGACCTGAGTCCGTAAAACTCTATCAAATCATACTGCTATACTTATCGGTGTAATTGTAGCCCGTGAAATCAATTAGGTGTGTTTAGTAGCCCGTAAATCTAGTGCGTATGCTTATAGCCCAGAAATCAAGTGACCCTACCTAGAGGTCGAGATTCTGGAGGGTGTGTTTCATAGCCTTGAAATCAAGATTGTATTTACATTTACTAGTTGAAAAGTAATCCGTACAATGATTTGTGCGGGAATGGATGTATGTAAATCTGAACTAGTATAAAATCCTGATGTGTTCTTTATTTTTACTTTTACTGCATTTACTTTTATTTTCACATTGATTCTATGATTGTTAATTACATCATTCCAAGTAGAATCTTAAAGATTTGAAACATATTCATATAATTCATTAAACACTATTCATCTCCCCTCTAGTGTAAATTTAGCCTTAAGATCCCTTTTCTGTTGATTCACAGGCATCCCATACTACCTGGTGAAATTCGAGTATTCGCTAATGGGCTAGTAACTTCCACTCAATTATTATATTCAATGAGTTCTACTATGTTCAACGAAGCATTACTTGAAAGGATTAAACCCTATCAATTACAGTAAGTTGATTATTAGTATTCCTCAAATTATAGAATTAAGGTTCTCAAAACATTTTGTTTTTTTAAATCTTCCCCAAGCCCAAAAGTCGCACAAAGTTGCCAAAATAATATATAAATAACCAAGTGTTAAATCCAATAAAAAACTGATAAGAGTTTATGGTTTTGAAAATAAATAATATAACTTAACATATAGAAAATGATTTCTAAAACCCTTCATTTATATAATTACTTTCAAACTATACATTTTAGAAATTCCATAATTCAATTATTTCTCGACTATATATATATCCTTAGATAAATAATCCATAATTCCAATTTCTATATCAAAAATACTTTTTAATATATAGCTATTTCAAATCCCTATTTAAAAATCAATAGTTCATAAATCTTACTGCAAAAACTCTATATATATATATATATATATATCTGTGTGTGTCCATTTATTTTTATAAAAGCACAAATATTTATATTTCCATACCCATATAGGTATTAAAACATTCGAATAGAAAAACCTAGTTTATACTTCAAATCATTATTATTATATAAATAATAAATAATTATATTTATACTTTCAAATATTCTTTATGAAAGTAATAATTTTATACTTAAAAAATATTTAGAGAAAACGGTTCCGTTCGAAAATCAGCCTTCTGAAAACTAGAGATGAAACTGTACGACAAAAATTGTATTATACCATGGACCCAAGAACAATTCTGTGGTATTAAAACTTCAAGCTGAATTCAAAAATTCCTAAATCGAAATCTGAAAATAACATTGAAATCGACATGAAATACCACATCAAAAATAAGCAAATATAAAGTAGAATACATAGGGACAGACGGACGAACGAGTGAGCGGGCATGAAGAAGAGGCCAAATGGCGTGACCCGGGTCTCAGCCCATGTCATGATCGATGCACCGGTATGGTGGGACCACTCCACTAGTTGCAACGCCTGGGCAGAGCCCCTAGCGATGCCGACGGCCTTCCGTCGGTCCGTTGATGCTTGTTTCTATGACGTTGATCAGTTTGACTTCGAGAGCACTGGTTCGGCAAGCATGCAAGCATAGAAACAACTACAAATTGATGATTCAAGGGATCATATGACTAGGGTTTTCTACAAGTAGAGAATAATATAGTAAGAGATGTAAATAATACCAGAAATCGAGATCAATTCCACACTAAATTCATCAAACAAACATATGCAACCAATATATTTCAGAGATAGATTGTGTGAGTGTATTAACTCACCTTGTTCTTCTAATTAAGCAGCTAATTGAAACCATAACACTCTAGACTTTTTTAATTCATCAAGGCCTTGAATCAATATTTCAAATAAAACACAACAGGGATCACTACACACTCAAAATAGAAATAGATGGATTTAGATGATAGATTAGAGCTGAAATAACGCATCTTTATTTTTATTAGCCTCTAAAATGATTTGATTTGCAATAGAATTTAATAAGATTAGGGAAATGATTTCTAGGTTTTCAAGAGGAAGCTGCTTTCTATTTTGAACTTAGAAATGAACGTGCTGAAGTTTTGCTAAGGAGAACTTTTCTTTAACTAAATGGGCTTGGGTAATTCAGCAAACCCAATAAGAAGAATGTTATAATTTTATTTTATTTTCTCTTTATAAAATACCAATTTACACTACAAACAATGTTTTATTTAATACACAATGATTTCCCAAAATTTACCAAAATCCATCACAGGTTAAAATCCTCATTTCTATTAATATTGAGATATTTTATAAAATTAAATATAACCTTTGAGAATAAAAGCTATTCTTGTTATTTTTAATAAAATTGCTACTAATTATAAAAATCTCTATTTTAAACAATAATTCTAGATATTGACATTTGATTAAATTTACAATACTTATTGAAATAATTTGAGACAAAAATAATTTATAACAAATCTCCAATTATAATAAATAAGTGAATAGAACTTTATAATTTATATTTTGAATTGAAAATTATTTCCATAAATTTGATTATCACATTTTCTAAAATTATTCTTATATTATCAAATATAAAAATCAAGTTTCACAAAAGGATATTCATTGAATTTCCAATTTATTTAATCCCAAATCCATTTTACTTTGGAAATTACAACTAATAAAATTCCCAATTTTATCTTAAGATTAATTAAAATAACCCAAATCATATTTTTATATTTAATTTTAGGTAATCTCGACCAAGATTGTTTGATGTATTGTCAAATTAATAAATCAAGTTATTAATAAAATGTATCCCTTAATAGTTTCCCTTTTCTTCTTCTTCCCCTCCTCTTCTTTAATATTTTGTATTTTGTTTTATTTCGGTAATTTCAACATGATATCAGAGCTATGCTCCAATTTCAACAAGTTGCTACTGCACAGTAGCATTTTACAACTACAAAACTGTTAATTCGTAATTTTTATCAATTTACACTTTGTATTTTTTCCTCAAGTTAAAGTTTAGAATTAAAAAGTGTTATGCATTTCTATGCATCATACACTATATTTGGAAGATAAATAATTTAAAATGATACCATACGGTATCATTTTACTACGTACTACACTAAAATAGTTTAGAAACTTTCAGAGCAAGAGCATTACCCTTAGCATTTCTTCCTCCTCCTTTAGTATGTTTCTTTTGCTATCGATTTCTTCATTTTGTTGTTTATTCTTTTCACTTCACTATTTTCTACCTTTTGTTATTTTTCTTCACGGTTATCCACTTTTGTTTCTTTTTTTCTCGTTTGCAAATTTGGATCTCCTTTGCCATTTCACTTTAGATCTTATGTTTGGTGAAGGAATTGTCGGGTTTACCATTATAGATTATGGCGATGAACTAAGGTTTTACATTTTAGGCAATATTGTTAAAGAAGATTATCATGTTTGTACTATTTTTATTTTGGTTATTAGAACCCTAGTTTTATTTTTCATTTGAAAATTATAGTGTATAAGAAATGGAAATGAAAATGGAAAACCGTTCACTTTGATCATGAAAGTAGAAAAGTTGGCAGTATTTGTGACAGGGAAAATTAGACGCATGGCAGAAACATGAATAGCTTTAACGTTTTAAAGATATTAATTTATAGGTCATTTGTACATGTAACTTATTAGTGATAATAATAAAAAAAAATGCTACTGCATAGTATTAATTTTGGTTAACATTGTTTTTTAATCAATATATAACAAAAATTACTACTACATCGTATCAGCAAATTTTAAAACAAAGTTAATATGCTCCAACAAATTGCAGCAAAGTAATGTTATATATATATATATAGATTTTTCATAATAAATTCCTAATGGAATATTATCAAGACACATTATGCACTAAACATTCGTTCAACTAAATAATTTTGGAAGTGGTAAACATGGCATTATCACACAATAGACGGTAAATTAAACAATAATAAATAGTACACATTCACATAGTGGTACTAAGTAAACAATATTTGTCTATAGACGGAAAAACACTAAAAGAATTGACAGTATATTTTCACAACATATTGTTTTCGAATAAAAGACTTTTGAACTTGAATTTCTTGGTTACAAGTACTTTTATACTATCACCAAATACTTCATCAATAGCTCATTCAATATCTTCACTTTATTCTTTACTTGAGAAGAATTTTGATAAGTTCCAATTGTTTTCTTCATCATTGAGTATATTCTTAATCTAAACTCTAGCATTTTTCCCCAACTGTAATGGAATATTTTTTGTTATGTTCAATGATATTATAAACACCATAAGAAAGATACCACAATCATTCCCATTTGAAATATAATGTTCTTATTAGTTAACACAAAAAATTATAAAATTATTGTACTATGTAGTAGTAGTTTGTAATAATTATAGGCGATTTATAATAAATGATATTGTGCAGTGTTATTTTATTGACAAACATAGTGAAATTGAAAACATCTACTAAGTTTCTAAGTAGATATTGTTAGAATCCTGTTTTTATATTTTAATGATGACAACTATATCTATGTGTATATCTAGTATACAATACTATGAAGGTATAACGAGCTATTGAATCAGAGGACCAAGGAGAGAGCATGATGGATCGTCTACATTTCATGAGCTACAAAAATATGGATCATCAAGTCAAATGTTTATTTGGTCCTGTGTACACTTGTCAAATCTCCTTGGTAGTTCATATGGACACACACACATCTACATACAAATGTTTTTAATTATCAAAGAGTTTAAAAAAATTTGAAAAGCTATTTTTACACAGTTCAATCGACTGAGATTATTTCAGCTAACTGAAGGCAGTCGACTGAAAATTATCACAGTCGGTTGAATTCTTATGTTTTATCATACAAACTTGATTTTGCAATTTTCCACGTAATTCAATGTTGTTATTTAGTAGACTGACTTTTTAAACTCAGTCGACTGTTTACCTTGTAACGGCTATTTTTTGAAGTTCATCTTCAATAGTTGCGATCATTCATGAGCATCTCTGTGAATGGTAATGGTTTCCATTGAACAATTACAACTATTCGACCTGACTCTTTGATACCTATGTATAAAGATCAACATCAGAAATCATTTTTAACTTTCTCAATCTATCTTTCTTGTTCTCTATCTTCTTGAGCATACTTACAACTCTATTGCGTTCAAATTCAATTCTTTAATCAAGAATCATCTGATTTACTTCCATAATCACAAAGCATGCATCTTGAATCATTAAAGAGATTATAGGAAGATTTGTGGATTCAGTCAAAATCTGTGTTGTGAGAGCACCAGCTTGTCATTTCAGAAACTCTACTGTATTGCTTGTTCCACTAGGTGAAGTGAGGGTATTTGGTTAAAGGAAATTCTGAAGGGGGCTTTAGGACTGGATGTAGGACAGGAGGTGCGAACCAGTATAAAATCCTGGTGTGATTGCTTTTATTTACTGTACTTTACAATACTCTGCTAGTTAGTACTACTTAGTTTAGACTATATACTTGGACATACATATAAGCCATATTATATAAGTTTTGTGTGCACTTTCATTTGGTATCAGAGCAAGGTTATTTCAAATTACCATAAGAAAGTATTTGAATAATCATTAGAACATGACAAGCACTTTTCTAGAGGGTCATTTAACAACACATCCTCCACTATTCACCGGATCTAACTATGGTTACTAGTCTACACATATGAAAATCTTTATGGAAGCTAACGGTCTTGAAATCTGGCAAGCTACTCAAACTAAGTATATGAGTACTTGGACAGATGATCAAAAGGCTGTTGTGACCAACAATGCTAATGCTATAAATGTCTTATTTTGTTCACTTGATAAAAATGAGTTCTTAAGAGTAACGCTTTGTAAAAATACATATGATATTTGGCGTACACTATAAGTCACTTATGAAGGCACGAATAAAGTAAAATAAACCAAAATAGCTATTTTGCAGAATCAGTTTTCATCATTCAAAATGAAAGCAAATGAGACGATCATAAACTTGTATGTTAGATTTCTAACTATTCAATGCGATCTCATGGCACTAGGAGTCACTTTTATAGACTTTGGTATAATCACATGTATTTTGTTGAGTGGGAAAGAAATATATTAGGTGTTGAAGAAGCTATCGATCTTTCTCAACTCAAAGTTGAAGAATTAATATGAAATTTGATGTCGTACAAAGCTACCTTGCACGTAAGGAAAGAGCAAAATCAAGAGAAAAAGAGTATAACTGTAACAACCCGCATATTTATCGATTTTTATATTTAAATATTTCATCGTATGTCGGATTATTGTCCGAAAAGTTACTTTTTGCAAACAGTCGAATTGGGACTCGAGACCCCTTCCATTGAGTTCAAAATGCCGTTTGCAACCTTTTTGAGTTTAAACATTGATATGTTTGGAGCTAGTCAAAATTTGACCATTTTCACTTTGGGTTGGGTTTGGGTTCAGCCCACTTGTTCAAATCTGGTTATATCGACCCAACCACTCCCCACTTATCTTCATTCATTTCATTTTCCTTATACATTCAAGCTACAACTGAAAATGATGGAGAGGAATGGGAAATTGAAAACTCCAAGCCCTTCATTAGCAAATCCAACTTCTAGCTCCAAATTCAAGTGAACCCATTGGTAAGCATCTCCTTCTTCTTCTCCAACTCTTTCTCCTTCCAATTTCAGAAATTCCTAAACCTAACTTTGGGAATGTTCTTATTTTAAGCTTTGAATTCAAGGTTGTTGAGTTGGAATTGAAGTGTAATTGCTCTTGCCATTGCTCCAAAGCTTCTTCTTCATTTGTTTGGGTTCAAAGGTGAGATTTTTATCTCACATCTATGTCTATATCTATCTTCGATTGTTGGGTATGAATTCCTAACACTTATCTATGTGCATTTGCTTTTGGTTTGGATTGAATTGGTGAATATTCCAAATTTTGGTATTTTGAAGTCAAAAATTTATGAAAACTCTAGTATGGGTGTTTTGACATGTTGTTTTGGGTGAATTGAAGAGCCTTTAGGGCTGGGTTGTCGCTTGGCATAAACCCCTTGTTGCCGTTGCTCATTCAATCGCTCCGAATCCGAGAAGTTGTGTAGGTTTGCCCATTTAAGGGCTTTGCAAATTCTGTCCCGCTACAGGCGACAGACGTCTGTGGATTATCCACAGACGTCTGTGGCTTCAAGGAAAATGTTTCCCGAAATAGGTGACAGACGTCTGTGGATTATCCACAGACATCTGTGGCTTCAGGGAAATGTTTTCCCAAAACAGGCGATAGACGTCTGTGGGTTTCCCACAGACGTCTGTGGCTGTTGATTTCTGGATATTAGCCTATTTTTATGTGGATTTTCAAATTTATCGATTTTTGATTATCCATATAGTTATTGTCGATTAATATCAACTTTGATGATTTCTTTTTTGGATTTTTGGTGTTTCTATTTGATCGATTTGATATCGATTTCCATGGTTTGATTCACGTTATCGAAATGTGAATTTTTGTGATTGATTGTTTCTACAATCATTTTGTGATTTGTCACTTTAAAATATAAAGGTTTTCTATACTAGTAGTAAATATTCAAACTCTTTTACAAAGATAATTTCAACTCTATTTTTAAACATAAAGCTTGTTTTTCCTAAAACCGTTTTCTAATCTATTAGTATATACAAGCCTTTACTTCACTCGGATGAGAAATCGAATTAAACGACTTAGTAAAACGAGTGGTATGAAACGCTCGCGTTCACTTCGTCAGTTAGCTCTTGGACTTGTTCGATTGAACCCTTTTGTGACAATTTCTAGTGAAGACTTACAACTTGTTCGTAAATATTTAAGTTAAGCAAGTGGTTATGGGACATGAAGCTAAACTCATATATTTACTAGCTTGGTGTGATTGACACTTCCTAATGATCATGACGATCATTTTTGTGATTTAGACTGGCGATTGAGCGATGTCTCTTTGTCTGCGAGGGAGACTAGACCTCGCTTTTGTGATGTTTCGCCATCACATATATGGGGTAGCACCTCATGGTCTTTGGGCCATTTCTGTGTGGAAATTTAATGGATAGCATCCATGAGATAGCTTCTCATTTATGTGTTTTACGTGTTGGCGAGTTTGTAAACTCCCGTTCATGTGTTAGGCCTTCCCCCTTTTTATGTGTTTTCTGGATTTCTAGTGTTGATTTCTATAATTTGTGCTTCACCAATTTTACTTGATTTTCATTGATATGATATCAGTTTTTGTGCATTGGTGAATTTATGTGTTATTGACTTGTTATGAATACAAGTTTAGGGTATGATACCCTATTTTATCTTTGAGAAGATTCTTGTGATATTGATTAATCTCTTATTGATTATCATTTACATACTTATAGTAGTATGCCATTATAGTTATTACATGTTCATGCCATGTCTATTATTCTACACCATGTTACCTGATATTTATAGCTAGACTGATCCGTTTATTATTTTCTTATAAATAATACTTGGGTCAGACCGAGATGTTACAGGTGCTTCTTCTTGACTTCTCTTCAGGATTATTCTGACTTTTGGCTAACTACTTAGATTAGTAGTTTTTGGATGTACACATTTGAGATATAGACTCTATGTTGTGTACTTATTCTTTTGTATATCCCATGTTGCTATTCTTTTTGTATTATCGTGGATCTTTCTGACCACTACTCTGATGTACACTTTCATGTGTTATGTATTTATTCGTATCTTCTTCCGCCTTTGTGATATGGATGTATGTGACTGATTTATGTTATGATTATTTCTATGTTTGTTTCCGAAGATTATATATAGCCACCGTGTGATAGCTTTGTGTTTTTATCGGTATGTCGGATTTCCTCCTTAAAAGATATGCATTCTATTCTATCTAACATATCGGTGCTTGCACAAAGAAGTTACATGGATGGTCGCTCCTCCACAGCCTTATTCTCCGCGCTAATTGACAGCACTACATCGTAGTGTTCTTGGTTAGCGTGGGTATAGAGGTGGGGCGTCACAGCTTGGTATCAGAGCCAAACTTCGGAACAATGTAGAATAACTTAACAAGGATCATCGTCCTGAGTCCACCTTAGGAGTTGTGTTTCAGGATTTAGTTCGAGTCTTCGAACCAATTCATCCTGTTTTCTTTATGATTCCTTGTTTCATCTATCAAGATTGCTTGATATTCATTTGGTGAATAACCTTTTTCTTCTCCTCTCTTTCTTAAAGGAGAGAATGTCTAGACCATATCGTCCTAGAGCTAGACCATCTACTGTCACTCCCCAGGATGGAGTTTTCATGACTGCTCAACAGCTTCTTGATTTAGTAAAGAATGCTCAAGTAGCTGGTCCTAATCAGGAACCTACTCATCCTAAGTCTGGATTTGCACGTCTGTGCAACGATTATACCAACTTGGGTGGGAAACCATTCAAAGGTTCCGAAACTATTATTGAAGTCCAGGCTTGGTTAAGAACATGCGATATAATCTTTTCTCGCATGAATCTTGTCGATCTTCACCGTGTTCAGGTGGCTTCCAGTATGCTCCAAGAGAGAGCATTGGATTGGTACGAACTTCTTATTTCTGAAATTAATGAAGCGGACCTCACCTGGGAGCAATTCTGGGAATGCTTCGAATTAAAATTCGTACCAGAAGCAGAGAAAGTGACATTGGCTCGGCATTTCATAGACCTTGTTCAAGGTGAATCCTCTGTGACAGATTATGTCGCATCCTTCGAGTCACTGTCCAAATATGGGGTTGAATACATCAACACCCCATTGAAGAAGAACCAGAGGTTCGTCTATGGCTTAAACAAGAATCTCAAGAAGCCATTACTTCTGAAGTTAGAAGTTCCTTTCGACCAACTTATTGATATCGCTCTTCGTCTTGAAGAGGCTGATAAGGACAGCGATGTTGAAGTGGTGACTGCCAAACCAAACTTCAACAACAAGAAAAGGCCTAATAAATTCAAAGGTCCTTATCCCAACAAAAAGGGTAAGCAAGCAACACCTGCTGCAAAAGCATTTTCCCCCAGTGATAAGAAATGCTTCAACTGTGGTGTTAAGGGCCATTTTTCGAACAAGTGTTCAAAGCCCCGCTCTTGTCGCTATTGTAAAAGTCCAGATCATTTTATGCATCAATGTCCTAAGCTCCAAGAAAAGGAGGGAACGTTAAACGTTGCTCAAGCCCCTGGCAACTCATCTCGCGGTCAAGGTATGCCTCATTCTGTCCTTGATGGCATTATTATATTCCATGATCAACCTATTAGAGTTCTCTTTGATACGGGTGCATCCCATTCTTTTATATCAAAGGAACTTGTCGATAATTTTTCTTTAAGTGTTGTTGCTTTAATGACTTCTTTGAGAATTGCGAATCCGGTTGGTGGATCCGCAACTCTTTGTTTACTTTGTAAAGACGTGGAGATTATTTTGTGTGATTTTTCTTTCCTAGCCGATTTGCATGTCATGCGCTACTTAGGCTTTGGAATGATTTTGGGTATGAATTGGCTTACTCGTTATGAAGCTCATATCCTATGTCCTGAGCGGACTATTTATCTCCGTCATCCGTAATTTGTTAATCAGATTTCTATTATTCTTAAAGATTCGGATTCCGCTTTGGTTGCATCTTTATATTCTTTAAACCCTCGTGATAATGATAATGATGATGAGGAAGATGTCATTTCTCTTATTCGCGTCGTTCGTGAATTTCCCGACATCTTTGAGCCCGTTTTAGGATTACCACCTAAGCGAGCAATCGAGTTCAAAATTAATCTTATACCTGGAGCTCAACCTATTACCCGTCCTCCTTATCGCATGTCCAATAAGGAGAATGAAGAGATGCGCAAACAACTATCCGAATTGAAGACGAAACAACTTATTCGCTCTAGTTCCTCTCCTTGGGAGCTTCAGCTATTTTCGTAAGTAAGTCCGATGGCACACTTAGTCTTTGCGTCGACTACCGCAAGCTTAATGATCTTACTATTAAGAATAAATATCCATTGCCTCGGATTGACGACCTATTTGATCAACTTAGTGGTGCTAGAGTCTTTTCACAATTGGACTTGGCTACTGGTTTCCATCAGCTTCGTATTGCAGAGGATAGTATTCCTTTGACTTCATTCCGTACACGCTATGGATCTTATGAATGGCTAGTTATGCCATTCGGTTTAACGAATGCTCTGGCTTATTTCGTTGACCTCATGAATAGAGTTTTCAAAGATTTTCTCGATCGGTTTGTTCTCATCTTTATTGATGATATTCTTGTGTATTCTAAAACCGAGGAGGAACATGAAAAGCATCTTCGGATTGTATTGGAAACTCTTAGGAGTAATCAATTAAAGGCAAAATTTTCTAAATGCCATTTTTGGCAATCTAGTGTGAAGTTTCTCGGTCATATTATTTCCGAATCTGGAATATCAATGGATCCTTCAAAGATTGAAGCGATTCAAAATTGGAAGAGACTGGAGAGCGTGAGTGAAATCCGTAGCTTTCTCGGATTGGCAGGTTATTACCGCCGTTTTATAAAAGACTTTTCTAAGATTGTCCTGCCTCTTACTGGCTTAACAAAGAAAGGTGTTAAATACATTTGGTCGGACAAATGTGAAACTTCTTTTCAGAAATTAAAAGAACTCCTTTCTGATGCTCCTATTCTTATTATCCCCGAAGGGAATCAGGACTTTGTCGTTTATACCGATGCTAGTCGCGTTGGTTTGGGTGTCGTTCTTATGCAAAAAGAACGTGTTATTGCTTATGCTTCTAGGCAATTGAAGCCGACTGAGACTAGATATGCCACACATGATTTAGAACTTGCGGCTATCGTTTTTGCCCTTCGAATTTGGCGACATTATCTTTTGGGAGAAAAGTTTATACTTTATACTGATCATAAGTCTTTGAAATATTTATTTTCTCAAAAGGAACTTAATTTGCGTCAACAGCGTTGGCTCGAATTTCTTGCCTCTTATGATCTTGACATTCTTTATACTCCCGGAAAGGGGAATCGAGTTGCCGATGCACTCAGTCGCAAGCAACAAGCGGTTGTTTCCATGATGATATCTGAATGGAACGATCTCGAAATTTTATCCACTTGTGAAATTCGAGATCGCGTTTCCGATTTATGTTCATCTCTTGTTTTATGCAGCCTTGAGGCTCGTCCTTCGCTATTAGACCGCATTCTTGAAGCTCAACAGTTGGATCCTGAATTGGCTTTGGTTGGCCAAAATCTTAAGGATAAAACCGATATTGAAGGTTTGAAAGACTTTGATATCGATTCTCGTGGCGGCATTCGAAAATTTGGTAGACTTATCGTACCAAATATTAGTGATCTTCGTAATGATATTCTTGAAGATTCACATCGTTCCAAATATTCCATTCATCCCGGTAGCAGTAAAATGTACGCGGATATGAAGCGACTTTATTACTGGGAGGGAATGAAATCTGATATCGCTAACTTTGTTAAGTGTTGCATGACTTGCCAACTTGTTAAGGCTGAACATCAAAGGCCCAGTGGGTTATTGCAACCATTGGAAATTCCAGTATGGAAGTGGGATCAAATTTCCATGGATTTTACTGATGGCCTTCCCCGTTCTCGTTCGGGTCATAATAGCTTATGGGTTATTGTTGATAGACTTACTAAATCTGTCCATTTTATTCCAGTTCGGTCGAACCAAACCGTTCCTCTTCTGGCCAAACTCTTTGTTAAAGAAATTTTTAAACTACATGGAGTTCCTTCTTCCATTGTTAGTGATCGTGATCCATTGTTTACTAGTGGATTTTGGAAGATTCTTCAAAAAGCTTTGGGAACGAAGCTTAACTTTAGCACCGCTTATCACCCCCAGTCCGATGGACAAACTGAGCGTGTGAATCAAACACTTGAAGATCTCCTTCGTGCTTGTGTTCTTGACTTTGGTGGAAGTTGGGAAGATCATATTTCACTCGTTGAATTTTCCTATAATAACAACTTCCAATCTAGTATTGGTATGGCTCCTTTCAAGGCACTCTATGGAAGGCCATGCCGATCTCCTTCTTGTTGGCTTGAGGCCGGTGAGAAGCTGGTCTTAGGTCCAGATTTTATTCGGGATTCCACAGAAAAGATTGAACTTATTCGACATATGATGAAAGAAGCCCAGAGTAGACAAAAATCCTATGCCGATAACCGAAGAAGAAGATTAGAATTTTCTGTCGGAGATCTTGTATTTATTCGTGTTTCACCCATGAAGGGTGTTGTACGCTTCAGTCGATCGGGAAAGTTAGCGCCTCGATATATTGGGCCATTTTCTATCACTGAACGTATTGGCTCCATGGCTTATCGCCTTTCATTACCAGCTCAGTTTTCTGCCATGCATGACGTGTTTCACGTTTCTCAATTACGGAAGTGCCTTCGGGATTCCGATTCTATTCTTGAGCCCGGTGTTGTGGAAGAGATTGAAGTTTCGCCTAATTTAACTTATGAGCAGCAACCTATTCGAATTATTGCTTCGGAGGTCAAACGCCTTCGAAATAAAGATGTTCCACTTGTTAAAGTTCAATGGTCCTCAAATCCTAAAGATTGCTCTTGGGAAACTAGAGAATTCATCGAGCGAACACATCCGAACTTGCTTTCTCATAATCTTTGAGGTAAACTTCTTATTTCAAATTTCTTTTGTGTTGAATATGCTTTCATGGTTGTTACTTTTAGTTCCTTTGTTCCTTATGATTGCGAGGACGCAATTTCTTTAAGGAGGGGAGTCTGTAACAACCCGCATATTTATCGATTTTTATATTTAAATATTTTATTTAAATATTTCATCGTAAGTCGGATTATTGTCCGAAAAGTTACTTTTTGCAAACAGTCGAATTGGGACTCGAGACCCCTTCCATTGAGTTCAAAATGCCGTTTGCAACATTTTTGAGTATAAACATTGATATGTTTGGAGCTAGTCAAAATTTGACCATTTTCACTTTGGGTTGGGTTTGGGTTCAGCCCACTTGTTCAAATCTGGTTATATCCACCCAACCACTCCCCACTTATCTTCATTCATTTCATTTTCCTTATACATTCAAGCTACAACTGAAAATGGTGGAGAGGAATGGGAAATTGAAAACTCCAAGCCCTAGTCTTCATTAACAAATCCAACTTCTAGCTCCAAATTCAAGTGAACCCATTGGTAAGCATCTCCTTCTTCTTCTCCAACTCTTTCTCATTCCAATTTCAGAAATTCCTAAACCTAACTTTGGGAATGTTCTTATTTTAAGCTTTGAATTCAAGGTTGTTGAGTTGGAATTGAAGTGTAATTGCTCTTGCCATTGCTCCAAAGCTTCTTCTTCATTTGTTTGGGTTCAAAGGTGAGATTTTTATCTTACATCTATGTCTATATCTATCTTCGATTGTTGGGTATGAATTCCTAACACTTATCTATGTGCATTTGCTTTTGGTTTGGATTGAATTGGTGAATATTCCAAATTTTGGTAATTTGAAGTCAAAAATTTATGAAAACCCTAGTATGGGTGTTTTGACATGTTGTTTTGGGTGAATTGAAGAGCCTTTAGGGCTGGGTTGTCGCTTGGCATAAATCCCTTGTTTCCGTTGCTCATTCAATCGCTCCGAATCCGAGAAGTTGTGTAGGTTTGCCCATTTAAGGGCTTTGCAAATTCTGTCCCGCTACAGGCGACAGACGTCTGTGGATTATCCACAGACGTCTGTGGCTTCAGGGAAAATGTTTCCCGAAATAGGTGACAGACGTCTATGGATTATCCACAGATGTCTGTGGCTTCAGGGAAATGTTTTCCCGAAACAGGTGACAAACGTCTGTGGGTTTCCCACAGACGTGTGGCTGTTGATTTCTGGATATTAGCCTATTTTTATGTGGATTTTCAAATTTATCGATTTTTGATTATCCATATAGTTATTGTCGATTAATATCAACTTTGATGATTTCTTTTCTGGATTTTTGGTGTTTCTATTTGATCGATTTGATATCGATTTCCATGGTTTGATTCACGTTATCGAAATGTGAATTTTTGTGATTGATTGTTTCTACAATCATTTTGTGATTTGTCACTTTAAAATATAAAGGTTTTCTATACTAGTAGTAAATATTCAAACTCTTTTACAAAGATAATTTCAACTCTATTTTTAAACATAAAGATTGTTTTTCCTAAAACCGTTTTCTAATCTGTTAGTATATACAAGCCTTTATTTCACTCGGATGAGAAATCGAATTAAACGACTTAGTAAAACGAGTGGTATGAAACGCTCGCGTTCACTTCGTCGGTTAGCTCTTGGACTTGTTCGATTGAACCCTTTTGTGACAATTTCTAGTGAAGACTTACAACTTGTTCGTAAATATTTAAGTTAAGCAAGTGGTTATGAGACATGAAGCTAAACTCATATATTTACTAGCTTGGTGTGATTGACACTTCCTAATGATCATGACGATCATTTTTGTGATTTAGACTGGCGATTGAGCGATGTCTCTTTGTCTGCGAGGGAGACTAGACCCCGCTTTTGTGATGTTTCGCCATCACATATATGGGGTAGCACCCTATGGTCTTCGGGCCATTTCTGTATGGAAATTTAATGGATAGCTTCCATGAGATAGCTTCTCATTTATGTGTTTTACGTGTTGGCGAGTTTGTAAACTCCCGTTCATGTGTTAGGCCTTCCCCCTTTTTATGTGTTTTCTGGATTTCTGGTGTTGATTTCTGGAATTTGTGCTTCACCAATTTTACTTGATTTTCATTGATATGATATCAGTTTTTGTGCATTGGTGAATTTATGTGTTATTGACTTGTTATGAATACAAGTTTAGGGTATGATACCCTATTTTATCTTTGAGAAGATTCTTGTGATATTGATTAATCTCTTATTGATTATCATTTACATACTTATAGTAGTATGCCATTATAGTTATTACATGTTCATGCCATGTCTATTATTCTACACCATGTTACTTGATATTTATAGCTAGACTGATCCGTTTATTATTTTCTTATAAATAATACTTGGGTTAGACCGAGATGTTACAGGTGCTTCTGCTTGACTTCTCTTCAGGATTATTCTGACTTTTGGCTAACTACTTAGATTAGTAGTTTTTGGATGTACACATTTGAGATATAGACTCTATGTTGTGTACTTATTCTTTTGTATAGCCCATGTTGCTATTCTTTTTGTATTATCGTGGATCTTTCTGACCACTACTCTGATGTACAGTTTCATGTGTTATGTATTTATTCATATCTTCTTCCGCCTTTGTGATATGGATGTCTGTGACTGATTTATGTTATGATTATTTCTATGTTTGTTTCCGAAGATTATATATAGCCACCGTGTGATAGCTTTGTGTTTTTATCGGTATGTCGGATTTCCTCCTTAAAAGATATGCATTCTATTCTATCTGACATATCGGTGCTTGCAGAAAGAAGTTACATGGATGGTCGCTCCTCCACAGCCTTATTCTCCGCGCTAATTGACAGCACTACATCGTAGTGTTCTTGGTTAGCGTGGGTATAGAGGTGGGGCGTCACAATAACATTCCAAGCCAATGACGATGACTCTGATTCGGGTGATGATGAGATTGTATTCATTGTAAAAAATTATAATATGTTCAAGAAGTTTACAAAGGCATGGAAACGGTGGCAATTCAAACTTATCTAACCCAACATCTATTAAGTGCTATGGGTATGACAAATTTGGCTATATGAAGAAAGACTATCCACCAATAAACAACGAGAAGAAAAAACAATTTCGAAAAGTTCAAGAAAAAGAGAGATGCATTTCAAGTTACATGGGACATTTTAGAATCATCTTCTTTAAATAATGACAGAGACAGTGATTCAGAACATGCTAACATCTATTTTACGACTAGTACTGCATAGCGAAGTCCTGAACTCTCTTATAATGAGATTTGGAAATAAGTATAGAATTAGATGGTAAACTTAGAGATCTAAAAAAATTATATAAAAAATATAGGAAAATTAAATACACCTAAACTAGAAATTGGCTTAATAAAAGATGAGAAAAGTATTCTAGAGGAGGAACTTGAAATTTCATAAAAATCTTGTGAAAACTTAACTTCTCAAAACGTAGCTCTAACCGATGAACTTAAGCCTAGCAAAACTGAGAACAATAAGCTTAGCAATGAGAATTGTGAACTAAAATCTAGTCTAAACTCAGCTTTAAGTGGAAGTTTTAAAGTGAAGTAAAAATTGGAACAAATTACTAATAATGTTTTGAAATTTAATAAACTAATGCAGAATTTAGAGAATCTAATTAAAATTTCAAAATCTGCTTGCGACAAAAAAGGACTTGGTTTCAAAGCTAAACAAATTAATAAGAAATATAGTGCTTTGTATACTAAGTTCGAGAAGTCCAATGATAATGTTAAAACAGGTAATTCAAATTCCAAAATTATGAAATTTGGATTTGAAAAACTAATAATAAATAATTAGGAAAAAATATATAGACGACTATCTAGTAAACATCATTGATAATAGTAATTATATTTCTAAAGGTCCTAAACCCACTTGGGTATAGTTTCCTTCTTCTACTAACACTTATGACCTTAATGTGGGAAGTGGGTACCAATAAATTCCTATTCTTTTGCGAGTACCCAAGAACAAAAGCTTGAATGATAGAAAATTAACGTGGCAACAAACTGGAATTCTTATATTTCCATTTTTAGTAAAAACCTTATATACACACACACACACTTTATTATATGTATTTAAAACTACAAACACAAACTACTACTTCTTAAATAATAGAACTGTTAAAAGCAATGTTAATTCCATATAATACATCATCATACATCAAAATTATCTCATCTCCCTCAGAACATACCAAATACTCTCTAAAACTCATGGGAAACTGATTCCTCCAAAGAAGAATCGGGTCCATTGATGAATTAAGGTTGATATTAAGCTTCCCAGGGTAGCATTTTTAAGTAAATATTTTCAAATGAAGTATTTATATATCTGTAATATATGTGTGTATGTCTTTAAAGTATATATATAGTATAAACAGTTGTTAAAATAGACAAATATAGGTAAACAAATAATTTAGAGTTTATATAAGTAATAAAACAAATAACAAATAACAAATAACTCAAATTTCAAATAAAAAACACCCAGGTTCAGTTTTAGTCGACTAAACATGATTCTTGGTCGACTGAACGAGGAACAAAAACAAAATCAATCAACTAAAAAACAATAAAACAGTCGACTATATACAACCCTTATCTATGTTTTCAAATCCACCCAGTTCAGTCAGCTGGAGAAAAAAATTACAGTGGATTGGGCTAGTGTAATTCAGTTGGCTAACTCAATTTTTAACAGTTGACTAAAAATTGCATTTTACTCTCGAGAAGCCACTCTGCATAGATTTAGTCGAATGAATGGTTTAGCCATTAACTGCATTGGTAGTTGCCTATTTTTAAAAAGGAAATTCATACCTTTTCACTCTTATTCTTCACTCCAACTTTTCAAATTTCAAACCCTAATTTCTCAAAATCTTTCACTAACGAATCCATGGCTCCAAAGTAGAGACTCCAGAAACTTCCAGTCTTAAAGAAAGACCCTAAAAGGTAAAAGCTCTGGCTTCCTCATCTAATCCCTTGCATCCTGAGTTTGCATCTAATAACCAAATCCTACAATGGTTGACTGGTAGCAAAATTGTGCTAAAGAACTTCAATGTGTTGAATGACAAAATAGTATTTGAAGAAACATTTTATAAGATGTCGGATTTTGAAGCATTTAGGATTGAAGCTGTAACAACCCATATTGTAACGACCCATAATTTTAACACTTTAATTTAGGATATTTCATTAATTTGAAATATTTAAACAATTGTTTTATAAGATAAATAATTCATTTTAATATTTATTTAATGATAAGAAATTTATTTTCAAGTTTTGATTACATAAATAAATAGTTTGATTAAAAACTGAAAATGTGACCAGAATTCAGATTTAGGATTTACAATAGTTTGGCAAATGGAAATAGTTTTTAAGTTGTAGCAACTTTGTTTGAACATGCACACACATGCATAAACATGCACATATACATATAAATGTGTATCACAATTAGTCAAATCAAGGCCAAATGAAATATCGAAACATACATACATATAAACTCCTTATGTATAAACAAATGTAAACTTGAAAAAGAAAACTCACCATCACTCAATCAAGAGAAGAGAAGCACATGGGGGGAGTACGTTTGGCTGAGAGTAAGGGGGTGGTTTAGCACATGGGTGATAATGATGTTGTAGATATTTTTTGTTAAAAAGTCTATAAATAGCACTTACCCCTTTTCATTTCTTGATATCAAATTCTCAAGTTCTTCTCCTTCTTACAAGCTTATTAATTGCATGCATCACCTCCACTATTTCTCTAAAATATTTCTCCATTATAGTGAAGCTTTGCTAAAAATATATACAAAATATACCATCTTAGTTCAAGTTCAAAGTAGAGATCTACATCCACTTCTCTATCTTGTCTGTGCTCATCTAGGGCTACCATCACCTCGTCGAGCACCTCCTCATATTCACTTATAGGCTATGACCATCCCTATAGACGCCGAGCTTCTTGGGCTTTGAACCTAGAAAGAAAAAGCGTTAAAAGTTAGGAAACGGATCGCTATATTTGCGAGAACAACTCCGTACCTTTTACTAATAATTTCTATGATGATATGATATGTTTATATGCTTGTTATGTTGCTTGATCATCATATTTTGGATATTAATTATATGTTTGCTTGATATGAAAATGATTCATGGTAAAATACACGTTGAATTTACACAAAGGAATCACTTATCTTTATAATTTATAATGGTATATACAACATTGTTAACCTCTTTAAAAATGGATAAAAATGGTTTAAAATAGTTAAAAAAAATTATAAACATTAAAACTCATTTCGACAAAGTTTGAAAAAGATTTGAAAATGGAGTCAAAATAAGCGCGTCATGTACCGGTTGTTCATGATTACACACCGTAAAAAATTAAATCTATTTATAGAATGGAATATGAGTTGGAATTCTGTGGAATAAGAATTTTCCCGACTTTTATAACAATAGTTTACAAAAAATTGAGTTTTCATTTAATCAAGTTCGAGATATATCCAAACCAAGTTTTTGAAATAGTCGTGTTTTGGCAGTTCGTAAACCATGATTTTCAACCTTTTAAAATTTGTTATTTTAAATCTTTAAAAATATGAAATAAATTCCATAATTATGTTAAAATGTTTCAAAAGAGTTTTGAGTTATAAAAATGGGCATAAATATAAAATGGAATAAGTATTTTGATCAACAAAGCTTCAAAATCACTATTCACCAGCAATTTAACAACTGAATTTGGAAATTTTTGAATAAATTATTTAAACTTTCATTTCTCTTCCCAAATATTTTGGAAATATTATCCAAATAACCATACAAGTGTTTTAAAAGTTTAGAGCCAATCAAATAACTTGACCGCCTTATGGGTGACAAAGAGGTAGTCTCTAGGCTGAAGTTTGGGAAACCAGTTGCTTGATCAACTATTCGGACTGGCCCGATGGAGAGGATAGTTAATTTAATTTACTCGAATCGTATTTTCTTAAGATAAAAGAAAAGAGACTTGGAATTTTCCATAAATTTAAATGATTTCAAATAAGATTTTGATGGTAAAGAGAACGTTCTAGTTAAACTCTGCATTAAATTTCGAGGAGGGGACCCATACTATCCGTGTGAATTTAAAAGGTGATTTCACCGTTATATGACGAATAGTACAGATGAATATGGAAATTAGTATTGAGTATAATTATTCTAAAATCTATGAATCTTTTTTCTCAGTACTAATTGGTTTGGATATACAGTAAACCATGACTTAAATAATATTTTTTTAATCCATTAAAAAGATATGTATTGGAAATAAGTAATCTCCATTAAGACTGAAATTATAGAAGATGGAAATATTTTTCCTACGTAATTTAAAGGAAATGATTTGGTATTTTCAAAGTTAAAAAGAGGTTTAATAAATCTGTATATACCAAGAAGAAATGGTTTAAAATATATATCTAAAGATATTTTATTGGATATAAAGATATTAATTGATCGAATGATGATCACCAATCACCAATCACCCACATACTTAACATCTTTTCTATCGATAATTGGTTTAGAGAGACGGGGATCATATTTGGATGATTCCTATCCAAAAATCACTTTAAACCAATATACTTATTCGAAAGTGAAGACATATTGAAGACAATGATTTTGAAATCTTCAATGCAAGGACTACCCGCTACTAATCCTAGGGATGATTCCCAAACAGGATGCAGTAGGAGTACTTTCGGTTTGTCCTGTTCCTGGACAACTTGTATGAAAGAATGTCCGACATTACATTTCTAAGACCATGTATATTGGTTTTTACAAATGTACATCTGTTTTGTGGTGTTGGAGGTAACCCCTCTTATACTTAACACCCTTCCTTGAGTCGTATGAACTCGAGGGTTGTACTTTTATGGAAACCAATAAGTGTGTCATTGGAAATGGAAATGTGACATTCAAAGTTGGATTTTTTATGTGAAAGGTAAAATGTTACCTCCAGCCTCACATATCGGTAATGGCAAAAACAAGGTAGATGTAACAGGGTTGTGTGGGTCGCACCTATTAAGATATGACCATCACCTTTCTAGATTTCCCTCTATATTTCGGGTTTATTGTGTATTCTTTGGGATCCCATGGATAGTTCGGGAACGACCGAGGTGATGGGATATTAGGTACTATCTATGGTAGAGTTAGGCCGGTTCTGTGTTGGTAGAGTGCAGCATGACCGTGCCTCGGTACATTCCTCTAGAGATGTACTGTCGGAAGGTAGTCCCTTAGCTTATCATTGTTGGAAATCCACTCTCTACTACATACCTTTACGAACTTAGTTGTATAAAAATTTTGACTATTTTAATATGTTATTTGAAAAGTGCTTTCAAATTATGTCATTAGGAATAATATCTCTGATTTGGCATATAAAGGTTTTGGTCTTTATTAGAAAAAAACCGGTTCGTGTTTATGTGTGACGTGGTCTAGTAAGATATCTTTTATTTTTAAGAGGTATCCGTTCTTTTGAATTTTCTCACATCAGTCCCATGACTGATCCGGAATTTATATCTTTTCCCTTAAACTCTTAGGAGCCTTGATTTTCGAGGAGCCAAATAGTCAGATCTAGCTTCGAGCATTTTGGAAGGAGCCTGGAGCAGAAGATTCCTCTATTGATAGTTATCTCTCTTTATTTTCGCTGTATTACATATAAGTATGTACCAGCACCTATGTGTGGATATGCAGTTATAACTGTCCCTCGTTGGGTTAGTACTTGTCATGACTTTAATGTATCACTTTGGGAGTAATTATATATACTATCTTCATGTATAATTATAAGTTATCCAATATGATGTGAGAATCTAGAGTTTCTATCTTCTATCTTTATTTTCTTTTACCCTTGATCATCCTCCTTTTTGGCACCTAAATTTGCAGCTCGTGAATGTTGTGGATGTATTAGTGTCGACTTTCGAGGGTCGAAGAGACAGGTCATCACACTTGGTATCAGAGCTTAGGTTAAGCTAACACCTAAGCCTTGATGCGGTTGACTCATTAAGATAGCGTTAGTGATACCCTAAAATGAGTTTAGTTAATAAGAGCGTGTATTTGAAATTCTTATCCGAATAAATATATTCGAGTTATTTTATACCCATCCCATAAGATAATCTCATATATGTATTCTAAATTGATACTATACTATGTTCAGATGGTAGGAAATGAGTAATCGAAGAGGATGTAGAGAGGGAAATAACAGCACAACGATCACCAATGGTCGAACTCCAAATGCTGCGGTAGTTGAAGAAGTAGTAGTTCCTATGCAACCTCAGGTTAACTTTGTTGCACTATGTAAAGATTATACCAGCTTGGGAGGAAAGCCATTTAAGGGCAAGAATCTATTTTTGAAGTTCAAGCGTGGCTTCAATCATGTGAGAAAATCTTTAAAGGATTAAATAGCGATGATGATTGAAAAAGGTTCTTAGCCTCCTGGCAATTGAAGGATGGGGCCTTAGCTTGGTGGGAGTCCATTACTCTTAATGAATCAGAAGATAATTTCTCTTGGGAAAGTTTTAAAGAAGTTTTTAAAGAACAATACATGCCCGCTGCTAGAAAGTCCTGCCTTTATAGAAGTTTTATAGCTCTGAAGCAAAGAGAAATGTCCATGGAAGAATATTTGAGCAAGTTTAATGAATTATCTCGCATTAGGTCTGGACTGGTAGATACTCCCCTGAAGAAAAATGAGATGTTTATTACTGGAATGAAGGAGCAGTATCAGGATAGGATGACCACTCATGTGGAAGGAACCTTTGTAGATCTGGTGGATATGGGTTTTCGTTATGAAGTTTTAGGCAAAAAAAGAATCCGGTAGCAGTTTAAGGGAACAACAACAATAAGAGTAATGAGCCCTGGTAAGGCAAGATCAGTAGAGGATCTCAGGAGAATTGGTTTAAGAATGTAGAGTGTTTTAACTGTGGAAAGCGGGGCCATCTTTCAAGGTTCTGTAGGAATCCCAAAATTAAAAAACAGCAACAGGGTCCCATCTCTCATATAGTTTCAAAAAGTACCCGCCACAACTTCCATCAGCCCAGACACTGGAAAAATGGTTGCCTACTAATGAAAAAAGGAGAGCAGGTTAAGTTTTGTGTTATCAAGGATGAGCTTTCAACCTTTAAAGATGTAAAGGGCAAGAGAGCTTTAGAAGGTAATATATGCGTTAATGAGAATTTAGTTAAGTATTGTTTGATACTGGAGCTTTCCATAGCTTTATTGCTAAAGGATTGGTTGATGGATTAAAACTGATTACAAAAATAGTAGACACCCCTATTTGTGTGTCTAATCCCAAAGGCGGTACAACTAATCTTTGTATGATTTATGAAAACGTCCGAGTTACCCACTTTTCCCATAATTTTTCATGCGACCTATTTATCCTTGACTTTATTAGATTCGAAATTTTACTTGATATGGTTATCTAAGAATAAAGTTGTTCTTGATTGTGTTAAGAGGACAATTGTGAAGACCAGTTTCTTCGATTCCCAGAAATTGACACTAATACATCCTCGGTATACACATGCCGTAAATCCAAGTGCCAGAGAAGCGGATTCTCAAGGGTAAGAAAGAAAACTAAGACTTAGCAGAATCTCACATATGTTATTTTCAAATAATACTTTATAGCGGAAATTAAAATACATTTATCAGAGTTATCTGTCCTTACAAAGGCGGGATACAATACTGCACAAGTGTGGTGGAAATAGATAAAATTCTTCAGTAAGTCTTCCGACTCCATGCTTCGAGCTCCATCCAGCTTTCTTCTAAACTAAACCTGACTACTAGGCTGCTCGAGGAAAATTAGGGCACCTAGAGTTTAAGGAAAGGGAAACTAAACTTCAGGTTAGTCATGGGACAAGTGTGAGAACTCAAAATATGCATTTTGAAAACAAAAAGGTATCTTATACGACCACACAACACATAAACACGGATCGGGTTTTTACCTTATGATAACCAAATCATTCTTATGTAAAAATACTTGATATTATTTTTAATGACATATCTTTGAAATCATTTGCAAGTAAACTTATTAATCTTAGCCGAAATTGTTACCATTATTAAATTCCAACAATACTAGCCACAAATGCGGGTTCTACAAACAAACTGGCAGGCACTTATTGGAGAATGGATTCCATACAAATGACCAGGTGAAGGGACTACCTTCCAGTAGTACATCTCTAGAAGAATGTACCGAGGTCAACAGAACATATGCACCTCTACCAACACAAGACCGGCCTAACTTTCTCACTAGATAGTACCAAATATGTCATCACCCCAGTCATTACCGAACAATCCAAGCACTCGATTACCATACACCACAATAATTTACATCTCGAATGTCATAGCGGGAAGAAATATATCTAGAAGGGAATGATCGTACCCTAATGGTAGCAAACCACATAGCCTTGCCGCATCCACTCGGTTTCGGTCATTTTCGGGTGTGAGGCTTGAGGTAATGATTACCTTTATCATAGCACATCGTCTTTCTTTGAATGCCACACTGCCATTCCATCGATCCATGTTGACTTCCAAAAACATACAACCTCTGAGCTCATACGTCTCAGAGAAGGGTGTTAAGCTAAGATAAGTTGCCTTCTCCGCCACCAAACAGATGTATGTTTATAAAAGTCAACGATGAAATCTCAAGAATGCAATATTAGACATCCATCCATAAAAGTTCATTCTGGGACTGAATGAAACCGAAGGCACCCTCCTACCACATCTTGTCCGGAATTAACCCTAGGATTAGAAGCGAGAAGTCCTTGCGACCTAAAGAATTTTAAAAACGAAAGGACCACTGCTGCTTTAGTATTTAGGAGCTAACCAGAATTATCAACAAGCAATCCTTTCATCTCGAAAATCCCTGGTCTTCATTCTTTGTTCTCTCTATCAGGACTTTATCTTTTGAACATATACATTGGTTCGAAGTGGTTTTCGGATAGGGATTTCCATAGATCCGGCCCCAGTTCCTTCGAATCCAATAATCGATAAAAAGAGGTTTTGTGAACAGGAAATCATTCTTTAATTGATTAATATCTTTTTGTTAAAAACAAGGAACGACTGCCAAGTCCCTAGAATTGAAAGACGATGAAAGAAAAGTCCCTCTCGAAAAAGTTATGAAAATTTGGTCCTTATTTTTAGGTTTTGGCTAATTTATGCTACTTTTGCCCCTGATTTCAATGCTGGGTCGATTTTCTAGATGGGGACAATTTGGTAAAAAATAATAAAACAAGGACCTAATTTACATGGGTTTATGAGTAGGGACTTTTTGTGCATGAGCTTTGAGAATATGGACCTTTGGTCCAAAACCCCTATTAAAAATCTCTTCTAGAGATGTATATTTCTAAAACATTCTTTCCAGTATATACGAAATTATTAAACCTCTCTTATTAAAACCTTTGATTACTTAAAATCCTTTTAAATTACACTTAGGAAAACATTTCCAAAATCATTTCATTTTACACTAAGGAAAACATTTCCAAAATCATTTTACACTTAGGAAAACATTTCCAAAATCATTTAATTTTATACTTAGGAAATTTCCAAAATCATTTCATTTTACACTTAGGAAAATATTTCTAAAATCATTTCATTTTACAGTTTGGAAAACATTTCCAAAATCATTTCATTTTACACTTAGCAAAATATTTCCAAAATCATTTCATTTAAATCTTAGCACAGATTTCTTAATTCAAAACTCAAAATTTTGAAGGGTTTCAAGAAAAGATTTTCCTCATTTCGGTCTGATATGAGAAAGATAGCCTAGATTGAAGAAGGTGAAAAAATGTGATGAGAAGGTGGGCTATTTATAGCCAAAGGAAGATGTATAGGAATCCATATACACATCATCACTTCATGGCTTCTCCAATACACCTTCCTCTCTCAAATTCATGCTTATGTGACTCCCCCGATGTGCACATCACTTCCATCCACTTCATGTATGCATAAGTTGACTTATGAAAGCTTAAAGAGGAAGCTTACTTAAAATATGTTAGATTTTTGTATTATGTATGTATTTTTAAATGTATAAGTATATGTGTAGGTAGACATATGTTCATGTGCATGTTAGTGGATGCATTTGTATGTTATATATGTGTACATGACACATAAACAACGTTGCATTGATTTCGAACAACTTTCGTTCGATAAACCGTTGCCGACTGGAGAATCGATTCCCGGTCACATTTTCACTTATACTTTAACGTACATATATTTGTAAACAAAATTTGAAAAACATTTTCTTATCATTTTAGACGAATTAAAATGATCACATTTCATTTATAAAACCATATAAATTTATATTAACAATTATTTACAAAAATCGCTATTATACCAATAAAGCTATATCGATTTTTCCTTATATTTTCAAATCAAATATATATCTTTATAAAACTATTGTAAATGATTTATTATCATTTTATAACTATTCAAAATCAATTATCATCATTTAAAATAATTATTTGAATAATTAAAATAATTATTAAATCATTAAATCTTAATTTAATTTATTAAATCAATTATCATATTTAAGGGCATTATTAACAATGTCAAAAACACATTTTATTTTCAAAAACAAAATTCAATTGATTTTATTTTATATCTTATTTAATTAGAAAAATAAGAGTATGTATCCAGCTCTGTGCATGACGTTTTACAATTGTAGAGCTGGTTATCGATAAAACAATTCTCATCCATTTTATCGATTTAGATATCGAGGAAAATATTTTTGTAAATATTAATTCAAAATATAATTACAATTACTTATTATCACTCAAAAAAATATTATTTGTATTACCAACCTTTTATTTGAATAAATTTAAAAATAAATATAATTTATCAAAGTGATAAATTTACGGGTCATTACATACTTCCCCCTTAGAAGAATATCGTCCCCGAAATTACTCAAAACTAATACCCAAAGGTTTTGCCCAAAATATTAAATTTTCAATTTACATTCATACAATGTATATAGATCATCCATATGCAATATCTGATTCGATCTACTATTCGAATTCACAACTTCACTTTCGAACTAGCATTGATCCTTCGATCCTCTAGTGTAGACTCTGACCAGGCTCTCTAATCTAAACTTTAGTTTTCCTTGCATAGCTCTCAACTATGATAGAAAACTCAAGTATCCAACCACAAACCCTCATCAATGTTCGTCGTTAAGAATCGAGTAATAAATCCTTTTTGGACCAGTGTAAATACCTCTAAGTTCTACACTTGAATCTTAGATTAAATCGTGCGACGAAACAATCCATGTACTTCATAAGTATTTAATAACCTTCCCAAAATTCTTACGAAAATATTTCATAAAACTTTCATCTTTTATTCAAACTTTTATAAAGGTATTTCTTTATACATAACTATTTTACATTTTTATTTCAAAAGTATTTCTACTTAAAAACGCATTTCTTTTCAAAAGATAAATATCTTTTAATTATAACACATCTCTAAACATATCTTAATGGTTTCTGAAAAACATATTTTCAAAATAATTCATTAAATTGATAAATTACCATAAACTTACTTTAACTAATATCAAATGTGAAACATTCTTTATTTAGTTAAATCTTTCTTTATCAATTACCACTCCTTTATTAATTAAAACTTCCTTTATATATATATGTATATGTGTGTGTATATATATATATATATATATTCTCTTTACCTTTACAGTTTCAATATATAAAGTATTTATATACTTACTCAGTTGCTTTAAGTATATTCATAATTTACTTAACAACTCTTACTTACTTTAAAATATAATCGAAGAGATTAAAACAACTACCACCAAAACATCATTAAAATGAACTTCTCTTTTTATTACATGATAATTATAATATTTTGTATCTTTTTATAAAAGACTCTAATACTTGTTATTATCTTTAAAATCCCATTATTAAAGATCTAGATATACTCATAAGATTTCTTCCAAAGTATCATTCAAGGGTTTAAAAACAAATGTTGCAAAAACATCATTTACTACAAACCCAAAACCATTCAGTATTAAATTTAAATATTTATTTTAAAGATCAAAGCATACCTATGCTTATCAATTAAGATAAAACACTTTGATAAAAATTGACTACTATTAATTTGTCAAATAAGTAACTCACGTTATCTTTTTTTTCTTTTACTTTAGAAAATTATATTGATCGAGTAACTCAAAAAAATGATATTAAGGAACTGGGTACTACCAATAGTATCGCATATTTCTTTAATAAGATGAGGAATACTTAAGAGAAGCGCTTATCATCCGAACACATCTCCTACCCATTTTTAGTTACTTCCGAGCCACTCGGATCAATTAACCATAAGATTGTTTTTTTATTTTCAAAATCCCTTTTCAGAAATAATACTATTATTATTCCTTTTCCAAAAATCATTTGAAATTCCTTTCAAAAATACAGAAATTCAAATTCTCAAAAATTGCTTTATAAAGCTTATTTTATAATCCAGTTCACAAAATCACTTAAATAAAACATGTTTATAAGATTTAAATAAATTCCTTTAATAAACATTATTATTTATTGAATACCCCATATGGTTTCTACAAGGCAAGCAATTATTCTTTTAGGCATAAGTAGTAGATAATTGCTAGGATATTTATAGATAGAGAGGTTTGGTCAATGTTCAGAAAGTGTTTCAAGGTTCATGTCTAACAATAGTTTTTATAATTCTTTGTGCAATGTAAATTTATTTCAAAAATCCTTTGAAAATTTTACCATAATATTCTTTTCTTTTCAAGTACACATTTTTTTGGGTAAAATGCTTTAAGATGTAACCGAATTCTTTTGTATATTTTAATAACAAATACACGTTCATATATAATTCTCTAAAATTCATTCTAGGGCGTTACAAACTCCATCTCTAATGAGTTACTCATCCTAGGGTATTACTAACCCTATCTCAGATGAGTCTTTTACCCTTATCAGGCTTAGGTGTTCTCTCAACCTAAGCTCTGATACTAAATGTGAAGACCTGTTTCTTCGATTCCTAGAAATCGACACTAATACATCCTTGGTATTCACGTGCCATAAATCCAAGTGCCGGAGAAGCGGATTCTCAAGGGTAAGAAAGAAAAATAAGACAGAACAGAATCTCACATATGTTATTTCAAATAAATATTTACAGTGGAAATTAAAATACATTTATCATAAACATGGACAGTTATAAATATATGTCCTTACAAAGGTGGGATACAATACTACACAAGTGTGGTGGAAGTGGATAAAATCTTCAGTAAATATTCTGACTCCATGCTTTGAGCTCCATCCAGCTTTCTTCTAAATTAAATATGACTATTAGGCTACCTGGGAAAAATTAGGGCACCTAGAGTTTGAGGAAAGGGAAAATAAACTTCAAGTCAGTCATGGGATAGGTGTGAAAACTCAAAATACGCTTTTTGAAAACAAAAAGGTATTTCATAAGACCACGCCGCACATAAACACGGAACGGGTTTTTACCTTATGATAACCAAATCATTCTTATGTAAAAATACTTGATATTATTTTTAATGACATATCTTTGAAAACATTTACAATTAAACTTATTAATATTAGCCAAAATTGTCACCATTATTAAATTCCAACAATACTAGCCACAAGTGTAGGCTCTACAAACAAACTAGAAGGCACTTATTGGAGAATGGATTCCATACAAATGACTAGATGAAGGGACTACCTTCCGGTAGTACATCTCTAGAGGAATGTACCAAGGTCAACAGAACATCTGCATCTCTACCAACACAAGACCGGCCTACCTTTCTCATTGGATAGTACCGAATATGTCATCACCCCGGTCGTTACCGACCTATCCGAGCATTCGGTTACCAAACACCACATTAATTTACATCCCGAACGTCATAGCAAGAAGAAATATATCTAGAAGGGGATGATAATACTCTAATGGTTGCGAACCACATAGCCTTGCCGCATCCACCCTATCTCGGTCATTTCCAGGTGTGAGGCTTGAGGTAACGATTGCCTTAATCATAGCACATCATCTTTCTTTGAATGCCACATTGCCATTTCATCGATCCCTATTGACTTCCACAATCATACAACCTCCCAGCTTATACATCTCAGAGAAGGGTGTTAAGCTAAGAGAAGTTGCCTTCTCCGCCAACAAACAGATGTATCTTTATAAAAGTCAACTATGAAATCTCAAGAATGCAATGTCAGACATCCATCCATACAAGTTCATTCTAGGACTGAATGAAACTGAAGGCACTCTCCTACCACATCCTGTCGAGAGTTTACCCTAGGATTAGTAGCGAGAAGTCCTTGCCAACCAAAGAATTTCTGAAATGAAAGGACCACTGCTACTTTAGTGTTTGGGAGCTAACCAGAATTATCAACAAGCAGTCCTTTCATCCCTAAAATCCTTGGTCTTCATTCTTTATTCTCTCTATCGGGACTTTATCTTTTGAATGTATACATTGGTTCGAAGTGGTTTTCGGATAGGTATTTCCACAGATCTGACCCCGGTTCTTTCGAATCCAATCATCGATAAAAAAGAAGTTTTGTGACTGGGAAATCATTCTTAAGTTGATTAAGTTCTTTTTATCAAAAGTTTCTTATGGAGATGTATATTTCTAAACATTCGTTTCGGTATATAAAGAATTATTAAACCTCTCTTATCAAAATCTTTGATTACTTAAAATCCTTTTAAACTTGGAATAATTCAAAAGCATTTCATTTTACACTTAGGATAACATTTCCAAAATTATTTTACACTTAGGAAAACTTTTCCAAAATCATTTTATATTACAGTTAGGAAAACATTTCCAAAATCATTTCATTTTACACTTAGGAAAACATTTCTAAAATCATTTCAATTAAATCTTTGCAAAGATTTCTTAATTCAAAACTCAAAATTTGGTTGAGTTAAAACCATGTTATCTAGGATGTTAATCCAAAATCAGTAAATATTAAGTGAGTAGAATCTATAGAAATCGTCTAATTCTATTCAATATCAATCCCCGTATCAACAAATACTAAGGGCGGAATAACGGTGAAATCACCTTTTAAATTCCACAAAACAGTACGAGTTCCCTCTTCGAGCTTTAACACCGAGTACAAGAAGATCATCTCCATATAATCCAAATCGTATAAATGCTGGAAAACTTTATTCCTTATTCTTTAGAAAATTTCAATCCGAGTAAATAAAATTCACTATCCCCTTCATCATGCTAGTATGGATAGCCAGGGAGAGCAGGAAACTGGTTTTCCAAACTTAAATCTAGATACTATCTCTCTAACACCCATAAGGCGGTCAAGTAATTTGATCAACTCTAAGTCATTAAACCTTTAAATCATTTCATAAATCCTTCAAATTACCTTTAAAACACTTTATAAATCATTTAAAAATATTTATAAAAGATTTGGAAAAGAGTTGTTAAGTTTAAAACTATATTTCAAAAGTTATAGAAAAGTGCCGCGGAAAGTGATTTTTAAGCTATGTTGATCAAAACAATTTTTTATTATTTGAAAATTCATTTTTATTACTCAAATTACTTTTAATTTTTTTTTAAAGATTTATTCCACATTTTTAAACAATTTTACAACATCATTTTCAAAGGAATCCAGTTTTGGATTCCGACTCCAAAATCGGGTTTTTCCAAAACTTGTTTTACTCATATTTCAAAATCTATTATCGAAATCTTGATTTTCTTTATTTGTTGGAAAACTATGGACATAATAGTTCAGAAAATTCTTATCTCAAAGAATTCCGAGCTATATTCCATTCTGTACACTCGTTCGACTTTTACGGCATGAAATCGCGGACAACCGTTACGCGACGCACTTATTTTGAACTAAATTTTCCATTTCTTTTCAAACTTCACCAAAACACTTTTAAACACTTAATTATATTTAAAATACATTTTAAATCATTTTTAAGGAGATTTAACAATTCTATACACACCATTTCATTAATTCAAGGAAAATGATTTCCTTTGTGCTTATCGATGTGTATATTTGTGACTTGCATATAATTTCAACATTCATATGAAAACAACCAAACTTGATGATCAAAGCATATTAAACATTCGTTTGCAAACATATAATATCATTCAACATATAGTATAATAGTTTAGGAGTTCTCACCATTGATCTCCTATCAGAAAAGGCTATAACCTATAACTTTACTAACTCGCGATCCGAGCTCACAAACCCCAACACCTTGCCTTCTAGTGTGCTTGGCCATTCCATGCCAAAAGTGGTGCTCTGCCAAGCATGGGAAATGAGATGTAGGACTTTGGATTATTATTGAATTTACCAAAAACTAGACCTAAAAATAGGTTATTTTCTCTTGGTTTTTGGACACTCAACTCTCGGAATTGCGAAATGTGGTCCATATGAAAGTTGTAGGAAATTCTTTCTCTATGGTTTCAAAAAATAATCATCTAATTTGGATTAGTTATGAGGAGGTTATGGCCAAGAGAAGAAGTGGTATTTTCGGTTTTGTAAAAACAAAGCCCGAAAATGCACTGTAAAAAAAGTGGTATTTTGACATAGTTAGACTCAAAAACGGAATAAGCATTAGAAATGAAACTTGTAACCACTGGAATTTCACATGGTTTGAAAAAAATAATTACTTCATTTGGATCTATGTGACGCCCCACCTCTATGCTCACAATAACAAATGTTATTATAAGGAATAACGTCTGCTATTGCGAAGAATAAGGCTTGTTAGTAGCGACCATCCGTAAGTTATGCCTTAGACGAGAATTGATTACCTCGCTAGGAGTTGTGTAAATTACTCCCAAAGATGTATATTCAATCCAAATCTAAAACGAAACTACGGTACCTAAAATAAAGTTCAGAACAACTCATAATAATAACAACAGAGATAAGTATAATCACATCAGAACAGAAATATCAGATATATAGCGGAAAACAAGTCTGGATACATGCTACAACAATCGATAGTTCACATAAACCAAATGTACATTTACATGTCATAAACATACATGAGACGAGAGTCAATGCACCAAAAAGAAACACCTCGAAATCTAGACGAAAGATGAAGTGAAATCCCAAAAGCTGAAGCGGCAACAGAATCAGAGATGGCGACTATCCTGAAATAACTCGGTCTGACCCGAGTATTATTTAAAAGAAAATAATAAATGGATCAGTCTAATTTAAACTTCAGAAATAAGTGTATGGTAAACAACACTTAAGCAAATAATCATAATCTCGAGTGAGATTATTCAACATAGAAAATCACCATAGTTTAAATAAAGAAATCTCAATTTAAACTCCATCAAAATCAGCTTTTAAATTCCCAATTGAATTCAAAACAGCAATACACAAATCTATAATCTCGGATGAGACTATACACAAAATTATAGTCTCGGATGAGACTATACAACATAGTAATCAGCATAGTTTAAAGGAAGAAATCCCATTAAACATCATCAAAATCAACTTCCAAATTCACAATTGAATTCAAAACAACAATACGTAGAATCTAGAAATCAAAATAAGATAACTAGAAAATCAACACAAAAGATGGGTCGATCCCAGCAGATGGCGAGTTTTAGCTACGCCGCACGTGCATCAACATATGGCCGAAGTCTACCAAGTACTGTCATCATAATTTTTGGCGCCCAACAAATGACCCGAAGCTCCAACATATGACCCGAAGGTCCATCATATGACCCAAAGGTCCAGCATAGTGGCTCGAAAGCCCAACCAAATCATCAAAATCATCAAATAATAGCAAATATTTCAATTAATGAGTCCGGAATTAACCGAAAGAGTAAAAGTGTGGTTCCATACTCCGCACTTTTGCTAAATCGTTTAAATCTCTTCATCGTTTCCTTGAAAGTGCAAAATTGTGTATTTTATAAATATAACATTTTACGTTCTCAAACGGACAAGTCCGGAATTAAGCGAATCAGTAAAAGTAAGGATTCATAGTCCTTAATTTTGCTGAAGCATTTAAATCGCTTCCTCATTCTTTTGAAAGCGTACTGTAAAAATTTTGGAAACAATTTTATTGTAAAACGATTTTAAAAACACGTGATTAAAACAGCAACTCATATAGCAATTTCGACGAGGAAATTGCGCATCATAAAATACCGTAAAAACGGATATCAAATCAGCGTTGCGGGATAGCCGCTTGAAAATTCACTTTAAAATTTACGGTTACTGAAGTCAAAACAACAGTAATTTTTATTCGTCAAAAATCACCTCAAAACAACATGCTTCAAAATATAATAACTTGTGCATAGTTTCTTTGTGCATGCATTATAGTACTGATGCAGCGCAACCCTTATTTTGGCCAAGGCATGAGTCGTATATGACTCATGATGAGTCGGATGATGCAGCGCAACCCTTATTTTGGCCAAGGCATGAGTCGTATATGACTCATGATGAGTCGTAGGTGATGAGTCGAAAACGACTTAAGACTTATGATGAGTCGTAGGTTATGAGTCGAAAACGACTTAAGACTTATGATGAGTCGTAGGTGATGAGTCGTATATGACTTATGATGAGTCGTAGGTGATGAGTCGAAAACGACTTAAGACTTATGATGAGTCGTAGGTTATGAGTCGTATATGACTTATGATGAGTCGTAGGTGATGAGTCGTATATGACTTATGATGAGTCGTAGGTGATGAGTCGAAAACGACTTAAGACTTATGATGAGTCGTAGGTGATGAGTCGACTTAAGACTTATGATGAGTCGTAGGTGATGAGTCATATATGACTTATGATGAGTCGAAGGTGATGAGTCGAAGACGACTTATGATGAGTCGAAGGTGATGAGTCGAAGACGACTCATGACTTAGGATTTTTTTCTGGATATGTGTTGTAGCCTATAAATAGGCAAGTTGTGTCATTTTGTAAGGTTGTTGAATATTGAATAAAATTCTCTTTTGTTAGCTTTGTGCTTTCAATTTCAATTGGTAGTCGAGTGTATCTCCTATCTCCACTTACGTCATTCGAGTGCGCTCGAATCATCGTTTGCTGAAGCCGATTCACGGAATCTTGTGCGCAAGATCAACGTTGAAGAATCGTAGATCTCTTTCCCGGTATCTTCGGATCAACGAGTCAGAGATAGCTAGAGTTCGGTATCTTCGGATCAACGAGTTCGAGCATTTCAGTATCCATCAATCCACAGATTGCTACTTTCGTCGATTGAAGATCGTCTAGATTAATCCGCTGCGTCAGTTTGGTATCAGAGCTTGTTTTAGCCAATCATAGCTAAATCGAGTCTTGGAGCCGAGAATTTGAAGTGTTGAGGTTGTGTTCATCGTGTTCATCATATTTTGCAACAAAGTTGGAGTTTTCGATCCATTTCATTTTGGATCAAAGTTCGAAAGGTGTTTGAAACTTGAAGTGTGAATTTGTTGAAGTGTTTGGGAAGTATTCAATTATGCCGCCAAGACGAGTTCAACGTCATCGCAATATTAATGCTTTGTACGGAAGAGAAGAGGCCGATGAAATGGAGCAACGAATCAACGAGAATTTCAATGAGAAGCTTACTGAAGGGATTGGTCGATTAGAGAGAATGATGCTTGAAATGAGTCAAAATCAGAGAAGGGTTTCACCTGAATCGAGCCATGGAAGAAGTAGAGTTTCACCACATTCTAATCGGGAGAGAAGTGTTGATAGTGATCATAGAAGCGTGGATCGAGATTGTGATAGAAATGTTGATGATCGAGGTCGTGATAGAAATGTGACTGATCGAGAACGGAGGAATGTAGATCGTAGGAATGTTGGTGGAAGAAATGGTGGTGGTAGAGATGTTGGTGGTCAGGATCAACATCGATATACATCGGATTGTGAAGAAGAGTATGATGGTGGTAGTGTTCATGGACGAGGACGTGGACGAGGAAGGAATCAGTCGGAGTACGATCACAAGTGGGAATCTGGGATGAAGACAGAAATTCCAGAATTCAAAGGTGGTATGCAGGCTGAGGAGTTTTTGGATTGGATGGCTAATGTTGAAGAAATTTTTGATTTCAAAGAAGTTCCAGAACGTCGTAGAGTGAAGTTGGTTGCTACAAGGTTGAGGGGTAGAGCTTTGGCATGGTGGCAGCAAACTAAACTTACACGTGAACGAATGGGGAAGTCAAAAGTTGAATCTTGGGAGAAGATGAAGAAATTGATGAAAGCAACGTTCTTACCTTACAATTATCAATCTCTGATGTATCAATGTTTGCAGAACTTGAGGCAGGGCACAAAGACTGTTAATGATTACGCAGATGAGTTTTATCAGCTTATCGCAAGGAATGATATTATGGAAACGGAAGAACAACTGACATCTAGATTCATTGGGGGATTGAGAATGCAGATCCAGGATATGGTAAACATGTTTGATCCAAGAACTGTGGCGGAAGCACATCAGAAAGCGTTGGCTTGGGAGAAACAGGGAAGACGAGGTGGTGGTGTGTTTACCAATTCTAACAATCAAGCAAAGGGTGTTAATGGAAGTTCTAATGTTTCAAAAGTTGTTGCAAAACCAGTTGTAAAGGAGGTTGAGAAGGCAAAGGTTAACAACAGTTTCAAATGTTACAATTGTCAGGAGATGGGTCATAAAAGCAACGAATGTCCGAAGCCGAAGAAGAGAACCATGGTGACAGAAGTTGAGGAGGAAGATGAGGAAGAAGCTGAATGCTCTAATTCTTTACCAGTTGAGGAGGAAGACTTACTGTCGGGAGATGACGGGTACGCATTGATGATGAAAAGAAGTTGTTTAACACCGAAGCAAGAGGAGGAAAGTAGTTGGTTGAGGAACAATATCTTTCAATCTACATGCACTATTCTGGGAAGAGTTTGTAAATTTGTTATTGATGCTGGGAGTTGCGATAATATTATCTCTACAGAAGCAGTGAAGAAGTTGGAGTTGAAAACCGAGAAACATCCTAAACCGTACAAGTTAGCTTGGTTGAGGAAGGGTGGTGAAGTGAAAGTTGGACGTAGAGCTTGTGTGAAGTTTTCAATTGGGAAGAAATACAAGGATGAGGTTTGGTGTGATGTAGTCGACATGGATGTGTGTCATCTGTTGTTGGGCAGACCATGGCAGTATGATCGAGCAGTACAACATGACGGTCGGACCAATAGTTATAGTTTTATGTTTGAAGGCACGAAGATTATCCTAGTTCCAAAGAAGAGACCACAAGGAGAAAGTAAGTCAGAAGAAATCGAAGAGCTGAAAACTTTATTATCTTTGAAGGAGTTTGTTAAGGAGGTTGAGGAAGAACCAGAAGTATTCTTGTTGATTGGACGAGAAAGCAGTGAAGAGGTTGAAATTCCAGAAGAAGTTAAACCAGTTTTGAAAGAATTTGACGATGTATTTCCAGAGGAGTTACCAATGGAGTTGTCACCGTTGAGGGATATACAACATCAGATAGATCTTGTTCCAGGTGCTGTGTTGCCACACAGACCACATTATCGAATGAGTCCGAAGGAACATGAAGAGTTGCGAAGGCAGGTAGAGGAATTGCTTGAGCAAGGACGTGTGCAGGAGAGTCTGAGTCCTTGTGCTGTACCAGCTTTATTGGTACCCAAGAAGGATGGGACGTGGAGGATGTGCACTGACAGTCGAGCATTGAATAAGATTACCGTGAGATATAGATTTCCGATGCCGAGGTTGGATGACTTGTTGGATCAGATAAGCGGAGCTACTATCTTTTCTAAGATTGATTTGAAGAGCGGATATCATCAAATTCGTATCAGACCAGGAGATGAGTGGAAGACTGCTTTTAAAACCAGGGAGGGTCTATACGAATGGTTGGTCATGCCATTTGGTTTATCCAATGCACCAAGTACTTTCATGAGGGTGATGAATCAGATTTTTCGACCGTTCATTGGGAAATTCGTGGTGGTGTATTTCGATGATATTCTTATTTACAGTGGGAGTCCAGAGGAACATTTGAATCATCTTAGAGAAGTGCTGATGGTATTGCGACAAGAACAATTCTATGCTGCAACGAAGAAATGCGTGTTCATGACGCATAGTGTTTTATTTCTGGGGTATGTTGTTTCAGAGAAAGGAATACAGGTTGACCAAAGTAAAGTTGAGGCGATCAGAAATTGGCCGCAGCCCAAGACGATAACGGAAGTTCGTAGTTTTCATGGGTTGGCTTCATTTTATCGAAGGTTTATTCCACACTTTAGTAGTGTGATGGCGCCTGTTACAGATTGCATGAAAGGTAAACAGTTTGCATGGACGGAGGAAGCCGAGGTTGCTTTTGAACGAATCAAAGATCTTTTGACCTCTGCACCAATTCTAGTGCTACCTGATTTTCAGTTGGTGTTTGAACTACATACTGATGCATCCAAGGTTGGGATTGGAGGGGTGTTGAGTCAGAAAGGGCGTCCTATTGCATATTTCAGTGAGAAGTTGTCAGGAGCGAAGATGCGATACATTACATATGATGTGGAGTTTTATGCTGTTGTACAATCTATTAAACACTGGAGACACTATCTATTTCAGAAGGAGTTCGTTCTTTACACTGATCATGAAGCATTGAAGCATTTGCAAGGGCAAGACAAGATTTCAGCGAGACATGCATCGTGGATTGCATATCTGCAACAGTTTACTTTTGTCGTTAAACACAAGTCAGGGGTAACCAATCGTGTGGTTGATGCTTTGAGCAGGAGGAGTCATTTGTTGACGACAATGAAAGTTGAAGTGACAGGTTTTGAATTATTGCCAGAATTGATTGAAGAAGATCCTTACTTTGTGAAATTTGTTGAAAAGGTAAAGGAAGGAAGCACTGATGAATTTGTGTTGGTGGATGGTTTTCTGTTTAAAGGAAATCGATTGTGCATCCCAGACTGTAGCTGGAGAATGAAGATTGTTAAAGAACTACATGAAGAAGGCCATGTGGGTAGAGATCGTACGTTGCAGTTAATTTCTCAATCTTATTTTTGGCCGTCAATGAGGAAAGAGGTAGAAAGATTTGTGGAGAGGTGTCATATTTGTCAGGTTTCGAAAGGAACAGCGACGAATGCGGGGTTATATATGCCGTTACCCGTGCCTACCAAACCATGGGTTGATATCAGCATGGATTTCGTGTTGGGATTGCCGAGAACTCAGAGGGGAAATGATTCTATATTTGTTGTGGTGGACAGGTTTTCGAAGATGGCACATTTTATAGCCTGCAAGAAGACAGCGGATGCAGTTCGAGTGGCACAGTTATTCTTTAAAGAAATATATCGTTTACATGGTTTACCCGAATCTATTGTTTCTGACCGAGATACTCGATTTCTGAGTCACTTTTGGTTGAGTCTATGGAAGATGGTGGGAACGAAGTTGAAATTTAGTAGTGCATATCATCCTCAGACGGATGGACAAACTGAAGTTGTGAATAGATCGTTGGGAAATTTGTTGCGATGTCTTGTGCAGGACAATTTGAAGAGTTGGGACTTAAAGTTGTGTCAGGCAGAGTTTGCTCATAATCATGCGGTTAACCGAAGCACTGGTTACAGTCCATTTCAGATTGTTTATTCGAGCTTACCAAAGGGGCCGTTGGATTTGACGGTAGTGCCACAATCAAAGAAGACAGTTAAGAAAGCTGCTGATTTTATTGAAGGGTTGACGGAATGTCATAAAGTCGTTCAGGAACGATTGGAGAAAGCAAATGAGAAATATAAACGAGCTGCAGATTTGAAACGACGAAATGTTGAGTTTAACGAAGGAGATTTGGTTTATGCAGTATTAACAAAAGATCGTTTTCCAGTGGGCGCTTATAACAAGTTGAAAGCCAGGAAAATTGGTCCGGTGGAAGTTGTGAAACGAATCAATGAAAATGCTTATAAACTGAAGCTGCCAGATGATGTGTATACATCTGACATATTCAATGTTAAGCATCTCGTACCATATCATGGGGATGAGTTTGTTGGGGATGAAGAGTGTGCAAATTCGAGGTCGAATTTCTCTCAACCTGGGGAGGATGATGCAGCGCAACCCTTATTTTGGCCAAGGCATGAGTCGTATATGACTCATGATGAGTCGGATGATGCAGCGCAACCCTTATTTTGGCCAAGGCATGAGTCGTATATGACTCATGATGAGTCGTAGGTGATGAGTCGAAAACGACTTAAGACTTATGATGAGTCGTAGGTTATGAGTCGAAAACGACTTAAGACTTATGATGAGTCGTAGGTGATGAGTCGTATATGACTTATGATGAGTCGTAGGTGATGAGTCGAAAACGACTTAAGACTTATGATGAGTCGTAGGTTATGAGTCGTATATGACTTATGATGAGTCGTAGGTGATGAGTCGTATATGACTTATGATGAGTCGTAGGTGATGAGTCGAAAACGACTTAAGACTTATGATGAGTCGTAGGTGATGAGTCGACTTAAGACTTATGATGAGTCGTAGGTGATGAGTCATATATGACTTATGATGAGTCGAAGGTGATGAGTCGAAGACGACTTATGATGAGTCGAAGGTGATGAGTCGAAGACGACTCATGACTTAGGATTTTTTTCTGGATATGTGTTGTAGCCTATAAATAGGCAAGTTGTGTCATTTTGTAAGGTTGTTGAATATTAAATAAAATTCTCTTTTGTTAGCTTTGTGCTTTCAATTTCAATTGGTAGTCGAGTGTATCTCCTATCTCCACTTACGTCATTCGAGTGCGCTCGAATCATCGTTTGCTGAAACCGATTCACGGAATCTTGTGCGCAAGATCAACGTTGAAGAATCGTAGATCTCTTTCCCGGTATCTTCGGATCAACGAGTCAGAGATAGCTAGAGTTCGATATCTTCGGATCAACGAGTTCGAGCATTTCAGTATCCATCAATCCACAGATTGCTACTTTCGTCGATTGAAGATCGTCTAGATTAATCCGCTGCGTCAAGTACGCAAGAAAAATACAAAGGCAATAATTAACTTCAACAAAGTTTTCTATGCTATACAACACATCCGCATTTTTGCACACAAAACTTGTCTGAACTTGTATTTTGGAGTCACACGTTATTCATAAGCCTGGCCATATTTCAAAACTTTACACGCATGCAAATGATAGCACATTTTAGCACGTACTCACTTTGCATGAAAGGATTGAAATGAAAACACCTGGACACTAATGCCATATGCATGCAGTGATCATGAAATTAATAAAAAGTAACGTGACCTGGTTTTCCATATAAACGAAATGAGGGACTTAGATTTCATGTGATACATAATACACGTAAATGAGTTTACAAAAATATGCTAACTGGAATGCAAACTGTCTAAATAAATACACTGCCTCAAAACAAGAAGCTAGACTACATGAATCAAAGGACCAGAGCACCTAAAGAAGGTCACGCATGCGATAAGACTTCAACATGAAGTGATTCAGTAGAACAAAATTCAAATGAAACTAGACCAGTAAGCAGTGCCAAAAGAACAAGTACACATGCAGTGCAGACTCAATTGCCATAAAAATACACGCATGTAAGAAATGTAACCTGTTTACACATAAAAATGTTGTCCAGAGAACACTTGCATTTACGTGTAACAAAAATTGAAAAAGGGAGGTGGTATCTTGACTCATTTTCACAGCAACGAGTTAAAGATGAAATGCACGGCAAAATGCAAATGAAGGTGACATCTTTGCACGAAATATGAAATGAACAAAATGCCTGGCAACATAGTTATAAATTAGAAACGTGAGTGTAGCACTCACCTCAAATTTGCTTCATAAATCAGTTATCACTAAAAATCCAAAAGAAAGCAAGAAATTATTGAGCTGCCATTAATGTATCCCCGAGCTACTCACAAATTTGAAACCAAAAGAATTGATGCAGCTACTGGTAGTGATGGAATAAAAGAAAGTTGTGGGTACTTTTCTTCTCTCATTTTTGTGAACTAGTCAATGGAAGAGGTGTGCTGGAAATAATATGGTACAATCGCATTTATGATGATACGTGCATAAGTGAAGAAAAAGGACGTGCTGCACAACAGCGAACTCAAATTTGGTATTATAAACTTTGTGTGTGAATGCAAAGTTTCAATCTTGCTTTAACAAAATTGGTCACAGCAAAGTGGTTATGTTTGCTTTATCAAAATTAGTGGCAGTAATGGGGTTCACTTTGCTTTTCAGATGGACCATTCATTTTTTTTCACATGAAAGCCAATGCGTTCAAACTGGAGGTGGGCATAAACCGCACCGCTATACGGAAACCGTCCGTACCGGACCGCAAAAACGGTGCGGAAACCCGCACCGAATCTTCTAACCGAAGCAGATACCCCAAACCGGACCGACCCGCATCGATACGGTTCGGTTGCGGTTTGGACGATTGAACCAACCATATTAAACCGGACCGAACCGAAAATTTAGATTAGTAATCTTATGATAAAAATATAAACAACTCCTATCTTATTTTAGATTCTAATGATGTACATTCTATTTTTAGCGTATGTTGTTGTTATATTAATAATAATCGCTATCATAAAGGAAGAAGCTATAGTTTTGGTATAATATTTTTCATCTCATTTTTTTGGATAAATGCTAATTATAATCGTAGTCATTTCCTTAATGATTATGCATTGATTAATGTTGATGTTTGGTTAATCTACCAAAAAAATCTCACTTGTAGGTAAGTGTCAAATTGAAATATTCATACAATTAAGAACTAATCTTTCATTTCAGTATAACATTGTGTGTTTAACCTTTAAGTGTAAAAGTTTCACACAGTTGCCTTCGTAAATTGACTGTTGATGAAAGTAATTCTCTTATTTCATATTTAATATGGGTTCAAACCGGACCGGACCGAAACCGAACCGTATTACATTCAAACCGGATCGAAACCGAACCGTTTAAAAGATTAGTATAATGGTTTGTATTTTTGATTAACCGTTTGATGCGGTGCGGAAGCGGTTTGGACTCCAAACCGCACCAAACCGACCCGCGCCCACCCCTAATAAATGATGATGACTGAAAAGATGGATTCAAATGTTTAAACTTGTTTTATAAAATGGAATGTGACAGCACATCAAACAAATAGGTTCCACTTTGCTTTTGAATTAGACCCAATTCCACCTACACGTGAAGGCTAATTAAAAAATAACACAACTCTGTTATATTCAATGCAACATGAAATTGGCAACTGACTTTGCCTCATTTTAATTTCCAAATTTCAATTTAAGAATTTATATTTAAAGTATTTACTCCGACAGTAATTCAAAAATCACGGTCGTTACAGACTCCCCCTTATAAAAATTGCGTCCCCGCAATTTTCATATTAGAAGCAGTCAATACACAAATAATTCATCACAACAAAGATAAAAATAGAAAAGATGGATAAAAATGCTCACCCCCACCCGAAGAGGAGAGAAAACTGGGATAAGAACGCTCGATGAATTCTCTGGTTTCCCAAGTGCAATCTTTCAGGTTTGCGGACCATTGAATTTTCACAAGCGAGACTTCTTTATTCCGAAGGCGTTTAACCTCCGAAGCTAGCACACGAATATGAATTTGCACAATAGACAAGTCGGGTGAGATATCAAGATCTTGCAACATATGAGGATCAATAATAGAATCGGAATCTCGAAGGCATCGACGAAGCTGGGATACATGAAATACGTCATGAATTCTCGAAAACTGAATAGGTAGCAGTACACGATAAGCAACTGGACCAATGCGTTCCGTAATAGGAAACGGTCCAATATATCGAGGAGCCAATTTCCCGGAGCTACTAAAACGCACCATACCCTTCATCGGAGAAACACAAGTGAATACGAGATCGCCAACAGAAGATTCCAAAGGCTTCCTACGATGATCGGCATAAGATTTCTGCCTATTCTGAGCCTCTTTCATTCTCTGTATAATAATATCAATCTTCGCAGAAGATTCACGAATAAAATTGGGGCCGAGAACTAACTTTTCCCCAGATTCCAACCAACAAGATGGTGATTGACATGGCCTTCCGTAAAGAGCTTCGAAAGGAGTCATACCGGTACTTGATTGAAATCTGTTGTTATAAGCAAATTCAACAAGAGATAAATGGTGTTCCCAACTATCTCCAAAGTCAAGAAGCGGTCCGATTGGACTTGATAGGAATAAAATGGGCTGATTTAGTCAATCGGTCAACAATCACCCAAATGCTGGTATGGCCCGACCTCGAACGAGGTAGACCATCAATGAAGTCCATGGAATTAAATCTGAAACCATTTCCTTAATGGAATCTCAAGAGGCTGCAAAAGACCACTGGGACGTTGGTGTTCTGCTTTAATAAGTTGACAAGTCATGCAACAACTTACATAACTTGCAATATCATGCTTCATACCTTCCCAAAAGTATAAGCATTTCATATCAACATACATCTTACTACTACCCGGATGGATAGTATACTTAGAACGATGACAGTCCTCAAGAATGTCATTTCTAAGATTAGAAACACTAGGCACGATTAACTTTCCCTTCCTCCGAAAACAATCAAGAATATCAATATCGAAATCCTTTAGATCATCACTTTGGGATTCCGATTTACAACACTGATTAAGATAAGAAATTTTGGATCTTGTTTCTGAGCATCGGCAACACGATCCAACAAACTAGGATGAGCTTCCATGCTAAATAAAAGCACGGGAGAATCAGAAACTGAAGGACGGTCTCTAATATCACAAAGGGATAAAGCTTCCAAAATATTCCACTCTGCTAGCATTGTGACGCCCCACCTTTATACCCATGCTAACCAAGAACACTACGATGTAGTGTTGTCAATTAGCAAGGAGAATAAGGCTGTGGAGGAGCGACCATCCATGTAACTTCTTTGTGCGAGCACCGATATGTCAGATAGAATAAAATGCATATCATTTAAGGAGGAAATCCGACATACCGATACAAACTCAAAGCTATCACACGGTGGATATATATAACCTTTGGAAACAAACATAGAAATAATCATAACATAAATCAGTCACAGTCATCCATATCACAAAGGCGGAAGAAGATATGAATATATATATAACACATAAAAGTGTACATCAGAGTAGTGGTCGGAAAGATCCACGATAATACAAAAGAATAGCAACACGTGTTATACAAAAGAATAAGTACACAACATAGGGTCTATATCTCAAATGTGTACATCCAAAAACTACTAATCTATGTAGTTAGCCAAAAGTCAGAATAATCCTGAAGAGAAGTCAAGCAGAAGCACCTGTAACATCTCGGTCTGACCCGAGTATTATTTATAAGAAAATAATAAACGGATCAGTCTAGCTATAAATATCAAATGATATGGTATAAAGTAAAAGACATGGCATGAACATGTAATAACCATCGTAGCATACTACTATAAGTATGTGATTGAAAATCAACAAGAGATAAATCAATATCACAAGAATCTTCTCAAAGATAAAATAGGGTATCATACCCTAAACTTGTATTCACAACAAGTCAATAACACATGAATTCACCAATGCACAAAAATTGATATCATATCAATGAAAACCACGAAAATTGGTGAAGCACAAAATTCCAGAAATCATCACAAGAAATCCAAAAAAACACATAAAAAGGGGGGAGGCCTAACACATGAACGGGAGCATGAAAACTCACCAACGCGTATAACACATGAACGAGAAGCTATCTCATGGAAGCTATCCATTAAATTTTAACACATGAACGGCCCGAAGACCATGGGGTGCTACCCCATATATGCGATGGTAAAACATCACAAAAGCGAGGTCTAGTCTCCCTCGCAGACAAAGAGACATCGCTCAATCGCTAGTCTAAATCACAAAAATGATCGTCATGATCATAAGGAAGTGTCAATTATACTAAGCTAGTAAATATATGAGTTTAGCTTCATGTCCCATAACAACTAGCTTAACTTAAATATTTACGAACAAATTGTAGATCTTCACTAGGAAATTGTCACAAAAGGGTTCAATCGAACAAGTCCAAGAGCTAACCGACGAAGTGAACGCAAGCGTTTCATACCACTCGTTTTACTAAGTCGTTTAATTCAATTTCTCATCCGAGTGAAGTAAAGGCTTATATATATTAGTAGATTAGAAAAATGGTTTGAGGAAAAGAGCTTTGTAGTTAAAACAGTGTTGAAATTGCTTTGATGAAAGAGTTTTGATATTCACTACTAGTATTGAAGCCTTTACATTTTTAAAGTAACAAGTCACAAAACGATTGTTGAAACAAATCGAATCACATAAATTCACGTTCGAAGATGTGAGTAAAGCCCAAAGAAATCAACTCCAAACCATCAAAGTAGAAGTGCGATGCAACATAACAGAGTTCAACACAAGGAATGGACGCGACCAAACAAGGTGCGACCTAAGGAGTTGAAGGCAAAGGAAGCAACACACGGCCCACCCAGCTGCGACCTAGTATAAGTGCGACCTAACGTGGAGCGACCTAAGGGAAAGGAGGTCAAGCGACCTAGTGGTTGTGACCTAACTGGAATGGCAGAGCAACCTAACTGGGCAAGTGAGGCCAAGCGACCTAAGGTCTGCGACCTAAAGCATAATAAGGTCTAACGACCTAAAGGATGGGGTCGAGCGACCTAAGCATAATAAGGTCTAACGACCTAAAGGATGGGGTCGAGCGACCTAAGCATGGTGCGACCTAAGGGACTGTGGTCGAGCAACCTAACAGAAGTAGGTCTAACGACCTAAAATCAGGGGCCAAGCGACCTAGTGGTCGTGACCTAAAGGGTACAAGACCTAAGTGGTTGCGACCTAAAGGTGTACGCGACCTAAGTTGTTGCGACCTAAAGGTGTTTGCGAGTTAGCAGAAGCGAACGACCTAACGAGGTAAGTGGAGCAGAGCGATCTACGACCTAAGTGCCGAGCGACCTAACTCGTAGCGAACGACCTAAGCCCAGAACATGCAATTTGCAGGCCTGACTACTCCAAACCTGAACGACCTAAGCCCAGAATTGCAAACACACGCGAAAATTTAGGGTTTTCACCCATTCAATCCAAATCCAATACAAACAAACATGGTAAAGTGATGGGGAATCATTCCCAACAGTCCAATGACGATTATAGGCAAGATGTGAGATTAAAAATCTCACCTTTTCACTAAAATGGATGAAGATGAAGCTTGAAAGCAAGGAGAAGCAATCCAAAGCTTGAATCCACTATCTTCTTCTTGAATTTGGAGTTGAATGTTGGATTTGCAATAGAATTTGAGTTTGGAGTTTTAATTTCCCATTCCCTCCTCCATTTTTGACAAAGCTTGAAGTGTTTGATAAAGTGAGGAAGAGGAAGTGGGTTGGGGCTGAGTTAAAGAAGGTGCAGTCCAACCAAAATCAAAGGCGGGAAAAGAGACGAAAATTCCACTTACTCCAAACATATCGAAGTTTACACTCAAAAAGATCGCAAACATTATTTTGAACTCAACGGAGGGGGTCTCGAGTCCTAATTTGACCGTAAGCAAAAAGTAGCTTTTCGGACTAACATCCGACTAATGATAAAGTATTTAAATAAAATATTAAAATATAAAATCGATAAATATGCGGGTTGTTACAGACTCTCCTCCTTAAAGAAATTGCGTCCTCGCAATATATAAGACGAAAATAAAAAGTAACAACCATAATTGCATATTAACTCAAAAGAAATTTGAAATAAGAAGTTTACCTCAAAGAGCATGAGAAAGTAATTCCGAATGTGTACGCTAGATGAATTCTCTAGTTTCCCAAGAGCAATCCTTAGGATTTGAGGACCATTGAACTTTAACAAGCGGAACATCTTTATTTCGAAGACGTTTGATCTCCGAAGCAATAACTCGAACAGGATGCTGCTCATAAGTTAAATTAGGTGAAACTTCAATCTCTTCCACAACACCGGGCTCAAGAATAGAATCGTAATCCCGAAGGCACTTCCGTAATTGAGAAACGTGAAACACGTCATGCATGGCAGAAAACTGAGCCGGTAATGAAAGGCGATAAGCCATGGAACCAATACGTCCAGTGATGGGAAATGGCCCAATGTATCGAGGCGCTAGCTTTCCCGATCGACTGAAACGTACGACACCTTTCATAGGTGAAACACGAATAAATACAAGATCTCCAACAGAAAAATTCTAATTTCCTTCTTCTATTATCGGCATAGGATTTTTGTCTACTCTGGGCTTCTTTCATCCTATGTCGAATTAGTTCAATCTTTTTTGTGGAATCCCGAATAAAATCTTGTCCTAAAACCAGTTTCTCACCGGCCTCAAGCCAACAAGAAGGAGATCGGCATGGCCTTCCATAGAGTGCCTCGAAAGGTGCCATACCAATACTAGATTGGAAGCTGTTATTATAGGAAAATTCAACAAGTGAGATATGATCTTCCCAACTTCCACCGAAATCAAGCACACAAGCACGAAGAAGATCTTCAAGAGTTTGATTCACACGCTCAGTTTGTCCATCGGACTGGGGGTGATAAGCGGTGCTAAAATTAAGCTTCGTTCCCAAAGCTTTTTGAAGACTCTTCCAGAATCCACTAGTAAACAATGGATCTCGATCACTAACAATGGAAGAAGGAACTCCATGCAGTTTAACAATTTCTTTGATAAAAAGTTTGGCCAGAAGAGGAGCGGTTCGGTTCGATCGAACAGGAATAAAATGGGCAGATTTAGTAAGTCTGTCAACAATCACCCATAAACTATTATGACCCGAACGAGAACGGGGAAGGCCATCAATAAAATTCATGGAAATTTGATCCCACTTCCAAACTGAAATTTCCAATGGTTGCAATAACCCACCAGGCCTTTGATGTTCAGCCTTGACGAGTTGGCAAGTCATGCAACACTTAACAAAGTTAGCGATATTAGATTTCATTCCCTCCCAGTAATAAAGTCGCTTCATATCTGCGTACATTTTACTGCTACTGGGATGAATGGAATATTTGGAACGGTGAGAATCTTCTAGAATATCTTTACGAAGATCTCCAGTATTTGGTACGATAAGTCTACCAAATTTTCGAATGCCGCCACGAAAATCGATATCAAAGTCTTTCAAACCTTCAATATCGGTTTTATCCCTAGTATTCTGGCTAAGAAGAGCCAATTCTGGATCTAGCTGTTGAGCTTCAAGAATGCGGTCTAAAAGAGAAGGACGGGCCTCAAGGTTACATAAGACAAAAGATGAACATAAATCGGAGAAACAATCTCGAATTTCACAAGTGGATAAAACCTCGAGATCCCTCCATTCGGATATCATCATCGAAACAACCGCTTGTTGCTTGCGACTAAGTGCATCGGCAACCCGATTTCCCTTTCCGGGAGTATAAAGGATATCAAGATCATAAGAGGCAAGGAACTCGAGCCAACGCTGTTGACGCAAATTAAGTTCCTTTTGAGAAAATAAATATTTCAAAGACTTATGATCAGTATAAAGCATAAATTTCTCTCCCAAAATATAGTGTCGCCAAATTCGAAAGGCGAAAACGATAGCCGCGAGTTCTAAATCATATGTGGTATATCTAGTCTCAGCCGGCTTCAATTGCCTAGAAGCATAAGCAATAACACGTTCTTTCTACATAAGAACGGCACCCAAACCGACGCGACTAGCATTGGTATAAACAACAAAGTCTTGATCCCCTTCGGGAATAACAAGAATAGGAGCATTAGAAAGGAGTTCTTTTAATTTTTGAAAAGAAGTTTCACATTTGTCCGACCAAATGTATTTAACACCTTTCTTTGTTAAGCCAGTAAGAGGCACGGCAATTTTAGAAAAGTCTTTTATAAAACGGCGGTAATAACCTGCCAATCCGAGAAAGCTACGGATTTCAGTCACGCTCTCCGGTCTCTTCCAATTTTGAATCACTTCAATCTTTGAAGGATCCACTGATATACCGGATTCGGAAATAATATGACCGAGAAACTTCACACTAGATTGCCAAAAGTGGCATTTGGAAAACTTTGCTTTTAGTTGATTGCTTCTAAGAGTTTCCAATACAATTCGAAGATGCTTTTCATGTTCCTCTTCGGTTTTAGAATACACAAGGATATCATCAATAAAGATGAGAACAAACCGGTCGAGGCAACCTTTGAAAACTCGATTCATAAGGTCAACGAAATAAGCCAGAGCATTCGTTAAACCAAATGGCATAACTAGCCATTCATAAGATCCATAACGTGTACGGAATGAAGTCAATGGAATACTATCCTCTACAATACGAAGCTGATGGAAACCGGTGGCCAAGTCCAATTGTGAAAAGACTCTAGCACCACTAAGTTGATCAAACAGATCATCAATCCGAGGTAAAGGATATTTATTCTTAATAGTAAGATCATTAAGCTTGCGGTAGTCGACGCAAAGCCTAAGTGTACCATCAGACTTACTTACGAAAATAGCTGAAGCTCCCCAAGGCGAGGAACTAGAGCGAATAAGTTGCTTCCTCTCTAACTCGGATAATTGTTTGCGCATCTCTTCATTCTCCTTATTAGACATGCGATAAGGAGGACGGATAATAGGTTGAGCTCCAGGTATAAGATTAATTTTGAACTCAATTGCTCGCTTAGGTGGTAGTCCTAAAACGGGCTCAAAGATGTCGGAAAATTCACGAACGACGCGAATAAGGGAAATGACTTCCTTATCATCATTATCATCATCACGAGGATTTAAAGAATATAAAGATGCAACCAAAGCGGAATCCGAATCTTTAAGAACAATAGAAATCTGCTAAACAGATAGTGGATGTCGAAGACAAATAGTCCGCTCAGGACATAAGATATGAGCTTCATAACGATTAAGCCAATCCATACCCAAAATCATTCCAAAGCCTAGGTAACGCATGACATGCAAATCGGCTAGGAAAGAAAAAGCATACAAAATAATCTCGACATCTTTACAAAGCAGACTAAGAGTTGCGGATCCACCAACCGGATTCGCAATTCTTAAAGAAGTCATTAAAGTAACAACACTTAAAGAAAAATTATCGACAAGTTCCTTTGATATAAAAGAATGGGATGCACCCGTATCAAAGAGAACTCTAATAGGTTGATCATGAAATGTAATAATGCCATCAAGGATAGAATGAGACATACCTTGTCCGCGAGATGTGTTGTCAGGGGCTTGAGCAACGTTTAACTTTCCCTCCTTGTCTTAAAGCTTAGGGCATTGGTGCATAAAATGATCTGGACTTTTACAATAGCGACAAGAGCAGGGCTTTGAACACTTGTTCGAAAAATGGCCCTTAGCACCACAGTTGAAGCATTTCCTATCACTGGAGGAAAATGCCTTTGCAGCAGAAGTTGCTTGCTTACCCTTTTTATTGGGATAAGGACCTTTGAATTTGTTTGGCCTCTTCTTGTTGTTGAAGTTTGGTTTGGAAGCTACCACTTCAACATCACTGTCCTTATCAGCCTCTTCAAGACGAAGAGCGATATCAATAAGTTGGTCGAAAGGAACTTCTAACTTTAGAAGTAATGGCTTTTTGAGATTCTTGTTTAAGCCATAGACGAACCTCTGGTTCTTCTTCAATGGGGTATTGATATATTCAACCCCATATTTAGACAGTGACTCGAAGGATGCGACATAATCTGTCACAGAGGATTCACCTTGAACAAGGTCTATGAAACGTCGAGCAAATGTCACTTTCTCTGCTTCTGGTATGAATTTTAATTCGAAGCATTCCCGGAATTTCTCCCAGGTGAGATCCGCTTCATTAATCTCAGAAATAAGTAGTTCGTACCAATCCAATGCTCTTTCTTGGAGCATACTGGAGGCCACCTGAACATGGTGAAGATCGACAAGATTCATGCGAGAAAAGATTCTATCGCATGTTCTTAACCAAGCCTGGACTTCAATAATAGTTTCAGAACCTTTGAACGGTTTCCCACTTAAGTTGGTATAATCGTTGCACAAACGTGCAAATCCAGACTTAGGATGAGTAGGTTCCTGATTAGGACCAGCTGCTTGAGCATTCTTTACTAAATCAAGAAGCTGTTGAGCGGTCATAAAAACTCCATCTTGGGGAGTGACAGTAGATGGTCCAGCTCTGGGACGACCTGGTCTAGACATTCTCTTCTTTAAGGAAGAGAAAAGAAGAAAAGTTATTCTCCAAATAAATATCAAGCAAGTCTTGATAGATAAAACAAGGATACATAAAAGGAAATAGGATGAATCGGTACGAAGACTCGAATTAAATCCTAAGGCACGACTCCTAAGTTGGACTTAGGACGATGATCCTTATTAAGTTATTCTACATTGTTCCGAAGTTTGGCTCTGATACCAAGCCTGTGACGCCCCACCTCTATACCCATGCTAACCAAGAACACTACGATGTAGTGCTATCAATTAGCAAGGAGAATAAGGCTGTGGAGGAGCGACCATCCATGTAACTTCTTTGTGCGAGCACCGATATGTCAGATAGAATAAAATGCATATCATTTAAGGAGGAAATCCGACATACCGATACAAACTCAAAGCTATCACACGGTGGATATATATAACCATCGGAAACAAACATAGAAATAATCATAACATAAATCAGTCACAGTCATCCATATCACAAAGGCGGAAGAAGATATGAATATATATATAACACATAAAAGTGTACATCAGAGTAGTGGTCGGAAAGATCCACGATAATACAAAAGAATAGCAACACGTGCTATACAAAAGAATAAGTACACAACATAGGGTCTATATCTCAAATGTGTACATCCAAAAACTACTAATCTATGTAGTTAGCCAAAAGTCAGAATAATCCTGAAGAGAAGTCAAGCAGAAGCACATGTAACATCTCGGTCTGACCCGAGTATTATTTATAAGAAAATAATAAATGGATCAGTCTAGCTATAAATATCAGATGATATGGTATAAAGTAAAAGACATGGCATGAACATGTAATAACCATCGTAGCATACTACTATAAGTATGTAATTGAAAATCAACAAGAGATAAATCAATATCACTAGAATCTTCTCAAAGATAAAATAGGGTATCATACCCTAAACTTGTATTCACAACAAGTCAATAACACATGAATTCACCAATGCACAAAAATTGATATCATATCAATGAAAATCACGAAAATTGGTGAAGCACAAAATTCCAGAAATCATCACCAGAAATCTAGAAAAACACATAAAAAGGGGGGAGACCTAACACATGAACGGGAGCATGAATACTCACCAACGCGTATAACACATGAACGAGAAGCTATCCATTAAATTTTAACACATGAACAGCCCGAAGACCATGGGGTTCTACCCCATATATGTGATGGTGAAACATCACAAAAGCGGGGTCTAGTCTCCCTCGCAGACAAAGAGATAACGCTCAATCGCTAGTCTAAATCACAAAAATGATCGTCATGATCATAAGGAAGTGTCAATTACACTAAGCTAGTAAATATATGAGTTTAGCTTCATGTCCCATAACCACTAGCTTAACTTAAATATTTACGAACAAACTGTAGATCTTCACTAGGAAATTGTCACAAAAGGGTTCAATCGAACAAGTCCAAGAGCTAACCGATGAAGTAAACGCAAGCGTTTCATACCACTCGTTTTACTAAGTCGTTTAATTCAATTTCTCATCCGAGTGAAGTAAAGGCTTGTATATATTAGTAGATTAGAAAAATGGTTTGAGGAAAAGAGCTTTGTAGTTAAAACAGTGTTGAAATTGCTTTGATGAAAGAGTTTTGATATTCACTACTAGTATTGAAGCCTTCACATTTTTAAAGTAACAAGTCACAAAACGATTGTTGAAACAAATCGAATCACATAAATTCACGTTCGAAGACGTGAGTAAAGCCCAAAGAAATCAACTCCAAACCATCAAAGTAGAAGTGCGATGCAACATAACAGAGTTCAACACAAGGAATGGACGCGACCAAACAAGGTGCGACCTAAGGAGTTGAAGGCAAAGGAAGCAACACACGGCCCACCCAGGTGCGACCTAGTATAAGTGCGACATAACGTGGAGCGACCTAAGGGAAAGGAGGTCAAGCGACCTAGTGGTTGCGACCTAACTGGAATGGTAGAGCGACCTAACTGGGCAAGTGAGGCCAAGCGACCTAAGGTCTGCGACCTAAAGCATAATAAGGTCTAACGACCTAAAGGATGGGGTCGAGCGACCTAAGCATAATAAGGTCTAACGACCTAAAGGATGGAGTCGAGCGACCTAAGCATGGTGCGACCTAAGGGACTGTGGTCCAGCGACCTAACAGAAGTAGGTCTAACGACCTAAAATCAGGGGCCAAGCGACCTAGTGGTTGTGACCTAAAGGGTACGCAACCTAAGTGGTTGCAACCTAAAGGTGTATGCGACCTAAGTTGTTGCGACCTAAAGGTGTTCGCGAGTTAGCAGAAGCGAACGACCTAACGAGGTAAGTGGAGCAGAGCGACCTACGACCTAAGTGCCGAGTGACCTAACTCCGTAGCGAACGACCTAAGCCCAGAACGTGCAATTTGCAGGCCTGACTACTCCAAACCTGAACGACCTAAGCCCAGAATTGCAAACACACACGAAAATTTGGGGTTTTCACCCATTCAATCCAAATCCAATACAAACAAACATGGTAAAGTGATGGGGAATCATTCCCAACAGTCCAATGACGATTATAGGCAAGATGTGAGATTAAAAATCTCACCTTTTCACTAAAATGGATGAAGATGAAGCTTGAAAGCAAGGAGAAGCAATCCAAAGCTTGAATCCACTATCTTCTTCTTGAATTTGGAGTTGAATGTTGGATTTTCAATAGAATTTGAGTTTGGAGTTTTAATTTCCCATTCCCTCCTCCATTTTTGACAAAGCTTGAAGTGTTTGATAAAGTGAGGAAGAGGAAGTGGGTTGGGGCTGAGTTAAAGAAGGTGCAGTCCAACCAAAGTCAAAGGCGGGAAAAGTTACGAAAATTCCACTTACTCCAAACATATCGAAGTTTACACTCGAAAAGATCGCAAACATCATTTTGAACTCAACGGAGGGGGTCTCGAGTCCTAATTTGACCGTATGCAAAAAGTAGCTTTTCGGACTAACATCCGACTAATGATAAAGTATTTAAATAAAATATTTAAATTTAATATCGATAAATATGCGGGTTGTTACAAGCATCATGGAAACAACAACTTGTTGCTTGCGACTGAGCGCATCAGCAACTCGATTACCCTTACTAGGGGTAAACTGAATATTGAAATCATATGAAGCAAGAAATTCGAGCCAACGCTGTTGCCTCAAATTAAGTTCTTTCTGAGTAAATAAATACTTCAGAGATTTGTGATTAGTGAAGAGGACAATACGCTCGCCCAACAAATAATGTCGCCAAATCTTCAAAGCAAAGACTATAGCGGCTAACTCCAAATCATGGGTAGCATAACGAATCTCGTTAGGCTTTAGTTGTCTAGAAGCATATGCAACTACTCTATCCTTTTGCATGAGAACAGCACCGAAACCAATACGGCTAGTATTGGTACAAATAATGAAGTCTTGGTTCTCTTCGGGAATCCCAAGGATAAGAGTGTCGTAAAAGAGTTCTTTTATAAAAATTTCCAAACCAATTTCCTGAATTTAATTTCCTTAAATTCATAACTCAAAAATCCCTTTTTATTTCCCTTTTACATCCCCATTTCATTTTATTGATATTTTAAAATACCATATTATATTATCTAACCATAACACAGCATGACAAAATTCCAAATCAATCTATCATAGGATATCAGTGAAATATATCACAAATCATGAATATAATTTCTATTTGTGAGGAATCCAGTTGGATCCCTCCAACCTGTTTCCCTGCATCCACAGATGTTAGCACAATACCAATTCCACTTCGAGGTGGAATATCGCAGTATATGAGTTTATATAATATCATCCGCTATTATGCGCGCATAGGGTCTCATCCGCTATATAATGCGGGAAATCAATTACTCCAATATATATACTACTATATATAATATCACATCCAATCAATAATTCAAAATTTTAACTATTTAAATTAACTAGTCATCCAGATGTGAGTGAGATTAACTCACCTTGAATTTAAAATGCTGAGTGTTTCAAATTTTAAATTAAATCGACCGCCCTCGATTTAATCTAAAATCTTCACGAGCTCCAATCGTTCCTAGATCTGCTCCACTGCATAGCACTCGTCGCTGCAATTCCGACGCCGCCAGTTTTGTCGAATTTCGACCTCATATGCATTAGATATGAAATTTATAAGTTTGTAAATATGAGTTGATATAACTTAATTTAAATTTTCTTTTTTTTACCATGCAATCTTGACCATACACGTGAGAGTCAAGAATAAAGGCCGCTGAAACCAACTTCTTCCACTCACGCGTGCATGCTGCTCATAACCCAAACCTGCCTCCGTCCAACCACAAATCGCGACCACTTACTCGCCGATAACTCGATCTGAGGCCACCATTGCGAGGCTCACGCCCCGCCGCCCCATCAACGGAAACATAGCGAAGCTCGATGGCCTCCAGGCATTGAAATCCGTGTATGAACGGTCCAAGGTTGAGCAGCGATTTCTTTCTCATCGCCGTGCTGGTCTCGATCACCACCGGTCACAACGAAGATCTCGCTCCCCTCTCCGCTTTTGTAGTTGAAGATTAGAGATGAAAGTTGATACTTTTTGAGATAAACTAGGAAGAAGGTCCTTAGTTCTCGGCCATAGATTGTATAGACCGGCGGCTAGGCAAAAGGGGATTAGGTTTTACTGTGTTGCGAGAATATATATATAAATTTATATATTAATTTAATAATATTTCACAAATTACTTAACTTTTCAAACGAATTCCAATTGAAACGTGCCGACGGGCGTTATAATGTTTTACCCACCTTTCGAACATAATGGAACGTGTTTCAAGACCCAATTCAATCATATGTGGAAGATAGCTTTTTAAATTGATTTAAAATATTAAATTTTCGACTTCAATTTCAACGCGTTTCCCTCCCGTACAAACAAACGATAACTCCAAACGCTACGAAATTTGAAATCCGATAATGATTAACTATTACGGATCCCATGGGACTAGTTTCGTTGAATTCCGAGACTGTGCCCCGGAAGGCTATTTTAACTCGTCGATAAATTCGAGCGATTTCCAAAATCATCGAAATCACTTAAAATTTCACTTTTAAAATTTTACTAACTTAATTATAAATCACATAGAATTTAAAATCACATTAGAAATCATTCTGATTCATTTCGAATCAAAATCTGATTATTCGCATTATTATTATTTTAAATTTCCATTATTAAATTAATATAAAATTCCAAATTTTAACTTATCGACTTTTGATTCCATCCAAAAGTACAATATTAAAATTCAAATCAAACTAGACTTAAAATAAACCTTAGAAACCATTTTCATAACCATTTACATCCAGATTCACAAATTATCCCAATTCCAAATATTTAATTATTATTATTCAAATCCAATTGAACTGCCAAATTTGAAATCTTAACTAATTATATTGATTTAACCAAAATTTTCTTATTTCAAATCAAATTATAATTCACATTCAACATTTAAAATGAATTAAATGCTTAAAATCTAGCGACCAATATTCCGGATCGTTACATTCCTCCCCCCTTATAAAAATTTCGTCCCCGAAATTTGTTAAGGTAGGAAAATGCTTCCACAATCCATTAACTTCCAAAATCATTTGCTTACTTTAACTCAAAAGCTTTGTTTTCAATATTATTCCAAAAACAACTTTCCTAGTTAACCAAAATTTTCAAAATCCTCAAAAAATTTCTAACTCCCAAAATTTTTGACAGCGTCTCCTTTGTACGGAGAGCGTCTTACAATATCACAATAGACATAAATATATATACATCGACCCACCCGGTCGGAAAACAAAATATATCATAATATATTTTCATTTCCCAATTTATAGCATAAGCGTACCTTTAGATTAGCATTTTAAAAGCAAGCGGCTAGTTAATATTGCATTTACGCGCTCCAACTCTATCGATTGCCTCCCGTACCTGTACTACTCAAACAAGCACATAAGTTTTCAATAATATGAAATTTTAACAACATTCCATCCATTTAACTAGCCAAACACATCAATTACATAGCCTAAACAACAAATTTCCATACTCCTACATGCTAACCATCTTAATAAGCAACCACAAGGTTCAACACTATTTTAATCTCCTTTACAAATCCATATTTCATTTCACTCGCATGACTTACATCCAAGTTTACTATTCTCAATTCATATTCACTTCAAATTGGTTTATATACCTTACTTACATAATTTACTTCTATTCAATTCCAAATTGATTAATTTGAATCACATTCCTAATTCACTTTCATTTCTATGCAAATCCCCTTAATTAAATTCCAACCCATTCCAGTATATTCAAAAACCAACTTTATTTGCTTCCTTTAATTCACTTGCTTTCTTTTATGTCCAATGACAAATTTCTTATGCAAATTCTAATGTTATTTATACAAATAACAACTACTTAAACTTATAACCATTTTAAACTAATTCCAACACAATCTATGTTAATTTTATTCCATTCGGAATTTACTCACAACCCAAACATTCTCCTTTTCATTACATTATTAATTTAAATCCCTTCACTTGCATTCCATTTCATTAACCAACAGGTTTATTCAAAACCATTTCTTAAAGCTCAATAATAACCATTTCGCTATCTTCTTAAATTATTTCAAATCCCATAATATTCCAATTCCTTCTTACATTAATTTTATTAATAACATAACCATTCCAATTATTCCATACCAGAACTGGATTTTATTTTACCTTTTAAATTTTACAGGCTACCAAAATTTTATCCATCCCAATACAATTTGCATTTAATCCAGCTTACGTTAAATTCATCTTCATACTATTCTTTTGAATTTAGTTGAGTGAGAATTTAACTTATTCAATATCATTTCAATTTGATTAAATTTCCTTTCAATATAATCCTTTATCGATTTAGTTCAAGTTCAACTAAATTTTATTTAGCCAACTTAAATTCATATCCCTTCCTTTACAATTTTAAATAAGAATTGAATTTCATTCAATATTATTCATAACACAACTGAATTTTGATTTCAATTTAATCCAAATTCATCTCTATTTCATTAAATTTAAGTTAAATCCAATTCGATCCCATTTTATTTCCCAATATATAAGTTCAAAACTTATTTACTAACCTAAGTCCATCAACATTTCATATTTCACCATGCCTTATCCCACTTTACATTTCTCTTAGAATTTAAAATTTGAATTTCCCATAAAATACCAACCACTTTATTTTGGTTTTACAATTCATTTCTCTATTCATAAGTTCAACAACTTATTTACTTAAAAGCTTATATTGCTCATTTGAGTCATTTTCATCTTATAACCACAATTCTGGATTATTTATTTCACTTAAGTACTTAAGTGTATTCATGCCATTCAATAATTGTAACTTATACTTATATGATTATCCTACCTTTCCACTTAATATCCAATTTAATCCAATTTTAATTTTATTTAACTTATCTTAAGTTAAATTTCAATATATCTTATCCACTTTTGTTTATTCAAGTTAAATTTTAACTCCAGGATTAAAATTTCCATTTTTCTTTCTTATTTTATCCACTTCATCTATAAATTCAATAACTGATTCATCTTAACTTTACAAATCTCTTAAATAGAGATTCCAGAATTCCATTACCCGGTTTTAATTTCAAAACATTTTGAAATCATAATAGCACATACCCACTTGGTATATCAAATCAAATCTCCGGATTCCAAACACTTGTTTTTACCAAAACAATTTACCCTTTGAAATTTCTAAAACAACTTGTATACCCGACAAATCCAAACAAATATCATAACCAATCACCATGGTAGCAATCCATCACTTAGAAACTCGAAAATGAATTCTGATGATGTGGCCATCATTACCAGGATTATTTTCCAGCGACTGAAGTGAGTTCAGTGCTTCTTTACTACCACAATTCCTTTCAAAACAATTTCCATTAGAAAATATTTTCCAAATAATACTCAAATGTTTTTGGAAAACATTTCAAACATTCCCAAGATTTTAAATTCCCAAACTTTTTGTTTAAATTCATTTAAAACAATTTTAAAAATTTACGGGATTTAAATTCTGGTTTAAATCAAATTTTAGTTATACTTCTTTTGGAGAAGTCATACTTATAGAATTTTATTTGGTTATAAACCATTTCAAATTTTAGATTCTTATTTGATTATAGTATTAACAACCAAACATCCAAATATATATAATAATCTTAGAAAATTATTTCCTTTATATCAAAATATAATTTTGGGTAAAACTATTTCATTTACCCACTTTAAAAACAATACTATGTTGGTTTATCTTGTTTAAGAGCTTAGAAACCACTATCGATTACGGTTGTACTTCCCGTACCGACTAGAATTCATAAACACTCAACCGATAAGTCAACACAGTATAAAAATAGTTTTTGAATTCACTAACAAGTACGCTCTCATATCTATTATTACACTCAACTCATTCTAGAGTACTATTGACTCTATTTCTAATGAGTAATTTTCCCCACCAAAGCCTAGGTTATCGCTAACCTAAGCTCTGATATCATTATAACAGCCTGCAAACCCGTACCCTTTTGAATCGACCCTATTCTACACCAGATCAACTCAAAGTGGACAGAATTACAAACCATTGGGGTTAAAGAAGAAAGAGGTAGAAGAAGAAATAGACAAAAAAAACATCAGAATATCACAATCGCAGCGGAACAATATATAATAGATAAATGACTGATCTTTAAAACAAGGAATTTTAACAGTTTATACATTACATCATTAGAGTACAATATAAATCATCAATCACAATCAATAGTACAGAACTGGATAGTTATAATAACTTGTCCTCATAAATAGAATACACAGCATACACAACACCGCAGAATATACATCAAGTACGAGTGATACGTCTCGCCATCCAACTTGTCTCCTAAGCTCCACAGCATCCTATCCTATAGTTATAATACTCGGTCTGACCCGAGCATTATAATAAAATAACACCCGAGTCAGTCTGGAATACCAGCGTGGGAAATACACTCAAATTGATTATTAAGTTTCAAAAATGTTTTGAAATCAAAAGCATCTCGTAAGACCACGCCACAAATAAACATGTCGGGTTTTTACCTTACGATAGCCAAAACATTCATCAAAATCCTCTGATATTATAATAGAGTCTATATACAAATACTTATTCAAAATAGCTGAAATTGTTACATGATTAAATTCCAGCATACTAGCCACAAAGTGGGTTCTACAATCAAAACCGTAAAAGGCACGTAGGGAGAATGGATTTCCAACTAATGACTAGGCACTAGGGTTCCACCTGTCACAGTACCTGGTCTAGATTAGCATACCGAGGATCACTCCGAATCCCCTGCAACACAAGACCGGGACTACCCCTTACTGGATAATCTCGAGTAAGATCACCCCACGGTTGGGATCAGCAACCGCCCATTAAGCCGAAATAAAAAGAAACATCTAGACAGGGATGACCTCACCCTAATGGGCGCGACCCACTTAGCCTTGCTGCATAACCCCTGATTTTCAGTCATTCCTGGTTGATGAGGCTCGAGGCTAAGCGTTACCTTTAAGAACATTTCACTTAGAATGCTCATCGGCCCTCTGACGATGTTCTGAAAGCATTCATCCATACAAGTCCGTTCCGAGTTCGAACAGAACCGAAGGCACTATTCCTACTACATCCATTTTGGAATCACCCTCAGGATTAGTAGCGATTAGCCCTTGCACTTCACTTCTCCATCTTCGACTCCAAACTCTTGTCTTCATCACGAAAACGTACTCGTTGAATTGAAGTGGTTTTCAGATCGCAAATCCGATCCCGGTCTCTTCAAAACAACGTTTGCTATTTCCCGGTAAACTCAACCCCGGTTCTTTAGAAAATAAATAGACGAAAATAAGATCAGAGATCACCTCCTAACCGTTAGTGGACGGATTTCCTTATAAACGTCCTAGAAGAACGAACGAGTTTATACGTACAGTATAGCACCTCGAACGGTAACTGTACTATATAATTCTCGTACTCCTCCTAGAATTTCCAAAGTCATATTTGGGTCTAGATTTGATAGTCGGTTATTTAACTATCAAATAACATTCACAAACAACCATCAAACAATAAATAATTACCCAATTTATTTATTAATCTCAAAATATCTACGCAAGATATATTTCCAGTTTCAACCCCTTGGAAACAACTTCAAACCATCTTCCTTTTACGAAATAAATCTCCCAAGCATTTTCTATTTCCACTTAAATCACCAAGTACAAACACTTAAGATCTTAAAATAATTTAAAACGCTATACTATAAAATATACTTTAACATTTAAATTTGGAAAACCACTTTAATACTTATTAAAAATATAAACTTTAAGAATATTTAAATAAAGCTAAAATATAAAACTACATTTCCTCTTTTTAAAAACATAATACCAAGTCTCCTTTAAACAATTTGCACTTTTCATAGAAATTCCCACTGGAAATCTATACTTCAAATTTATCCCCGATAAATATTCCATTTCATTTATAAAACCCCGTTTATAAATTTCCATTCCTCATTCCCTTTTAAATCACAGTTTCAAAAACCCTTCAAATTTCCAAACCAATTTCTTGAATTTAATTTCCTTAAATTCATAACTCAAAAATCCCTTTTTATTTCCCTTTTACATCCCCATATCATTTTATTGATATTTTAAAATACCATATTATATTATCCAACCATAACACAGCATAACAAAATTCCAAATCAATCTATCACAGGATATCAGTGAAATATATCACAAATCATGAATATAATTTCTATTTGTGAGGAATCCAGTTGGATCCCTCCAACATGTTTCCCTGCATCCACATATGTTAGCACAATACCAATTCCACTTCAAGGTGGAATATCGTGGTATATGGGTTTATATAATATCATTCGCTATTATGTGGCGCATAGGGTCTCATCCGCTATATAATGCGGGAAATCAATTACTCCAATATACATATACTACTATATATAATATCACATCCAATCAATCAATCAATAATTCAAAATTTTAACTATTTAAATTAACTAGTCATCCAGATGTGAGTGAGATTAACTCACCTTGAATTTAAAATGCTGAGTGTTTCAAATTTTAAATTAAATCGACCGCCTTCGATTTAATCTAAAATCTTCACGAGCTCCAATTGTTCCTAGATCTGCTCCACTACGTAGCGCTCGTCGCTGCGATTCCGACGCCACCAGTTTTGTCGAATTTCGACCTCATATGCATTAGATATGAAATTTATAAGTTTGTAAATATGAGTTGATATAACTTAATTTAAATTTTCTTCTTTTTTTTTACCATGCAATCGTGACCGTACACGTGAGAGTCAAGAATCAAGGCCGCTGAAAACAACTTCTTCCACTCAAGCGTGCATGCTGCTCATAACCCAAAGCTGCCTCCGATCAACCACAAATCGCGACCACTTACTCGTCGATAACTCGATCTGAGGCCACCATTGCGAGGTTCACGCCCCGCCGCCCCATCACCGGAAACATAGCGAAGCTCGGTGGCCCCCAGGCATCGAAATCCATGTATGAACAGTCCTAGGTTGAGCAGCGATTTCTTTCTCATCGCCGTGCTGGTCTCGATCCCCACCGCTCACAACGAAGATCTCGCTCCCCTCTCCGCTTTTGTAGTTGAAGGTTAGAGATGAAAGTTGATACTTTTTGAGATAAACTAGGAAGAAGGTCCTTGGTTCTCGGCCATAGATTGTATAGAACGGCGGCTAGGCAAAAGCGGATTAGGTTTTACTGTGTTGCGAGAATATATATATAAATTTATATATTAATTTAATAATATTTCACAAATTACTTAACTTTTTCAACGAATTCCAATTGAAACGTGCCGACAGGCGTTACAATGTTTTACCCACCTTTTGAACATAATGGAATGTGTTTCGGGACCCAATTCAATCATATGTGGAAGATAGCTTTTTAAATTGATTTAAAATATTAAATTTTCGACTTCAATTTCAACGCGTTTCCCTCTCGTACGAACAAACGGTAACTCCAAACGCTACGAAATTTGAAATCCGATAATAATTAACTATTATGGATCACATGGGACTAGTTTCGTCGAATTCCGAGACTATGCCCCAGAAGGCTATTTTAACTCGTCGATAAATTCGAGCGATTTCCAAAATCGTCTAAATCATTTAAAATTTCACTATTAAAATTTTACTAACTTAATTATAAATCACATAGAATTTAAAATCACATTAGAAATCATTCTGATTCATTTCGAATCAAAATCTGATTATTCGCATTATTATTATTTTAAATTTCCATTATTAAATTAATATAAAATTCCAAATTTTAACTTATCGACTTTTGATTCAATCCAAAAGTCCAATATTAAAATTCAAATCAAACTAGACTTAAAATAAACCTTAGAAACCATTTTCATAACCATTTACATCCAGATTCACAAATTATCCCAATTCCAAATATTTAAATTATTATTATTCAAATCCAATTGAACTGCCAAATTTGAAATCTTAACTAATTATATTGATTTAACCAAAATTTTCTTATTTCAAATCAAATTATAATTCACATTCAACATTTAAAATGAATTAAATGCTCAAAATCTAGCAACCAAATTCCGGATCGTTACATAATGGGTATATATGCATACCTAAAATCCTAATTCCATTTGTAGGGAACTACGAAAAATGCTCTTGAGATTGTTTACCCTCCAAGTAATTATTAGGGGAATAATTGATCCCCATTAACATGTGCATGTGCTTTTAATTATGGTTCATTAAGTAATGGGCATGCGAGCTCTTCCATGTTGCATTATTTCTTTTCTTTTCTACATTCTTTTGGCCATGAATGCTTGTGCATGCATATATCCATGAAGCTCCATCCAATTTGCACTCAATTTCCTACAAATAAAAATAAAAATATCCAAATAAATTTCCTCAAAATTAATTCATACACAAAATTATCATTTTGCCCACAAATGAAGACGAATGAATGATGTTTTGAAAACATTTTAGATTTTGGTTAAAACATGTAAAATATCCTAATAGGATTACTTATTATAATAAAAGAAGATTAAATATGGAAGCAAAAATATTCACTTTTATGTGCACATAAAATACCCCGCACTTATCTTTTTATTCGTCCTCGAATAAACTAAAACTAGGATAAATCCATTTTCGTAGGAAACACGATTGCATTGAGCTTATGCAATAAGCCGTTAATCCTTTAGGTGCCCCTCGTAAGACGAGTGTTGTCTCGTAAGGGTTTTCAGTGAATACTACCCACAAAGTCCAAATGCTATATGAAAATTCTAATACGACTACATGATGCAAATTTTTCAAAAATATTGCAAATGAAGAATTTACTTTTTAAATTGACATGAGTAAGTTAGATATAATTTTTGGTTATTATCAAGAAATTTTAGTCTTTTTACACATCGAACTTCCAACAAAAATTAAGTTATCATCACAGTTGGACTCTAGTTTGGCTAGTTGTTTTGGTTGATAACATAGTGTAACTATGAAATGAATCCTTTAGTATATTATCAAAGTTTTCCAAAGTGGCATTTTTATTTATTTTGAATAACAGGTCAAATCAATTAAATGAAGATAGTGCTTGGGTTTCAATTGCTTGCTCTCTCTATTTTGAAAAATATATTAACATGTTATTGTTTACACACCTAACTCAAATATATTGAGGCCAGATATACCGATCATGCACTGCCTTTCAGGCTTATGTGAGAAGGGTGCAGAGCGTGGCAGGTGTACACCCTTAAGTACGAACATACGACTTTAGGTGTTTATTATTATTATTTTAATTTATTTACGTACACCTAACTCAGATATACCGATGCTAGATATACCGATCATCCACTGCCTTTCGGGCTTACGTGAAAAGGGTACAGAGCGTGGCAAGTGTACACACTTACGTTTGAACACATGACTCTAGGTGTTTCTTATTTTTATAAAATATTTTTTTTTTGAAAAGAGAGAGTTATGCAAAATCATCTTAGCACCACTTAACTTAGAAGGTCAAAAATGTTATCGCTTTTACTTTAAATCAACCACTCTTTTAAAAAATGATTACAATTAGGATATATTTCATAATTATCACATATGAACCTTCCTATATACTAGTTACACCATAGTTACTTGTAATTAAACTTTTATTTTTATTTTTGTTAAACAAGTAAATTTTCAAAAATTTCAATTTAATAACCAAAAACGTATACTTATTCTATCATGTTTCTTCAAAAGTAAATCAATATGCTAAAAAAATTTGTTATGGGTTTTATTTGTGGGTTATTTTTTGTTTTTGGAAAGAAAATACAAAAAATAGACCATGAAAAATCAAAAGAAACATGAGATTCCCCCACACACTTGATTTTGACTGTGTCCCCACAGTCAATGCATGATATAATGAGTGTAACATAGAAAAATATATGCATATTTACAAGAGAGAATTAAAATTTCTTACTAGACGTAGTGTGGCTCATGAAGAATCATGAGCTCCTCCTCTCGATCACTTGCCAACTCCAAGTATGTTTTAAAACGATTACCATTGACTTTAAAAATCGATCCATTCCTAGGATTATGGAACCGTGTGAAAAAACAGTACGTACTGCGTACGGTACTGTCCATGTAATGACCCGTATTTTTGGCTATTTTAAATTATTAAATTTAATGTAATTATTAAATAAAAATGGTTAAAAATAAAAATTTTATGATTTTGAATGTAAGTATTGGATATGAACTTGAATAAAATTTTGAAATAAACTAATTTCTAAAATTTAAGTAATAACAAGTATTGAAAGGTAATGCTATGTATTAAATGAGTTTACATTCAATAGTTGGATTAAATAATAAATGCCGAATTCATTTGATGTAAATAAAGTAATTGATTGATAACTAAAAATCATTTAAAATCTAATATAGAAATTTGTTGAATATTGAACAATTAAATTACTTAAACTTAATATTGGAAATATTTGAATAATTGAATTCTGAATTTAATATGATTGAAAATGATATCGGAAGTTGATGTAAATTTTATTTAAACAATAATAAAGATTTTTAACATTTAAAATTGGATTTAAAAGTGAATAATTAGAGATTGGAAATTTTATATTATAATCGAGACGTCAAAATAGCGATCCGAGGCATAGTTTCGGATTTCGATGAAGTCAGTTCCATTGGATCCGTAACAGTGTATTATTATCGGATTTCAAATTTTGTAATGTTTGGAGTTATCGTTTGATCGTACGGGATAGAAATGCATTGATTTTAATATCGAAAATTCAATATAATAATTGGGTCCAAAAAGCTATCTTCTCCATACGATCGAATTAGGACTCGAAACCTTTTCCATTGCGTTCGGAATAGGGGTATAACATTATAAACGCATAGCGATACGCCTCGATAGGGATTCAAAATTTTAAGTTGCTTAAAATCGAGATATTTTGAATTTAAAATAATTATTGACTTGACCATTCCTGTCTTTCAACCATTCACATCTTTCCATTAGCCACCCTAGTCTACCCGTCCTTGCTCCTTCTTTTATACGTCTACTCCCTCCTTTTTAATAAACACAGCAGTTTCACAGAGAAAAAAAAGAAAGAAACCAAACTTCAAAAATCATGTTCTTGCAATCTACTTGACTAAAAATTCTCAAACAAGTCTTAAATTTCAAGTTATGCGGAGGGCTTTGATCTAGTATATGGTGTGTGGTGCGCGGCATCGATTGTTGTTGCTCCAAATCGCGTAGCAGGTCTTAGACTAGGGTTAGCTTTTTCTGGCGATAGAGACGTCGAGGGGAATAGTGGTCATCATTTTCGAGTTCTGACGCGAAGGAGCAGCTCGGGAAGTATTTTGGTGGCGTACGGCCCTCATTTGTAGGTCGCAACAGTCCGTACGGAGGAGGGGAAAACGTGGACGACCTGTTTTGTTTGGAGGCACCGGAGTTGTCGACTTGGGTGCAGACAAGTGGAGATCGAGGAGGAGAGTTCATTGGCGAAGTCGAAACGAGCTTTCATGAAAAAATTCATCGTATCATAGTTTGCGTGCATGACCAGGTTGGGTGATTGTTTCGTGCACATGCAAATGGTAGGGAGAAGAAGGGGAAAGTAGTTGGGCCTTGGGCCGTGAAAAAGAAAAGGGAAAAAAAGAAAAGGAAGAAAAAAAGAGAAAAAAAAAAGAAAAGAGGAAAGAAGAAGGGGGCAGGTGCGTGCATGTTTGGGTCGGGCTTTAAGTTTAGCTGGGTAATGTATTTATATGGGTTAAGTTAGATTAGTGTTTAATTTAATTTAATTATATCGACAAACTAAAATTTTAATTACTCTCTTGGTCGAGATCCGAATGGGACGAAACTTGTTGCATTGCGATCGTGATGATGAGAGCTTCGCAATGAAACTGGTTTGGACAGATTTGGAGACTATCGAAATTTGGACTAAAATCGGACGTTGTTCAGTTTTAGTTCCAAACTGGAATGCCTCAACGACAATAGAAAATCAAGGTGAAAGTTTTATAACGCTCACAACGTACTAGAATATTTTTATGCTAGTTAAATGTGAAATTATGAAGTGATATGAATTTATTGATTGATGTTTGATAAATTGACGTCTAAATGATCATTTGAATTAACTGTTAAAAATTAAAATTGATAGTTAAATTTGAAATTGAATTGCCGGTAAAACACCCGATATTAATAACTATGAAATTGTTGTGAATTATATGGTCTGTTTGGATGATTGATTGCGATGGATGCTATTGGTTGATATTTTGGATCGTTTGGATGTTTATTTATTCTAATATATCCTATTATCACCCTGTATATTATTTACAGTGTATAAGACTGTAAGTTGAATTATTTCGAATAAATTAAGAAATAAGTTGAAATGATATATACCTATGGCAGTGTAATTTGGATTGAAATGATATATATCCATCCCTGAAATTAAATTGAAATAACTAATCGCTTGGCCATAGGATAGAAAATTATATACGAACACCGGATTGGTTAAACTAAACGATTTTAAAAATTTTGATTTGAAATTATTTAAATGGTTTGATTTAAAAGAAATAAAAATCAAATTTATAGAAATCAAATTGTTTTCGAACTTGAGCCTTGAAGGTTGAAATTTAAATTTGGTAATCGAAATTATTTAAATAATCGAAGTTGAGATTTTGAAGTTAAAATCGAAATATAATTTGAATTTCCGGAAATTGATTTGTCTCAAAGGATTGAACTCTTATTCCAATTTTGAATATTACTAAGTAAAAGTGATATAAAAATGATATTTCGAAATTGATCTCGGAATTGAATTATAATTGATGATTGGGATTTTTAACTAAATATTGAAGGATAATTTGATTTAAATGTTTTAAATCGATATTTTGGAATCGAGCTCAAAGTCGATATAAATTGAAAACTAAAATTGAATTCAGTGGATTTGAAAGTGGATTTGAAAGTGGAATTGAATTAATTTGAAATCGAAGTTGAAATTGATTTGAATTGAAATCGAAACTGAATCGATTGTATGGAAATTGGAATTTATTTGAACTGGAGGTTGGAATTGAATCGGTTTGACTTTAAAGCTATTTTGAATAAAATTATTTTAATATAAACTATTTGAAATCTATCTTCTTAACTATACAAATTATTTTGGTTTTCCAAATTAATTTACTATATAAACCATTAATATTTAAACTATTTTAACCATTTAAAATATTTTTAACTATTTTGACCATTTAAACTATTTTTAACTATTTTAATTATTTAAACTATTTTAAAACTATCCAAACTATTTTTCAAAAATTCAAACTAGTCAAGTTGTGAAATGTTTATAATTAATTCATGGATTTAAATACGAATTAGGTTAAATGAAGTTATAACCTAAATTGAAATTCGAAATAATTTTTGGAAAAGAAATCGAGATATTAAGATGAAAAGGATTTTGAAATGAAATGGTATATTTTGAATAAATATGATGGTTTCGAAATGGATTTGATTTTGAAGCGAATATGATATTTTTATATTAAGTACGAATTCTTTTCGATATGTAAAAGAACCAACCGGTGTGTAAAATGATGTTTGGTTGTTAAAGAGACCGGGGCTGGATATGGGCATACTCTCTGTCGATACTGGAATCACTTTAACAACTGTGTACGTGGAGGAGAGTCCAGAATGAAGTGGTTGGATTTGGCGACGTTTGCTGGATTTGAGAAAAGAGAACGATGATGGATTAGCTTGGCACTTGTGCCAATTTGAAATGAATAAAACAGGAGCCATACCGGTGAAGCGAGCTAGCTACCCCTAGCGGACGCACTTCTTTGTATTACTATCATTTACATTGTGATTGATTTGTGCGCACCCTCCGAATTATGGGAGTGTTGGACGCGGTGGGCGATCAGGACTATGATGCGTTACCACCAGCCGGGAAGGGAAAATGGCAGTATCCTACCTTGGGCATTGCCTAACGTGCCTTGTCTTACTTTTATCTCTAAACGAGACCCATATGATTTTGGTTTTGTGTTGTCATATCACGGCGCATCCCTATCCACCGACCATTTAACTGGTGTTTTATATGCAAACTGTACGACAATGCTTAGAAACGAGTTAAGGAGGATTAATGTAAAGCCTTAATGCTAAGAAAAATATTTTTTTATTGATTAGACATTATATATGTAGCGTGTTCTACTACATATAAATATTTTGACGGATCCTTAGGAGATGGAAAATCTCGTAACATCTCTTGAGTTATTGCACGCACGTTATACATTGGATAGGAGATGTGTAAACCCGTAAACATCTCTGACGCCATGACACTCATGTTTTATGCGATATTGATTTGACTTACATAAGGATATTTTAGTCCTAAATCGAGTGTTTTGTCCTTTCATTACGCTCGGGTCAGTCCTAAGTTTTTCAGCTTACTGAAGATTTATTCTGGGGGACGAAGACGAAGATTTGGTATTACTATTACTATTATTATCCCTGCATCATGTTATCTACGGCATTACTTTATTTATTCCTGATGTATATATAACTCTGATAAATGTTTTATTGAATATAATCAAATGTATAATAGAAACAGCTTCATAAACTGTTTATTTAAATATTATATTTTGTCATTCCGTTGTGAGATTCTGTATTTGTTTCTTCTTCTTTTCTTATTTAACCCCAATGATTATCTATGTTTCGGATTGTTTAGATTGGACATGTGTAGATTATTGTCAATTTAAACCTTCCGAAATGTGGGTCTTCACATGTGGTATCAGAGCTTTGGTTTAGCGGTAACCTTGGATTTGAGGGGTAACTCATCAGAGATAGGGTCAATAGTACCCCAGAATGGGTTTGAGTGTATTAATAGATATGAGCGCGTATTTGTTAGTGAATATGAAATGTTTTATATTGTGTTGACTTATCGATTGAGTATTTATGAATTCTGGTCGGTACGGGAAGTACAACCATATCGATAGGGGTTTCTAAACTCTTAAACAAGGTAAACCGACACAGTATTTTTTTAAAGAGGATGAATGAAATAATTTTACCCAAACTATATTTTGATATAAAAGAAATATTTTCCAAAATTATTATAGTATAATGGAATGTTTGATTGTTAATATTATAATCAAAATAAGATTTAAAATTTGGAATGGGATATATAACCAAATAGAAATTGTATAAGTATGGTTATACATAGGAGTTGTAACTAAAATTGGATTTAAACCCGAATTTAAATCCCAGAATTTTTGGGAATGTTTCAAATGGTTTTTGACTAAGTATTTAGGAATTTTTAAATCTTAAAAGATTTTGTAAATGTTTTTCAAAGTGATTTGGAAATAATAATGATAGTATTATTTTGGAAGTATTTTTGAATAAAAATATTTAAAAATGGTTTTTAAGTGATAAAAGCACTAAACTCACTTCGGTCGTTGGAAAATAATTCTGATGATGATCACAACATCGTTGGTGTTCATTTTCCAGTTTCTAAGTGATGAATTGCTACCGTAATAATTTGCTAATGGAGTCTTGTTTTGATAAACAAGTTTTTGATTTTAAGAAATTTAAAATCTTGATTTGATGTAAAAGTGAGATATATACATATATACATATGATTTCAAATTGATTTGGAATTAAACCGGGTGTTTAGTTCTTGAAATTTGCTATCTAACTGTTTGTAAAATAAATAAGGGAAATAACAAATAAATTGGCAAAGAATGGTTGAAATTAGATTATAGCCTTTGGAGATAATTATGAACTTGAATAAGTTGTAATAAAAGGAAATGAGCCATTATAAAATGATTATAAATATAATAAAATGATTTATAAAATGTTTCACAAAATAAATTGATATCAAATGAAGGTATGGAAATAAATGTGAAATAAGTTGTAAAGAACTTAAGTAATGATATAAGCAAATGTTCATTAATAATGTTAATGCAAATAATGAATATTGCAATTAAGTATTTTATGAAAACATAAGAGTTAAAAGTGTTGCAACTTATACCACTTATAGATTTGATGAATATAAGTAAAACAAAAATTTTAAATTTGTTATATTGGATGATAGAAAAATAAAATCTGAAATGAGATATGGAATTTAATCTAAATAAAGTAAAATGAAATGAATAAATGAAATAAGTTAATGAATTGATTGGTAAAACAAGTTAAATGAAATAACATTGACTTAAAATGGAATTGAACCTATGTTGTAGAATGAATGTGAATAAAATGAGTGTTAACAAGTAAATATAAATAGATTTGCTTATGGGAATGTAAATTGATAGAATGTGAATTCAATAAATATGAGCAAGTGAATGTGAACATAATAAATTTGAAATGAATGTAAATCAATTGAAACAAGTGAATCGAATAATTGAATGGAAATGAAGTAAATATAAATAAATTAATGTGGTATAGCTAAGAAATCAATAGAAATAAATACGAAAGTTGTACGTATATTATTTTATTCGCATAACGATTTGATCCAGATTCGAGCACAGAATTTCGAGATGATTTATATCGATCCGAGTTAGGATCTTTCACTCGATTCTCGATGGTGAACACAGGATATGGATTTTTGATTTAATTCTGCGATTCTCTATCATAGTGTATGGCTATGCAAGGAGGATAATGATTTCTGATCAAGAAACCAGATCGGAGTCCGCACTAGAGAGTCGTGTGAACGATACTAGTTCAGAAGTGAAATTGTGTGATCGAGTGAGCGATCAGATTTGATAATGCATACGGATGATATATGTACATCATACGGGCTTAAGTAAAGAAAATATTGGAAATTGAAAAAGCAAAATATAAAATGACTTTAAATTATATGATTGGATATCATTGGTAAATAAGATGCAGGTATTTAAAATCAAGAAAATTTTGGATTGCCCGACAAATAGGTACATGTTTATTTTGTCATTTGAATTGATGGTTTTAGGATGGAGCCACTTGGCTTTTGTTCTCTTTTGTTGGTTTGGGGCCTGTAGTGGCGTTTTGTAGTTGTTTCGATCTAGCCACGCAAAGGAGACTCTACCGAAATTTTCCGTAAATCCGGGTGTTAGAAAATTTTTGGAGTTTTAATTTTTTTTTATAACTTGTTTGGATAACTAACTTTTATTTTTCGTAAGCCGATCGGAGTAGCATAATAGAAATGTAGTAAAAGTATTCTAATGGATTTTATGTTTTATAAGTTGATTATTTTTAAAACATATTAAATGTTAAATTCTTTACTTAACACCTTTTCGAGGATGAAAAGTTTTGAGTGGGGGAGATTGTAACGACCCGTATTTTTGGCTATTTTAAATTATTAATTTTAATGTAATTATTAAATAAAAATGGTTAAAATAAAAATTTAATGATTTTGAATGTAAGTGATGGAGATAAACTTGAATAAAATTTTGAAATCAACTAATTTCGAAAATTTAAGTAATAACAAGTATTAAAAGGTAATGCTATGTATTAAATGAGTTTACAATCAATAGTTGGATTAAATAATAAATGTTGAATTCATTAGATGTAAATAAAGTAATTGATTAATAACTAAAATTCATTTAATATCTAATATTGAAATTTGCCGAATATTGAACAATTAAATTGCTTAAACTTAATATTGGAAATATTTGAATAATTGAATTTTGAATTTAATATGATATCGGAAGTTGATGTAAATTTTATTTAAACAATAATGAAGATTGTTAACATTTAAAATTGGATTTAAAAGTGATAATTAGAGATTGGAAATTTTATATTATAATCGAGACGTTAAAATAGCGATTTGGGGAATAGTCTCAGATTTCGACGAAGCCAGTTTTGTTGGATCCGTAATAGTATATTATTATCGGTTTTCAAATTTCGTAACATTTGGAGTTATTGTTTGATCGTACAGGATAGAAACGCGTTGAATATAATATCGAAAATTCAATATAATAATTGGGTCCAAAAAGCTATCTTCTCCATACGATCGAATTAGGACTCGAAACCTTTTCCATTATGTTCGGAATAGGGGTATAACATTATAAATGCCTAGCGGCACACCCCGATAGGGATTCGAAATTTTAAGTTGCTTAAATCGAGATATTTTGAATTTAAAATAATATATTGAGTTGACCATTCCTATCTTTCAGTCGTTCACATCTTTCCATCAACCACCCTAGTCTACCTTTCCTTTCTCCTTCTTTTATACGTCTCCTTCCTCCTTTTTAATAAACACAACAGTTTTACAGAGAGAAAAAAAAGAAAGAAACCAAACTTCAAAAATCAAGTTCTTGCAATCTACTCGACTAAAAATTCTCAAACAAGTCTTAAATTTCAAGTTATGCGGAGGGCTTTGATCTGGTATATGGTGTGTAGGGTGCGACACCGATTATCGTTGCTCCAAATCACGACAGTAGCAGGTCGTAGACTAGGGTTAGCTTTTTCTGGCGATAGAGACGTCGAGGGGAAGAGTGGTCATCGTTTTCGAGTTCGTGACGCGAAGGAGCAGCTCGGGAAGTATTTTGGTGGCATACGGCCCTCATTTGAAGGTCGCGACAGTGCGTACGGAGGAGGGGAAAACGTGGACGACGCGTTTTATCTGGAGGCGCCGGAGTTGTCGACTTGGGTGCAGACAGGTGGAGATCGAGGAGGAGAGTTCATTGGCGAAGTCGAAACGTGCTTTCGTGCACAAATTCGCCGTATCACGGTTTGCATGCATGGCCAGGTTGGGTGATTGTTTTGTGCATAGGCAAATGGTAGGGAGAAGAAGAAGGGGGAAGTAGTTGGGCCTTAGGCCATGAAAAAGAAAAGGGAAAAAAAGAAAAGGAAGAAAAACAGAAAAGGAAAAAAAAGAGAAAAAAAAGAAAAGAGGAAAGAAGTAGGGGGTCGAGTGCATGCATGTTTGGGCTGGGCTTTAAGTTTAGCTGGGTAATGTATTTATATGGGTTAAATTAGATTAGTGTTTAATTTAATTTAATTTAATTATATCGACGAACTAAAAAATTAATTACTCTCTCGTACAAGGTCCAAATGGGAAAAAACTTGTTGCGTTATGATCGTGATGACGAGAGCTTCGCAATGGAACTAGTTTGGGCAGATTTGGAGACTGTCGAAATTTGGACTAAAATCGAACGTTGTTCGGTTTTAGTTCCAAACTAGAACGCCTCAACGACAATAGAAAATCAAGGTGAGTGTTTTAGAATGCTCACAACGTACTAGAATATTTTCATGCTAGTTAATGTGAAATTATGAAGTGATATGAATTTATTGATTGATGTTCGATAAATTGCCCTCTAAATGGTCATTTGAATTAACTGTTAAAAATTAAAATTGATAATTAAATTTGAAATTGGAATTGAATTGCCAGTAAAACACCCGATATTTATAACTATGAAATTGTTGTGAATTATATGGTCAGTTTGGATGATTGATTGCGATGGATTGTATTAGTTGATATTTTGGATGGTTTTGATGTTTATTTATTATGATATATCCTATTATCACCCTGTATATTATTTACAATGTATAAGACTGTAAATTGAATTATTTCGAATAAATTAAGTAATAGGTTAAAAGGATATATACCTATGACACTGTAATGTGGATTGAAATGACATATATCCATCCCTGAAATTAAATTGAAATAACTGATCACTTGACCATAGGATAGAAAATTATATACGAACACCGGATTGGTTAAATTAAATGATTTTAAAATTTTGATCTGAAATTATTTAAATGGTTTGATTTAAAAGAAATAAAAATCAAATTTATAGAAATCAAATTATTTTCGAACTTGAGCCCTGAAGGTTGAAATTTAAACTTGGTAATCGAAATTGTTTAAATAATCGAAGTTGAGATTTTGAAGTTATAATCGAAATATAATTTGAATTTTTGGTAATCGATTTGTTTTAAAGGATTGAAATTTTTTTGAATTTTGAATACTACTAAGTAAAAGTGATATAAAAACGATATTTCGAAATTGAGCTCGAAATTGAATTATAATTGATGTTTGGGATTTTTAACTGAATATTGAAGGATAATTTGATTTAAATGTTTTGAATCGGTATTTTGAAATCTAGCTCGAAATCGATATAAATTGAAAACTGAAATTGAATTAAGTGGATTTGAAAGTGGAATTGAATTAATTTGAAATCGAAGTTGAAATTGATTTGAATTGAAATTGAAACTGAATCGATTGAATGGAAATTGGAATTGATTCAAATTGGAGGTTGGAATTGAATCGGTTTGACTTTAAAGCTATTTTCAGTAAAATTATTTTAAACTGTTTGAAATCTATCTTCTTAAATATACAAATTATTTTGGTTTTCCAAATTATTTTACTATATAAACCATTTTAATATTTAAACTATTTTATATTAAACTATTTTAACCATTTAAACTATTATTAACTATTTTGACCATTTAAACTATTTTTAACTATTTTAATTATTTAAACTATTTTAAAACTATCCAAACTATTTTTCAAAAATTCAAACTGGTCAAGGGGTGAAATGTTTATAATTAAGTCATGGATTTTAATACGAATTGGGTTAAATAAAGTTATAACCTAAATTGAAATTTGAAATAATATTTGGAAACGAAATCGAGATATCAAGACGAAAAGGATTTTGAAATGAAATGGTATATTTTGAGTAAATATGATAGTTTCGAAATGGATTTGATTTTGAAGCAAATATCATATTTTGATATCAAGTACGAATTGTTTTCGAAATATAAAAGAACCAACCGGTGTGTAAAACGACGTTTGGTTGTTAAAGAGACCGGGGCCGAATATGGGCATATTCTCTGTCGATACCGGAACCACTTTAACAAATGTGTACGCAGAGGAGACTCTAGAACGAAGTGGTTGGATTTGGTGACGTTTGCTAGATTTGAAAAAAGAGAACGATGATGGATTAGCCTGGCACTTGTGCCAATTTGAAATGACTAAAATAGGAGTCGTATCGGTGAAGCGGGCTAGCTACCCCTAGCGGACGCACTTCTTCATATTACCATCATTTACATCGTGATTGATTGGTGTGCACCTTCGACTTATGGGAGTGTTCGACGCTGTGGGCGATCATGACTATGATGCGTTACCACCAGCGGGAAGGGTAAATGGTAGTATCCTACCTTGGGCATTGCCTAACGTGCCTTGCATACTTTTATCTCTAAACGAGACCCATACGATTTTGGTTTGGTGTTGTCATATCACGGCGCATCCCTATCCACCGACCATTTAACTAGTGTTTTATATGCAAACTATACGACAATGCTTAGAAACGCGTTAAGGAGGATTAATGTAAAGCCTTAATGCTAAGAAAAATATTTTTTTTATTGATTAGACATTATATATGTAGCGTGTTCTACTATATATAAATATTTTGACGGATCTTTAGGAGATGGAAAATCACGTAACATCTCTTGAGTTATTGCACGCACGGTATACATTGGATAGGAGATGTGAAAACCCGTAAACATCTCTGACGCCATGACACTCATGTTTTATGCGATATTGATTTGAATTACACAAGGATATTTTAGTCCTGACTCGATTGTTTTGTCCTTCCATTATGCTTGGGTCAGTCCTGAGTTTTTCGGCTTATTGAAGATTTATTCTTGAGGACGAAGATGAAGATTTGGTATTACTATTACTATTATCATCCCTACATCATGTTGTTTGCTGCATTACTTTATTTATTCCTGATGTATATATAACTCTGATAAATGTTGTATTGAGTATAATCAAATGTATAATAGAAACATCTTTATGAACTGTTTATTTAATTATTATATTTTATCGTTCCGCTGCGAGATTCTATGTTGTTTCTTCTTCTTTTCTTATTTTCCTTATTTAACCCCAATGATTATCTATGTTTCGGATTGTTTGGATTGGACATGTATGGATTATTGTCAATTTAAACCTTTCGAAATGTGGGTCGTCACAATCCACCTTAATTTTAATTTCCTACGGAAAAGATGAAGTCGAGAGTCATACAAAAGAACCCTTTGATTTGGCGAAAATGTTTTACTTAGGATTGATTTGTCATGAAAAATTTCTTTCTTTATAAAAATTTTCATTTTCATATGCGTCGTTCCTAATTTCTTCTAATTCATTGAGTTATAATTTTCTGTTTTCGCCAGCTTTTTCAAGATCAATGTTTATGTTCTTGATCACCCACAACGCTTTATGTTCAAGTTCAACTGGAAAGTGACATGCTTTACCATAAACTAACCTAAAAGGAGACATCACTAGATTTGTTTTATATGTAGTTCTATAAGCCCAAAGTGCATATATTAATTTTTATGACCAATCATTTCAATTTTTATTTATCGTTTTCTCTAAAATTTCCTTGATTTGGCAATTTGAACCTTCAACCTGACCATAATTTTGAGGATGACAAGGAGTGGATAACTTATGGGTTATTGAGTATTTCTTCATTAGAGTTTCAAATGATCGATTACAGAAATGGTTCCATTATCGCTTATTGTGCGAGGTGTTCCATACCTCTAAAAGATGTTTTCTTTTATGAATTTCACAACAACATTATGGTCATTTATTTTACATGGAATGGATTCGACCCATTTAGAGACGTAATCAATGGCAAGAAGAATGTACATAATTCTGAAAGAGTTCGGAAATGGTCCCGTAAAGTGAATACCCCAAACGTTGAAGATTTCGATCGAAAGAATAGGGTTCAAAGGCATCATGTTTCATCGAGAGATTTTTCCTAACATTTGGCAGCGATCACAAGTTTTACAAAACTCAAATTCATCTTTGAAAAGCGTATGCCAGTAAAAACCGCATTGAAACACCTTTTCCACAGTTTTCTTAGGACCAAAGTGAACACTACAAGTTTGGTCATGATAAAATGAAAGAACACTCTTAATTTCACAATCTGGGACGTAACATCGAATGATTTGGTCGAAACAATACTTAAACAAGTATGGATCATCCTATTAGAAGTACTTGACTTAGGAAAGATATTTATATTTATCTTGTTTCGGCCAAAATGAAGAAGTTTCCTTAGAGGCTAAATAGTTCACTATATCGGCATACCATGGATCGATAGAAGTGGAAAGGAGTTGTTCATCAGGAAAGTTCTCGTTGATCGGTAAAGAAGATGGTGTGTTTGGAAGACATGATAAGTGATCACCAATGACATTGTCAGATCATTTTATATATTTGATCGTAAGGTCAAATTCTTGGAGTAAAAGGATCCAACGGATCAAATGAAACTTAGCATCCTTTTTAGCGAAAAGGCACCTAAGAGCGGAGTGGTCAGTGTAAACCATAATATGTGAGCCAATCAAATAAGGTCAGAACTTTTCGAGTGCAAAAACCACTGCTAGAAGCTCTTTCTATGGTCATGTAATTGAGTTGAGAATCGTTAAAGTCATACTAGCATAGTAGATGACATGAAGAATTTTGTTGATGCGTTGTCCTAAGAAAGCACCAACTGCGAAGTTAGAGGCGTCACACATTATTTCAAAAGGAAGATCCCAGTTGGGTGAGCAAATGATGGGAGTGGAAATGAGTTCATTTTTGAGACAAGTAGAAACACGGTCAGAATTAAAGTCAAATGGAACGTCTTTTCCAAGAAAAGTCGTCAGAGGTCGTGCAATTTTACTAAATTTTTTCACAAAGCGTCGATAAAAACCAGCGTGTCCTAGAAATGAGCTAATGTCCTTGAGAGATTTGGGAATGGATAGATTTGCAATTACGTCAAATTTCGCTTTATCTACCTCAATGCCTCTGTTTGAAATGACATGCCCAAGGACAATGCCATGTTTGACCATAAAACAACATTTTTCCCAATTTAACGTTAATTATTTGTCCTTGCATTGATTTAGAACCATCTCGAGATGGTGTAAGCACTCAGAAAAAGAATTTCCAAAGATGGAAAAAAAGTCCATAAATACTTCTAAAAAATGTTCAATCATGTTAGAAAAGATGTTGACCGTGCATCTTTAGAAAGTAGCAGGATCGTTGCAAAGGCCAAATGGCATACATTGATAAGCAAAGGTGCCAAAGAGACATGTGAAAGTCGTTTTCTCTTGATTTTCAGGAGCGATCAGAACTTGGTTATAACTGGAATAACCATTAAGAAAGCAATGGAATTCACGGCTGGCTAATCATTCAAGCATTTGGTCGATGAAGGGAAGAGGGAAGTGATCTTTACATGTTACAGCATTTAATTTTTGATAATTAATGCAAACATGCCAATTGTTTGAGTACGAGTAAGAATTAGTTTGTTAGCGTTGTTTGCGATAACAGTAAGTTCAGACTTTTTATCCATGATATGAATTGGGCTAACCCACGAACTATCGGAAATGGGGTATATGATTCCGTTATTGAGGAGCTTAAGAATTCCGTCTCAAACCGTATCCTTCATTTTTAGGTTAAGCCTTCATTGCACATCACGAATTGGCTAAGCTTCGTCAATTAAGTGGATATGATGTTGAACAAGAGAAGAACAAATTCCCTTTATATCGATAACCGACCATCTAATTGCCTCATTATTGTTCGATAAATTGAAAGAAGGGAGGTTTCTTGATCAAGAGAAAGATTTGAAGAGATTATGACAAGAAAAGTATCATTGTCACCTAAGTATGAGTACTAAAAGTGATCAGGAAGAGGTTTGAGTTCCAACCTAGGGGGTTGCTCAATCAAAGAATTTGTTTGAAATTCTGACTCAACCATGAGGGGTTCAAACTGAAGTGCATTTTCAATCATGTTAGGTTCAGCTTGAAATAGTTGTTCATATTTGGTCTCGCATTCATGGTTAAGGTCAACTATTTCGTTGTTAAAATTTTCTTGAATGGAGTTAACTACCAACGTTTGGTCAAGTGGTTCATTCGATTGAGTTTTGAGATTGAAGATGTTAAAATCCAAAGTCATGTTACAAAAAGAAATTTTCATCAAACCATTTCAACAATTGATTAGGGCATTCGAAGTGGCTAAGAAAGGTCGTCCTAGAATAAGTGGAATTTAACTCATTAGATTATTCACTGGTTGTGCCTCTAGGACGATGAAATTGACGAGAATATGAATTGACCAATTCATCCTCGATTTTTCCCATGGGGTTCTTTATCGAATGATCGACAAATTGAAGAGTTGCTTTCGTCTGTTTTAGTTCACCCAAGCCAAGTTGTTGATAAACCGAATAAGGAATCGAATAGACACTCGCCTCCAAGTCTAGTATGCACTTATTAATTATCTTATCTCCTATCGTGTGCGAGATCATTGGACATCTAGGATCTTTGTATTTTATTAGAATTGATTGATACAAGACTTCGCTAAGACTGATAGATAAGAAAACTTTCTTGGGTACATGAGTGTGTCGTTTTTGAGTACACAAGTCCTTTAGAAACTTAGCATAAGTTGGGACTTGTTGAACGATATTAAAAAGAGGGATGTTCACTTTGACTTGTTTGAAAATTTCGAACATCTTTTCCGTTTCATCGGAATGTTTATTAGGTCGATGTGGAAATGGAATTCAATACTCAGTAGGTCGGCATACTTGAGTAGAAGAAGAATTTGGATTGGAATTTGATTCGATATTTGACTCGATGTTTTGTTTAGAATCGCTTATCGTTTTCGAAGTGTCAAGAAGAGCTTTTGGTAAATCATTTGGATTGACAACTTGGTTATCGATTAGTTTACTGGAACGCAAAGTCATGATAGCATTCATTTGGTTGGCACTACTACATTGAACGACATGAACTTGATTGGAGTTCGTGTTTTGATTTCTAGGGTTCGAAACTGGCTGACTTAGGAATGTGCCTCGTTCACGTTCACTCACAGAAATGGCTAATTGACTCATATTTTACATGTATGAGGTTAACAAATTTTACATACTGCTATTTGATTGAAGGTTTTGAGTGGTCGTTTAAGCCAAAGTTTCAATACTTTTCTTAAGTGAAGTCATTCGTTTATCGTATTAGGAGCGAAAGTTTGTTGTGGTTAATTTTGAGATGGAGTCGCAACGTTTTGTTGAAAGTGGTTGGGCTGAAAACGAGGATTCGAAGCATTGTTCGGAAATGCTTGAAAATTGGGTCGAACAAAATTCATGTTAGATTTATTTTGGTTCCATGTAAAATTAGCATGATTTCTCCAACGGTTGATTGTACGTTGGAGGAAATGGGTCATTCTTAACCTTATTAAAAGCATTAAGTTATTCTACCGAATGAGGGCACTGATCCATGATGTGATTAAATCATTACATTTGTAACACAATGGTTGGGAAGCTTGGTTCATTTGATTGGATGAGAAAACATTGTCGAATTTAATTACCATTGCATTGATTTTAGCTTCTAAAGCCAACAATGATCCTATTGAGTGTGCGCTCGATTGTGAATAAATGGATTTCTCGTTAGAATGTCAAGTTCTCAAGGAATTGCCAAGCATCATCATGATGTTGGGTGAGAAAATTGCCTTGGCTCATTGATTCAAGCATGGTTTGTGAGCTATTTTCAAGTCCATGATATAAGATTTGGTAAAGAGTCCATTTTTCAAAATTATGGTGTGGGCATTTTATTAAAAGCTCTTTAAGTCTTTCAAAGTATTTTCCGAAAGGTTCACCCTAGAATTGATGAAAACTCACAATTTCGTTACGTATTTTGGTCATTTTTTTCAAGGGGCAGAACTTTTTAAGAAAACTTTAACGAATTCGTTCCAAGTTTTGATCGAGTTCGAAGGTAATCTTACAGCCATTTTTCAGCATAATCGGTAAGGGCGAATTGAATTAACCGAAGTTTGATACCTTCGTTACATAATTGTTGGAGTTTAATGGTTGCACAAACATGTTCGAATTTTGTGAAGAAGATATATGGGTCATCGTGTCCAAAATTGCCAAATTTCGGGAGTGTGGCAATATTATTTGAGTAAATTTTGAAGTGATTACCCATTGGAGTGGGTAATGTGACACAAGAAGGGATAGAAACTCGGTCGGAAAAGATTCTATCCATGAGAGTTCGAGGAGCGTTTTCATTAGCCATCGTTGGAGGATCGTTTGTTCGGGTTAAACGATTCGTCGTTGTGTCACAAGTCCATGTACATGCACAAGTGAAAAGATAAAGGAGAGAGACATGAAAACCAAGGTTAAGAGAATGAAACAAGTTTTAGAGAATGAAATGAAATGAAAAATTCTTTTCTTCTTCTTTTAGAAAAAGAAAAATATTACCAAAACGAATTTATTTTTCTAAAAGGGAGATTTGATTTGTTTTTTTGGATTTTAAAGAAATTTCTTTAAATGTTTTTGTTTTTGAAAATATTTTTATTTTGGATTTTTGTTTTTGTTTTTGTTTTTTTGTTCAAAAGAGAATATTTTGTTTTTTTTCCTTTTCGATTTTTGTTTAAAAACTAAGCTAAGGAAAATGCGATTTTTTTGCTTTTGGATTTATTTTTATATATATAACTAATGCAATTAAATGAATGCAAGGATTAAACTACAAATTTTCTATCCTTAGTAGCTCCTAACCCAAAACTGTATAATCACACATTGACTTAATTCAACAAAATAGATCTTAGCATGGTAACGGACAGGAGTTATCGGTGCACCATGAATCACCGTAGCAATGCAGCTGAAGATTTAAGTACCTTCAGAGAAACAATCGCTATAATATTGACGAATCACCATAATATTTATAAATGATTATTTCTCTACCGTTGCCTAAACACTAAGAAATAAATTGTTAAAAGAATACAACTTTTCAAAATATAATTAAGCCCTAGATGAGCTAGTGACACCCTTAAGTTCAACATCTAACCGTTATTATTAGTCAAATTTTAAAATGATATGCAATTTATGGGCCAAGGAAGGGGTGATGAAATCCCTCACCTTATGTGAAGTTGGGTATTGCCCTTAAAAAAGAAAATAAGATGAAATAATGTAAAACCAAAATTAAACATGCATTAACGATGCAACTACAAATGATTTTGTTTTTGTTTTTGTTTTTGTTTTTTTATAAAATGAAAGCAACCAAAAATGCAAGGGAAATAAAAATAGGAGATAAGAACATGATACTAGAGAATGTAGAATTATTAGCAAATTTTATTTCAAAGTAGTGTTTTTTTAAAGCAAGCAAATAGAGCAGAGCAATTATTTAGCAAGCAATTCCCTTTCCTTTTTGGTTTCGTGCAACCTGTAACCTAAAACAGTGTTGAAAACGATATATATGCATTTTCTTTTTTTGTAAAGATTTTTGTTAAAGGATAAAACAAAAAACAAGGGCAAATAAAATTATATATATATATATTAGAGAGAATTTTTTTCCATTGAAAATCTAAAACAAAGCTAAATGTTTACACTAAGAATTCTAAAGAGAATTTCCAAAAGCATATTTTTTTGGATTTTGAAAACAAGTGAATGAATTTACACTAAGAAAAGAAAATGGAAAGAAAAATAATAATAATAATAATAATAAATCAAACTCAAACCCATAAACCAAGGCCCAATGCACATAACTAAAGCAAAAATTAATCGCATCTTCATGCACTACTTCTTTTCTCTGTTATCAAAATAGAAAACACAAAAGGAAACCAAAAGGAAGCAAGAAAGAAAAAATTGTTGGTGGTGATTTTTAATGCTGGCGATTGGTAGAGTGATTTTTTGTTGCGGATTTTGATTTAGGTAATTCTTTTGGAGAAGTTGCGGTTTGCATTGGAGAAGGAAGTTGTAATGAAGGTCATGGGTTTAGCAGTTGAAGTTGCGGATTTTCTGGTTGTGGAGGGGTTGTGGTGAAGTCAGGGTCGATTTGGGTGTGATTTGAGGTCGTAGGTGGTTGCTGATTGGGTATTGAAATTTGATTAGAGAGGTGCGAAGGTGATAGCAGTGATGCAGGGTGGAGTTGCGAAAGGAGTTTGAGGAGATGGGTGATGAGATTGTGGTATGGATTGTTTGCTTACATAATTTGAAGGAGAGGGTAGGTTGTTTGTTCTGGTGGGTGTTTGGAGAGTGGTATGAGGCAGTGGCTGAAGTGATAAGGTTATGAAGTGATGAGGAAAATTTGAGGATGAGGAGGGCAACAGGCTTGTAACGGTGATTTGTAGTTGGTAGTTGAAGGCAATGCAAGGTGGTTGTTTGGTTTTGAAGTGTGGGAGGAGATGCAAGATGTTGCTGAGAAGGGTTGATTTGCACATGAAGGTTGGTTGGCAGAAGAGACTTGAAGGTTGGTTGGTATAAGAGACTTGAAGGTTAGTTGGTTGTATTAGCATAGGAGAGTTGAGGGTTGTATGTAGTATACAAGTTGCAATGTTAAAGTGAGGTAGTGTGTTTGTGGTTAGTGGTGAGGATTGGTTGCGTTGATGGTTTGGAGGGATGGTGGTTAGTTAGAAAGGAGGAGCAGGTTTGTTTGTGAGGAGTGGTTATACGATGGTTGATGGCAGGTTATAGTTGGTTTCAGCTTGTTGAAAATTAGAGATAGCTGTGAATATTGATTAGGTGTCGTTGGAGTTGATGTGTTTGGTAAAGATGGAGAAATGGTTATAGGCAACTTAGTGGTTGTAGGTGGATGTTGGTTTGCAAGGGAAAGTGGAAGATAAATATTTGTGAAGTGGAAGTTGAAAGTGGAAGGTGATCGCAAGCAAAGTGGTTTTCTCTGGCAGTGATTTTGTTTGTTTGTGTTTGTTGTCGGAAGGTGAGAAAGTTGTAGTTTGTGAAGAAGGCAGTGGTGTGATGGTCGCTGTTTGGTGGAGGAGGCTGTTGGTTGTGGACTTGTATTGTGATGTATAAGTGATTTTTGTGTGGAGTTAGAAATGACGGTGGAGTAGGGAAGAGGAATGTTGGTAACAGAGATGCAGGTTGCACAAAACAAACAAATGTAATAAAAACAGTGAAAACTAGTATTATGCAAGTAATTTTTTTATGTAAATTGACAAAAAATGGGAATATAGAAATTAACAGAAAATTAAATGGAAATGCAATTGTAATAGCACAAATGAAGAAACAGAAAATAGAAATGGATGTGATTTTTATTATTGCGAGTGCAAACAGTGGATGAAATGCAATTTTTTTTAAATGCAAATGCAGTTGCTAAAGAAAACAGAAAAATGGTGAGAAAGTGAAAACAGAAAACAAAGTCAAAACTAAAAAGATAATTCAGTGTTGTGGTGGGTTGTATGGAGCGGGTTTGTTAGAGTTTGATTAGGATGGAAAAGGGAATTAATAGAGGAGCACACATAGGAAATGCACAAAATTTAATGAACAGTAATCTAATGCCCAAATTCAACTAAAAACTGAACTAAAAATGAATAGTAATGCAAAAATGAAATGCAAATTTATTATTTTGGATAACACAAAATAAAAAAATGTAAAAGAAAAGGGAAAGAAAATCAATCCAAAGAGTAAGATTAAAATTAAATTGTTATTCCTTGGCAACGGTGTCAAAAACTTGTTTAACGACGGAAAATTTTATCGATTAGAAAACTGCTGAAAATACTTCATTATAAAACCTCAAGCACACGACGTACAATTGTACTGTGTATGCGAGTGGAGGTCGATCTACAAAGAAAGAATTAATTTCTGAAATTACTCAATAAAATTAGCCTAAAATTAAGAGGAGATTTAGCTAAAATTGTAGAAAAACAAACTAAAAGTAGAATGTAAATGAGAATAAAACTATGAGATTAAGGAGCAATTTAGAGGCAAATCCACTTCCAAGCATTCATATAAATCAATACAAAATTCATTTATAATCTCTCATTTAAATTTTAAGTGGAAATGATTGATATGTATATTATAAGTATGGTTTATTTCTGCTATTAATTAGCACAACTTAAACCATCCAACTCTAACACACTATTCAAACCCACTTTACAATTCTCATGAAAATGGTATGAAATTAAAAATAAAATCTATTTTAAGCATGATCTATTTACTATGAACTGGTAATATACATTATCAAAATTTATTCTAGTTTGACTTTCATCATCAAAATCATTTAGGCAAATGATCAAATAGTTTATGTTTATATTGGATTGAACATAGCCTATTTGAGATGTCAACATAGACTATCAAATTCACTAAAAAAAAGAAAGAAAAAATACCATTATTCATAATTTCCATTAAGCACAAAACAAGAGACTACAAATGCAACCATGTTATGTTGAATTAGTATGATTCATGTGAGCTTCATTACTCCTAAATTGAAGGGGTTTAGCTTCTCATAATTAAATTTATCTCAATATAAAATGGTTTTAGCATGAAAAGCAAGGAAAGTAAAAGCTAATCAAAAGAAAAGAAAACTTACTACTTGCATAAAATAAATCTAACCTAATTGCATGAATTAAATCTATACTATTAACATGAAATAAAAGAGAAATAAAGTAACATAAAAGAGCATGAAATAAAATAGTATAAGAGAAAAAAGCGTGTAAACAAAAGCAAATAAGAAGAAGGCTAACAAGCCATTAAAAAGACATTTTATTTATCATTAATTTTGTAGCTACAACATGCATAAAAGAGAAGAGGTCATTAGATGAAACATAAGGGTTATTTATACATGCCTAAAACTCCAATTCCATTTTTAGAGGACTACCAAAAATGTCCTAAAGATTGTGTAGCCTCCAAGTATCATTGGGGAATTAATTAATCCCCATTAACATCTGCATGTGCTTTTAATTATGGTCCATTCAGTAGTAGGCATGTGGGCTCCTCCATGTTGCATTATTTCTTTTCTTTTCTACATTCTTTTGGCCTTGAATGCTTGTGCATGCATATATCCATGAAGCTCCATCCAATTTCCACTCGATTTCCTACAAATAAAAATAAAAATGTGCAAATAAATTTCCTCAAAATTACCATTTTTCCCCCAAATGAAGCTGAATGAACGGTGTTTTGAAAACATTTTAGATTTTGGTTAAAACATATAAAATACCCTAATATGCTCACTTATTTTAATAAAAGAAGATTAAATATAGGAGTAAAAATATGCACTTTTACGCGCACATCAGAAACAAAGTTAGGGAAGACTATTGAAATATTGTGTAAAGAACCTAGTCCGGTAAAAAATAGTTCATATATGCACTAGATTCATCCAAAAAAGGATTAGAGATGATACCGATTGTTAAGGAGTTTTAGGATGTTTTTTGAAGAAGTGAAAAGTTTGCCCCCACATCGGGAAATTAAGTTCCGTATTGACTTTATTCCCGTTGCAAGGCCTTTTATACATCATGTTCAAAGGATGTCTTCGAAAGAGAAGGATGAATTAAGGAATCAAACCGATGAGTTGTTAATGAAAGGGTTGATTATACTAGTCGCTCAAGTTGGGGGCATGGTGATTGTTTTCATTGCAAAATCTGATGACTTCATAAGACTTTGTGTAGATTATAGAGACCTAAACAAACAGATGATTAAGAACAAGTATCCTCTACCCCATATAGATGATTTTTTTGATCAACTTCATGGTGCTCGAATATTCTCGCAAATGGATTTGGCCATAGGATTCCACAAACTAAGAATAGCAGAAGATTGCATTCCATTAACTACATTCAGAGGTCCGGATTGTTTCTATGAATGGTTGGTTATGCCTTTTGGGTTGACCAATGTGCCCGCTTATTTTGTAGTCTCATGAATAGAGTATTTGGAGATGTGATCAACAAATTTGTGTTATTTTTTATTAACGATATTCTTCTATTCAAAGACCGAGGAAGAACACGAAAGACATCTCGAGATTGTATTGAGGATATTAGAGACATGTGCTTAAAGCCAAATTCTCAAAGTGCCGTTTTTGGAAAAGGAAGGTAAGGTTCCTTGAACATGTAGTATCAGGGGTGGAATTTCGGTTAATTCAGGAAAAGTTATAAATGTTCAAGATTGGAAGCAACCATGAACTCCAATAAATGTCGTAGCTTCTTAGGATTGGCGGGATATTACTGGAGGTTCATTTAGGACATTTTCATAATTTCCTCTCATCTAACAAAGTTAACCAAGAAGAATGTTAAATTTGACTGGACATCAAAATGTGAGGAAGCATCTAATGAGCTGAAGAAAAGGTTGACCAGCGCTCTAGTCCTAGCTATTGCTGATGGAAGCGGCAGTTTGACAGTATATTCAGATGCTTGTGGAGAAGGAGTGGATGCAATATTAATGCAGCATGGGAAATTTATCACCTATGCAAGTAGACAGCTAAAAACTCATGAGCGAAATTATGCAACACACAACTTAGAGCTATTAGCCATTGTGTTCGCATTAAAACTATGGAGGCATTATTTACTAGGTGAGAAGTTCGATCTCTTCACAGATCACAAATCTTTGAAGCATCTTTTCACACAGAAGGATCTAAACATGAGACAACAACATTGGTTAGAATTTCTCGCACCATATGATCTTAACATTTTATGTACACTCAGGAAAGCCAACGTAGTAGCAGATGCGCTAAACATAAAGCATGCCATTATAGCCTATTTAGTTGTACGTCCAACCTATTGATCATATAAATAAAAACCAACTAAGGGATCCTTATATTTCAAGGATAGTCGAAGCAGTTAAGGAGAACATGATACCAGGGAGATGGCCGGGATTCGAGTAGATGATCAAGGAATTTTAAGTATGCATGGGAGAGTATGTTTTCCAAATGTCGATGGGATTAGGTAAGAAGTTCTAGCAGAATGTGACAATTCTCGACTTATATTACATCCTAGAGTTACCAAAATGTATCGAGACATGAAGAAGACTTTTTGGTGGGAAAGTATGAAGAGTGACATCTCCATTCACATTAGCATATGTGCAAACTGTCAACAGACCAAAAGCGACCAACAAAAGACTCCAGGACTGCTTAGACCTCTCGAGATTCCAACTTCGAAGTGGGACCAGATATCAATGAATTTCATTTATGGCTTACCTCGAACAAGAAAAGAAAATGATGACGTTTGGGTTATCATAGATCAATTGACCAAAAGCGCACATTTTATTCCGGTAAAGCCAACAAGGACTACCTCAAGCATTGTAGAAATATACATAAAGGAGATTGTTCGTTTGCATAGAATTATGAGCAGAATAGTAAGTGATCGGGATCCAATTTTTACCAGTCAGTTTTGGTGAGCATTACAGATAGCTTTGGGAATGAAGCTGAGTTTGGGTACTGCATATCATCCTAAATTAATGGGCAAACAGAAAGAGTGAACCAAGTATTAGAAGATATTCTGAGAACTTGCATCTTAGACTTTAGAGGTTCAGGGTAAAATCATCTTTATCTAATGGGATTCTCCTATAGCAACAGCTATCAAGCAACTATTGACATGGCACCTTATGAAGCTTTATATGGTCGTCCATGAGATCACCAGCATATTGGATCAAAACTGGAGATCGGTTAGCACTTGGTCCTGATATAATTTGAGAAGCCTCGGAGAAGGTAGATATGATTAGGAAGAAGCTAAAGGGTGCTCAAAGCAAACAAAAAAGTTACGTCGACCAAAGGCATAGAAGTTTAGAATTCTCGATTGGAGATTCTATATTTTTGAAAATCACTCCGATGAGGGAAGTAGTAAGATTGGAAGAGCTGGAAGGTTAGCACTTTGATATATTAGATCTTTTCCCATTCTTGAATGGATTGGCCCAATAGCCTATCGAGTAGAATTACTAGAAAAGTTTTCAGGTGTGCAGAATGTTTTCCATGTGTCCCATTTACGAAAATGTGTCCATGACACGGAACTAATTATAGGGACAGCTGCCCAGGAAGATTTAGAAGTGGTGACAAACTTGGAAGTTATCTGAAAACCAATTCGAATCGTTGACCATAATGAGAAGCAGTTGCAGAGAAAGGTTGTGAGTTAGTTAAAGTTCAGTGGAGTAGTGATGCTGAAGACTGCACCTGGGAAATTGAGGATAGAGTAAGGAAAGCTTATCCGGAATTTAGGATTGATGTGTAGTTTGTATATTGTATCGATCTAGTGAATTCACCACCTATGGTGTGAGCACTTATATTATTTCATCGTATATAATATCTGTCTTTTAAGGTATCTTCTTCTTGCGTTAATTTTGGGATAAAATTCTTTAAGGAGGGAAGAATGTAACGATCCATAATTTTATCATTTTAATTTAGAATATTTCATTAATTTTAAATATTCAAATAATTATTTTATAAGATAAATATTTTATTTTAATAATTATTTAATGATAAGAAAATTATTTTTAATTTTTGATTAAATAAATAAACAGTTTGATTAAAAACTGAAAATGTGATCGGAAGTCGAATTCTGGATTTACAATTGTTTGACAAATGAAAATGGTTTTAAGTGTTAACAACCTTGTTTGAATATACACACACATGCATATACGTACACATATACATATAAATGTGTATCTCAATTTGTCAAATCAAAGCCAAAAGTAATATCTAAACAAATATACATATAAACTCCTTATGTATAAACAAATGTAAACTTAAAAAAGTAAATTCATCTTCACTCAATCAAGAGAAGACAAGCACATGGAGGGGGGAATGGGTTCGGCCGTGAGTAAGAGGTTGGTGTTTATATATATGAGAACAACTCTGTATTTTTTACTAATAATTTCTATGATGATATGATATGTTTATATGCTTATTATGTTGCTTGATCATCATGTTTTAGATGTTGATTATATGCTTTCTTGATATGGAAATGATTTACGGTAAAATGCACGTTGAATTTACACAAAGGAATCACTTTCCTTTATAAATATAATGGTATTTATAACATTGTTAACCTCTTTAAAAATGGATAAAAATGGTTTAAAATGGTTTATAAATGTTTATAAACATTAAAACTCATTTCCACAAAGTTTGAAAAAGATTTGAAAATGGAGTCAAAATAAGTGCGTCGCGTAATGGTAGTTCGCGATTTCGCGCCGTAAAAAGTTAAATCCATCTATAAAATGGAATATGAGTCGGAATTCTTTGGAATAAAAAAATTTCGACTCTTATAACCATAGTTTACAAATGAAAAGGAAAAATCAAGTTTTCAGTTAATAAAGTTTGAGATATATCCAAATCAAGTTTTCAAAATACTCGCGTTTTGCCAGTTCGTAAACTATGGTTTTCAAACTTTTAAATTTTGATAATTTTAAAACTTTAAAACTATGAAATAAACACCATAATTATGTTAAAATGTTTTAAAAGGGATTTTATTATAAAAATGGATATAAATATATAATGGAATAAGTGTTTTGATCTATAAAAATTTAAAATCACCATTTACCAGCAATTTAACAACGGAATTTGGCAATTATTGACTAAATAATTTAAACTTGGATTTTTCTTCTCGAATATTTTGGAAATGTTTTCCAAATAGCTGTACAAGTATTTTAAAGGTTTATAGTCTATTAAATAACTTGACCGCCTTATGGATGAAAGAGAGGTAGTCCCTAGGCTGGAGTTTGGAAAACCAGTTACCTGCTCCCCATAGTTATCCCGACTGGCCCGACAGAGGGGATAGTTAATTTGATTTACTCTGATCATATTTTCTTAAGATAAAAAAAGTAACTTGAAAATTTCTACAAATTTAAATGATTTCAAATAAGATTTTGATGGTAAAGAGAACGTTCTAATTAAACTTTGCATCAAATTCCAAGGAGAGAACCCATACTATCCGTGTGAATTTAAAAGGTGATTTCACTGTTATTCGATAAATAGTACAGGTTGAATACGAAAATTAGTATTGAGTATAATTAATCTAAAATCTATGAATCCTTTTTACTCGGTACTAATTGTTTTAGGTATATAGTAAACCATGTCATAAATAACAATGTTTTTAACCCATTAAAAGATAAGTTTTGGAAATAAGTAATCTCCATTAAGATTGAAATTATAGAAGATAGAAATATTTTTCCTAAGAAAATTAAAGGAAATGATTTGGTATTTCCAAAGTTAAAACGAGGTTTAATAAATCTTTATGTACCAAGAAGAAATGGTTTAAAATATATCTTTAAAGATACTTTATTGGTTTTAAAGATATTAATTGATTGAATGACGATCGCCAATCACCTACAAAATTAGCACCTTTTCTATCGATAATTGGTTTAGAGAGCCCAGGATCGGATTTGGGTGATTCCTATCTGAAAACCACTTCGAACCAATATACATGTTCAAAAATGAAGACATGTTGAATACAATGATTTTGAAATCTTCAATGCAAGGACTGCTCACTACTACTCCTTGGGGTGATTTTCAAATAGGATGTAGAAGGAGTAATTTCAGTTTGTCATGTTCCTGGATGGCTTGTATGGATGAATGTCGGACATTGCATTTCTAAGACCTTGTACATTGGTTTTTAAAAACGTTTATCTATTTGGTGGTGTAGGAGGTAACCCCTCTTATACTTATCACCCTTCCCTGGGGCATATAAACTCAGGGGTACTTTTGTGGAAACCTATTAGTGTGTCATCGGAAATGGCAATGTGGCATTCAAAGTGTGATTTGTCATGTAAAAGGTAAAATGTTACCTCAGGCCCCACACATCGGTAATGGCAAAAATAGAGTAGATGCAGCAGGGCTATATGGGTCGCACCCATTAGGATATGATCATCACCTTTCTAGATTTCCCTTTATTTTTTGGATTTGTTGTGTATGCTTTGGGATCCCACGGATACATTATGTACGACGGGGTGATGGGATATTCGGTACTATCTATAGTAGTGGCAAGCCAGTTCTGTGTTAGTAGAGAGCAGTGGGGTTGTGCCTCGGTACACTCCTCTAGAGATGTACTGTTGGAAGGTAGTCCCGTAACTTGTCATTATTGGAAATCCATTCTCCAATACGTACCTTTACGGACTTGGTTGTACCTAAATATGTTATCGAATTTTACAAATGTAACAATTCCACCTATTTTAATATGTTATTTGAAAAGTGCTTTCAGATTGAATCTAGTTCAATATACGTATATTTTCTTCAAATTGATATTTTTAGGGAAGAAAAATTACACCTTTGTTATTTATTTTCGAATCTAGCTCAATATGCGTGCAAAACTTGGAATTTGGGGGTTTTTGATGAGTGATTTATCATCTCACCTGATTATATACGCATATGTAGATTTTAACATGTTTTGAATCCATTTTTAAAGTAAAAATTATGTTTTAACGCTATTTTAAAACCCAACCCATAGTAAAAAAAGTGAATAAATGGATTTTTAATGTTTTTAACGTGTTATTTGGGTATGTGGTTGCCTTGATAGATGTCAGGCTATGTTGTATACACCTTATATGATGATTGCTATGATTGATTGTGTGATCTATATGTTTGAATGTTGTTTAGTGTATGTATGGTATTTGTTTGTATGGTTTAAAATGCTCATCGAAGCAAATTAGAGGTAGGAACCATGTAGATGGACTTTGATGGATTGGCTCTAGAGCGTTTAGAGTCATATCGTTGCATAAGCAATGCATGAGGGTCGAAGCATCATGATGGAATTAGCGCGATGTTGAAGTGCTGAAGGAGCTACATGATTTTGGTTTGGCATTGGTTGGTTCGGCCTAAACGTTGGTTTGACGGTGGAATTGTGCGTTAGCCGAGCACGAAGATTGGTTCAGTAGTGAGCTTAGGGGTTGGTTGCTGGGCATGAAGATTGGTTCGATGATAGGCTTGGCTCGGTGACCAAACAAAGGTGGTGGTTCAGTGATCTTGTTAGCTAGATGATCAAACAAGATTGTCTATTCGATGGTGGTGGGGGCTCGATGGCCGAACAAGATTGGTTGTTTAGTCGTAGTGGGTGCTCGGTGGTCGAACAAGATTGCATGTTCGGTGGTGGTGGGAGCTCGGTGGCCGAGCCAAGATAGCTATTCGGTGGTGGAAGCCGGTCTAAGGAAAGTGGCTTGGCTAGGTGTGTTATGGGGTTGGCTTGCATTAAGCTTACCTTAGTCGTAGGATGAACCAACAAGGGTAGAGCATAGAGTTTGGCTAAGGATTTTGGGACAATGCTAGGATTTGCTTGGTAGTCTTGAGAGTTGGTTTGGGGTCAGGATGGTTGACCCCGAGATGGCTTTAGATGACTTTGGGATGACAACCAACGAAGTATGACGACTTCAATGACTTGGTGTGGCGAGTGACTATAGCACATGGTGATAGATCGAAAGGACTAGTTCTGCGTAATAGCTCATAGAGTAGAACATGAGGATGTGATGCTTGTGAGTAGGACATGGCAGTCTCTGCATACCTAGGGTAGTCAGTGTGTACCCATGTGTTGGACATCTGCGTATGTCCAGTCCTTAGCCATCTATATGGGCAAGAGTTGAGCATCTATGGGGCAGTCATACTATCAGTACATGTGCTAAGGGATTGGTAGATAACTCTGTGGTTGTGATGCTCATTAATGGGATAAGGTAGTCTATGTATACCCACGGTTGTTAGTGCAACTCATATTTTGGACATCTACATGTGTTCGGTCCCTAGCCATCTATATGGGCAATGAGTTGAGCATTTGAGAGAGTTATCGTATATCTAGGGCACTAGAGTGAGGGATGCAAAGCTGTGTGATGGATAATGTGTTTACTTTATGCTTAGTATACTGCGTGATACCCCATACCCTATATTTTCCACTTATGATAGTAGTTTAGCATATATTGCATTAATGTGCTAACTCTTTGGATGCAGGTATAGGTCAGGTATGGTTGTTCATACCCTATACCCTATTTAGCATATATCAGTTTTATAGTATTTTGAGATGATAAATTGTTCACACAGACTGATGTCCCACCTGAGGTTTTATGCTTTGCTTCTTATTACCTTGGGTACTCTTAAATGAGTAGATTATGGAAAGCAGGTCTGCATAACATATGGAGCTGTAAGGGGTATGAGCAGGAGGCTATACTTTCATATATATATATATATACACTTTGAGCTTACTAACACTTATATTCCGTTGTGCATTACTATATAGCTCTATCAATACTTTTATTATTAGAGACAGCTATAGAGTTTATTATGGAGATTTATGATGTATAAACTCTTTATTTCAGTTTTTGTATAGTTTGTGAACCTGATACACTCTGATCTTCTTATTTATGGTTCATTTGATTATATTACTATCTCGCATGTTTTACATCTACTTTGTTATATTATATTTTATCTGTGCATTGTGAGATGTTCTACAGGTTTTGTGTTTGGATTTTTCTCTACTTTATATTATTGGCTACCGTCCTGCATTGGCCAAGTACCTCCATAATGCATCCTATAGGTATATTGGGTATAGGAGGCGTAGGGCGGTCATCACATTTGTTATCGGTGCTTAGGTTGCGTGGATGACCTAAGTTGATGCTAGGACCCATTAGAGATAAGACAGGAGCTATCACCTTAAAATGGATCTAGCGGTATATGAGAGAGAATACTTATTATATTTTGTATTCAAAACTATATAGTAGTATATATATAGTATGTAAGTCGCATTCATGAACACCACTTATTCCTTTTAAAGAGATTGGTCATTCTTATTATAGCTTATAAGAATGATCTGACTAATAAAGAACGCTGTTAGGAACTCCATTTCTAGAGTTGAGGAGGGGGCGGGATCGTGGGATGCTAACCCCAACTTGCAGAACATGTTCGCTGAGATGGTGCGAAAATGATTCAAATTGCCCAAGTTGTGTCTACTGCGGCTATTGGTGGTGGTGCTCCAGTGCAAGCGTCGAGGGCTAACTTTGCCAAATTAAGCAAGGATTTCTCTACTCTGGGTGGTAAGCCATTTCTTGAAATGGAATCAGTCGTTGAAGTGTAGGATTAGTTGGACTCCTATGAACGCATCTTTAAGGACATAGAGTTAGAGTATGTGATAAAGAGGAAGCTGGCCTATAGACGGCTTTAGAGGAGAGCTATAGAAGAGTGGAACACCATTAAGATTACTAATCCTAAAGATTAGATTTCCTAGGTGCAGTTCAAGGTGAGATTTGAAGAGAAATATATACCGGTCGCTTAGAAATTGATACTTTTTCAAAAGTTTGCTGATTTGAGATAGGGGATTTATCTGTGATGGAGTATGTGGTTTAGTTTGACATGCTATCGAATTACAGTTTATCTTTTCTCAATATTCCACTCAATAAGAACGAAAAGTTTATCATAGGCTTGGATGAGTATCTTATAGAGAAGCTTGTAGGGAATATTGATAAGCCGTTTCAGAGGCTGGTGGAGAAGGCTCTTCGACATGAGAGTCTGTTCCCCAAGCCTAAGTTGATTGTTTCTCCTAAGGATGAGCCGAAGCCATAAATTAGTGGAGCAGGCAAGAAAAAGTGGGACAACGACAATAAGAAGAAGCGATTTCAAGAGGTTGGTCAAAAGAAGGGCAAGTGGGAGCCCACATGCTATAACTATGGACAGAGGGGCCATCTTAGAAAAGGTTGCAGGAATGAAAAGAAAGGATGTTTCGACTGCAACAAGCCGGGATATATCAAGAAGGATTGCTCAGAACTACTGAGAAGTAAGAAGATTGTGTTTTCTTACCCTTTGAATGTTGTTCCAGCTTCATCGAGTGCTTCAATGGTGAAGGAGAAGGGGAAGAGTGTCATTATGCAGGGTATGCTTTCTATTTTTGATACACCTATACATGTTTTATTCGATACCGAGGCTTCACATTCTTTCGTATTTAGTGATCTAGTAGATATGTTAGGACTGAGACCCGAGATAGTTGACCTACCTTTGATTGTCATGAACCATGTGGGAGGATCAACTAGCCTTTGCATGATTTATCGAGACTCGGCCTTATCGAGTCATGTATGTTTGTTTGCTTGTGATTTCTTTGTTTTGGGTTTTATGGGGTTTGGTTTTATACCGGGGATGGACTGTCCAAGGAGGTATGCAATAGTGGTGGATTGCAGGAGGCTTTTGGTGACGATTGGGGCTGCGGAGGGGCGGACAGTAGTGATTGGCTGCCTATTAGAGTATGGAGTTATGGTTAGCTTTCTATATTTGCTTGAGACTCCACAGGATGAGATGTCTTTGTGCCTATCGTAAAGGAGTATCGAGATTAGGTCAAGGAAGTAACCGGATTAACGTAACACTGAGAGATTGAGTTCTGCATAGACTTGGTGAAGGATGCCAGGCCGATAGTAATACCTTTGAGAGTATGGACCTAGAGAGTAGAAGGAGTTGGAGATGCAAATGAGTGACCTATTGAGGCAAGGGTTCATTCGTACGGGCATATCTGAGTGGGGCGCACCTATAGTACTTGCCACGAAGGCGTATGGTTCTCTGAGGTTGTGTGTAGCTTACCATGAGCTGAATTAGATGACAAAGAAGAACAAGTATCCACTCTCATGTATTGATGACTTTTTCGATCAACTTTACGATGCGAAGGTGTTCTCTCAGTTGGACCTTGTGATGGATTTCATCAACCGAGAGTAGCGAAAGAGAGTGTGCTAATTATAGCGTTTTGTACGCTGACTAGACTCTATGAGCGGTTGGTTATGCCATTCGAGCTAACCAACGCATCGACATACTTTGTTGACCTTATGAACCGTGTTTTTAGGGATCAGCTGAATAAGTTTGTACTTGTGTTCACGGATGATATCCTTGTTTATTCGAGAATGGAGGAAGAATACAAGGAGAATTTGAGGATTGTGCTCGAAGTGTTAAAAAAGCAGTGTTTGTAGGAAAAGTTTTATAAATATCACTTCTAGAGGAGGGAGTGCAATTATTGGGTCATGTTGTTTTTTGAGCTAGGTATTGTTGTAGACCTTGCGAAGGTGGAGGTAGTACAGGATTGGGATTGAACCAAGACCGCTACAGACGTGAGAAGTTTCCTTGGACTGGCGGGATACTATAGACGTTTTATCTAGGACTTCTCTAAGGTAGCAGGGCCATTAACCAAGTTGACAAACAAGAATCAGAATTTTATTTGGGATGCAAGGTGCTATGCAGTTAAAGCACTTAGCGGTTCCATAGCAGTGGAGGTGCAAAAAGTTATTGTGGGAATAAAGCGGGGATATAGTGGAAAATAACAGAGGTGCAAATTCTTCATTAGATATAAAACCAATTATTTAAAGTTGATGTATTCTCATTCTCACATCATTTGTGTAAGAAGAAGAAATATTTTTTAATCTTATATAACAATGCCCAAGAATATCAAGATTTATCCAACCCACATTTGGTGACTACAATAGATTTTTAACTTATATTGAATTCATGCCATAAAATTAGATATTTACCATAACTTTGTTTGTTTGGTTGATATGAGAATTTGTAAATCAACCCTTTTATATTAATGTTGCTAAAGAGGATGTTAAAAAGCCTTGATTTAGCAGATATAGTGGAAAATAGCAGATCTTAAAGCATATCTAATGTTTAATAGCGCTATATTGAAAAGATGTAGTGGTTGAAGAGCATTATAGGCTATAACAAGGATTTTTCGGGGCTTTAACAGGGCTTTAACTGCACAGGCGATGTGCAAGCATGTGTTTGTGAGTTTGAAGGAGAGGTTGACGAGCGCACTGGTGTTAGTCATTCTGAGCAGGAATGAGGAGTTGATTGTATACATAGACGCCTATGGTATTGGACTTGGTGCGGTGTTGATGCATAGGGGAAGGGTTGTTGCCAATGCTAGTTGATGGTTGAAACTGCATGAGAAGAAGTATCCAACTCACTATTTTGAGTTGGTAGCGATTGTATTCGCTTTGAAGATATAGAGGCATTATTTTCTTGAGGCAATGTTCGAGTTGTATATGGTCCACAAGTCATTGAAGTATCTATTCTCCCAGAATGACCTCAACCTTCGTTAGCAACAATGGTTAGAGTTCCTAATCTCCTATAACTTCGACATCTCCTATATGCTTGGTAAGGGAAATGTGGTCGCTGATACATTGAGTAGAAGACATTCTAATTTGGAAGCCATGTTCCTAGAGTGGAAGTAGAGGGATTACATCACTGGCTTTGATTTTAGACCTAGATGTGGGCTAGAGCCAGAAATTTGGTTAGCTTGGCGGTCAGACCTACCTTGATTGAGCGGATCGGTGCTAGTCAGAGGCGAGACAATAGACTAGTGGAGATCATGGTGAAGATAGGGGAAGGGGTTGAGTCTGAGGAGATGAAGTAGTACGGGATCGACCGTGACGGTTGGCTCCATAAAGATGAGAGATTGTTTGTTCCTAATATCGATGGGTTAAGGGATGTGGCGCTATATGAGTGCCATCATTCGAGATTGACTATACATCCCGATGGCAATAAAATATACCATAATATAAGGCAGAAATTTTATTAGGAAGGGATGAAGAAGGATGTTAGAGCATTCATCTCGAAGTGTATGAACTATCAGTTGGTAAAGGCATAGTAGAAGAAGCCTAATGGTTTGCTGCAATCGCTGGAGATTCTCGAGTAGAAATGGAAACAAGTTTCGATGGACTTCATCAACGAATTGCCGAGGACCAGAAGGGTATGATAGCATTTGAGTCGTAATCGATTGATTGACGAAGTATGCTCGATTCATACCTGTCAAGTTAAGTAGAATGACATCAAAATTGACCAAGTTGTATGTGAAGTGAGTTAGGCGATTCCATGGTGTCTAAAGAGCACTATGAGCGGCCGAGACCCTTTGTTCACTAGCGGGTTATTTGAAAGAGCTTCAAGAGGCATTGAGAACGGAGCTACAACTCATGACAACTTATCACCTAAAAACTGACGGCAGACCGAGAGGGTGAGTCGTATTCTAGATGATCTCTTGCAAGCTTGCATTCTCGATTTTGGTGGCTCATGGGACGATCATTTGCATTTTATAGAGTATACATACAACAATAGTTATTAGTCTAGCATCAATGTGGAGCTATTTGAGGCATTATATGGTCGACTGTGCAATGCACCTTTATGTTGGTGGAAAGGGGCGAGAAGATGATACTTGGGCCAGATATGATTAGAGAGACTTCAGATAACATCAAGATCATTCACTAACGAATGAAAGCTGCCCAAGATAGATAGAAGAGCTATGCTGATAGGAGGAGATGTGACTTAGAGTTCTCCATCGATGATATGGTGTTCGTCAAGATCTCTCCTTTAAAGAACATTATTTGATTCGGTACTAAGAGGAAGATGGCATCGAGATTCGTTGGTCCTTTTTGAATACTTAAGAGGACTGGGAACCTAGCATATATAGTTGACTGACCTCGGGAGATGGCGGGTGTGCATAATGTGTTCCACGTATTTAATTTGTGGAAGTTTGTGCATGAATCAAGCTTGATAGTTTAACCAGATCAACATGATGATATCGAGATTGAAGCAGAAGCATCAAGACCTCGTGGGCCCATTCATATCGTCGGATGTGATACAAAGTAGTTTAGGAGGAAGACGGTAGAGCTGGTGAACGTTTAGTGGAGTGAGAGCGAAGGCGATTATACTTGGGATACCGAGGAGAGCATGAGGACTGCTTATCAGAGCTCTTTACTTGGTGAGACTTCTATTTATCGCATTTATTTTCACTTTGGTATCATAACAGATAGTTTAGTATATTGCATGCTAGGGTAGGTGTAGGTACCATTTATTACTTCTATGTGCATGCTTGATGTTTGACATGTTCGCTCGTGGATGGTAGGCATGTGGGGTAGCTATGTTTGGTTTACCTTGTTTGTATTGGGAATTTTGAGGGCGAAATTCCTAAAGGGGAGAGTGTAACGACCCGTATTTTATGAATCGGAAGATTGTAAAATATTATTTTTAAATTCATATGAGGTCATATGACTCTATAACTTTGGAAAACACCTATTAGTGACATTCCTGTTTTTAGAATTTTTCCGAACGATTTTACCTTTGAAAACTTGTATCACGATAACTTTTGATAGGAGTCGAATTAGCATCCGAGACCACTTCCATTGGAAAGAAATGATTATTTCCCTTCTCGTAGAGTGGTATTAATAGCAATTTGAACTTTTCGGTTAGGAGATATGACTGTTTGAAGATTGGCAATTTTTGGAGCAGATTAGTGGGTAATTAATGAGTTTGGGGGCAAGCCCACTAACCATTTCAGGTTTGGCGACTTATTAGTCTAAACCATCATCCTCAAATCACTTTTACACCTTCTCCCATAGATTTTAACTCGTTATCCACCCAAAACCTTCTCTTTTTCCTCCAAATCAAGTCTAGATAATATTAGTGATAGATTAGCGAGGAGATTCATTAGAGATCATCAATTCTACATTTTTGGGGAAGAAAAATTTACAAAAATTGTTCATTTTCGGATCTACCTTGATTTGCGTGCAAAACCTAGATTTTAGGTGTTTTGGTGAGTGGTTTATCATCACTCGGCTGATTATTATTTGCACCAAAATGTTGGCAGAAACACTCAATAGAGATTTTGTAAAGAAATAAATGACGAATAATCAATGAAAAATAGAGGAAATAAGCAATTAACTAACAGAAATAAGTAGCAACGAGAAGACAACGATTTATAGTGGTTTGGCGTTGAAAGCCTACATCCACTTTAGAGAGATAACTTTATTAAACACTTGAATTGCTGAATATAGAAGGATGGATCGAAGTAAAATCCTTAGTTACAAAAAAGTATAAAATGACAAGCAGCGTCCAAGATGCCAAAAATGATCAATCAAGTCTATATTTATAGGAAAAATGGTGAAATATCTTCTTGAAATTTCGACAACGGAGTCTCCAGATCAAGAAGAAGTCATGATATCGATCACGGGTCCCACATCTTTCACAATAACAATCGGTACTGATTGTTCTATGGGCTTGTTTTGGCATGCAATTGATATGGTTGGCTCTGCTCTTTAATATATTTATGTTCCCATATATATATGACTTGTAAATTCTGAGATATCGATCAGTTTTTTAATTGAGTTGAACTGTAATATCGATACGGTATGATCCATAATTGGTGAATATGGATCGTACCCGATCCATTTTCAATCAATGGCATATTTTTATGATTTTATTATTCTATTGAGTCTATCTTCTGCTTTTACGCCGTCCCTGCTTCATATTATCATCTATGCCTGATCTCTGGGCATTATGATTGTTAATCTGACTTGTCGAGTTGTCGGTCCTGATGACAGTCGAATCTAACTTGTCTAATCAGTTCGAATATAGATAGACCAAAAGGGTGGATAACACTTGCCCTCCAATGTATGTCTTATTTCAACATGATGTACTTTGAATTGATGCAAGTTAGAGCCATTAGAAGGGAATCCACTCAGCTTTCTGAAAAGTTGTCATCTCTTCGATGAATTACTTTCCTTCAAGACTCATATCTCTTTTTATTTGACATGACGATTGAATGATATTCGATAGTATAAATTCTGAATCATAATTTGCCAATTAATATCTATGTCCAGTTCCATTGAGCTAGTAAGCCTCGGTTATCTGATCCGGTTCTTTCTCTGATAACTCCAGGTAAGAATTCGACTTTTTTCAATTTTAAGAAATCAGATATTTAGGAAGCACACACGCACGTTCATGTTCACGTTCTTGTCACTAGCTCCCAGATGCTTTCGTACGCTCACGGGTCATTGCCGATTTAGTGGAATGCAATTCAATCATTTGCTTCGATGGATCTGGATGAATCCATTAGGTAAATGGATCGTACTTGATGCATTTTTAATATGGATCGGGCCAAATCCGTTTGAGATCGGGTCATGTCCGTTCTCCCCCCCCCTCTGTTTTTTATCCTGATAAAGAAGACGATAGATCGTTCCAAATCCATTGCTTTTGCATTATACATGACCTAAGCGTATGTTGAACAAACCAATTGCACTACGTGTTAAAGAGACGGATCAGCATACATTCATCATGAAATGATTGTGTCCGATCGTTTCTTGGTTTTGCTGTTTAATTAAACTGTAGGTAAAGAAGAATGGATCGGTGTGAGGCCATCATAAAACGATTGTATCCGATCATTTATCAGCTGGGCTTCCATTGAACTACAAACTTCGATGGTTTGTATCCTTTCCTTCATATACATACTTGGATACTTAGATCATTCTCTTCACTTCATTTCATTTTCTATCATTGTTGTCCGAACCAAAAAAGAAAACTCCATTCTCACCTTTTCCTTCGCCATAGATCCATCGAGCTTCCTGGTCTAAGTCCATACTTGTTTCATAACCATCTCCATAGGTCGGCTTGACTCCTTGCTTCACCAACCATCACCGTTGCCATCTCCTAGAGATCTTCATACTCGAATTCAAATCACCTCCGCTTTTCAATTTTCGACATAGATAGGTCAAACTTCTTTTGCTTGTGATAATTTAGTGAGGAGATAATGGTTCTCGTTATAGTTAGCATGATTCAGGTCTCGGCGATTCGATTGGTTGGAGTGGAGCGGGGAGATTGGTGATGATTGGGTCGAGTCATTTATGTTGGTGTTGAGATTGGATGGAATGTGCATGCTTGAGGTCGAAGGTGGAAGATCGTTTTCATTCGATCATTCTTGGAGTTCCAAAACATGGACCTTCACTGATCATTTCTAACGAGGCTGGTGTGGTTAAGTTGTTAGCGTAGGGGAATGAAATGGAGCTTGACCAATCGTTCTGATGGATTGGTATTTGAAAAAGATGTAGAAAATTTGGATCGGTAGTTTTCTAGAAGAGTCCTTGGCCGATCATTTTTTGGATCGATGTTGTGGAGTCTTGAATTGAAGCGAAGTAGGGAAGTGGAGTTGAAGGTTGGATCGGTCACAACGATCAGTTGGAGAACGATTGGTTGTAGAACGATTGGTTGTGAAATGATCGTGTAGAAACGATCGGTCATACGCATTGGGATCGACTGGTTGTAATATTATTTTGGATCGGTTGTTGGTTTAACTTGGATAAACATACTTAAAATCCCCAAATCTTAATTAGAACTTTGTGATGAGTTTTGGCCTTTCACGCTTGAATGGTCGCTCATGACTTATATATGAAATGGACTGCATATTAAACGTATATGACAATTGAACCGTGGAACGAACTTGACTAATTTCTTGCATATTTATGTTTGTTACCAACGCCTTGGACCAATTTTTGAAGCTCATCCACTTCTAAATGCACAATTCGAAATTCGACATGCCAACAACTGATCCCGATGATTATACTAAACCCTTTTCTATTGACGTAAAGGATCAATTGAGATAGTCAACGATGACGGTCACTCCGATCCAATCTCGGAGTTTCCTTATAGTTGTTGTCTTTAATTCTAGACTATTTTCATTACATTGCACGACGATACGCCTTCCTACACTAGCACACACTTTGCACGGGGGAAACATGTTATTTTTTCTAATGATGATTATCTACTAAGTTTAGTAGTCATGGGTTCCAGACGCTAGGGGCATTTAGCTGCCATGTCTTCTGAACAGATCTCATAGCACAATAGCATAAGTGATGAATCGAGCTCCGTAACTGCTTCGAATAAACTCTCCCCTGGACATCAAGCAAAACAACCGAAAAGTTCATGTCCATCGCTCGACCTTTTTCTGTCGTTCCTGTCCTTCCAATAGAAGTGATAGACCATGCTCCTGACACTCTAGAATATGCTATATTATTGGAAGATCCGGAGGATTCCGTGGCTTCAAAAATTAATGAATCCTCTCTTGGTAGAATTTGTGCCAGATACAGGATCCCGTTTGATGATGTGCGAGTACCGACTAGGGATTATAGAGCTCATAGGCCCCCTGAAGGGTTCACTACATGCAACAAGTACATGTGTTGGGCAGGATGCATCCTACCCTTCAATTCATTTATCCAAGAGATGCTACATCATATGAGTTAGCACTGGCACAACTGCATCCAAACGACTATGCCTTGCTTAACTGTACCTACATGGCATTCATGTAGTTTTTGTTCCGTCCTCTAACTCCTGAAGACATTTGATTTCTTTTCACCTTCAAGCAACAAAAGAGAAGCCTTCCGTTCACATTTCTTGAATCAGCCAAGAAGTGCCAGATCTTGACTGGTACTTGGAAAATGCTGAGCGCTTTCAGAAGTGAGTGATTCTATATCCGTTGCACTCCCGGCTGTGCCAAACGGTGGTTAGAAGTACATAAGCATTACTCCTTTCCTAATATTTTGAGTGCTTATATCCAGGTCGTATCCAAAATTGAGCAATTTTTCTAGTTTGTGTAGGCACTTATTGCGACATGATGGAAAAAATATGCAGATGTGGTCTTTGCACTAAAATGTGTTCCATCAGAAGATAGAGAAATTGAGAATCTCCTTACCGATGAACATCTCATTACTTACTGCCTGATGGAAGAGGGTCGTATCATAGGCCTACTGGTCATTGCTGGAGTTATAGTAATTGAGCAGCACGATGCTAATGATGATAAAGACCATCAAGCTGATTCTGTCATGCCCCTAGTTGAGAGGGCTCAGAAAGCTACCGATAAAGATGCAGCGGAAGATAAGGGTGATGACCTCGGTGGCGATGACGTGGGTATCAGTTTCGGGGCAATGGCTGGATCTTCGCAAATATCATAGCCCCCTGTTCTCAAAAAAAGAAAAAGGAAGAAACTCGTTCACAGATTCTCTAAGAGCTGCCACTTCGAACAGCCCAAGCTATCCATTAACCCTTAGGTTATTCTAGATCAGTCTGCTTCTTAACGTTCAGAACACTTGGACAAAACATTTAAGGCATTATCTGATCTTTTGATATTGGATGACATTGATGTCTTTCATTTACTGACATGAGCGTCGGCGGAACATAATCTCCTTCCAGAGCTGGGGTTGGAATTCCTCCTACCACTAGTGGAGAGGTCATTTCTACCAGTAAGGCTTCAATAACTGGTCTGTTAGGGGGACACAAGGACATGCATGTTTGCACGCATTTCAAAATATTGCATTGCACTTATTTTGAGTCCTTCAATACTTGGAGCTGATTCATTCTTTGTCTTATTTTTGCTGAAACAATGATGAGAAAGAAGCACATGTTTCAGTCCCTATAGGAAATATCACACCATAATCCTGGTTCTCATTCAGGTTCATATCGCTAAGGTAGTGGTCGTGGACATGACCCTAGCTATCACTCCAGCTGGGATCAGGATTATCATAATAGATGCGACAGAGACAGGTCTTCCTATGATAAACATTGATATATATCCAAATCTCCTCCCCCTAAATATTATGAAAGGTAATAAGATCATCGTGATGATGTTACTCCTATTGACACCTCTCATGGTCCCCCTTCCACTTTAGTTTCTCCACAGTCTGTTGTTCCATCTCATCCACGATGACCCAGTGATCGTCGGTGTCATGATGTCCACCAACAAAGGTCGGGCAAAGAAAGTGTTGATACCTAAGTTGTCACTGAAGCTCAACAATTCGATGCCGCCACTCGTATGACCCAACTTAAGTCAGACTTTCCAAATGTACTCGATGAATTTTTCTTTGTACCTAATATTAAGAAAGTTCCTGAAAAAGTCCAGCAAATGACTATTTATTATGTGAATGATATCCACAAGCAGTATAATGAGTGGATGAGAGCGGCGGAGAGGGTTTCTAAAGTATCTTGGGAGAGAGCTGCAGAGATTGAGAAACTAAAACGCCAAGAGGCCTTGGAAAGACGGATCATCGAAACTCTAACCAATAAGTTAGAATCTTCAAGGAGCTCACAGGTAGAAGCCGAGACAAAAGCAGAAACGGCAATAAAGGCACTCGAGGATGAGAAGACCAGGCACTTAGCTGAGCTTGAAGTGCTTCATCCTTAGAACCATAAACTAGTGTTCAAAAGGGACGCGGCCCAAAGAAGCACAGCTGAGTATAAAACTAAGCTTAAGAGCGAATCTAAAGACAAAGAGGAAGCGTAGAAAATCGGTCAGGATGCCTGTAAGGAATTGGTACCATTAGGCTTGAAAGGGACGCAGCTGTCGAAAAGGCCAAAGACATTGATGCCCTTATTATATGAGAAGTGGAGGTCGTGAAAGAAAAGGTCAAGGAGGAGGTTATGGAGGAGTTAGATCCACTGCTCATTCTTTACAATGCCAATGTCTTGAAGTACAGAAACTTAGAGTGGCTCTGAGGTAACTACCCTCACTATCTTGTACGCACTAGGGACCATCTTGTTCAGGAGGAGAAGGAGGCTCTTGATACTAAATAAATCGACTTGACAAGGCTGGAAGGCGAAATTATATTGGGTGATGAACCAAAAGTTCTACATAAAACCCAGTTTATACTTCAAAAAGAGAACGCCACAACGTCTTAACATAAAGCTGTTAAAGGTTCTAGATCCACGTCACACAATGTCACAGACGAACAGAATCTGGTGACCTAAGCTATTCCTAGTACCACTATGGATTCTCCCATTGATCCCGGTTACAATTCGGAGAAGTCGCATATTGCTACATCCAGCGGGCTCTCCCTGATTATTAAAGGAGATTCTAGTGGCACTCCGACTCACGTGGGGGATCAATCTAGAGAAGGTATTTCACTAAACTCACATGTTCTTCAGAAAGCCATAGTGTTCCCAGTCAATATATCTAATTTTTTAGTTGTGTTTCCTCATATTTAGATTCACCAGCTGTGAAAGAGTTAGGGGTATGCCTTAGAGGGCAATTGTGTAATTCGTTACATATATATAACTCGTTGACCAATCTTGTTCGAAATAAAAGTGTTTTTTTCTATTATATACTTGATATAATGTGGTTATATTAATTAATTAATTTAATTAAAAGTATATTTATTAGAAAATCCATAAATGGTTTGTTTTGTGATAGTAGTTGCAAAGTGTTGTAATCGTGAGTAATTTATCACAATGAAACAAATATATCATTTAAATGTTCCTAGTCAAGACGCATTGAGACTGGATATCGATGTATCCGTAGAGACTAGAGTACGTAACGCTCTCCAAATGTTGGGTAGTGTATTACTCATGACTGTTGGGGGCACCTAGAAGTTACGTACTACTAGTTATTGGATAACTACGGAATGACTCACTCGGTAGTTTCCTGTTAGTTAATATAACTAAGGTCAAACGGAAAATATCAATGTGATTAATTTACACGGTTCTACCGACTTAAGAATACTGTGAATCATCAATATGAAAGCTCCTCTTTGATTATAGTCAAATCATGGCATAGCGTCCATCGAGTGACTATATTTGGGTTAAGTGGAAGTATAGGAAGTGAAGCACCATTCAAGAGAGGAATCGTCACCTCGGTTATATAGGGTTAGTATCACGGTCCACTCAAGTCAACCCAAAGTCAACATCTTTAAACAAATTAGTTCAGGTTATAATAATTTTTATTATTGAACCAAGGACTTTGTGTTTGGATTATAGAGTTGAATGCGTATGATGTTGGAACTTTGACTATTACTAAATTCAGCATGTCCACAGTGATGTAATTATGACGAAGAGAATTGGTGTAAATAATTATCACAACTGGGTAACACTTATTAAATTAAAATAATATTTTTTTGAAAATGAGTAAGCGATAAATTTGCTATAATATCACACCACCTGCTAAGTGAAGTGTGAACGTTAACGTTCGAATAGTTTGACGTTAATCGCTGGCCGAATTTACACCCAAGAGTCAAACAACCAAAACGATGAATTCTCTTTGGACCAAACAATTTAATTAGTTTATAATTGTTATAAATTAATTAAATAAATTAATATTTATGAAATATTAATTATGAATTTTGAATGTGATTTGAGAAATAAAATTGTTGCATATATTTATAAATATTGATCGATATGAGATATTGATAACAAAATATGTTAAATATGATTGTACACATTTAATTTGGGTTAAATTGGCTCACAACCCATGAGATTTGGAGAGGGTAGGCATTGGTTTGGAGAAAGGTAGGAGGTGGCTACAACAAGTGTGATTATGTTTTGAGATGTGTGGTTGAGATCACTGTTTGTTCTCTTGTCTTATCCATACAAAAGCTAATCTCAAAACTCTAATTACAAGCTAATTCATTTTTGAGCCACCACTTTCTTCTTCCTCTTCCTCATTTTAATGATAGAAACTTTCCTTTAAAATCATCCCTAAAGTTCTCAAATCCAATTCAAAATTAAAAATACTAATTTGTAGTAGAAGGTCTCCGATCCCCGATTAGCAACCTGACGGATTGTGAATTGTTCTTAGAAGAGAAATCATTGTTCAATGCGGACTCAAAGGCTTCATTAGGAGGTGCACTTTTTATTTATTGTCATTGTTTTTATTTTAAGTTTAACATATAAAAGTTGATTTACATCCAAATTCTCTATTTTAATAAGATCTATTTATTGTTTATATTTTTGTGGGTACATGTGTCTGTTACAATTAGATTGGTTATGTGCTTGTTATAATATTTTTGTATTGATTTATTATTGAATTAATTTTCTAAAAAAGGTTTTAATTTTGATATATATATATATATTAAATGTGTACGGATCTACAAATTATGAATATGTATAATTGTATATGTATTTATATATTATATATATTTAATGTTAAAATTTTCTTATGATGATTTTACATATTATGAATCATAAAATATAATTTTTTTATTAAATATGTATATACATATTTTATTATTATTTAATGTTTTTGTGAATTTTTTATTATGAATAAAATAATTAATGGTTTAAAATTTTAATTTTATATTTTTTATATTTGCTGCACATGTAAATATAAAATTTTGGAGTGTTTAAACTTAATTTATTATTTTTAAAAATTAATTTATTTTCGGCCTGCAATCAATTATTTCATTCAAAATATAATTTCAATTGTGAAAATTCAAGAACTTTTTATTAAGACTTAAATATGCATTCGGAACCTTCAAAAAAAGCTTCATATTTTTATAACTTAATTTATTAATTTTTTGAATTAATTTATTTTCCAAATGCAATTAATTATTTAATTAAAAATATAATTTTAGTTCATAAATTTTCAGAAAAAATTCCTAAGCCCAAAATATGTCTCAGATACCTTCAAATTTTTTTTAGAATTTTTCAACTTGATTTGCTATTTTTAAGAATTAATTTTTGATTATAGGCTATTATCAATTATTTAATAATAAATATTATTTTAATTGTAAAAAATTCCATAAATTAATCTTAAAACCAAAATGTGTTTCTAGATTAAAATTTTAATAACTTGTATTATTATGATATAATTATTTTACATTAATTTGTTATGGTAGAAACTATTTTATTCAATAAACCATACACACACATACATATACATATATTAGTATTTTATTTTGACATATTATACAAGCACATATTTGGACAAATTACAGTACACACAAAATGAGCTAATGTTTCCATTACAACGTAAATCCCTGCATCTATATACGTGCACGTTATACCTTTCACGAATTATAATGTTACACATGCAAACACACACACACACACATATATATATATATACATATATATATATCTGTGTGTGTATGATATGTACATACGTACATACATATATATATATATATGTATGTATGTATGTATGTATACTTGTATAAATAAACTAAATAAATCTCAAAATATAAATTGTACAATTAGAATACATATGGACATAGTAATAAATATTGCCATAAATAAATTATTAATAATCACATTTAATGGATCAATCAACTCAAATTAAAGAGAGAAACTGAAAGGTTTCTCTCTTTATTTAATGCAATTAATTTTTGTTTTAGGAAGAGAAATGAAAGGTTTCATTCCTTATACATTAACACTTATAAATAAATGTTAGATGTATTTGATACACTATACATTTGAAATTAAATTTATTTAAACTTCTGTTTAACCATTTTAAATAGAATACAAGATTTTATTTAAACCAAATTTAGAAAAGTTCTAAATGAAATTTAGACTTCGTAGGCCCATTAAAGATCCAAAATGATAATTTAAATTTTATTCATTTCTTCCGCTATGGGCTGGCCTATTTCCTTCAATGGTATAAGAGTCCAATAGCCTATGCAGTCTAAATTAGTCATAATATGACCAACTAATTAAACTTGCCCACTAAGGACGATGTCTAGAAAGGTAATGTCTAGGCTTGGAATTAGGTAATCAAGTACCCTATCCTATATGGTTACCAGCCCAGCCTGAAAGGTGAGTGAGTCCAAAGGTTGCCCCTAATAGAAAAGACCCAATTTGAATTGGCTAGTTTTCAAAATTATGTTGAAAACTAAAATAAAAACATGTTTATTATAAAGTCATAATACAACATAAGTTTTCAAAATGTTTAAAAGGATTACGATATTTTCACAAATGTTTGAAAATATTTATATACTAATTTCAAACTTTAAAATATATTAATAAGATTAATAAAATGAATTAACTAAATATGTTAATTAATTAATACATATATGCATACATTATATATGTTGATATATGTTATGTTATTTTAAAATGCTTAGGATAACATAAGTTTACATGTATGTATGTAAGATAAATTTTGAAATTAATAAAATGTAATCAAAATCGTTTAATTAAATAAATAAATTAAAGGTTAATTAATTAAATAAAATACACACACACATATATATGTGCGTGTTATACTATAAAGATTATAGTGTGCACTATAAAGTTATAGTAGATATGTCCAATATAAATGTTGTATTGAAATTATAATATAAAATTAATTAAAGAGTTAATTAGTTAAAATTAATTAATAAGATTTAACTAATATAAACACAGAATCAAACACAGTTGCAAATATAAAGTAAAAGCAGTAAAGGAAAGAACACACCAGATTTTATACTGGTTCGGAGTTACCCTACATCCAGTCCCGTACAACTAACTACGGATTTCCTTTCAAAAGCAATTCAACAATTACAACCCTCGATTTCAAGGCTACGAGGTATACCCTCCAGAATACCAATCCTCTGGGCAGGGATACTTGATTTCTGGGGCAACAAGTTCACCCAATTGATTTCCAAGGCTACAATCACACTTTTTCTCGCTTGATTGATTTCAAAGGCTACAATCACACCTTTTCTCGCTAATATATTACAAAGAAGTCTATAACTTTGAATAGCACTGAGAACCTTGTAGAGATAGTGATGTAGAATCAAACTAGAAGTAATCGAGTATGATTCGATGTTGATTTCGGCAGAGTAATGGTATGATTTTGTAATAAGAAATGAGGAAGATGAAGAGGAGTGAAAATCAGAAAAATATGGTTGAAAATTCGTTGAAACTGACCCCTATTTATAGAAAACCAATAGCCATGACCATTCATGAAGAGTTATGGCGAATAGACACTTCTTTTGAAATTTGAATTTGAACTTCAACTGTCACTATGTCGACATACTACCTAGGGGCATGTCGACATCCCTCAGCCAAAAATGATAATTTGAATTTCTATAAAAACAATATTTATCTTATATAAAAACTATTTAAAACTTTATAAATATACTTGAATATAGTTGAAATTCATAAGTAAATATAAAGAACAATAAATACATAATTTAACTATAATTTTATATTTAAATCTAAGTATAAATATTAAAAGTTAAATATATTATTTGAAAAGACATTTTAAAAACAGGAGTATTTTGACTTTGAAATTAAAGATGTTTTGAGGCTAAAATTATTTAAAATCAAGATAGAGAGTTTTGAATCTTTTAAAAGGAAAGTTTTGAAATCATTTTGAAAACAAGATAATTTTGTAAAATCATTTGAATTAAAATAAGTGGATACAAAACAATGTCCCACTAGATTTTCGTAGGTTCCATCCTACTTAGGGTTCCATCCCTTTAACGGGCTCGAAGTGGATTCCATTCCACGAATAAATTGGATATTAAGATGCTAGTGCTTTTCTACGAGTTTTAACAAATATTCCTAATAAAACAGACTTAACCTTGAACTCTTGATAATCTTGATACTCATGAGTCTTCTATCTCTGTATCTTGAATCTCTATACTGTACAGTCTTCATTCTTGATACCTGCATGGTTAGATCCTGCAAATACATATATATCTAAACTTGTAATGTTAGTGTTTATATTTTATAATCTATTCTAAGGTTGTTGTCATCAAAACCATCATCTCATGGACTAACAGAATGGTCACAGTTCGTAATGTATGATACTTCAGTGAATATAGTTCATTCAAAATAAGTCAATAAACTATACTACGAGATTGAGTATTCAATTTGATTGATTATATAAACGATTGTATTATGTTAATTGTAGCACAAGACCAAAACTACAAGTTAGATCTAAGGACTCAATCGTTGAAATGTCAGTTTAATTAGTTTATGCAAAGAGCAACATATTTGATATCTTTAAATGTTAAGGATAACCAAATGCACTTTCGTAAAGAGTTCGTTATGATATTGTAGTAAGGGTTTTTTTTGAATGGTTTGACTATTAGAAAAGAAAATGGATGTATAAGAGTAAATGTGATTTAAGGTATAGTTGGGATGGAGAGAGGAAATAGTCATTTGTTCTTCATAAAGAAACAACGGAAATGAGAATTGTAATAATAATGATTAATACTTAATATTAGAATTAAAAGTATGATTTTTATTACGAATGTATTTTTATAGAGAAAATTGTTTTATATGAGATTTGTTTCTTTGAGTTCAAGATATTTGATCAAAGAACACTCCACGATAAACTAGTTGCAGTATATGAAATAAACAAATCTATATTAAGTGAACGATGGACCTTCGAATTTAGTATGCTATTATAGTAATGGCAGAAATAGTGGGAGCATGTCATATAGCACTTACTGATTGCATCAAATTATGAAAATTGTTTTCGTAAAACGTACCAAACATTATTATGAAATAATGACTTTATTTGGTTATCGACTGAAAAAATAGACATAGCTATATTTCTATGAATATTATGAATTTCGTTATGATATAAAACTATATTGTGGTATTTGTTTTCATAACAAAAGTGATGCATTGGAAAGTACAAAAGTATCTAATATTATTTACAATTATATTGGAATTATAAACTAAGCCATAGTTTTGAGAAAAATAATTTTATTATATGATTTTGAATTATATGATACATGCAAATTATATCTCAAACAATAAAGGGCTATGCACCGATTTAGTGGGAGCATCATAAGATTTGATGAACTTTTCGGATGGATACATATAGATGTATGTAATCATAACCAAAACGGTTACAAGTACTTCCTCATGTTCACTGATGAGTCATCATCGACATGGACATGTGTATTTGATAGACATGTAGTATGTTTATGACAAACTCGTTGAATATAGAACAGAAGTAAATATAACATGTGATAGAAATGATTCGATTTGATCGAATGAGTGAGTATATTGTAAAAGGTTCCAAACGTACCTAAAATGAATAAAGGTTCAATCTCAAAATAACTCCTTCATGTGATGCATAATGATGTATCAATATGGAGTAATCGAAATTTGTTGGACAATTTACGATTAATCATGAGTGAAGTTGAGTTAGTTTCTTTCTATAAGGTAATGTACTTAAGAGTAGTACACAAGGTTAATATTATTTCATCTAAATAATAAGGGTTTATTAGAAACTCTAACATATCCTAAGCCAAGGAATTGGCAGGTTATGCGAGTCGAAAGATTGCATGTAATAATTGTTTAGAGGGATCTTGTATGAATCTCCCCAAAAGGATTTTGGAAAGGAATTTCATTGAATGACATATTTATGTTTTGAACATAATTTTTGTAAACTAAAACCAAATCAGTTTTATAAATAAATAAATTCATAAAGCATTTATGAATCCCTATTCTATTTACATTGAGAAATAATTATTGTTCAAGATATACCAACTTCATTATGAAGGAATTCTTTGAGGAATTATTGGTAGTTAAATGGAATTGGATAGAATCCATAGATAGAACTGATTGATGAGATGAAATGAAATCAACTAACCTAAATGGACACATAGAATTAGAATGTATAATAAGTATTCTCGTACATCGAAGAGAAACCATGAGTTTTTATTAATGTCAAAAATATATAATTCTCGGTTGTTCAATTAACCATTAACTATGTTGACTCTATATGGTATGATGCGCAAATCCGAAAGAATTTCAAGTATGCTATCAATATATGATTTTGGTGGTCGTAACCAAAAGGATGTGATCCATCGGCTGAGATTGTGTCTTTATGAGAAAGACTAATGTAGTCGGAATTAAATAAGAAATGTTAATAAGAATAATATCGCAAATTTCAATTGTTGAAATTAGCATAAAAGATTCGGTATTCAACATGCTCAAGTTAATTCGGATTTACTCACAAAATTATTGCTTGATAAGACTTAGTGTTTTGGTACATATGTATTAAAATGGAAAGTTCTAAATAACGATTTACAGTAAGCTGTTTACACATATTAACCAAAAATGTCTCGAAGTCAGTAGGAGCGATATTAAGTTTGTGAGACTTTGGATATGATCCAAGAAATGATACGAAAGTATCATTTTATAAGAATCAAGATTGAATAAGTATTTTGATAGAATCATATAGTTTGATTTTTAATCAAAGTGCAGTGGAAGCGTGTGTTCATAAGAAAGAACGTTAAAAAGTAGATTGATATTTCTAAATGTAAGTGAACAACACATTGTTCATTTTAACGGTGTACTTGTATTGAAATCAACCTTAGTTATTTTAATACTCAATTTTGGATTGTAAATGATGTCTTTTATAGTGAGTATAAAAGATATTTGGAATGTCCCAATTTGATATGTAAATACACCTTATGAAATTGTTTAATATGGAACACGTGAGTTCCTTATGCATTGGCAATAAGAATTATCGTATATATTATGTTGGTTATGATATCGTGATTTGTTTATGTATTTGATATATGAAGAAAATATCAAATCCAAATTGATATCACTAAATGGTTATTTGAAGTATTCTCGTGTATTAATGAAATATTAGGGAATTGTCTACAGAAATAAAAACTTCTTATGAAGAAGTGTTCGGAGTCAAACATCATAAGTGATATTGAGTGTAATATGTCAAAAATAAATTCAAGTTAAGAATATTTAAGTTGGAAATGTTCCAAATGAAAGATTGTGGCTGGTTCAATGAAAAAGGCTAAGCACATCATCTTGAATAGCACCGTAATAAAAACAATGTATATAGATATATATAAGTGCACAAATTTATAACTAAGATGATTCCAACTGTTGAGAATCTCATAACATTGTTATATGATAACAATGTCGCGATATAGTTCGTAACAGAACTTAGAGCTTACTAGAAGTCGAGAGACATACTCTGAATTGTTCCACATGATAAAACAGTTTATCACCGTCGGAGAAAGTTGATTGACAGCGTAGATAATTGAAACAAAATAGCATACCAATTCGCAAAGGGACTGGCCCAGTTGGTTATGACAAAACTAATTAAAAATGTTGGAATAATATTCCATAATTGACCCCAAGTGCAAGTGGTAGATTGATAGAGTTAGGGGTATGCCCTAGGGGCAATTATGTAATTTGTTACATATATCTAACTCGTTGACCAATCTAGTTCGAAATAAAGGTGTTCTCTTTCTATTATATACTTGATGTAATGTGGTTATATTAATTAATTAATTTAATTAAAATTATATTTAATAGAAAATCCATAAATGGTACGTTTTGTGTCAGTAGTTATAAAGTGTTGTAATTATGAGTAATTTATCACAATGAAAAAAAATATCATTTTAAATGTTCCTAGTCAAGACGCATCGAGACTGGATATCGATGTATCCGTTGAGACTAGAGTACGTAACTCTCTCCAAATATTGGGTAGTGTATTACTCATGGCCACTGGGGGCACCTAGGGGTTACATACTACTAGTTGTTGGATAACCATGGAATGACTCACTCGGTAATTTTCTGTTGGTTAACATAACTAAGGTCAAACAGAAAATATCGATGTGACTAATTTACACAGTTCTTTCGACTTGAGAATACTGTGAATCTTCAATATGAATACCCCGCTTTGATTATAGTCAAATCATGGCATAGAGTCCATCGAATGACTATAGTTGGGTTGAGTGGAAGTATTGGAAGTGAAGCATGATTCAAGAGAGGATTCGTCTGCTTAGTTATATGGGGTTAGTATCATGGTCAACTCAAATAAACCCAAAGTCAAAATATTTGGCCAGAGTAGTTCGGTCGATAATAATTGTTATTATTAAACCAAAGACTTTGTGTTTGGATTATAGAGTTGAATGTGGATGATGTTGGAATTTTGAGCATTACCAAATTCAGCAAGTCCAAAGTGATATAGTTTTGAAGAAGAGAATTGGTGTAAATAATTGTCACAACTGGGTAACGCTTATTAAATTAAAATGAGATTTTTTTGAAAATGGGTGAGCAATAAATTTGGCAATAATATCACACCATCTTCTAAGTGAAGTGTGAACATTAACGTTCGAATAGTTCGACGTTAATCGTTGACCGAATTGACACCCAAGAGTCACACAACTGAAACGATGAATTTTTTTAGACCAAACAATTTAATTAGTTTATAACTATTATAAATTAATATTTATGAAATATTATTTCTGAATTTTGAATGTGATTTGAGAAATAAAATTGCTGCTTATATTTATAAAAGTTATGAATATATTGACCGATATGAGATATCGATAACAAAATATGTTAAATGTGATTGTACATATTTAATTTAGGTTAAATGGGCTCACAACCCATGAGATTTGGAGAAGATAGGAATTGGTTTGGAGAAAGATAGGAGGTGGTTATAACATATGTGATTACATTTTGAGATGTGTGGTTGAGATCATTGTTTGCTCTCTTGTCATATCCATGTAAAAGCCAATCTCAAAACCCTAATTAAAAGCTAATTCATTTTTGAGATGCCACTTCTTTCTTTTTCTTCCTCATTTTAATGGCAGCAACTTTCCTTTAAAATCATCCTTCTAAAATCTAATTCAAAATTAAAATACTAATTTGTAGTAGAAGATCTCCAATCCCCGATTAGCAACCTAACGGATTGTGAATTGTTCTTAGAAGAGAAATTATTGTTCAATATGGACTCAAAGGCTTCATTAGGAGGTTCACTTATTTATTATCATTTTTATTATTTTAAGTTTATCATATAAAAGTTGATTTACATCCAAATCCTCTGTTTGTATTCTAATCTGTTTATTGTTTAGATTATGTGAGATTTTTGTAGGTTCATATGTTTGTTACAATTAGATTGGTTATGTCCTTATTATGATATTTTGCTTCATAATTTATTGTTGAATTAAGTTTTTAAAAAATTTAATTTTGATTTACATTTAGATTAAATTTGTACAGATATGCAAATTATGAATATGTATAGTTGTATATGTGTTTATATATTATATATTTTTTATTTTAATTTTTTCTTAAGATAATTTGTACCTATTATGGATCATAAAATATAAAAATAATTTGTTAAATGTGTACATACATATTTTATTATTATTTAATGATTTTGTGAATTTTTTTATTATGAACAAAATAATTAATGGTTCAAAATTTAAATTTTATATTCTTTATGTTTTTTGCACCATGTAATAAGGCCACTATAAAAAATTTGGATTTTTTAAGCTTAATTTATTATTTTTAAAAATTAATTTAGTTTCGGCCTACAATTAATTATTTAATTAAAAATACAATTTCAATTAATAAAATTTTAGAAATTTTTCTTGAGGCTTAATTATGTATCTGAAACCTTCAAAAAAACTTTCAGATTTTTATAACTTAATTTATTAATTTTTTGAATTAATTTATTTTCAAAATAAAATTAATTATTTAATTAAAATATAATTTCAGTTTAGAAAATTCCATAAATTTTTTTTGAAGCCCAAAATATGTTTCAAATACCTTCATAAAATTTTTTAGAATTTTTCAACTTGATTTCCTATTTTAAGAATTAATTTGATTACGGGCTATTATCAATTATTTAATAATAAATATTATTTAATTGTAAAAAATTCCATAGATTAATCTTAAGCCCAAAACGTGTTTCTAGATTTTCTAAAAATTTAAAACTTGCATTATAATCATATAATTATTTTACATCAATTTGTTATGGTAGAAATTGTTTTATTCTATAAATTATATATACACATACACACACAAATATATATAATACATACATACATATATTAGCATTTTCTTTTGACATATTATACAAGCACATATTTGGTCGAATTATAGTACATACAAAATGAGCTAATGTGTCCGTTACAATATAAATCCCAGCATCTATATACAGACACATTATACCATTCATGGATTATGATGTTACACATGCACAGACACATATATTATATATATGTTTATGTATGTATGTATGTATATGATACATATATATATATATATATATGTGTGTGTGTGTGTATACTTGTATAAATAAATAAAATTAAATTAAATAAATCTCAAACTGGAAATTGTATAGTTAGAATACATATGGACATAGTAATAAATATTACCACAAATAAATTATTAATAATGACATTTAATGAATCAATCAATTCAAATTAAAGAGAGAAAATGAAAGGTTTCTCTCTCCATTTATTACAATTAATGCTGTCAATTAATTCTTCTTTTAAGAAAAGAAATGAAAGGTTTCATTCATTATACATTAACACTTATAAATAAATATTAGGTGTATTTGATACACTATACATTTAAAATTAAATTTATTTAATATTCCCTTTAACTATTTTAAATAGAATACAAGATTTTGTTTAAACCAAATTTAGAAAAGTTCTAAATGAAATTTAGACTTCGTAGGCCCATTAATGATCCGAAATGGTAAAAAAAATTGAAATTCACTCGTTTCTCCCGTTGCAAGCTGGCCCAATTCCTTCAGGCTATAGTTCCACCTCTTCCTTAAGGATCTCGACCAAGAGCTCAAGTGCCATCGACTAAGTCTGTTGCTGCCACGGCTTCAGCAACAACCCAAATTGTCATGGAAAAGGAAGCTTTTATGATCGACGAGCACTTGATGGATGCTCTGTTGAGGGAAGAAAGCAATCCACGTCAACTTATTCCCGTTGATGACGACGTTGTGATTATTGGAACTTCCCAATCCATGTCAAGCTCCTCTATGCCAGAAATGGCATAGAAACTTAAAGCGGATATTGCCCTTGAGGCAAAAGTCAAGTAGGAGAAAATGGAGATCGTTCCTTCTCTTATCTCCATCGTTTTGCCTAGAAAAACCATGGATGCCTCTTCTCCTCAGCTAGAGCTTGCGCAAGATGCACCTACTGGGTCAACTCAGTCTACTCCGGTGAAAGGTCAAGGAAGCGGGAAGAGATGGGAGAAGACGAGTGGAGAAAGTTCAAGTAAAATCTCTCCTGATTCCAAGAAGAAGAAAAGGAAGCCGAGGAGGAAGTGATTCATCGTGTGCATTCATTCTCCCAGGTCTTTTGGGTATTGTTTGCCGAATTTGCACGTGATCGGCCCTCATTTTTTAATTCTTTTATTGTGAATACTTGTACTTGACTTTCCAAGCTTATGTAAATAAAGTTCTTTTGCTTTTGTCGAACTCTTGTGTGAATTTACTTAAGTAGTTGAGCTATTACATTTTTCATTCAATGTACTTGTGATTCGTTGCTCGTCGTTAATTTTTATTCAAGGCCTCCATGTGGTCGTGGCCTCAAGTTGTACCAAATATTAGGCTCGAACCCTAGTATTACGCCATCGGATTCAGCAGTTTAAGTGATTATACTCTTGCCCCCAGTCTCGGGTTAGCGGAGTTAGATAGTGGATGGTCGAACTCCATCCTTAGCAAGTTTATACTCCTCTTGTTGGTTTCAAGTCGGAATTATGAAAGTTGAGTGGTCGAACCGCACTCATCTATTTGTTTATACTCATATTCGCACTCTGGGGGTAAGAGTTAGTTGGCAGGTGATTGGATCGCACCCAAATTGTGTTTATACTCCAGTCCACACTATAGGAACTTAGAGTTATTTCGTAAAATAGTCGGACCGTACTTTCCTTAATTGATTGATTTGCCACTAAGTCCGCGGTTTGACTTAGCGAGTGATCGATTATGTCATGATTGTTTTTAATTCATGTCTCTCCCATTGCTTAGTGGGATTAATTTGATTATAGGATGGTCAACCCGCATCCATTTCTCGTTAGGTACTCCGTCTATCAAGTTGTGAGCGAGAATCATTGAATAATTGGTCGGACTATGTTCGTTTTTCTTTGTTCAGTCATGAACTTGTATAACCGGCTGGCTTCGAACTCTGAGAACCTACTCGGACATGTCAGTATTAGTTAGTTGGGTATCGCAACTAACATGTAGTGCTATAACAATCATAGATATGAAGGAAATTTCAAACTTTTATTTGCTAATGGAAAGAAATGACATAAATTGGCTTATTACATATCTAGAAAAACAAATGCTAAATTAGATTCAGAACTTATATTTAACCAAATGAAAAAAAAGTAAACTAAGTGAAATAACGATGTAAATGCTCGCTATTCCACGCCCTTGGGAGTGTGACGTCATCAACAACCGCTAGCTTGAAAGTTCCTTCTCCAAACCTCTGCTCAATGATGTATGGTCCTTCCCAAGTAGGATTCATGTATGACGGGATTGGAAAAACATGTTTTAAGATGAGATTACTGATTTCAAAGGTCCTAGGTCGGACTTTAGTGTTGCAGTATTGGGCTTCTCGATGTCGATGTGCAGCTACTCTCATATTAGCTTCTTTGCATTTCTCATCTACCAAGTGTAGAGTTTCTAAGAGGAGATCTCTATTCATTCTGGGGTTGCAGTAGCTCAATCGATGAGAAGGGACTTCGAGTTCAACAGGAATGACGTTTTCAGAATCATAAGCCAAAGCGAATAGAGTACGGCCAGTTGTGGACTTGTGGGTGGTTCTGTAAGCCTATAATGCTATTGGGAGTTCCTCCACCCACTTGCCTTTTCCAAATGTTTCTTTAGAATGGACTTTATGATTAAGTTCACAGCTTCCACTTGTCCATTTGTTTGAGGGTGAGCAACTGTTGCAAATATCTTTTCAATATGATGTTGATGGCATAAGTTTTTGAATTCAACACTATCGAAATCAGTTTCGTTATCCATTACTATGGTTCGTGGAAGGCCAAAATGATAGATGATGTTCCAAACAATGAATTTGATTACTTTCTTTGTCGTGATCGTGGCTAAAGGTTCCGCTTCGGCCCATTTGGCGAAGTAATCAATTGCTATGATAGTGTACTTTGCACCATCTTTTAAGATCGGTAAGGAACCGATAATATCTATGCCCCATATGGAAAATGGCCATGGACTGACCATTTGTATGATTTTCATCGGCGGAGCTCTCATAACTTTCGCATACATCTGGCACTTGCCGCATCGCTTAGCGTAATCAACAGCATCCCAGTTGACAGTCAGCCAATAATACCCATAACAGAGTATTTTATTTGCTAAGATTTGCCTCCCCCCCTCAAGTGTGATCGCCACATTCCCCTTCATGAACTTCCTTTAGAACTTGTTTTATTTCATCATGAGAAATACACCAAAGTAGGGGAATGGAAAAACCCTTTCTATACATGACTCCTTCCTGAATGACATAAAGTTAAGCTTTGCGGAGGACTTGTCACCTTTCATTCCTCCGTTCCGGAAGGACTTCTTGTAATAAATAGTCTTTAATCAGAGTCATCCACGACCCATTCTCAAGCTCCGTCTCTATTACCCAGTCGATTTCCATCTGGTATATGCTCGAAGCACCTAGTACTTTGATTGGAACCAAGCCCATTTGTTGTGCATGTCCGGTGCTAGCAAAATTTGCCAATGAGTCAGCCTATTTGTTTTGATCCTGAGGAATGTGTGTGATGTCATAATACTCAAAGTCAATCAACAGCCCTTGGACTTAGATAAGATACAGAGCGAGTCATTGTCCTTTAGCCTGGTAATCTCCCATGACTTAGTATACTACCAACTGGGAATTGCAAAAGATTTCAAGAGATTCTATCCCTAGTTCTCTGGCAAGTTTGAGTCCAGCAATTAGAGCTTCATTCGCAGCTTCGTTGTTCGTTGCAGGGAAGTCAAGCTTCAAAGCGTAGCAAATTGATCGACCTTCTGGGGTTACTAAAACGATTCCGGGTCCAAAACAACGATCATTAGATGCTCCATCCATATACATTTCCCATCAAATGGTAGGGGCTCAACAACTCTTTGGGAGATCACCGTATACAGTGAATTCAGATATAAAGTCGGCCAGTGCCTATACCTGGATGGCTTTTCGAGGGAGATAAGTGATGTCGAATTGGCTTAGTTCGATGTTCCACATGAGTAACCTTTCGGACATCTCATATCATTATAGGACCTATCGTAATGGTTGATCGGTGTAAACATTGATTGGATGAGCCTAAAAATAGGGGCAGAGCTTTTGTGAAGCAATCAAAAAGTAATGCCAAGTTCTCTATCTTCGGATAGTTCCTTTCAGTTAATCGTTTGCTAATATATTAGACCGGTCTTTGGATTTGATTCTCCTCGCGAAGCAGTGCGGCACTTATAGCATATACTGACATGGCCAAGTAGATATACAAGTCTTCATGATTCATCAGCTTAGACAAGATGGAAGGCCTCTCTAAGTGGTTTACCAAAGCTTGGAATGCATCTTCACAATCCTATGTCCATTCAAAGTTCCTTTCCCCTCTAATAATCAAGTCAAAAAAGGAATGCATTTATCGATGGCTCTGGAAATAAATCGACTTAGGACGACAACCTTCCCATTTAGACTTTGTACTTGCTTGATGGTCTTTGGCACTTGGATGTTGTGAATTGCTTGAAACTTCTCCGGATTAACTTTTATTCTACGAGCAGTAACGATGAAACCCAAGAGATTTCCTGATGCAACGCCAAAAGAAAATTTCAGAGGATTGATCTTCATTTTGTAGTATCGAAGGATATCGAACATTTTCTCCAAGTATCTAATGTGATCGCTTGATCGTCATGATTTCACGAGCATATCATCCACGTATACCTCCATCGTCTTTCCAATCGAATCTTTAAACATTCGGTTGACCGGGCATTGATAGGTTGCTCCAGCATTCTTCAATCCAAATGGATATTACCACATAGTAATACAATCCAATGTCGGTAATAAAGCTGGTTTGCTCCTGGTTAGGAATGTGCATCGGGATTTGATTATATTCGGAGTACGCATCCATAAAAGATAGCAACTCATGTCCTGCGATAGATTCCACCAGCTGGTCAATTCTCAGAAGGGGAAAACTATCTTTCGGACATGCTTTATTCAAATCCGAGTAGTCAACACATGTCTGCCACTTTCCATTTTCCTTTCCCACAAGTACAGGATTAGATACCCATTTAGGGTAAAGGGTGTCACAAATAAACCCATTGCATTTGAGCCTATCCACCTCCTCTTTAAGGGCAGTAGATCTTTCCGGATACATGCCATGCATATTCTGTTTCATCGGGACATGCCTCGGGTTGATATTTAATTCATGGCTCACAATGGAAGGTGAGATCCCACCCATGTCGAAATGAGTCCAAGCGAACACATCAAGATTCGCTTGGAGAAAACCAGCAAGTTCTTTCATTATCGAGAGGTTGAACTATGATCCGATCTTTAGGACCCGTATGGGTCATCGTGGCTGACCATGATGTCAATTGTCAGCTCGGTCGGTGCAACCTTAGTTTCTCTGGCTTCTCCTCATGATCCTTCGGATCTATGTCTTTATAGAACCAACTATGGAACCCGAGCCAAGACCTAGGCTATGGTTATCAATCTTCGATGGCTTAGATGCGATGAGACTTGTCCACACCCTTACATTTCTCCTTCCATTGAGCGTCTCTCAATTCAGCCACATAGTAGGCACGTCCGGTCACTGGATCACCATGCACAACTCCAACATCGTTATTAGTTGGGAACTTCAAAGTCAAATACCATGAGGAAAGAGCTACCCGGAGTTCAGCTAGGGCCGATCGACCCAAAAAAATTATATGGAGAGTCCACATCTAGCACTACAAACAGCACCATCCGCACTCTTGTGTGGTCGCATTCTCCCAACTCCACGGGCAATTCAACATAACCGATAACATCGTTCACAGCACCATTAAAGCCATGGATGCAGGCTTTAGACGGTTTCAAGTCCTTGGCTTCCATCCTTATCTAATCGTAAGCCTTTTTAAAAATAATATTCATGGAAATAGCATAGTCAATCAAGAACTTCCTCACCAAGGCAGGGCCAATCATGGTCGAAATGACCATTGGGTCGGTGCCTCCACCTTGTCTGCATCTCTATTTATGAATACAATGTCATATGCCATTATATGCTACTATTTTTCTCGAGCCCCATCTTCTGTACTTGAACAACACTCGAAATTCATATGCTTGATTATGCTAGCATAGCGCTCCATCTCGTGCCAGCTCTTATCAGTTGGAAGCGGTCCTTCGACTATTATATTGATCACAAATCTTCCACCGGTCCATGCAGGCTCCTCAGCCCTGTGTGGAGATTGTCCTCGGTTGGGTTCGGATGTCCCCTGTCCGTCATCCTGCAGGACTTTAACAAACTATTGTCGTTTTCTTTCCCAAATCGGTTTCTCGATAATAACCTGGAGATGCCTACATTCATTCGTGTTACCATAGCATTGGTGGAACCGATAATATTTTCCAGTCTGCTTTTGCTTCTCCATGGATTCTTTCTGAGGTGGCTTCCTATACTGCATGGTATTGCATGTATACAAGTAGATGTTCTATAGAGATGTATTCAGTGGTGTGTAGATATCATACATTGGAATCCTTGACTTTCCTCTTCCAGAATCCCTCTTTCGCTCATGGTTCCTATCACCACCTTTCTTCTGCTGATTCAATTTATTTTGGACATTTACTTGAACTTTTTCGAAACTCTCCTTGGATTGTTTCACCGCAATGTTACTCTGCATTCCTTCTCCACTTGATCCCATAATGTTCTTCTTCCTAAAGCATCTAACTTCCTCTTTCCTTAAATACTGAGCTGCTTTTGCATAAAAATGCTCCAACATTTCAGGCGATTTGCTAGATAAACAATTGCCAAAGTCAGATTCTGGATCAATCCCTCTTGTTACCGCCATCAATATTGATACTGACTTCTGTGACAACTATATGAAATCTCTCCAAATAATCGTTCAGCGATTCATCGGAAGTCTGGATCACACTTGATAGGGACATTGCATCTTTGGGTAAGTTGCATGCATACAGAACTGCTCCATATTTTTTTTGTTAAATTGTCAAATCTATAGATTGACCATGGGGGTAATCTCGTAAACACGTCGTTGCTATGCCAGAGAGAGTAATAGGAAAACATCTGCATTTTGTGGCACATCAGCTCGTGCGGAATCCATCAGCCATTCATATATGATGATGTGTTGTCTGGGGTTGGTTTTTCTCTCATAGGCAGGCATCGACGACATACTGAACCTCCTTGGATCCTCCGCATGTAGGATATTGTCGATGAACGGGGTATGACTTCTCGAGATCCCTCAATCATCATTGATCAAGCCTTGGCTTTTCCTTACCAGCTGTCTAAACATAGCTGACAAGTCCAGTGTCAGGATAGTTAGAGCCAAACAGTAGTCGTGATCCACCTTATGGGAATGGTCAAGTCAATCTCTATGAGCTGTTCCATGCCTCCTTAGCTCAACATCCTCTCAATATGCGTCGCATGCATTCACATTATCGTCAGTCTAAATGGGTAACCGATCTGCATTAACTTGAACTCTAGCATTTGGATCAACGGTGGCTTCACCAATGTGCATTCTTCCCGTCATCTGCTGTAACCCACCTCCAAAAGTTGGATCGGCACCAATCATTCCACATGGATCGGTACCGACCTTATCAGTCTATCTGGATTGGTCGGATGATGGCTGGTCAATGTTTCGACATGGTATCCATTGGTTATGCAATGTCTACATTTGTGATAGTCATCTAATGAAGTTGAGCTCACCGATGTAGAATAAGGAGTTGACTCCCTCCTAGTTTTCCCACATTGTTGATCCTTGAGTTGATTTATTAGATCGATATTAGCTTGAATTTGTTGATTCGACTGTCAGCGGCTATCCATAAGCTCTCTCATCAGATTCTAGAAATCAGCTCTTGTGATGAAATCAGTTGGATTCTGGACATCAACTGGATTGGTAGCATTAACATCTACTGGTAGATTACTCTGGCTACCTAGCTGGATGCTGGCATTTTCGTTTCCTTCTGCGTTTTGAGTGGTTGACCTGGTGTTCCTAACCATTGCTGATAGTTTTCCTTAGACTTTTTCAAATCTAAATAGAATGAATCAACTACTTAAAGATAATTCTAGATCTCATCCTGGGACAGCAAAGGGATCCAAATAGAGCTAAGAATCTCTTTCTTAGTGAAAGCACCAAAATGTTGGCACAAACACCCAATAGAGATTTTGTAGAGAAATAAACGAAGAATAATCAATGAAAATAGAGGAAATAAACAATTAAATAACAGAAAATAAGCAGTAACGAGAAAACAACAATTTATAGTGGTTCAGTGTTGAAAGCCTACATCCACTTAAGAGAGATAACTTTATTAAACACTTGAATTGCGTAATACAGAAGGATGGATCGAAATAAAACCCTTAGTTATAAAAAAATGCAAAGCGACAAGTAGCGTCCAAGATCTCGAAAATGAACAATCAAGTCTATATTTATAGGGGAAGACGGCGAAATATCTTCCTGAAATTTCGGCAACGGAGTCTCCAGATCCAAAAGAAGTCATGGTATCGATCATGGGTCCTACATCTTTCACAGTAACGATCGGTACCGATCATTCTATGGGCTTGTTTTGTCATGCGATCGATATGGTGGGCTTCACTCTTCAATATATTAATGTCCCCAAATTTCGTGTGTATTCGACTTGTAGATTTAGAGATATCGATCGTTTTCCATTGAGTTGAACTGTAATATCGATATGTTACGATCCATAACTGGTGAATATGGATTAACCGATCCATTTTCAGTCAATGGCATATTTTCATACTTTTATCGTTTTATTGATTCCGTCTTCTGCTTTCACTCCATTCTTGCTTTATATTATCATCTGTGCCTGATCTCTGGTCTTCGTGATTGTTAATCTAACTTATCGGTCTTGATGACAGTCGAATGTAACTTGTATAATCAGTTCAAATATTGCTGGACCAAAAGGCTGGATAACAATTATATATGTACATATAGGTTTTAACATGTTCTGAATCAATTTTTAAAGTCAAAATTAAGTTTTAATGTTGTTTTAAAACCCAACCTACAGTAAAAAGTGAATAAATGGATTTTTGGTGTTTTAAACATGTTATTTGGATATGTGTTGCCTTGATAGATGTTAGGCTATATTGTATACACCTTGTATGATGATTACTATAATTGACTGAGTGATTTACATGTTTGAATGTTCTTTGGTGCATGTATGGTGTTTGTTTATATACTTGTATGGTTGAAAACGCTCATCGGAGCGAATTAGAGGTAGGAACCATGGAGACGGACTTCAATGAATTGGCTCTAGAGCATTTATAGAGTCATATCGTTGCATAGGCAATGCATGAGGCTTGAAGCATTAGGCGTAGCGATGGAATGAGTGCGATGTTAAAGTGCTAAAGGTGCTACAAGATTTTGGTTCGGCATTGGTTGGTTCGGCCTAAGCACTGGTTCGATGGTGGAATGATGCGGTAGCCGAGTACAATGATCGATTCGGTGGTGAGCTTAGGTCGGTTGCTGAGCATGAAGATTGGCAATGGTAGGCTTGGGTTGGTGACCGCATGAAGGTGGTAGTTCGGTGGTTGTATTGACTAGGTGACCGAACAAGATTTTCTGTTCGATGGTGGTAGGTGCTCGGTGGCAGAACAAGATTGGGTGTTTGGGGGGGTGCTCGATGGCCGAACGAGATTGACTATTCGGTGGTGGTCGGTACTCGGTGACCTGGTCGAGATAGTTATTTGGTGGTGGAAGCCAGTCCAAGGAAAGTGGCTTGGCTATGCGTGTTGAGGGGTTTGCTTGCATCTAGCTTTGTTCGGTTGTAGGATGAACCAATAAGGAAGGAGTATGGGGTTTGGCTATAGACTTTGAGGCAAGGCTTGGGGTTGCTTGGTAGTCTTAGAAGTTGGTTCGAGGAGGGATGGATGGCCCTAGGATTGCTCTAGATGACTTTGGGATGGCAACTAACGAAGTACGATGACTTCAATGACTTGTTGTGGCATGTGACTATAGCATCCGGTGATGGACCGAAAGGACGAGTTCTGCATAATAGCTCGTAGAGTAGAACATCAGGTTGTGATGCTCATGAGTAGGACATGGCAGTTTGTGTGTAGTTAGGGTAGTCTTTGTGTACCTATGTGTTGGATGTCTATGTGTCTCCAGTCCTTAGCCATCTGTGTGAGCAAGAGTCGAGCATCTATGGGGCAGTTCTACTATCGGTATGTGTTCTAAGGGATTAGTGGACAACTCTATGGTTGTCATGCTCATTCATGGGACAGGGTAGTCTATGTGTACCCAAGGCAGTCTGTGTGTATTCATATTATGGAAGTTTTCATATGTCCAGTCCCTAGCCATCTGTATGGGCAATGAGTTGAGCATCTAAGAGAGTTATCGTATATCTGGAGCACTTGAGTGAGGGATACGAGGTTGTGTGATGGATGCTATGTTTACTATGTGCTTGATATACTGTGTGATACCCCATACCTCATATTTTCCACTTGTGATAGCAGTTTAACATCTATTGCATTTACATGCTAACTCTTTGGATGTAGAGACAGGTCAGGTATGGTTTTTCATACCTATACACTATTTACCATATATGAGTTTTATAGTATTTTGAGATGATATATGGCTCACGCCAGACTGTTGTTTGGCCTGAGGTTTTATGCTTTGCTTCCTATTATCTCGGGTACTCTTAAATGAGTAGCTTAGGGATAGCAGGTTTAGATAGCACATGAAGCTATACGGGGTACGAACAGGAGGCTATGCTTGCATATTTCTATACTTGGAGCTTTCGATTGCTTATATTCCACTATGCAGTATTGTGGAGCTATGTTAGTACTTGTATTATTAGATATAGCTATAGAGTTTATTATGGAGATTTGGGATGTATAAATTCTTTATTTCGGTTTTTGTATAGTCTTTGAACCTGATGCACTCTGATTTTCTTATTTACTGTTCATTTGATTATATCACTATCTCGTCTGTGTTATATCTATGTTGTTATATTATATTTTATCTGTGCACTGTGAGATGTTCTACAGGTTCTGTGTTTGGATTTTTCTTTACTTTATATTATTGGCTACCATCCTGCAAAGTGATATTGGGTACATGATGTGTATGGCGATTGTCACAGAAGCGATTGCTAGGGAACATGAGTTTCTTTATTTGATAGATGCAAATCATAATAAGGTAAAAATCTATCCCTTTCTAGTTAGGATGTTTTAAGCAAATCTTTGTGGAGATTTTAAAAAGCCGAAGATAATGAAGGAATTTTACGGAGTAAAGTCCTAGGAATAGTATCATATTATCCATCAAAGTTTTGTGGTTAATCTTAGGATGTTCTAGTTCTAGTTACAAATTATAAGATATTAACCATGATGAATTCTCTTATAATCCACCTAGCTATCTATTTCGTAATGACCAAACCCTTAATACTTTGGCTAACCTTCGTCCCCAAGCTTGTGTACTTAACAAAATGATTGTTCACACAATCTTGCCTAGAACTGGGAGTTATGAAAAAATGTATGATAACAACTATAAGGGCCTATATGTTATTTACTCCAACAAAAATTTAAATTGAGCCAAGATAATTTATGATGAAATCAAGAGTTTTTAGGTTCGATCTAGATGCATGTTGTTCTTTGCATCATACTTAACTAAGATTTTCATTCAATATGGCATTGATATTGAAAACATGCAATATTTCCTCCTACTTAAGGTGATAGATCAAAAATCCATCTCTCTTATGAAGCTTCCATCGAAGATGGAACCTTTAGTGTCAGATAATGTCTACTTAGCTCATAAGGTTCAAAAAGACTTAGCTCAATCATCTTCTCAAGATCCACCAGTCGAGCAACAACCTATTGAACAAGAGATTATCGAAGAAATTAACTGGAGTTCCGATAGGGATAAAGAACTTGCATTTGTTGAGCCATTCAAAAACATTTCTGCCAATGTCGCCATTCTCAAAAATTAAGAAATCCTCTTTAACGACAATGGAAAATGATTAAGCGCTAAAAAACTTTCGAGAAAACGACGCTTGGTTCCTTGGAGAAGATATTTTACAAGCTCTCCTCATGCTCACGATCTTCCTCACCTCATGCCTTGAAGCCAGAGAGCTAGACATGCTTCTTGGGTTGGTAAGCTTTGAATTAGTGTGGTTTGGTGATGGCCTTGGCTTTCTTTTGTTGTTTACATATTTTGTTTGAACTTGTGGCATTTGTTGTTTGCATCGTATGTTAAACTTGAGGTATATGTGTTTGTGGTTTGCATGTGGTCTTGAATTTGTGATGTATGTTAATAACTTTCAAACTAGTATGTTAGTCTTGTAGTCATTTGTGTTGAACTCATGTATTTGTGTTTGAACAATGTGGTGCTAAAATTTGCTTATGTAGCTTGACATAAACTCATGTTTATTTTATGAATTGTTGTTGTATATGTGTTTAAAATTGCTATGTTGTTGTTTGTCAAATTATATGTGTTGTTGTTATGTTCGGTTAATTTTAAAATATTTGTATATGTAATTGCTTATGCGCTTTACATTGTATTTCATCATCATCCCCTATGATATATCTATGTATACCATAATCTTTATTGTATTCTCGCCTTTTTGTTAATGCCAAAAGGAGAGAGAATATTAACAGATGGAACATGTATTAAGGGGAGGAGATACATATGTTTTTTAATCAATAATTCATATAGTTGTAACGACCCGTAAATTTTCGATAAATTTTATTTGTTTTATTAATTATATTCATTGAAATTTGAAAAATTATAAACGATAAAATTTTGAGATATAAATTTGATATTTGGAATGCGTCTAGTTAAACATAGCAACTAGTAAATTTTCGTCTGAAAATATGAAAGTTTATTTCGTGCGTAAATTTACTTAAATTTAATTAGTTAAAAAAGCGATGAAAATATAACGTTTTCGAAACCTAAATATTTTTACATAGAAAAATTCTAAAGCATCTTCTGAGCAAGACGACAATTTTTGTTTTTCCAAATTCGGACTTCTTTAGCTCCGTCGATCTTATTTTTCTGCGTTTTTGCTGCATTTTCCACTGGTAGAAATTTCGAATTTTTATAATTCAATAATGCCATTGATATCTATATGCCGTTTTGATCGTTTCGCCGTGCTGATCTCCATAGTATATTCGATTCTGTGTTTTGAAGTATGGTACACAGCGGAATCCACGGAAAAAGATTTCGTATCGGTACCGATTTTAAAAAAAAATTTGGTTTCTTACACCACTCATATTCCTACGTTTAAACCAATAGCCAATCACATTTCGTATTCCTAGATATTAATATCTAAGCTTTTGAAATTCCACCTTTTCATAATTCATTTTGGTTGGTTCACGTGCGATTTTCATTTCCGAGAAAAGTAAATTCAAACTTGCTTATTATTATTATTTTCTTTTGTTGTTCTGTTCATTTCTCCTCTCCCCTCACTTTTCATTCCTACTTCTCAGTCCGTAGTCACTCCATTATCAGCTCCAAGCCACCGCACTGCCCTCTCCCTCTCACCCTGTCGATCCTCATTAGCCGCGCCAGTGCCACTCCACCCTAGACCGAGCTGACCCTCCAACGAGCAACCGGCCTTCGACCATCCGCATCACCCCGCCTTCCTCCTGTAGTCGACTTCCGCCACCTAATCACCAGCGCCGACGTCACTTACCATGTTGTTTCCTCCCAAACCCACGTGAGCCACCCCTACATCGCCAACCGCTCTACCTTGCTAACCCGAGCGCCACCCCTCATACCCAAAGTAGACCCGCGCCTTCACGATTACCGTACCCATCTCCGCTCCAATTCCTCTCCACCTCTTCCATTTCCTTCGGCCGAGCTTCCGCCCTGCTCTTTAGTTGAATCTTGTAAGTTGATGATAATCATATACATTATATATATTTTTATATATATAAGGGTTATATTATGTTATTGATTTTTTTTGAAAGAGTATATATGTACTGTTATAATATTGATTTCATGTTCTAAGTACTTATGCATATATATACTACGTACATAGATAATGTTATATATATAGAGATTTTTACAAATCTTTGTTTGTTCTCAATTTGATTTATATAAGTGTGGGTTTAATATAAATATACATAAATGAAGGCATAACTATGCATTGTACTTCTCTGTTACAACTATTTCATAAGGGGTTATGTATAGGTTTTAGGGTAATATATTATTTACTTAAATTGTTTATAGGGTCTGACTTATTGAGTTGTATAAGCTGACTGAATTTGTAAGGGTTGTATATATTTGCATGGGTTTGGATCTAAATAAAGTAAGCATTATATATATAAAATTGTTGCCAAATTATAGTCTGACGTAAGATGTTGCTTTATTCTTATATTCCTCTTTCTATCCGAATCTTTATATAAACTGTTGGTTGCAATTATATAAGTAATGTTATAGTATACAAGGTTACTAAAGTAAGTCAGTATATATTAGGGTGCGTGTGCAGGTATATATCAGCTAAGTGTATATAAATAGTTATTTATGTACAGGGTCAGATTTTATATAGTATACATAAAGTTTAAAATTTTAAATATGTATAGATTATTATAGCCCCATGCTTTGTTCCCTTTTTTTCAAAATATTATACATTATGTTGTATGGTACACTTGCAGTTTCCTCTCCCCTGTTCGTATTTTTTATGTGTACCATAGTGTTGTAATTTATGCGTACATCAAGGTTTTGAAGCAAAATAACTATTGCAGTAGATATAGCTCTAGTAGTCTTCAAATGTTTATAATATATATATTTTATATTGGTCGTTAAGTATAAGTATATAAAAAAAAATATAACGGTCTGAAGCTTTTACCATGCGTTGGTTCCAAAGTATTGAATATATTTATGTGTACGGTTATGTAGATTTTATATATTGATTTTTTTTATACTAACTGCTACCTATAGGATATGCATATTTAAGTGACAGTGTATATATGTGTTTTGGTTTTATATCTGTCTTGTTGATACTACGGTTTCTTTTAGATTTCAAATAATAATAATAATAGATAATAATAATTAAAAAAAGTATTTAAAGTGATTTGGGTATGTACTATGATTTGAAATATAATATGTAATTTAAATTTAATATGGGTTTTAAGAAATTATTAATATAATATACTTTTGTTTTGATTATATCTGCATCGATCCAGTTCTGATTTGATTTTCGTCTATCCCTTAATTATCAGTTTCTTCATCGAATTCGTGCCAATCTTACTTTGCTTTGGAATTTGTGCTTGGATTCATAACTTATCTCATTCTCGTTCATCTCTAGCCTCGAAAGGTGAGCAATCACTCACGATTAATGTTCTTTTATTTATTAAATTTGATTTCAATTGAAACGACAATTGAAATATGCTGCTGTTAGTTAATTACACTGTCATATATGATATTACCTGTATCAGTTCACTTGTGACATCTGACACCATTATCTGTATTTATACGATGATAATCCAGTTTGGTTGATAAATCATTGATTGTTGATGTTGACATTGGACGTTAAATTGTAAATGTTGTAAGTGATTAAAAATTTGAAATTGAAATTGTCGTAGGATAGTTAGATTTGATATATGTGATAAATTTTATTTGATGACATTTGCATAATATGACCTTTTTAAATGTTTAAATTAATTGACATGTAGAAATATGGTAAATTACACCTTGAACCATTTAAAGGTTCGTTGTTTAGATCGACGTAGTAGGAAATTGAATAATTGATATACATTGAAGAACCGTATAAATATTAGTGTAATAATCTTTAATCTACATGAAATGATAGTGTAGATTCTAGAAATAATTATATTAATTTGCACAAACAACAATGTGAATTAATACGGTTATTTCAGGATTATTTGAATGGATTATTGGATTGTTATTGATTGTTGTTATTGCTTGTTTATTTACTTTGACACCATCCCAGTTATCACACTGCAAGTTCTCTTTGCTATGCTTTGATTTTTGAATTGAAATGGAATCGGGTTGAAATGATAAATACCCAATTAAACTTTGACTTGGATAGAAAATTAAATAAAACCCGATTGGTCAATAATTTGATATAAAAATAAAATGAAGATTTTATTTGAATAAATAATATGGTTTTGAAACGAAGTTGGAATTTGAATTTTAATGAAAGGAAATGTTAATATTTAATAATCTGAATCAAAATATTAACATAGTAGATGATGAAGGAACGTTGTTTTAAAATTAATTATTTAATAATTAAATTTGGAATTATTAATAATTAAGTTTTGAAATTAGTTAATAATTAAGTTTTGAAATTATTTAATAATTAAATAAGATTGAATTATTTAATAATTAAATAAAATTGAATTCTTTATTAAGTAAAATTGAGCTTCTTGAATAAGTGAAATTAAGTTTCTTTATTAATTGAGTTTTGAAATTGTAACTAAGTAAATTAATAAGTGAAATTGAATTTCTCTAATAAGAAATAAAATGTGTTTTATTGAAATTAATGTAAGACTTGAAATGTAAAGAATTTGATTTGAGGAATTTAATTTAATGCAATTTGTAAGTTTTGATATAATGGAGTTGAACTTAAATAATTGATTTAATAAATTGGAAGTTAAATAGAAATTGTTTTGAAGGATAAATTTACTTAACAAATATTAAATGAAATCGATAAATGAACTTAAATTGATTTGAATATATATTAAATCATTTTAAATGATTTCGGAATGAAACTTATATACGAATTTAAACGAATATTGGAATGGGTTTAAATAAAAATTGAAATTGTATTATAAGATTTTGAAATGGTAATTTGGATGTTTTGAAACGTAAATTTATGGAAATTGGTTTTGAAAGACAAATGAAATGTTGGTTTACAGATTCTAATTGAAATTGAATTTGATTTGGTTTGAAATATATTAAACGACCAATCGGTGTAATAATTACGAAAGTTATTAAAGAGACCGGAATCGGTTAGGGACATACTCACTGTCTAAACTGAAAACCACTTTAATAACTATACGCAGAGTGTGATCCAGAATGAAGTAGTTGGAATGATGTACGTGATGACTGAAGAAGGAGAACGATAATGGATAGCCTTGACACTTGTGTCAAATTGGAAATGACTAAAACAGGAGCCGTGCCGGGCCAAATGGGGTCAACTACCTCGAGCAAACACACTTCTTCGAAAACTACTCATTACTTGTTATCGATTGGTGCACCCTTGATTTGGGAGTGTTGTTTCGCGGTGTTGCGATCGCTGCGGCGATGCGTTCTCACCAGTCCAGATCAGGCAAACGGTAGTTTCACTACCTTGGGTATTGCCTCATGTGCCTTGTCATACTTGTATCCCTATATACGCGACCACTACGATTTGTTTTGTGTTATACCTATGGAGTACACCCTGACATCCCACTAGTTTACGGTGGAGTTTACAGTGCTGTATAGACTATAACGCTTATATAAAATGTGTTAAGGGGGATAATGGTAACGCCTTAACACTATTTTGATATTTTATATTACTGATAGGCATTATCTACTTATCGTACACTACTACATAGTAGATAGTTTAACGGATCCTTAAAGGATGGTTATTCCAAACATCCTTTGAGTTACTTGTATTTCAGTTGCTATTTCACTTGAGTTGGATTTATTGATATAAGAATGTTAATCCTGACTCGAGTGTTTTGTGTTTTGCTTTACGCTCGGGTCAGACTGAGTGTAGCTGTATTCGAGACTCACCTTTGGAGTTGGAGCTTCGCATGGAGATCCAGCTATCTATCCAGCTTTCAGATATCCGGTTGATTCTAGTGATGCATTCTGATATTGTATTTGATTATTGTATTCGAGACATCTGTTGTACCTTAATTGACTCTGATATGTATATAGTAGCTTCATGAACTACTATCTTCCGTTTCCGCTGCATTTATTACTCTGTGTCTATGATCTGTGATTATTTATTTACTGTATATGTTAAGTTTTGCCAATTTAAATTTACAATTCGGTATTTTGAATTATTCAAGTCCGACATGTGTGTCTGCCTATGCACTTGGCGGGTGCAGCATGATAGGGGGTTCTCGCATTTGGTTTGGTAGCGAGCGAATGACTCTTACTCCTACATGTCCCTGCGGGGTTGGTGCAGTCGAGAGGCTGGCTGTAAAGGCAGAACACATGTACTACTGTATGCTACGGTGGGCGTTACCCCACTGACGCGGTCCGTTACAGTTGGTATTAGAGCTTTGGTAGCTCTAGGCAAAACTTAGCATATAGGGTAAATGTATTTACAGAATCACTCTCATTTGAGTTTCAATCTCTTCCGTTTGACTCGATTCCCTTAAATTTTGGAACGTTCCCTACGGTTCCAAAAATCCATTCGTGTCCCTCACTATTCGTATTCTTTCAATTCTGGAGCATCACATAACTCCACTTCGAATGACCCTTATAATGAATCGACGGTCTCGTCAAACTTCGAATGATTTGTAAAGGGGTGAAACTCCTTTACAATAAGCATTAATTTACCAGAGATTTCTGTATCCTCGATTTACAATGCTATATATCTCCTGCTATACCTGAATTCTATTTCTTGAGATCGAATGTAGGTTTTCCTCGAAATTCTGCATCGATCTAATTCTTGAAGTCACGGTCGACCCGGTTAAGGTTGCCAGCGATTTATATAAACTTATCTATCTTTCTATTTTGTTACTTAATCACCTTATCTTTGTTTCGAACCTATCTTCGAATCAAATTTTTCTTTGGTTCAAGTCCAATCTCTATACTTGTTTTGAAATTCATTCTTGTATCGTCGAGCGAGGAAGTGTAAGTGTAAATTTAAATTAAAATGTTTTACATATTGTGTTGTTTGAGTTATTGATGTTGATTTGGGTTTTCGATCGATTCGTCTGATCAACGTTATCGATAGGATTTCCAAAACACTTGAACAGAGCAAACTGACACAATAGTATTTTCAAATTTGGTAAACAAAATAGTTTTGTATGATTATCTTATATAAGTATAAATTTTTCTAAAATTAAATTGATAATGAATTTGTTGTCAGAAATAATAAATAAATGAATTTATAAAACTCGTTTATAATTTGATTTGGAATTCAAATGGATTTAAATTAGAATTTGAGAATTTAAATTTTCGGTGATTTCAAACTTTGATTTGAAAGTTTTAAAGTGTATAGTATTTAAATTATTTCAAATAGAAACCATTCAAAGAATTTTAAAAGTTTAAATCAGTGCTCTTCTCTTTGTCGTTGGAAAATAATTTCGGTGATGGCGGCCGCATCATCGACATTCATTTTCGAGTTTCGAAGTGGAGAGACCATCAGTAGCTTGCTACACTTTTGTTTTGAAATGAAATTGATTTAAATTTCTAAAGTATGACTCGATTTAAAATATATATATTAGTATTTGATTTAGATTATATATTGTATGTATTATCTCTAAATTGTTTAAAGCTAATCGGAAATTTAATTTTTAAAATTTGAGTAAAAGATAATTTCAATTATAAATGAAACCAAAATTTTGAATTAATATTTAAACTTGAGATAATTAAATTAAAAATTTACTTGTATAATACTCAGTTGCATTCAATATAACTTACCCAAATTACTCAAAAGTTAACTATCTAATTGGATAGTATACAATATAGAATGTCTTTATAAATAAAATTTGAGTGCGTATAATAAATATTTTACCCTTAAGTTTTAATTATAAAATGTTATTAGAGATAAATAGAATAATAAGTTAATTGAATAATGGATGTGATTAAATAAAAAAAATTGTTTTGAAAGTTAATAAATTGAAATTAAATCAACTTAATGAGATATCTTGAGTTAATTGGATTAAAATTGAATTTCATTCTGAAAGAAACCTTTTGTACCTAACATTAATAAATGAGAAATCAAATAAATTTAATGGAAACCTTGAATTTAAAAACAAATTGTTGAATATAAGTTTATTTAAATTGAAATTTTTATGGCATGAACTAATTGTTTATTTTGTTTCTCAATCTATTTTCTTCTGGTTGCTTCTATTCTCCTACCTCCTTCCTTTTCGGGGACGAAAAGTTTTGAGTGGGGGAGACTGTAACGACCCGTAAATTTTCGATAAATTTTATTTGTTTTATTAATTATATTCATTGAAATTTGAAAAATTATAAACGATAAAATTTTGAGATATAAATTTGATATTTGGAATGCGTCTAGTTAAATATAGCAACTGGCAAATTTTCGTCCGAAAATATGAAAGTTTATTTCGTGCGTAAATTTACTTAAATTTAATCAGTTAAAAAAGCGATGAAAATAAAATGTTTTCGAAACCTAAATATTTTTACATAGAAAAATTCTAAACCATCTTTTGAGCAAGACGACATTTTTCGTTTTTCCAAATTCGGACTTCTTTAGCTCCATCGATCTTATTTTTCTGCGTTTTTACTGCATTTTCCGCTGGTAGAAATTTCGAATTTTTATAATTCAATCATGCCATTGATATCTGTATGCCGTTTTGATCGTCTCGCCATGCTGATCTCCATAGTATATTCGATTCTGTGTTTAGTATGGTACACAGCGGAATCCACGGAAAAAGATTTCGTATCGGTACCGATTTTAAAAAAAATATTTGGTTTCTTACACCACTTCATATTCCTACGTTTAAACCAATAGCCAATCACATTTCGTATTCCTAGATATTAATATCTAAGCTTTTGAAATTCCACCTTTTCATAATTCATTTTGGTTGGTTCACGTGCGATTTTCATTTCCGAGAAAAGTAAATTCAAACTTGCTCGTTATTATTATTTTCTTTTGTTGTTCTGTTCATTTCTCCTCTCCCCTCACTTTTCATTCCCACTTCTCAGTCCGTAGTCACTCCATTATCAGCTCCAAGCCACCGCACTGCCCTCTCCCTCTCACCCTGTCGATCCTCATTAGCCGCGCCAGTGCCACTCCACCCTAGACCGAGCTGACCCTCCACCGAGCAACCGGCCTTCGACCATCTGCATCACCCCGCCTTCCTCCTGTAGTCGACTTCCACCACCTAATCACCAGCGCCGACGTCACTTACCATGTTGTTTCCTCCCAAACCCGCGTGAGCCACCCCTACATCGCCAACCGCTCTACCTTGCTAACCCGAGCGCCACCCCTCAAACCCAAAGTAGACCCGCGCCTTCACGATTACCGTACCCATCTCCGCTCCAATTCCTCTCCACCTCTTCCATTTCCTTCGGCCGAGCTTCCGCTCTGCTCCTTAGTTAAATCTTGTAAGTTGATGATAATCATATACATTATATATTATTTTATATATATAAGGGTTATATTCTGTTATTGATTTTTTTTGAAAGAGTATATATGTACTGTTATAATATTGATTTCATGTTCTAAGTACTTATGCATATATATACTACATACATAGATAATGTTATATATATATATAGAGATTTTTACAAATCTTTATTTGTTCTCAATTTGATTTATATAAGTGTGGGTTTAATATAAATATACATAAATGAAGGCATAACTATGCATTGTACTTCTCTGTTACAACTATTTCATAAGGTGTTATGTATAGGTTTTAGGGTAATATATTATTTACTTAAATTGTTTATAGGGTCTGACTTATTGAGTTGTATAAGCTGACTGAATTTGTAAGGGTTGTATATATTTGCGTGGGTTTGGATCAAAATAAAGTAAGCATTATATATATATAATTGTTGCCAAATTATAATCTGACGTAAGATGTTGCTTTATTCTTATATTCCTCTTTCTATCCGAAGCTTTATATAAACTGTTGGTTGCAATTATATAAGTAATGTTATAGTATACAAGGTTACTAAAGTAAGTCAGTATATATCAGGGTGCGTGTGCAGGTATATATTAGCTAAGTGTATATAAATAGTTATTTATGTACAGGGTCACATTTTATATAGTATACATAAAGTTTAAAATTTTAAATATGTATAGATTATTATAGCCCCATGCTTTGTTCCCTTTTTTTCAAAATATTATACATTATGTTGTATGGTACACTTGCAGTTTCCTCTCCCCTGTTCGTATTTTTTATGTGTACCATAGTGTTGTAATTTATGCGTACATCAAGGTTTTGAAGCAATATAGCTATTGCAGTAGATATAGCTCTAGTAGTCTTCAAATGTTTATAATATATATATATTTTATATTGGTCGTTATGTATAAGTATATAAAAAAATTATAATGGTCTGAAGCTTTTACCATGCGTTGGTTCCAAAGTATTGAATATATTTATGTGTACGGTTATGTAGATTTTATATATTGATTTTTTTTATACTAACTGCTACCTATAGGATATGCATATTTAAGTGACAGTGTATATATGTGTTTTGGTTTTATATCTGTCTTGTTGATACTTCGGTTTCTTTTAGAATTCAAATAATAATAATAATAGGTAATAATAATTAAAAAAAAGTATTTAAAGTGATTTAGGTATGTACTATGATTTGAAATATAATATGTAATTTAAATTTAATATGGGTTTTAAGAAATTATTAATATAATATACTTTTGTTTTGATTATATCTGCATCGATCCAGTTCTGATTTGATTTTCGTCTATCCCTTAATTATCAGTTTCTTCGTCGAATTCGTGCCAATCTTACTTTGCTTTGGAATTTGTGCTTGGATTCATAACTTATCTCATTCTCGTTCATCTCTAGCCTCGAAAGGTGAGCAATCACTCACGATTAATGTTCTTTTATTTATTAAATTTGATTTCAATTGAAACGACAATTGAAATATGCTGCTGTTAGTTAATTACACTGTCATATATGATATTACCTGTATCAGTTCACTTGTGACATCTGACACCATTATCTGTATTTATACGATGATAATCCAGTTTGGTTGATAAATCATTGATTGTTGATGTTGACATTGGACGTTAAATTGTAAATGTTGTAAGTGATTAAAAATTTGAAATTGAAATTGTCGTAGGATAGTTAGATTTGATATATGTGATAAATTTTATTTGATGACATTTGCATAATATGACCTTTTTAAATGTTTAAATTAATTGACATGTAGAAATATGGTAAATTACACCTTGAACCATTTAAAGGTACGTTGTTTAGATCGACGTAGTAGGAAATTGAATAATTGATATACATTGAAGAACCGTATAAATATTAGTGTAATAATCTTTAATCTACATGAAATGATAGTGTAGATTCTAGAAATAATTATATTATGTAACAACCCGCATATCTATCGATTCTATCTTTAAATATTTTATTTAAATATTTTATCGTTAGTCGGATGTTAGTCCGAAAAGCTACTTTTTGCATACGGTCAAATTAGGACTCGAGACCACCCCCATTGAGTTCAAAATGACGTTTGCGATCTTTTTGAGTGTAAACTTCGATATGTTTGGAGATAGTGAAATTTTCATCACTTTTCCCGCTTGAGACTTTGGTTTGGACTGCACTTCCTTAGTTCAGCCCAACCCACTTCCTCACTTCATTCACCCTTTGTTTTAACATTCAAGCTTCATCAAAAATGGTGGTGGGAAGTGGAAATTAAAACTCCAAACTCCAATTCCATTGCAAATCCGGGATTCAACATCAAATTCACGTGAAGACCATTGATTCAAGCTTGTTGGTGTTCTTGCTTTGCTCTCAAATCTCCACCTTCATCAAATTCCGTGAAAAGGTGAGATTTTTGATCTCACATCTTGCCTATATCTATCTTGGACTGTTGGGAATGATCCCCTATTGTATTTGCATCAACATTTGCATTTGGTTTGGATTGGATTGGCGAAAAACTTCAATTTTCAGCGTTTTGGTGATTTTTCTGGCCTTAAGTCGTTTCTGGCCTTCGCTGAGTCGTCCACGAGTTAAGCCTAAGTCGTGAGTCGTTCACGAGTTAAGGGCTTAAGTCGCGCGCGTGCATTTCTGTTCGCCTGGCTTGAGTCGTTCACGAGTTAAAGGCCTGAGTCGTTCACGAGTTAAAGGCCTGAGTCGTTCACGAGTTAAAGTGTTAAGTCGTTCTGGGTGTTCTGCCTTCGCTAGGTCTTTCGCGAGTTAAGTGATAAGTCGTAGTTCGTATTTGAGCTTAAGTCGTAGCTCGTATGGCTCTTAAGTCCTAGGTCGTTGGCTTTTAAACCGTTAAGTCGTATGACCTTAAGTCGTAGCTCGTATGGCTCTTAAGTCCTAGGTCGTTGGCTTTTAAACCGTTAAGTCGTATGACCTTAAGTCGTAGCTCGTATGGCTCTTAAGTCCTAGGTCGTTGGCTTTTAAACCGTTAAGTCGTATGACCTTAAGTCGTAGGTCGTCCCCGACCTAACTCCACTAGGTCGTTCCAGCCTTAGCTCGTAGCTCGAATAGAAGATTAAGTCGTTAAGTCGTTCGCGAGTTAGTACTTGGTCGTTTGACCTGTTTTTCCCCTAGGTCGTTCGACCTGTTCTCCTGCTAAGTCGCGTGGCATTCTCCACTTAGGTCGTATGACCTTATCCCTTAAGTCGTAAGTCGCTTGCCTCCCTTAAGTCGTAAGTCGTTCGCGAGTTAGTACTTGGTCGTTTGACCTATTTTTCCCCTAGGTCGTTCGCGAGTTAGTACTTGGTCATTTGACCGGTTTGGCTTCTCGAGACCGCTTGCCTTCACTAGGTCGTACCGTGACGGGGCGCTGCCCCGCACCCCGCCGTGGGCGCTGCCCCCTGGACCCCCACGACCTGACCGGGCAGGTCGAACCCCGTATTACTCTGCGTAGGCAATCTCTTCTGAAAAACATTTATCAGAATTTCTACTTTGATGGTTTTGGGATTGACTTCTTTGGACTTTACTCACGTCTTCGAACGTGAATTGATTTGTTCTACAATCGTTTTATGACTTGTCACTTTAAAAGATATATGAAGGTTTCAATACTAATAGTAAATATCAAAACTCTTTCATCAAAGCGATTTCAACACTATTTTAAATATCAAAAGTTCGTTTTCTCAAACCGATTTTCAATCTACTAGTATATACAAGCCTTTACTTCACTCGAATGAGAAATCGACTTAAACGACTTAGTAAAACGAGTGGTATGAAACGCTTGCGTTCACTTCGTCGGTTAGCTCTTGGACTTGTTCGATTGAACCCTTTTCGTGACAATTTCCTAGTGAAGATTTACAGCTTGTTCGTAAATATTTAAGTTAAGCAAGTGGTTATGGGACATGAAGCTAAACTCATATATTTACTAGCTTGGTGTGATTGACACTTCTCGCTGATCATGATGATCATTTTATGATTTAGACTAGCAATTGTGCGATGTCTCTTTGTTTGCAAGGTAAGACTAGACCGCAGTAGTGTGATTCCGACTCACACACATCTCTTTGTCCGCAAGGTTAGTCTAGGCCGCAGTAGTGTGATTCCGACTCACACAAATCTTCTTTGTTTGCGAGGTTAGGCTAGACACCACTTGTGTGATTCCATTCACACATACCTTTTTGCTTTTTGGTTAGCCTAGGCCTCAATCAGTGTGATTCCGACTCACACATATGGGGTAGCTCCCCATGGTCTTCGGACCATCATGTGATAGGCCTCTTTCTCTTTTTTTATGATTTCTAGATTTCCTGTTTGATTTCTGGATTTATATGTCATTGACTTGTTATGAGTACAAGTTTAGGGTATGATGCCCTCTTTGGATCTTTGAGAAGATTCTCGTGATATTGATCATTTCTCATCGGTTGATCTCCTGTTGATCATCATTTTCATACTTATAGTAGTATGTCAGTATGGATATTCTATGTTTTTGCCATGTCTTTTATTATATATCATGTCATCTGATATTTATAGTTAGACTGATCCGTTTATTATTTTCTTAAATAATACTCGGGTCAGACCGAGATGTTACAGGTGCTTCTGCTTGACTTCCTTCCGGGATTTGCTACTCTGACTTTTGGCTGACTATTTAGTTTAGCACTTTTTTGTTGTATACACCTGAGATATGGACCCATAGTTGTATTCTTTTGGTATAGCACGTGTTGCTATTCTTTTGTATTATTGTGGAACTTTTTGACCACTACTCTGATGTACACTTTCATGTGTTAGTTATATATTCATATCTTCTTCCGCCTTTGTGATATGGATGTCTGTGACTGCTATGTGTTATGTTTAATTCTATGTTTGTTTCCGAAGATTATTTTATAGCCACCGTGTGATAATCAATTACATGGATGGTCGCTCCTCAACAGCCTTATTCTCCGTGCTAGTTGACAGCACTACATCGTAGTGTCCTTGGCTAGCGTGGGTATTGAGATGGGGCGTCACATATTAATTTGCACAAACAACAATGTGAATTAATACGGTTATTTCAGGATTATTTGAATGGATTATTGGATTGTTATTGATTGTTGTTATTGCTTGTTTATTTACTTTGACACCATCCCAGTTATCACACTGCAAGTTCTCTTTGCTATGCTTTGATTTTTGAATTGAAATGGAATCGGGTTGAAATGATAAATACCCAATTAAACTTTGACTTGGATAGAAAATTAAATAAAACCCGATTGGTCAATAATTTGATATAAAAATAAAATGAAGATTTTATTTGAATAAATAATATGGTTTTGAAACGAAGTTGGAATTTGAATTTTAATGAAAGGAAATGTTAATATTTAATAATCTGAATCAAAATATTAACATAGTAGATGATGAAGGAACGTTGTTTTAAAATTAATTATTTAATAATTAAATTTGGAATTATTAATAATTAAGTTTTGAAATTAGTTAATAATTAAGTTTTGAAATTATTTAATAATTAAATAAGATTGAATTATTTAATAATTAAATAAAATTGAATTCTTTATTAAGTAAAATTGAGCTTCTTGAATAAGTGAAATTAAGTTTCTTTATTAATTGAGTTTTGAAATTGTAATTAAGTAAATTAATAAGTGAAATTGAATTTCTCTAATAAGAAATAAAATGTGTTTTATTGAAATTAATGTAAGACTTGAAATGTAAAGAATTTGATTTGAGGAATTTAATTTAATGCAATTTGTAAGTTTTGATATAATGGAGTTGAACTTAAATAATTGATTTAATAAATTGGAAGTTAAATAGAAATTGTTTTGAAGGATAAATTTACTTAACAAATATTAAATGAAATCGATAAATGAACTTAAATTGATTTGAATATAGATTAAATCATTTTAAATGATTTCGGAATGAAACTTATATACGAATTTAAATGAATATTGGAATGGGTTTAAATAAAAATTGAAATTGTATTATAAGATTTTGAAATGGTAATTTGGATGTTTTGAAACATAAATTTTTGGAAATTGGTTTTGAAAGACAAATGAAATGTTGGTTTATAGATTCTAATTGAAATTGAATTTGATTTGATTTGAAATATATTAAACGACCAATCGGTGTAATAATTACGAAAGTTATTAAAGAGACTAGAATCGGTTAGGGACATACTCACTGTCTAAACCGAAAACCACTTTAATAACTATACGCGGAGTGTTATCCAGAATGAAGTGGTTGGAATGATGTACGTGATGACTGAAGAAAGAGAACGATAATGGATAGCCTTGACACTTGTGTCAAATTGGAAATGACTAAAACAGGAGCCGTGCCGGGCCAAATGGGGTCAGCTACCTCGAGCGAACAAACTTCTTCGAAAACTACTCATTACTTGTTGTCGATTGGTGCACCCTTGATTTGGGAGTGTTGTTTCGTGGTGTTGCGATCGCTGCGGCGATGCGTTCTCACCAGTCCAGATCAGGCAAACGGTAGTTTCACTACCTTGGGTATTGCCTCATGTGCCTTGTCATACTTGTATCCCTATATACGCGACCACTACGATTTGTTTTGTGTTATACCTATGGAGTACACCCTGACATCCCACTAGTTCACGGTGGAGTTTACAGTGCTGTATAGACTATAACGCTTATATAAAATGTGTTAAGGGGGATAATGGTAACGCCTTAACACTATTTTGATATTTTATATTACTGATAGGCATTATCTACTTATCGTACACTACTACATAGTAGATAGTTTAACGGATCCTTAAAGGATGGTTATTCCAAACATCCTTTGAGTTACTTGTATTTCAGTTGCTATTTCACTTGAGTTGGATTTATTGATATAAGAATGTTAATCCTGACTCGAGTGTTTTGTGTTTTGCTTTACGCTCGGGTCAGACTGAGTGTAGCTGTATTCGAGACTCACCTTTGGAGTTGGAGCTTCGCATGGAGATCCAGCTATCTATCCAGCTTTCAGATATCCGGTTGATTCTAGTGATGCATTCTGATATTGTATTTGATTATTGTATTCGAGACATCTGTTGTACCTTAATTGACTCTGATATGTATATAGTAGCTTCATGAACTACTATCTTCCGTTTCCGCTGCATTTATTACTCTGTGTCTATGATCTGTGATTATTTATTTACTATATATGTTAAGTTTTGCCAATTTAAATTTACAATTCGGTATTTTGAATTATTCAAGTCCGACATGTGTGGATGCGAATAGTCCAAAATAGCGGGTCGTTACAATAGTTGACATCATCAAAAATAGGGAGAGTGCTAGAAACCTTGTTTTATGTTTTAATGATGACAACTATACCTCTATGTATATCTAGTGTACAGTATTATGCAGGTATAACGAGCTATTGAATCAAAGAATTAAGGAGAGAGCAAGATGGATAGTCTATATTTCAAGAGCAATACAAATATGGATTGTCAAGTCAAATGCATGTATTTGGTCCTAGACATACTTGTAAAATCTCCTTTGTAGTTCATATGCACACACACATACATCTACATACAAATGTTTCTAATTATCAAAGAGTTTAACAAGTTTTGAAAAGAAATTTTATATTAAAAAACTATTTTTACACAGTTCAGTCTACTGAGATTATTTTCAGTCGACTTAGGGCAGTCGACTGAAAATAATCATGTCGAGTGACTTATGCTTTATCATACAAACTTGATTTTGAATTTCTCTACATAATTAAATGTTCTTATTTAGTAGAGTGACTTTTTATACTCAGTAGAATGTTTACTATGTAACAGCTATTTTTTGAAATGTCATCTCCAACAGTTGCGATCGTTCATGAGCATCTATGTGAATGGTAATGGCTGTGATTGAACGATTACAACTATTCGACATAACTCTTTGATATCTATATATGTAGATCAACATCTAAAATCATTTTTAACTTTCTCAATCTATCTTTCTTGGTCTCTATTTCCTTGAGCGTAATTACAACTCTATTACATTATAATTCAATTCTTTACTCAAGAATCATCTCATTTACTTTCACAATCATAAAACATGCATCTTGAACCATCAAGGAGATTATAGGCTGATTTTTACATTCAGTCAAAATCTGTGTTGTCCGAACACAAGCTTGTCAAGTCAGAAACTCTGTTGTATTATATGTTCCTCTAGGCGAAGTGAGGGCATATTGTTAAAGGAAATTCTGAAGGGAAGCCTAAGGAATAGACGTAGGACGAGAGGTTCAAACCGGTATAAAAATCCTGGTGTGATTGCTTTTATTTACTTTAATTTACAATACTGTGCTAGTTAGTTCTGTTTAGTTTAGACTATATGCTTGAATATACATATAAGCCATATTATGTAAGATTCATGTGCACTTTCAGATATAGCTGAAAAAATTAAGCAAACAAGCTAAAATGGTACAAAAGTACTTAAATATGATATATAAGAAAAAATAACTTATGATTCTGAAGGTTGTTGTGCACATTTTCTTTGATGGAATTTTCAATTCGCATTCTTTTATCTTGGATATTATGCTTTTTCCATTTCGCTTGCAATATTTCTTCTACTTGGTCCTTCTACAAGAAATTCATTAGTGTGCAATGTAAATGTATTTATTTTAATTAAAATGTTTTAAAAAAAACTAGTTATCTCATAAATTGCAGTTTTAAGACTTTTGTTGTTTCTCTTGTTAGATCTTCTTGGCCTAAGTGAGTCATAGTGAGACCATTGCATTGTTGGATGATTAAGATTAGCAATGTCCGACGATCATCACAATGAATGGGGAAAATATAGTTTTTGCATATTTATCAAGTGTTATCTTTTCTAGACATGGATAAACTAAGTGCTCTATAACATTTCGTGGGTCCATAAAAATTGATTTTGACGCAGAACTTTTTTTAAAATTTTGGTTAGCTTTTAGTATTTTAAAAGCATAGTAAGTTGACTATTTAGATATTTAACTTACATCATGACTGCTATCATTACGTAATTGTACTTGTACATTTTACACTTGTTCATGTACCAATCAATGATCTAAGAAATTTTTTTAGTATAATGTATAATTGTTATTAATAAATTACAAGATGAAGTATGTTATAGTAACAAATAAATAAGAAAAAAATGATATTGTATAGTGTTACTTTTTTTATGACATTTAAATATTTTATTACTTAAATGCTAGTATTTAGTGTTGGTTTTAGTTAAATGAAATATTGTGTTATTTTTCTATTTAAGTTTTATTTGATGATTAAAAAAGCAATTTGCTATTTTATGATACTGATTAGTGTCACATCAAAGAAAAAGTAATTAGGATATTAACTATTGATAACATTGAAAAGTTTGTTAAATGAAAAAAGAATTTAAATTACAAGCTACCGAATGGTATAAGTTTCATCTAATTGTTATCACATTTAATAATGTAAATTTAATTCATTAAGCCACTGTAGTAGTAGCATTTCTTTTTTTAGAGAAAGTTGTACAATATACTAGTTATTACATACCAGATGATCAAAAATAGATTGAATAACTAACATTGTTGCTGCATGTAGCATTTTTATCATAGTTCTTGAAAGAGGTTATCATTTTAATTTTTGTTAGCTATAAAAAGTTTAAAATGGAAATTAGGGACACGTCTCTCTTTTCTAAACTTATTTGTTTTGCATCATTTTCTTTTAGATTCTATTTTCTACATTCCTCCTTTTTGAATTTCTTTCTTTTTCACTTCTTCCATTTCCAATTTAAAAACGACCACTCAGACGTGTATTATATGAGTTATGGACGTATACCATAAGAGTGCATATTAAGGTTAGTAAAATTACCTAAATACCCTCATGAATTTCACCTTAAAAAATAGGGATGTGATTTATAAAAAAATTGAGGGACCTAATGCTACTATTTTATAATCATAAGATTGTATGACAAAATTTTCCTAAAGTGGAAAATACCTGGCTGCCTGTGAATCTTTTTTCTAATAAGCTTTTTACCATGATTTTTGGGATAATACATCCTCCTTCTATTACTCCTTTATCTTCCCAAGCCACTTCCTTGCTTTCATTTAATATATTTGATAAAATATTGGTTATTTTTTCAGAATAATGTGTAGTACAAAATAAATGTAAAAGCTATTTACATATTATTATCGCTGCAAACAAAGAATGTTTTTATGATATTTCTTTCCTCTTCATTTAAATATTTCATTGTTACTTGATCTTTTATGCCTAATGATTTTGCTGCACATAGAGCCATACAAAGTAGTGTAGGAATTTATATTTTCGAATTATATTTGGAATTTTTTGGTATCTGTATTTTACATATACCCATTTCCTTTTCTTTTTGGTTCTTTACATCAGTTTTATTCTCCTCTTCCTTCTTTCCCTCCTCTTCTGGTTTTACTGTTTTCTTCCTTCTTTCTTTTTTTGCTATTATCTTCTTCTTTTTTCACTCTTGTTATCATAGTTGAATTCATCGTCTATTTTACATTTTCTTCTTCTGGTTTTCAACCCTTCAACATAAGACGGAGGGTGTTTTTTGATTCTTTGTCGATGTTATCTTTTTTTCTTTCCTTATCCTCATTTTCATGTATTTTTGTTACTTCATTCTCTTCTTTTTTCTTTTCAACATAAGATGGTGGTGTAACTTGTAATGCAAATTGTTTATGTACTACGACATCCCATTGTTTTTTCTTCTCACCGTTGTTTTCATTTACATTTTTACACAGATCCTCATTTTCATTTTCCATTGTTGCATCATTTCCTTCTTGACTATCAAACTTATTTTCATGTGCTTCATCATCATTCATACCTTCGTCAATGACTTTCTCTTTATTATGGTTTTTTACCTCCAACCTTTTGTTCTTTTCAGTTTCTTTCATTTTCTTTTTTAGCTCTTCTAATTCCTTTTCTATTCGAATTTGATTTTTCAGTTTCCAATTCATACGTTGCATTTTTCAATTTCTCCTCAACATCAATAATATGACCTTTTTGCACTCGAACCCAATTTCATTTTCTTTGATCGTCTCTTTGTCTTTAACTTTTCTTTTTCTTTTTTTATCTTCTTTGATTCTACTTGAACTTTTATTTTTTATAATATTTGTGAGCAGTAGCTTTTTCTCATGTTGTTATATATTTTGGACAAAAAGTCAAACTTCATATAGATTATACAAGTAGTATCTATTTACAACTGTGTAGTGATTCTTTCAGTATAATTTTTTTTACGTTACCCTGCAGTATCAATGTACAATTGGGTTATGATACTGTTTTATAATAGTATACAATTATATAGAGAAGGGGACATCTTTTATGCCATTTCAAAATATCAATGTACAATCATATAACTTTCTTTTATGATATTGTCTAGTATTAGTTTTTATGTAAGTATGTAAACTATCATAAAGAAAATTAATGTTATTGTACTTATTTGTATTATTATACTGCCTGGTATCTCTTTCATAATTGATTTTATTAATTATATTAACATAGAGTCATGTATAGTTGAAAAAATCACTAACTGATTATTATCTAAGTTAAATAGTAGTGCTACTGTGTGGTATTATTTGAAATAGAAAAATTATTTTTTTAAACAATTTTTGTACCTCTTCTCGTTGAATAGCCATGATACAAAACTCATTTTTTGAACATAAAAATTGTATGTCAAGATCCCCCATCTTACTTTTTATTGATCGTTTGGAAAGAGAAAAGTCATTAGAATTTTCATTATGATTAGGAGGGGTAAATCTTCATTGTTTCTTCTCACAAAATACTCAAACTCGAAAGGAATTGTACTTTTTGTCATAGTCGCTAGTGGTTCTATGTTTCCTCTATCAAGTGGCAATCCAAATAGCAAATTTATATCTTTAGTGATCACTTTCATTTTTCCATGTCCAAGAAAAAAGGTTTCTTCTTCTACTAAATTACATTCCATCAGTGTATCAATGTTGTTTTCTGTTTTCTTAAATTTCTTTGTTTTTATTTTATTTTCATAGAATACATGGAAGAAATTATAAAATGGAGTTGCCTTCATATATTCCATTCTTATTTTAGTCTTTCCTTTTTTCATTTTGACCAGTTTTATGATTTGGAAGGTATCATTGAGACCACATCTATATGTTGTTGTTCCAAGAATTTTCTCTTTCTTATTTTCTTCTTTTGAATTGTATGGGTTTGATTGTTATCTGCAAGAAGTTAGAAAATATGTTAATAAATTTACTAAATATGCTGTTATATAGTATCAGTTTTTCTTAGTATAAATATGCTACTATTTGGTTTCAGTTTTCTAAGTATAAATATATTGTTAGTTCATACCAGTTTTGCTTGATATAAATTGTTCTATTATATGTATACTCTTACTAATGCAATTGCAAAATTCTTATTTAAAACATATTTGTAACACCCTTAATTTTAAATAACATTATTCAGGAGATTTAATTAGATAAATTAAATAGAATTATGTAAAGATTAGAGTGATAAGGGGATAGCAATTTGAAAATTTATTAGAGGCCATGCTTAACTAAATACAAATTTAAAAGAATGAGTTTCTGGAAATGGTTTTATAATTTAACTAATAAGAGAATAAAGCAACGGTATTATGCGGAATAACCATCCACCATAACCCTTAACGCCTAAACCCTTATTCCCATTTTCATTTCACAAGTTTATAGTTCTAAAACATAAACCAAAGAGCTCAAGCCGGCCATATCCTAGGGGAAAAAGAGGGGGAAAATCGATTAAAAGCTAAGGAATTAAACAAGATCAAATCTCAAGTTCCTTATCCAAAGTAAGGTGAATAATAATTAAAACCATCTCATTTTTGTTTTCATGAACATTTGATTTTGGGTTTTATGTTTAAATCCGTTTTTATGATTTTAATGATGATATGTTGGGGTTATACGCCATTTTGATTTAAACAAGAATTTTGATAAATGTTTGATTTGATTTTTAGGTTAAAATTGTATATATTGGGTTTCGAATGCCATGAGGCTTTAATATGTTATGTAAAATATTATTTTGGAGATGGGTTTAAATTTTTGTAATTATTCAAACTATGGATAATTTATCATGATTTTTTGAAGGAAGAAATAAATAATTGGGTTTAAAATTTTATTTTGGCAATTATATAAAGGATTTTGGGTCTGGAATTTTCATAGTAAACCCATGAAAACTATGTTTTGGAAAGAGTTACTAGCAGGAGCCAATAGGTTCGTAGTGATCCCATGAAAACTATATCCGGATAAAGTTATTGACAAAGATAAATAGGTTCATAGTCAACCAGGAAAACTATGATATAAGAGAAGTTATTGGAGATACCAATAGGTTCAGGGAGAACCCATGAAATAATTGAATGAAGTTATTGGCAGGGGCCAATAGGTTCTTAGTGATCCCATGAAAACTATGAGACCGGACAGATAGTCCATAAGCTTTAAACGGGTTATTAGTCAGCCCATGAAAACTAATAGGTTAATAGTGACCCTAGAAACTATAACTGAGACAGATGGTCAAATGAGTGTGGATGGAGAATCCAGCATATTTTGCTTGTTAAGATATCTTCATGACATTTTAAATTGCTATGTTTTTAACCATTATGGATGTAGGGGCCCAGTATATTCTTATTATAAATTTTTGGGTAAGGTACTAGTGAGGGGAAAACCCGTTCCGTTAAGCGACATGGTCTTACTTGATATCTAAATGGTTCGAGATGGTAGGTTACTATTCGTACCAGGCTATATGTCTGACTCAAAGTTTATGTTTTCCCCTTAAATTCTTGGGCACACAATTGATTTTGAGTAGTTTGGGAGTTGAGGATTTTCAAGTTCTCCTTTAGACGAATAAGCTTTCGAAGACATGCAGGAGGCAAACTAGATACTAGGAGTTCTTTGCTGTTTAATTCCGTTATGTTTTGGTTGTAAATGCAAAGTTGTTTAATTGCCTATGCTTAGACTCTGATCATCCAAATAGGCATCTTCATATGTCACTCTTGACGTATTTTGTAATAGTTATATTTTCTCTAAACGTGGTTCTTGAATTTGAGATTATGTAATGAATTTGAAATATGATTAAAATGGAATAAGAAATTTGTTTAATGGTTTTAAATTTTTTTCATATCCATGTGTTTCTGTTATATCAATGTATCTAACATTACAGTATTTGGTCACCGAGAATTAATAAATATGGATGACTGCAGCATCTATAGCCGTTAGTTTTGGGCCTCCAAGTGGGGATGTTACAAGTTGGTATTAGAGCATAGGTCTATGAAAAATTAAAAGAAATTTCAAACTTAAAAATATTTTTAAAAACATAATCCAATGAATCAGAAAATAAGATTGGGGTTTGGGATAACGCTATAGTAACATACTTATATTTAATGTATATATAAGTACGTATTCCCCTCTCTCTTAAACCATTCTTCTATATCTTACTAAGGCTCGTATGCAGATTTACGAGAAAGGAAGGTATGGAGGCAGGAAATAGAAGAGGAAATCTCGGTGGAGGAAACACCACAACAAATGGAAATGCTCGACCTAACATGAGAAACCAGGGTCGATAGGCAAATGCTAATCAAAACACAAATGCCAACATAGGTGTTGGGAATCCGCCAACAGATATGGGGATGATGTATCAGTTCTTCGTCAATCTAATGCAAGCTGGAGTAGTTGGGAATGTTGGAGGAGCTAATCCCGTGGCTCCAATTGGAAATATCTATGCTATGTTGAGCAAAGATTATACCAGTCTTAGTGGGAAGCCGTTTTTGGGAACGGAAGATGCTGTAGAAGTTGAGAATTGGCTTTTGCATTGTGAAAAAATCTTCATGGACTTGGAATTAAACGATGAGTAGAAAATGAGTCTTTCTTTTAGACAGTTGCAGGGAGCATCGCTTCATTGGTGGAATGGTGTTACTACCAAAGTTCCCGAGAAAGAGTTGACTTGGGCAGAATTTCGAAGGAGATTCGAAGAGAAGTTCTTGTCTGAAGTTTCCAAGTAGCCATTATTAAGGAAGTTCATGGATTTGGTGCAAGGCAAGATGTCGATGATTGAGTATGCCACGAATTTTGATGAGTTATCCTAGTATGGATATGCTATCATTGACACCGTTATCAAGAGAAATGAGAAGTTTATTCGAGGATTAAGACCCGAGATTGCTAATGCAACTTTGCCACATCTTCTTGATCCTTATAATGTTGTTGTGGAAATGGAAATCCGAAATGAGGAGATGCTTGCGGATTGTGGAAAGGAGAAATAGGTTGAAACCCAGAGTTCTCTTGGAAAGAAGAGGAAGTTCTTAAGAAGAAGGGAACCCAGAAGGTAAACGCTACCAAGAAGGCAAAGGTTAATCTGGTTTGCTTTAAGTGCGATAAAAAGGGTCATTATGCTTATGAATGCAGAATTGGCAAGGGGAAGGAAACCACTGACAAGAAGGGTGTGAAGTGCTTTAACTGCAACCAGGTTAGGCATTATAAGAACCGATGTCCAGAACCAGTCAGGACGGACAAGGGGAAAGTCTTTGTTGTTAGACCATCATCTGCTAGGCCAACTACTACTGAGAAGGGAAAGACTGTGATGGAAGGTACGCTCTTGATTCAAAGTATACCGGTTAGGGTACTATTTGATACCGATGCATCGCATTCATTTATATCTCAATGTTTGGTCAATAGGTCATGTTTAGAACTCACATACCTTGTTACTTCCTTTAGAGCTGCAAATTCGATAGGAAGGTATACAACTCTAAGTTAGACATAACCTAGGAGAAAAAGAGGAGGAAAATCAATTAGAAGCTAAGGAATCAAACAAGGAGAATTAAGCAAGATCAAATCTCAAGTTCCTTATCCAAAGCAAGGTGAATAATAATCAAAACCATCTCATTTTTGTTTTCATGAACATTTGATTTTGGGTTTTATATTTAAATCCGTTTTGATGATTTTAATGCTGATATGCTTGGGTTATATGTCATATCTGATTTAAACAAGAATGTTCGATTCTATTTTAAGGTTAAAATCGTATATATTGGTTTTCCAATGACATGAGGATTTAATATGTTATGTAAAACATTATTTTGGAGATGGTTTTAAATTTTCATAATTATCCAAGCTATGGATAATTTATCACAAATTTTTGAAGGAAGAAATAAATAATTGGGTTTAAAATTTTATTTTGGCAATTATGTGAAGGATTTTGGGTCTGGAGATTTTATATGTTAGATAACACATTAAAAGTGAACTATGATGATTTTTGGGGATTTTTCCTAAGTGATTTACTATGGAAATTAAATTAATTAAGTTGGAGGACTTAAATGTCTTAATTATTTTGCTAAAGGGAAGGGATTCTTTGCTAATTATTTTTAATTAATTTTGGATGAATTCGGCAGTCTTTTAGAAAAGATTTTGGTAAAGTTTATGGCAATCAATTATAATTTTACATATAGGCAAGTTAGTTGAAAAGCATTTACTTAAAAGGCAACAAAACAGTTTTGTACAGATTTATTGCTTCTCCACTTTCATTTGCCACCTTTCGACCCCATACTTCCATCCCAACCAAGTCGAAACCAATACACATGGTATTAATGCTTTGGTATATAGTGGATTGGAGGAAAGAGGAAGGTATAAAGTCGAAACCATGCTTTCGAACGGGTCAAGGCCATTTTAAATAGCTTTCGACGGTCTTTTTTTTGCTTTCAAAAGAGATGCTGCTTGCCTTGCTTTTAATGGATGCTTTTGAAAGGGGTGGATCACTTTTATATAGCTTTCGAAGGGGTTACCGCCTTTTTGTTTTATAGGGTAGCTTTCGAATGAGTTGTCGCGTTTTATGTTCTAAAAATGAAGCTTTTGAAAGGGTAGTTATGAACCTAGTCGAAACCTTGCTGCCTTCTTCATACCTTTCGAATAGGTTGAAGTTTTCAATGAGTTCGAAAGGAACGTTTTTATTTTATAAATATAACAAGCCACTTTTCAATGCTTTCGAAAGGGCTCCAATAGCCATTTAAACTAAAGATTTCGAAGGCAGTGGCTTTGAAAGGTGTTTTGAAGCTATTCTTCCAATTGTTTACTTAAAAGATTAAAGCTTTCGAAAGGATGGTTTCGAAGTCAATTGTTTTCCCCAAACTCTTTTATTTGAAGGTTAATGGTTTCGAAAGGGGTACTTTCGCTTATGTTCACTTTGACCTAAAAGATTAAACTTAATGGTTTCGAAAGAGGTACTTTCAAATGGTTTCGAAGCTATGCTTCTATAAGTTGGAAAGGTATGCTTTAATACTTTCGAAAGGAATGTTTTGATGGTTTCGAAAGGAAGGTTTGATGCTTTCGAAAGAGTATTTTAAAATGTTTCAAAAGGCAAATGTTTAAGTGTTTTGAATAGAAGATTTGGATGCTTTCGAAAGATATATTCTAATGGTTTCGAAAGTAAAGGTCTAATATTTCGAAAGCTTTAGTTTTCAAAACAAAGAACCCAATCTTATTTTTAAAGGAAAACCCATGGTAATATAAAAGAGCTTTGAAATGGCTTATAAATTTGGAGTTTTTGAAGAAACTTTCCTTGATAAAAATAATGGGTTAAAGGGATTAACCATGTTTCATGTGAAAATGATTTCAAGTATATTAAACCCTAATTGTTGGTATTATTATGTTATGATCAGTTATTCTATATGCTTCTTCTATAAACATGTTCACCGTACAATGGACTCATTACTGTATTTTGGGGAGAAAGGGCAGAATAACCAGCTAGATTGACCCAGTAGTGAATATAAATCGAGTTAACTCCTATATGAGAAGAATTGCATCTAGGAGGTTAGGTAGACCAGAACATAGGATGCCCAAAGAGTGATCAAGAAGTTTTCGGCTTAGACAGGTTCATTGTAAACCCATGAAAACTATGTTTAGAAAGAGTTATTGGCAGGTGTAACGTCCTAAAATTTGACCACTTTAAAATATACTATTTAAAGAGATTTTAAATATAAAATATATAACATTATATGATTTAAATAATATTAGATAAGGTTTGCAAAGAAAAAATATACACAAAAATAGGAATAATTGCTCATATTGACAACAGTGACAAAATCCTGATTTCAGAAAAGTAAGTTTCAATGGTTAAATAAATTATTTTAATTTATTTATGAGTGTTTATATTTTTAAATAGCATTATACAAATTTATTTTTAAATTTGGCGTGCACAAACAAATAGTTTAACAAAAACGTCAAAATGTGACCGTAAAACATTTTGTCGAAAATCAATGTCTTGTTGATTTAAATTTGTCACAACGTTGTTGCACCTTTATTTTCTTATATATAAACATATATTCAGATGGTATAAGTATTAATTAATTCACTAATTAAGTTTACTTTTACTAAACATACTTAGAAAATTCTAGAATGTAATTAACAAAAAATAAGCATAAAAAGACAAAAAGTGTTATAAAAGTCAAAAAGTAAACATTAAATCAAATAAACATAATTATTATATTCTTCACTTTATACTTAAGTGAAAATAACATAAAATAATGATTTGAAATGTGATGTTAAGTGCTGAAAAGAAATTAGTTTGCTTAAAGTATAAGTAAAGGGTATTTTGGTCTTTTTATAAAATATTATTTTAATCAAAAAAATTTCCTATAAATAACAACACTTTCTCACTTTTTTTACACACTTACCATTCTTCTTCTTCCTTTTCTAAGATTCTCCTTCTTCTTTCATAGAGCTTTAATGGCTTCCATGCTCTCTAAAAAAACTCCAAAAGCGTAACAAAGTTATGGCAAAAATAATTGACAAAAAAATTATACCACTTAAGCCAAGTTCAAGCTAGTAAGTTTCATCCATCCATCCAAGGCCATGCATACCTTGGAGCCATCTCCATCATTTTTCATCTCAACTTCTAGGATAGCGGAGCTATAGCCGGATTTCAAGAAGTTTCAGAAAATAGTAGCGAAGTTATAATCAAATCTGTGGTGACAAAGTTAGCAAAATTGGTAGAAAATATAGTTTAGATCTGGAGTTCCTTGCCTTAAAGTTTGACGGAGTGGAATCCAAAGTGAGTTATTTCTTCCTTTAGGTTCATTAAAATCATTGTTAAGTTGAAAGAACTTTAAGTGTTAAGTGTTGCTTGAAAACCCTTGTTGAATGCCCGTTTACTTGTTTGCTAAAACAATGGTTTTATTTCCTTATTTGACTATTTGGATGGTTAATTAAGTATTTTAAAATTTATACGTTAAATTCTTATAGGGTATGCGGAAACGACTAGTACACGTGTTTCGTCTGTGAGATCTAAGGAGACTTGGACAAGGGACAGGACATGTCGACGGGAAAGCCCGGATGCTCCAAAATAAATATCAAACTGTTTTATCCCAAGATAAAATAAAGTGTTATAAATATTTGATAGAATGAAGCATTGATTATCATTTATTGTTGTGTTTATTTCATTGATTGATTGTTTGAATTAGGCTCGACCAGTTATAAGCACTGATTATGATTTATTGATTGTTGACTTTTCTCGACCAGCTTATGAGCAATTAATTATCCATATGCATGGGCAGGGTAGAAAACAATTGTAGGCTATCAACTTTTGATTCATTTCATGATTTGACTAAAATGTATTTAGCGATAATATTGGTCCATTTATTTATTATAATTAGTTATAATAATTTAACTTAAATTTAATGAATTGTTTTGAAAATTGGTTTTCAAGTTGAAATGTTATGAAATGTTTTCCTTTAAAAGAAAAGGAGATATTTGAGAATAAATATTTTGAAGTGATTTTATATAAAAGTGATTTATATAAAGAATGATTTTATAAAAATGTTTTATAAAATGGAAAGAATTTCGAGGACTAAACCCGATCGTTTTAAGATAATTTTTGAAAGGATTTGGAAATGCAAATTATTATAGATTTGAAGTATTTGTAATTATTAGTGTAAATGATTTTGCCACTTCGGGATATAAAATGATTTGTTATGTTACTGACGAATCGGGTAATCCATAACTAAAAAGTGGGCAAGGGAGGTGCAGATGTTCTGTAGCCTCAGTATAGTACGCTCTCATTGTAGAAAGATATACATATCTATATTTATTTTTCGAAAGGATGGAACCCAGTTGCCTTGTTATGGCTAGAAACCTTCATATTAGGTAGCATATAGTTTTGTATGCATGTATATTGACATCGTTTCAAAAGGGTGATTTGTTTTCAGATCCCGAAGTAAAGGACTAGTTTGAATATAAAAGATATATATATATATATTTCAAAAGTTTTGAAATAAGAATTCAGGAATAAAGTCCAAAGATATAATTTCCGTAAAGCTAATTAGATTATTAAAATCTAAAATTGAAGATTAAGCCTAAGTGGGTAGTTTTGGAAATTGCATATTATTTGTGCATCGTAGGCTCCATGAGTTCTATTTGCGGTAGGAGAACTACGTTAGCTTGATCATGTATCTAATTGGGTACCCAATTAGATAGGGGTACGTAGGCAGTCACAAGTGGTAGTGATGCAGCCCCAAAAATAGCATAACATTTTTTTGTTTATTATTTGTCATATATCGCGTATTGATGTATTTTTCCTGTGTATTATTTTATTCCACATTTGATAAGTTTATTGAGTCTGCAGGAATGGCTATTACTATCTCTCTCATCAGAGTTGTGCAGCGGTAGATTTATTTGTATTGGTATTTAGTATGTGTTAAAGCACACCTAGTGGATTAAATTGATTACTCTGATAACCTGTAAAATTGAAACTGTATCCTACATATTATAGTGTTGAATATTTATTAAATATTGTGTATTAAGTTGGTAGTTTTCATTCGAAGTTTTAGAACAGGACGTATTTTTCGGCGATTTTTACTGGTCCGAAAACCCGGGTAGTCGCATTTAGTATAAGAGCTTTGGTTAGGTGTCTAAGTAAAATTTGTATAGCTTAGTAAATCAACCTAGGAATTTTAAAAATGAAACTTCCTTAATTTGATAAATAAAATGGATAGGATAAGGCACCGCACCTCTGACTAGGGTTATGGGTGAAATTACTATTTTGGTGTGCTTAACTTTCATTAATTGTTGTTTTTCGTTATATTTTTCCGTCCTTGTAATTTCGAGGACGAAATTCTTTTAAGTAGGGGAGAATGTAACGATCGAGAATTTGATCACTTTAAAATATACTATTTAAAGTGGTTTTAGATATAAAATACATAACATTTTATGATTTAAATAATATTAGATAGGATTTGCAAAGAGAAATATACACAAAAATAAGAATAATTGCTTATATCGATAAAAGTGACAAAATCCTGATTTCAAAAAGGTAAGTTTCAATGTTAAATAAATTATTTCAATTTATTTATGAGTGTTTATATTTTTAAATAGAATTATACAAATTTATTTTAAATTTGGTTTACAAAAACAAATAGTTTAACTAAAGCGTCAAAATGTGACCGTAAAACATTTTGTCGAAAATCAACGTTTTGTCGATTTAAAGTTGTCGCAATGTTGTTGCACCTTTATTTTCTTATATATGAACATATATTCAAATAGTATAAGTATTAATTAATTCACTAATCAAATTTACTTTTACTAAACATATTAAGAAAATTCTAGAATGTAATTAACAAAAAGTAAGCATAAAAAGACAAAAGGTGTCATAGAAGTCAAAACGTAAACATTAAATCAAACAAACATAATCATTATATTCTTTACTTAATAGTTAAGTGAAAATGTCATAAAGTAATGATTTGAAATGTGATGTTAAGTGTTGAAAAAAATAGTTTGCTTAAAGTATAGGTAAAGGGTATTTTGGTCTTTTTACAAAATATTATTTTTATTCAAATTTTTTCCTATAAATACCAACACACTTTCTCACTTTTTTTACACACTTTTCATTCTTCTTCTTCTTCCTTTTCTAAGGTTCTTCTTCTTCCTTAGAGCTTTAATGGCTTCCATGCCTCTCTAAATAAAATTCCAAAAGCGTAATAAAGTTATGGCAAAAATAATCGACAAAAAAGTATACCACTTAAGTCAAGTTCAAGCTAGTAAGTTTTATCCATCCACCCAAGGCCATGCATACCTTAGAGCCATTTCCACCTTTTTTCATCTCAACTTCTAGGATAACGGAGCTATAGCCGGATTTCAAGAAGTTCCGGAAAATAGTAGCGAAGCTATAGTCAAATCTGTGGCGACAAAGTTAGCAAAATTGGTAGAAAGTATGGTTTAGATCTGGAGTTCCTTGCCTTAAGGTTTGATGGAGTGGAATTCAAGGTGATTTATTTCTTCCTTTAAGTTCATTAAAATCGTTGTTAAGTTGAAAGAACTTTAAGTGTTAAGTGTTGCTTGGAAACCCTTGTTGAATGCTTGTTTACTTTGTTTGCTAAAACAATGGTTTTATTTCCTTGTTTGACTATTTGGATGGTTAATTAAGTATTTTAAAATTTAGAAGTTAAATACTTAATGGGGTATGCGGAAATGACTAGTACATGTGTTTCATCTGTGAGATCCAAGGAGACTTGGGCGAGGGACAGAACATGTCGAAGGGAAAGCCTGGATGCTCCAAAATAAATATCAAACCGTTTTAATCCAAGATAAAATAAAGTGTTATAAATATTTGATAGAATGAAGCATTGATTATCATTTATTGTTGTGTTCATTTCAGTGATTGATTGTTTGAATTAGGCTCGACTAGTTATAAGCACTGATTATTATTTATTGATTGTTGACTTTGCTCGACCAGTTTATGAGTAATTAATTATCCATATGCATGGACAGGGTAGAAAACAATTGTAGGCTAACAATTTGTGATTTATTTCACAATTTGACTAAAAGGTATTTAACGATAATGTTTGTCCATTTAATTATTATAGTTAGTTATAATAATTTAACTTAAATTTAATGAATTGTTTCGAAAATTGGTTTTCAAGTTGAAATGTTATGAAATGTTTTCCTTTAAAAGAAAAGGAGATATTTGAGAATAAATATTTTGAAGTGATTTTGTATAAAAGTGATTTATATAAAGAATGGTTTTATAAAAAAGTTTTATAAAATTGAAAGAATTTCAAGGACTAATCCCGATCATTTTAAGATGATTTTTGAAAGGATTTGGAAATGCAAATTATTGTAGATTTGAAGTATTTGTAATTATTAGTGTAAATGATTTTGCTACTTCGGGATATAAAGTGATTTGTTATGTTACTGACGATTTGGGTAACCCATAACTAAAAAGTGGGCAAGGGAGGTGTAGATGTTCTGTAGCCTCGGTATAGTCCGCTTTTGTTGTAGAGGGATATACATATCTATATTTAATTTTCGGAAGGCTTGGACCCAGTTGCCTTGTTATGGCTAGAAACCTCCCGATCAGGTAGCATATAGTTTTGTATGCTTGTATATTGATATCGTTTCAAAAAGGTGATTTGTTTTCAGATCCCGAAGTAAAGGACTAGTTTGAATATAAAAGATATATATATATATATATATATATATTTCAAAAGTTTTGAAATAAGAATTTGGGAATAAATTCCAAAGAGATAATTTCCTTAAAGCTAATTAGATTTTGAAAATCTAAAATTGAAGATTAAGCCTAAGTGGGTAGTTTGAGAATTGCATATTGTTTGTGCATCATAGGCTCCATGAGTCCTATTTGCAGTAGGAAAACTACGTTGGCTTGATCTTGTATCTAATTGAGATAGAGGTACGTAGACAGTTAGAAGTGGTAGTGATGTTGCCCCAATAATAACATAACATTTTTCTGTTTATTATTCGCCATATATCGTGTATTGATGTATTTTTCCTGCTTATTATTTTATTCCGCATTTGATAAGTTTATTGAGTCTGCAGGAATGGCTATTGTTGTCTCTCTCATAAGAGTTGTGCAGCGGTAAATTTATTTTTATTGGTATTTAATATGTATTAAAGCACACCTAGTAGATTAAATTGATTACTCTGATAACTTGTAAAATTGAAATTGTATCTACATATTATAGTGTTGAATATTTATCAAATATTGTGTATTAAGTTGGTAGTTTTCATTCGAAGTTTTAGAACTGATGGATTTTTTGGCAATTTTGACTGGTCCAAAAACCCGGGTCGTCACAGTAGGGGCGAATAGGTTCGTAGTGATCTCTCGAAAACTATATCCGGAAAAATTTATTGACAGAGATCAATAGGTCATAGTCAACCCATAAAAACTATGATATAAGAGAAGTTATTAGAGATACTAATAGGTCCAAGGAGAATCCATGAAATAATTGAATGAAGTTATTGGCGGGGAAAATAGGTTCTTAGTGATCCTAGGAAACTATGAGACCGGAAAGCTAGTCCATAAGTTTTAAACAGGTTATTAGTCAGCCCATTAAAACGTATAGGTTGATAGTGACCCTAGAAACTATAACTGAGACAGATAGTCAAATGAATGGGGATGGGGAATCCAAGATATTTTGCTTGTTTGCATATCATCATGATATTTTAAATTACTATGTTTTTAACCATTATGGATGGAGGAGCATAGTATATGGTTATTATAAAATTTTGGATAAGATACTAGTGAGGGGAAAACTCGTTCCGTTAAGTGGCATGGTCTCACTAGATATCTAAATGGTTCGAGATGGTAGGTTATTATTCATACTAGGCTTTATGTCTGATTCGAAGTTTATGTTTTCCCCTTAAACTCTCGGGTGCTCAATAGATTTTGAGTAGTTTGAGAGTTGAGGATTTTTAGGTTCTCCTTTAGATGAATAAGCTTCTGAAGACATGCAAGAGGCAAGCTAGCTACTAGGAGTTATTTTATATTTGATTCCGCTGTGTTTTGGTTGTAAAGGCAAAGTTATTTAATTGCCTATGTTTAGACTCTGATCATCCAAGTGGGCATCTTCATGTGTCGCTCTTGCCACATTTTGTAATAGTTATATTTTCTCTGAACGTGGTTCTCGAATTTGGGATTATGTAATGAATTTGAAATATGATTAAAATGGAATGAGAAATTTGTTTAATGGTTTTTTTTTATCCATGTGTTTCTGTTAAGTCAATGTATCTAACATTACTGCATTTGGTCATCGAGAATTAATAACTATGGATGACTGCGGCATCCATAGCCGTTAGTTTTATGCCTCCAAGTGGGTGATGTTACAATATTTCTCATGGAAATCAATTTTTCTAATGCTATTATTCAACATCATTTTGTTAGTTCACAATGTGCTAATAGATCATATGTTTAAAACATTGAGTGAAAAGGAAACAAATGGACATTACATATATGCTTTGGTGAAATAGGTTTAAATCAATGATACTACAAAATAGCTTTTTGTAGGTTTTAGTGAAAATTAAGCATTTTAAATGAAGTATTTAAATATTTTTCTAAAAAATTTTATGAGTTGAAAAATTGGTAACCAAAGTAGTTCTTAAACCATACCATGAAACAATTCAAATAATGCTACTTAAAATTCACACATTCTCACAAAAAATAGTAACTGGGGTTATAGGTGGCAGAGTTGAACCAGATAGATAAGATTTAATTCCCCTCGGGAGTTTATCGGTCCATCGGGTTCTCCTGAGTATATTAATTTTTTTTTGGATATAATGAATCTGGAAGGTATCAGTTTAATTTAAAATTACACTGATTTTTTAAATAAAGTCTATACATATTTTATTTCATTATTTAGTTCTTCTTCATCTTGTTGTTTAGTTCTTAATCTTCATTTGTTTCCTAAGCTTATTACATTAAATTATGTAAAACATTACATAGTATATACTAATAACTATTAAAAACTGATACTACAAAATAGCCTACTAAAGTTTACTGAAAAATCTCAGTATTTTTGTGACACATAACGTATTATTTTATCTATTGAAAAATCATTTATGAAAGAAAATTTATGTCATAGCATGAAACACTACTACATAAACATTACAGCTAACAGTAGGTAAAAGCTCAATTGTTAAAAATATAATAGGAAAAACGACGATGGACAGTATTAGTTTAAACCAAAATTACAACAATGCACTTAATAAAATCTTTAAATCCTTTTCATCACAGTTTGATTTATTACTTGTTTCTTCTATAGGTTTTAAATGTTCTACATCTTCTTTTGTTTTATCAGCTTTCTGTTTAAAATTGTACAAAACATTGTTCATCGTAAAAGTCATTTTAAATGAAAAAATGATGTTACACAGTATCATTTACCATAGTTTGCTTTATAGTTTCTTGTTTTCTTTCACTTCTTCTTTCTATTTTCTGATTTTTCTCTTCGATGTTATCAGTTACTATCGTCAATTTTGAAGTAGCAATCGTTGGCATTGTTTCAACTAAAGGCAGTCTTTAAGCATCGATTTCTGTAGTTGGTCCCTGGTATCCCAAAAAATGGATCAACGCCCAAATATCAGATGAAAGTACCAGTTCGATTTAAATAAAAGAAAAAGCAGTAAAAGAAGACAAAATTTTTATAGTGATTCGACCTAATCTCCAGCCTACGTCTACTTCAATCTTTTTTTATTAGTTGTTCTCTCTCTGGATTACTACTTGTTAGATCCCATCTGGCCATAATCTAGTGGATCCCAAATTTACAATGGATTTAAGAATGTTATTTGAGGAGAGCAGAAGTGAAGAAAGTGTAATGGAAGCTCCAAGTCTAAGAGTGTTGAAGGAGATCCAGTAGAAAAGAAGTCTCTTTTCTGGTAGCAAGTTGGGTGTTATTTATAGAGGAATTAAGCAGTATAAAGCTAAAGACCCAATAGCAATGAAGTCCAAAAGATAGTGCGAAGGTATGCCAGAAGACCGAAGCTGACCTGAGTCAAATCCTAAACTAGGTGCCGAGTTAAGGTCCTTAACTCGGGGCCGAGTTTAGGTGCTTGGCCTATTCATGGTGAAATTTTCCTAAGTTCTTCTTTTGCCTTTTCTAAGTGCTCTTACCAAATTTCAAGTCATTCCAATTCCATTTCAATCTTCTACTTCCACTTGAAGATTCTTTAGTGTTAACTTGGTGCTAACTCAAATCCTTAACTCGGTACCAACTCAAATCATTAACTCGTCGAAATTCTTAACTCATCGAAGTTCTTAGCTCGTCATAGTCTTTAACTCAGGGGGTTGACCTAAGACCTTAACTCAGAGGGTTGACTTAAGGCTTTAACTTGGGGGTGAGTTAAGGACTTGGCCAATTTTTTAACCAAACTTCTTGAGCTCAATTCTCTAGTCTTTCTCAAGGTGTTTCCAAGGATGTGAATCATTATGCCTTTGCTTTGACCTTCTAAGTCTAGTTGGAGTCTGCTTTGCTAAAAAGTGGGTAACACTTAGCCCCCAAAGTACATCTTTCGAATGTAAGGTCTTCTTTGCTCAAGAACAAGTTCCAGTAATTAGTCATCAATAGTTAAGCTCTCCAGCTACTTCAATCTTGGTGAATCGTCCAGTTCCTTCAGATTCTCTTGTCAATCATAGGTCGTTCCAAACCTGTTACAGCCTAAGGTTCTAGACTCTGCCTAAGTGTAGTTTATACATCACAATCATTCTGATTTCATTTGAAGTTTTTATATCGTGTATCTCTTATTATATATCATTTCCAAAATCATCCCATGTTCGTCCATGATTTAATGGTTTTATTCTAATTACAAGTAGTTTAAATCCTTTTATTAAGTCTATTTATGTTATAGGGTTTGATCTCACCAGATCATCTTTCATTTAATTTAACGTGCGATCTCTCTGGATCATTTATCATTTAAGTTAAGAGAACGATCCCTCTGGATCGTTTAATGATTAATTTAAGGGGACCGATCTCTTCAGATCATTTTGTGTTTCAATCTAGGGTTTCAGTCTCTCCGGATCCTTGCTGAGTCTGTTCGCTCTTCGACAAAGGGACTCCACGACCGAGCAAACCCATCCACTCACTCTCCAATGAGGGGACTCAATTCTTGCACTCCAACTCGCCTCTCTGGGCAGTAGCTCTATAATGACCAAAGATACCCATCATTTTCACTCTCCAGTGATATAGCTCACTCCTTGCACTCCGTCCCCATCTCTCCAGATGGTAGCTCTAAGGCGATCCAAATCCGTACAAGCCCATCCACTTACTCTCCGGCAAGGGGACTTGCACCTTGCATTCCGGCCCATCCCTCCAGACAGAAGATCTAAGGCGATCCAAATCATTCATCACTCTCCGTGGAATTTAAATATTCAAATATTCAAATTAAAGCAAATAAGCAGAAATCCTAATTGTCCATCCCAAACATCCGACTCAGAGCATGACTAGGGACAATCTAGGTTTTGTGCACATCTGAGTGATCGGGGGTTATTATTATCCTAAGCAATCACTCCAGACATCCGAATTAGAGCGTGATTAGGGACCAATCTAGGTTTTGAGCATGACTAAATGGTCTGGGGTTATTATTGTCCTAAATATTCATTTCAGGCATCCAACCCAATACGTTCTTAGAGACTGTTCTGGATCTGGTACATATGTAAGCAGCCTGAGGTTATATTGCATCATTTGTTCAAAATCTGGGTAAAGGAATCGAACCTAATCCCAATCCATCCCGATCATTGGGTTATCAACCAATGGAAGTCTCTGATCCAACACTTCATTCTGCCTCATGTTCGAATGGTGGGCTTCTGGTTCCAGCTACTACTAGCATGTATTTGTATTCCGATTTGCTACTCTAGCACCAAGATCGCCTATTCCAAGCATTAAAGCTCATCCTTGATCCAAATCAATCGTGCCTTCAAGTCATAGAGGCATTATTTCAATTTTCTTTGTTCTATCTCCAAATGCTCCTACATTATCTCCTTGTCCTCGGTTCTGAATTTCAGCAACTCTAGTTATTCCTTATTGTCCTATCCTTTGGAAGAACCCTTCTAGCATCTCCTACTGCCTAGCCATGAACCCTTCTAGCATCTCCTGCTACATAACCATTATCTTAGCTTGCATCTCCTTTATCATCCTCTCCATTTCTTCTCTGGTCATGTAGTTAGACCGATGAGAATTTGATGACACCTCTTGACTGCCTCCAGGCTCTAGTTGACTTGCTCTATTTTAGATCTAGTATTAGGCCTTTTTATCTTCTCCAAATTCCATATTCAAACTTCTAGTCTTCAAATCTCGCTCTTGGTTCTCAGCGAAAGCACCAAAATGTTAACCCAAAAAATTGATCAACACCCAAATATCGGATGAATGCACCGGTTCGATTTAATAAAAGCAAAAGTAGTAAAAGAAGACACAATTTTTATAGTGGTTCAGAGTAATCTTCGGCCTACATCCACTTCAATCTATTTTATTAGTTTTTCTCTCTATAGATTACAACTTGTTAGATCCAATATGGCTATAATATCGTGGATCCTAGATTTATAATGGAGTTAAGAATGTTATCTGAGGAGAATACAAGTGAAGAAAGTGTAATGAAAGCTCTAAGTCTAAGAGTGTTGAAGGAGATCCAGCAACAAGAAGCCCCTTTTCTAGTAGCAGGTAGGTTGGTATTTATAGAGGCATTGGGCAGCATAAAGTCAGAGGCCCGATAGTAGTGAAGTCTAGGAGATAGTGCGAACTCATGCTAGAAGCCCAAGCCGACCTGAGTCAAATCCTAAGCTCGGTGTCGAGTTAAGGTCCCTAACTCAGAGCCGAGCTTAGGTGCTTGGCCCAATCACAGTGAAATTTTCTCAAGTCCTTCTTTTGCTTTTTCTAAGTGCTCTTGCCAAATTTCAAGTCATTCTGATTCCGTTTTAATCTTCAACATACAGTTGAATATGCATTAGTGTTAACTCAATCCAACTCAAATTCTTAACTCGGTACCAACTCAAATCCTTAACTCATCTAAATCGTTAACTCATCGAAATCCTTAACTCGTCGTAGTTCTTAACTCATCGAAGTTCTTAACTCGGGGGGGGGGGGGGGGGTTGACTTAAGGCCTCAACTCAGGGGTGAGTTAAAGTCCTCAACCAAATTTCCTAAGCTCAATTCTCTAGTCTTTCTCAATGTGTTTCCAAGTCTATGAATCATTATGCCTTTGTTTTGACCTTCTAAGTCTAGTTAGAATCTGCTTTGCTAAAAAAACGAGTTAATAGTTCCATTGTTGATGAAGCTTTCGAAGTTGATGAAGTGGTTTTTCTGGTAAACACCATATTTTATGATGTTAAACCCTAATTTTTTTTTTGCGATTTTGAGATTGGGAATATAGTGGTTAGTGAGTGAGAGAGAACTAGAAGAGGGAAAACAAGTTCGGGAGGAATGATTATTTTTAGCGGGCTGACGCTAGGCTTATCCTTGTCGTGAAAATTTTGTCCGTCAGTCCTACTGGCTAAAATATTTGATTCTTTTATCTTTATTATTTCCCTTTTATTTATATTATACTAGTGGTTGCCGAATATTCAAATATATTTAGATTCTGTCAAAGTAAATTGAACATATAAAGGATTTGAAATAAATTAGAGAACTTTGGTTCATGCTCTAATTTCAAGATTATGAACCTTATTGTAAAAAGGAATAAAGTGTAAATCTTATAGTATATTTTTCCCATTCAATATTTACATAGAACCAAAATGTTGCCCGAAAATACAAAAATTTCTATGTGCATTTGTTCTACTATTTCACAAAAAAAAAATTAGCTCACTTATTTATTTATGTTAATTATCATCTATGCATATAACCATTCTTTCATAATAAGTGAATTTGCATCCATTTTTTTCACACGTCCAACGGACGTACCTAACATACTGGGGGTGTTGTGTGTCTGTGTGTATGTATTTCAAAATATTAACCATTCAAGATTTTTATGAGTGATGTCTCATTCGTTATCATTTTATTTTTAGTTTTGTAAATCCACACTTCACAATCATTGTTCATGAGTTCATTTTAATTTAGCATCCATCAAACTCACTATTTTATTTTCTGCATTATACTTTATATATAATTAAATTTTACAACTACTTTCTTTTCCCATTTTCACAAATACAATTTTATTTTATTTTTCAAAAAATTGATTTCTTATTCAAAATATTTGAATAACATACTTATGTTAAAATAGCTTTAACTGGAAACTCATATATTTGCATTCAATACCATAATACATATTCTTTTCAATATAAACATACACTTATATTATCCTTCAAATCAATCAAAGAATCTCAACTCTTTTATTTCTATGTAATTATCACCACCTATTATTATATTATTTCACTTCTCAAAATAATTTACCTCTTTTATTATTATTTTTTAAGATACCACTATAAAATATTCAGCATATTACACTCTTTCCAAAATTTTATTTAACTCATCTCAAAACAATTTCCTTTTCAAAACATTATTTACAATATTTCTCAAAACAATGTCCTCTTTCCAATTGTTATTTTTGTTTTCAAAACATAATATTCTTCTTAAAACATTATTGTTATCATTGTTTTCAAAACATTGTATATTTTTTTAAAACAATATATATATATATATTCAAACATTGTGTCAAAATGTCTCATCCTCGAATTTAGGAATCTTTATCGATACATTGGCCAAGCACGGCGATCAGAATTCTTAAAGCACTCAGCGAACAAATTAGCACGAATTTAATTACCAAACCTTTTTCAAGTATTTTAATATATAATTAATTTTTCTTACTTTATCAAAATCATATGCTTTCTTTTTGCAAATTTACATATTAATGGTGATTATGTTAATAACCAAATAATCTATTACTAACAAAAGCATCTACAAACCACCAATTCACATCCATAAGCAAGCATTCAATTTAATTTACAACTCTTTATATTTTAATTACTTTTTGTATAAATATTATTTTCTTTTATTCAACGAATAATATATATTTTCTATTCCTTATGGTATTGGAAAGACCGTTGGCTTAAATAATTTTGGCTTCATCAGACTTTTGTAGGTTCACATCTTCGAGTGAATACTCCTACTTAATTCCACGTTCTAGGCCAAGCCCAGCTAATATATTGATTTATTTATCTAATTATTAGCACAACACACATCAATCAAAACAAACACATAGGTCAATAGAAAGCAATCTGTCAGCTTCTACGGTGCAACTTTGATCACTGCAGGATTTGGCTACTCTAGTTCGCATCGTCACAACTTATTGTTGTGATGAATTCTAGGTGCGAGATCCGATCAGGGTCTTATAAAGCTTCCCTAACAAGATAACTACCAATTCCCTTCTAAGCCACACAGATCTCTAATATTTGCCATCAATGGGCTAACTACTTCTACTTTATTAACCATTATGTATCTGATATAGAGACTTACACTTTGAAAAAGATAAAATAAATTTATTATACAACAAAAAATTACAAATATGTCCCCAGATGATTACCCCAATAATCATCGTATTCTCATACTATCACTTTAGTATATACAATAATCTACCACATAACCACAAGGACAGGGACTGTAAATCTCATCTAAGGTCAAAACTAGTGTCTCTTATACTTCTTTGATACCAACTATAACACCATACCTCTATACTCATACTACCAAAGAGTATTATAAGGTAATAATGTCTGATAATACTGAGAATGAGGCGATATGGAGCTATCACACATGCATATTCCGTTAGGCTAACACTTAGGTGTATGTCAAAATATCATAAACAACTCACTACGTATATAGTATCAACACCAAGCAATAAATACATGCGTTTCCATGATAGAACAATTCATAACAATAAATCATAGATAACACAAAGTCATCCATACAGCGGTAGTATCATAGTAATAACTATACACAAATCCAAGTGGATCAACAAAAACAGTCAAATGCCCATTATCATCAAATATATACATAACATGTCCACTATATATACATCTCATCAACACACGAACACGTATAACTACGATACACAAAATGATATACAAATGCTTTATCCTTCATCTATACCCAACTTCTACAAACAGGTCAACTCATCCCTAAACCTGAAATGTCTTGGACCGACCCAAGTACTATATACCCAAGTACTTATAAATAACACATGGGCACGCTATGTCTAATATGTAGATGTCAGTGTATAATAATAACCAGCATGGTGCTATAAATATACCTAATAAATATGTGTGAACATCTCAATCATATCATGCACAAATCGTCACCCTTCAAAATAAACATCACATCATATAGGTAAATAAGACATCCATATATCCAAATAACCAACCATAACACCCATCAGTAAAGTCATAACATAGTAGGCAAATTAACTAAATATCTAATCATCAAACAACATACCCATAACACAAAAGGAAAACACACATAATCAAGTGAGGTGCTATAGGTATGGTGTCGTATGTCCATATATATCAAATCATATATCCCAGTTGGGAGCTTCACAGCACACAACACACTTTGGTGAGTTAAGAGGTCCTTGCCTCTGAATAGATGTCTAGAATGTGTATCTAAATAATAAGTATGATCATCTAATCTCACATATTCCAGATAGGAGCTTCACAACACACAGCACAGTCCAAGGGACAACACACAACACAACCACAGTCTTAGTTACTCCCGGTCATTGTGACACTATGTCCATCTATATAGTCACGTGCCCACTACCCAATGGTAACAGACTATTTGCCTAGTGTGGCATCGGGGCATATCATCGCACGATCTAAATATTAGCATACAGCACGTACATATAATAAGGGGATGCCACAAATCCAGGCATGTAACGACCCGGAATTTTGAACGAATTAAATTGAGAATATTTAATTTATTTTAAATATTTGAACGATGATTTAATTTGAATCCCCGATATAAATTTGAATTTGGCGATTAAATTATAAAATTTAATCTATTGAATGCTGAATAAAAATTTGTATCTTCAATTTTAAGTTGGAGAAAAATATTTCGAAAGCTTTTAAAATTCGTATTGATAATACTGAAGATGATAGAAGCTTCAGAATTGAAGTTGAAATTGATTTGTTCAGTTTAGAAATTTATATCGTTCAACCGAATTTAAAAATAGCCGTCCGAGGCGCAGTCTTGGAATTCGACGAAACCAGTTCCATTGGGTCCGTAATATTGAATTATTGCCGGATTTCAAATTTCGTATCAATAGGAGTTTGTAGGTGTGCATACGATAAGGAAACGCGTTGGGAATTAAATTGAAATTTATTTTAAAAAGAAAAAAAAATATAACACCATACCTCTTGTACAAATATACACGTTTAAACCCATACCTCTCCACGTTTTTCCCCCTTATCTCAATTTAACCCGATCCCTTTCCCTCTCCTCCCATTCTCTTCAACAGATCATGAAACAAAAAAAAAAGAGAGAACGAACGAAATTTTCGTTCGAAGCATGAGAATCAAATCGCGAACGGGGGAGGGTCACGATCGAAAATCGCAAGGCCAGGCTCGTGATCGAGCAGGAGCGGCGCTCGCTAGGGTTTGGGGCAGCGGTGGCAACACGCGCGCGTAGGGCGCAAGTTCAGTTCGTGGGCGAGCTTGTTAAGTTTCTCGAGGACGAAGGATCATCGCGAAGTCATCGCGATCTGGAGGGGCGCAGCCGGAGGAACTCGACAGTTCGTCGATCTCGGTTGCTTGGGATTCGACATTAGGGAAGTGTGGCGCACGCTCGTACACTCGAAGGCAGGGCAGAGCCTGGGGTTTTGGTGAGGGCGACGTGGTGGGTTTGGGTCGCGTGCCGTAGCTGTTTCGCGATGATGTCGTCTTCCTGTTCGAGCAAGTTGTAGCAATAAGGTATAAAATCTATTCGATTTTATATTGTTAAAATTCTGTGTAAGCTGAAGAAAATTTATACGCAGTTTTAAATATATATATATACATATTTAAACAGAAAATTTTATTTATATATGTGTAAAGCTGGAAAAACAATAATTTGGGAGTATAAGTGGATTTTTGAATATAAGTTATATGCATATGTGGAGTTTAAAAGTAAATTTAATATAATCAGTTATTCTGGTTACCAAAGATGTTTAAGAAAAGGAAGTTTAATTGTTTAAATTAAATTTTAGTTAAATAAATTTATAAAAGGGAAATGGGTTTAAAGAAATTTAAATGGTGGTTAAATTAAAATTTATTAATTTAGAAATTGGTTTAGAACGAACTATCAAAGATTTAACAATTAAAAACGGAAATTGGTTATTTAATTGGTTCGAATATTAATAGATTTTATAAATTACTTATACAAGGTTAAAGTCGAGAAAACGAAAGAAGAATTGGATTGGATTGCAAATAAAAGCTAAGGTGAGATTTTTCTCACTCAAATGAAGTTGGGTTTTGATTGACTGATATTGATTGCTATTGAATGTGCTATTAGATATGATAGGATATATATATATAGCAGTATATACATATTGGCATATGTATATATTGGATTGATTGATTTCCCGCCTCGTATAGTGGATGAGACCCTATTGCGCCGTTAGTAAGCGGATTTTTATAAAACCCATATACCGCGATAATTCCGTACTGGAGCGGAATTGGTATTGTGCTGACGTCTTTGGATGCAGGGAAACAGGTTGGAGGGATCCAACTGGACCCCTCACATTGATTGAATTTATTTCTACGGTGATGTGATAATCTGTGAATGATTATTGATGTTATTGAATTGATGTCTGGAAATTGTTGAAAGCTAAAATTTAGCTGAATGGATGTTTGATATTATTGGATTCCAAAAATAAACGAAATTGAATTTTTGGTAATTCAAGCAGAAAATTTTAAGTGAATTGATTTTTTTGAAATTGAATAAAATTTGAAGAAAAGAATTTAAAGGTATAAAAGTTGATTTTTATAGTATTATCGAATTTATTCCAGAATAAAGTGAAAATGTTAAATAAATGGATTTCGTAAAATAGTGATTTTAAATTGAAGAATTTAATTTAAAATTTGGATTTTTAAAATAGATTGAAAGAAACGATTGAAATTTATTTTCTTAAAAAGGAATTTATTTAAGAGAAGATAAGCTGGAAATCCAACTAGAAATTTAATTGGTAAATTGAAATAAATTGGGAAATCAATGTAAAATGATTTCAATTTGAAGAATCCATTTTAAAACAGAATATTGAATCATTTGAGAAAAAATGAGGAATTTACTTAGTAGTGATAAATAAATTTTTAAATCAATATCGAAATTGATTTGGGATTGAAGTTTTTATAAATAAAATTGGAATTTATAAATGCTGTTTATAAATATGAAATCACTTATTTTGATAAGTAAAATATAGAAGTTAATAAAAAGAAGATTTAAAAATCAAAGTTGTTATTAAAATAGAAAGAGAATTTATAAACGTGGTTTTTATAAATTCAAAATCAATTGAATTTGATAAATTAAATATAGAAGATTATCAAAGAAGTTATATTCGCATTTTTGGATAGCGAATTTTTATTGAAATAAAATGTGTAGAGATTATTGAAAATTGGGTTAAGTGAATTATATTCACGATTTTGGACAGTGAATATATTATTAAATAAAATGGATTCATTTTTGAAGAAGTGATATTAAAAGTGAAGTTAAACATTTTAAAGATGTTTTAAAATGTATTATGAATCGAAATCATAGATTTCAACATTTATTGTTGAAATAGACGTTTTCGAGAAACTTAAGGAAATGGTGGACTATAACACTGTTGTTATAGTAAATGATTTCCGGAAGGAAATGTTTTATATAGTATTGGGATTTACACATCTATCTTAATTCTGAATCCCTATACTAGTGATTTTGAGTCGTCGTAACGATGTTTTACGCAACATTCGTTTTGACTCAAATAGATGTTAAAAATTTATGATTTCCTTAAAGAATGAAATATATACTTAAATTCGATTTAAGTATATTGAATATTTTCAAATGTTGAAAATAAATGATGTGTGAATTACTTCTTATTAAATAAGTATGGAAATGTTTTTCCAAATGAAACGAAACGTTTTGAGGATTTATCTTCTTAAAGATAGATCGAAAATGAATTTTTGAAATCAATTGAAAATCGAATATCAGTAGATATTCGAAAATATAAATTCACTATGGAATTTATAAAAGAAAGGGAAGTTGTTTTAAAAATAAATATTGATTTATTTTTGAAATGTGGAAATTTTATATCTAGTGAAAGATATTTTGGAAGATGAAATAATTTGGAAAATTATTTGGAATCTGATGATGTTGTGCATCTTTATTGATAGTTAAATAACCGACTATCAATAATTACCTTTAGATAGGTATTTGTTGTGAATTGGATGAATTTGAATGCCACACTTATTTTTGAATAAGCGCTCACTATTCGGGTTAGCCGGGAAAGGACCATGGGGTCGTATAACCCATTCCGAATATGTGATACGTCGTTATGAATCGCATTTGAAGACCAGTGTTGAAGACCGGATATTTTTGAAAACGGAAGGATTACCGTCGAGTTACTCTACATCGGTTGATCTCCGATTTAGAGGTTTTATCACCCTTAGTGACGGGAAGTCCGGACGTGATTAGAAAATTATCCGGAAATGCAAGGGCTTCGTGAGAAGTGCCTTCGGTTATGTTCGATCCCGGAACAGACTTGTATGGATTGTGTGTCTGACGTTACAATTTGAGATATAAAGCTGATTTCTTTCAAATACATTTCTGTTGGTGGCGGAGAATTTATTCTCTTAGCTTAACACCCTTCTCTGAGACGTACGAGCTCAGAGGTTATGTAGTTGAAATTCATCAGCGATATATCCCAATCTGGTAACGTGGCATACTGAGTGTTGCTGTGAAATGATCAGTGTTTGATCACTTGTGATATGATCATTTGTTTGATCTTATATCTTTGTGATCATATGTTGATCATTTTTGTTTGACCCGAAGCAGGGCTTTGTAGAAAGCGTAGCTTTGTGGATGAGACTTCGTCGAGCCTCACACCCCGGAAATGGTCGAAACAGGAAGGATGCGGCAAGGTTCTAGGGAGTAGCGCCCCTTAGTGTATGTCATTCCTTCTGGATAGAGGTGGTATCATGGTATGGAGCCCAGATACTTAACCTATGTGGTTGCTGCATTATTATCTATGTGGTTTGTTGGAAATCGGGGATCCTCGGGAAGATCGGTTACGATCGGGGGATGGCATACGCGTGTCAGTAGTTACCTATTTTTGCAGAGGTAACCCGGCCTTGTGTTGGCAGAGATCCGGTTAGGTTCTCGGGTCGTCTATTCCAGGGACGTACCCATCGTGGAAAAGGAAGTTCCTTAGCCCGACCATTTGTTGGAAATCCAAAGAAACAATACGAGCCTTTACGATTTCAATTGTATAACCTGTCTCCTCAGGAGGCAGCTATAGCAGGCATAATATAATGGTACCTATGCTGGCTAAGATTTATATTCTACTTTCGAAATGATTTTCCACTATGCACTAATAATAATATCAAAAATGATTTGATTTTTGCGTAGTAAGCATCTTTGACTAACATAAGAAGAAATCTCCTCCAAGTCTGCGTTTGCATTGTGTGTGTGGTGGGAGGTCTTATGGTAGTTTCATTTTCCAAAAGCATTGCGAATTGACTTTAAAATTTTTTCTGTTGTTTATTCTAAAGAATAACTGTTTTACGATCTCACACCAGTCACCATGACTGACTCGGAGTTTATTGTTTCCCTTCTAAACTCTGGGTGCCCACCAATTTCCACACGGGCAGCCTAGAGTTATGTTATCAGGATATTCTGGATATTCTGGAGCTTTGGAGATAAGCTGGAGGACGAGACGTAGTATTTGTATCTGATAGTATTTATTCCGCTGTGTATTCTGTATGAGGACAAGTTTATATAACTGTCCATTGTTGTTTATTGACTCTGATTGATGTATATATAAACTGATATAGTTCTTTGTTTTAAAAGACTTGTAATTATCTATTATATATTGTTCCGCTGCGATGTGTAAGATTCTGATATTGTTTTCTGTTTCTGATGTTGTTCTGTTGTTCTTCTTCTTTCTTTCTTCTCTTTTTCTTCTATCTTCTTCTTCTACTACTTTTTCTTTTTCTTAAAACCCTCACTATTGGAGTTTCCGGCACTCGATTGCTCGGCAGTCGATAAAGTGAGTATCGATGTTGAATTTTCGAAAGTCGAAAATTCCGGTATGTGACAAAGTGGTATCAGAGCATATAGTTAAGCGACAACCCTGCTCTGTTGGGTGTACTCATTAGAGATAGAGTCAGTAGTACTCTAGAATGAGTTGAGTGTAATAATAGATACGAGAGCGTATTTGTTAGTGATTATATAAAAATGTTTCATATTGTGTTTGCTTATCCGTTGAGATGTTTATGAATTTTGGTCGGTATGTGGGACGCCATATTATCGATAGGGATTTCTAAACACTTAAACGAGGCAAGACGACATAGTATTGTTTTAAAATAGGGTGAATGAAATAATTTTGCCCAAAACTATTTTTGTATAGAAAAGAAATAATTTTCTATGAATTATCATAGTATATGGATGCTTGGTTGTTAGGAAATAATAACATTGACATATTATCATTGTTATATGGAAATTGAATAAGAAACAAAGTAATAACCAAAGATTTAAGAAGTAAAATTCATATACGAATGAAATTTAAGAATATAAATTATAATTGTGACTTATAATTTAAAACGGAATTCCAGAGAAGTTTTTGGAAAGGTTTTGAAAAGAATTTGAAAATTTTGGAGATTTGGAAATTTAAATCTTTTTGATTTGGAAATGGATTTCAAAGGATTTGAAAAGTATTTTTCAAGAGATGAAAAGCTCTAAACTTTTTCGGTCGCTGGAAAATAATTCCGATGATGACCGCGGCATCATTGGTGTTCATTTTCGGGTTTCCAAAAGAGGAATTGCTGCCAAATTGTTTTAAATGGAAGTGTTTGGAAAATTTGGATTTTGTTTTGGAAATTAAAAGGATAATTTGAATTGTTTTCAAAAATGATTTTGAAAAAGTTGAAACGACTCTGGAATCCTATTTAAAATACTTACGAAATATTAATAAGTTGATAACTTATAGAATATTTGAAATTTGATTAGAATGAAATTCAAATTGAAAAACGAATGAATTAGTGAAGGAATGAATAAATTGCGATTGCAAGTGCCAGAAAATGAAGTATTAAACTGAAAGTTAGTAAGTGAAGCTAATTGATTATTGACCAAATGGATAAGGTTTGAACGAATTAAATTCAATGATTATAAATGAAGATAAATTGAATTCCAATAGAATTGAAAATGTGAATTATAAGTTCAAATGAATGTGAAATGAAAAATTGAACGAAATTGAATATGTAACTTCAACAGCGAATTTAAAGAGGATATAAGAAGTATATATTGAAAATTTGTAATCGAATTTGCAAAATGATTTGAATGTTGTAACTAGATGTCATGGCTAGTAGATATACAGGTGTATAAATGAAATTGGAATTTTGATTTCGAAGATAATTTAAATTGCTCGAAAAAGGTAAGTATTTGAATTATAATATGAGTTTTTGATGATTTCTGGTCTAGCCGCTTGGCTTTTTCTTTTTCTTTTTGAAATCTGAGAGTCCGTAGGGACGTTTTGTAGTAGTACCGTATTAGCCGCGCAAAGGAGACGCTGGCGAAATTTTTCGAAAATTCAGGGCGTTAGAAAATTTTTGAGAAATTTTGACAGTTAAAATTTGAATTTAAACTCAAATTTGAATTTTGAAGTAAACAATGATGTTTGAAAACTATGAAAGGTTTAGAAATTTAGTTGAATTAATAACGAATCTTTAGTAGAGAGATTTGTTTGAAAATTTGATAAAACTATTGGATTGTGAAAAATAGTAGACGAGTTAAGGACCATTTTTCCTAACTTGTAATTTCGGGACGAAATTCTTTTAAGGAGGGAAGTCTGTAACGACTCGGAATTTTGAACGAATTAAATTGAGAATATTTAATTTATTTTAAATATTTGAACGATGATTTAATTTGAATCCCCGATATAAATTTGAATTTGGCGATTAAATTATAAAATTTAATCTATTGAATGCTGAATAAAAATTTGTATCTTCAATTTTAAGTTGGAGAAAAATATTTCGAAAGCTTTTAAAATTCGTATTGATAATACTGAAGATGATAGAAGCTTCAGAATTGAAGTTGAAATTGATTTGTTCAGTTTAGAAATTTATATCGTTCAACCGAATTTAAAAATAGCCGTCCGAGGCGCAGTCTCGGAATTCGACGAAACCAGTTCCATTGGGTCCGTAATATTGAATTATTGCCGGATTTCAAATTTCGTATCAATCGGAGTTTGTAGGTGTGCATACGATAAGGAAACGCGTTGGGAATTAAATTGAAATTTATTTTAAAAAGAAAAAAAAATATAACACCATACCTCTTGTACAAATATACACGTTTAAACCCATACCTCTCCACGTTTTTCCCCCTTATCTCAATTTAACCCGATCCCTTTCCCTCTCCTCCCATTCTCTTCAACAGATCATGAAACAAAAAAAAAAGAGAACGAACGAAATTTTCGTTCGAAGCATGAGAATCAAATCGCGAACGGGGGAGGGTCACGATCGAAAATCGCAAGGCCAGGCTCGCGATCGAGCAGGAGCGGCGCTCGCTAGGGTTTGGGGCAGCGGTGGCAACACGCGCGCGTAGGGCGCAAGTTCAGTTCGTGGGCGAGCTTGTTAAGTTTCTTGAGGACGAAGGATCATCGCGAAGTCATCGCGATCTGGAGGGGCGCAGCCGGAGGAACTCGACAGTTCGTCGATCTCGGTTGCTTGGGATTCGACATTAGGGAAGTGTGGCGCACGCTCGTACACTCGAAGGCAGGGCAGAGCCTGGGGTTTTGGTGAGGGCGACATGGTGGGTTTGGGTCGCGTGCCGTAGCTGTTTCGCGATGATGTCGTCTTCCTGTTCGAGCAAGTTGTAGCAATAAGGTATAAAATCTATTCGATTTTATATTGTTAAAATTCTGTGTAAGCTGAAGAAAATTTATACGCAGTTTTAAATATATATATATACATATTTAAACAGAAAATTTTATTTATATATGTGTAAAGCTGGAAAAACAATAATTTGGGAGTATAAGTGGATTTTTGAATATAAGTTATATGCATATGTGGAGTTTAAAAGTAAATTTAATATAATCAGTTATTCTGGTTACCAAAGATGTTTAAGAAAAGGAAGTTTAATTGTTTAAATTAAATTTTAGTTAAATAAATTTATAAAAGGGAAATGGGTTTAAAGAAATTTAAATGGTGGTTAAATTAAAATTTATTAATTTAGAAATTGGTTTAGAACGAACTATCAAAGATTTAACAATTAAAAACGGAAATTGGTTATTTAATTGGTTCGAATATTAATAGATTTTATAAATTACTTATACAAGGTTAAAGTCGAGAAAACGAAAGAAGAATTGGATTGGATTGCAAATAAAAGCTAAGGTGAGATTTTTCTCACTCAAATGAAGTTGGGTTTTGATTGACTGATATTGATTGCTATTGAATGTGCTATTAGATATGATAGGATATATATATAGCAGTATATACATATTGGCATATGTATATATTGGATTGATTGATTTCCCGCCTCGTATAGCGGATGAGACCCTATTGCGCCGTTAGTAAGCGGATTTTTATAAAACCAATATACCGCGATAATTCCGTACTGGAGCGGAATTGGTATTGTGCTGACATCTTTGGATGCAGGGAAACAGGTTGGAGGGATCCAACTGGACCCCTCACATTGATTGAATTTATTTCTACTGTGATGTGATAATCTGTGAATGATTATTGATGTTATTGAATTGATGTCTGGAAATTGTTGAAAGCTAAAATTTAGCTGAATGGATGTTTGATATTATTGGATTCCAAAAATAAACGAAATTGAATTTTTGGTAATTCAAGCAGAAAATTTTAAGTGAATTGATTTTTTTGAAATTGAATAAAATTTGAAGAAAAGAATTTAAAGGTATAAAAGTTGATTTTTATAGTATTATCGAATTTATTCCAGAATAAAGTGAAAATGTTAAATAAATGGATTTCGTAAAATAGTGATTTTAAATTGAAGAATTTAATTTAAAATTTGGATTTTTAAAATAGATTGAAAGAAACGATTGAAATTTATTTTCTTAAAAAGGAATTTATTTAAGAGAAGATAAGCTGGAAATCCAACTAGAAATTTAATTGGTAAATTGAAATAAATTGGGAAATCAATGTAAAATGATTTCAATTTGAAGAATCCATTTTAAAACAGAATATTGAATCATTTGAGAAAAAATGAGGAATTTACTTAGTAGTGATAAATAAATTTTTAAATCAATATCGAAATTGATTTGGGATTGAAGTTTTTATAAATAAAATTGGAATTTATAAATGTTGTTTATAAATATGAAATCACTTATTTTGATAAGTAAAATATAGAAGTTAATAAAAAGAAGATTTAAAAATCAAAGTTGTTATTAAAATAGAAAGAGAATTTATAAACGTGGTTTTTATAAATTCAAAATCAATTGAATTTGATAAATTAAATATAGAAGATTATCAAAGAAGTTATATTCGCATTTTTGGATAGCGAATTTTTATTGAAATAAAATGTGTAGAGATTATTGAAAATTGGGTTAAGTGAATTATATTCACGATTTTGGACAGTGGATATATTATTAAATAAAATGGATTCATTTTTGAAGAAGTGATATTTAAAGTGAAGTTAAACATTTTAAAGATGTTTTAAAATGTATTATGAATCGAAATCATAGATTTCAACATTTATTGTTGAAATAGACGTTTTCGAGAAACTTAAGAAAATGGTGGACTATAACACTGTTGTTATAGTAAATGATTTCCGGAAGGAAATGTTTTATATAGTATTGGGATTTACACATCTATCTTAATTCTGAATCCCTATACTAGTGATTTTGAGTCGTCGTAACGATGTTTTACGCAACATTCGTTTTGACTCAAATAGATGTTAAAAATTTATGATTTCCTTAAAGAATGAAATATATACTTAAATTCAATTTAAGTATATTGAATATTTTCAAATGTTGAAAATAAATGATGTGTGAATTACTTCTTATTAAATAAGTATGGAAATGTTTTTCCAAATGAAACGAAACGTTTTGAGGATTTATCTTCTTAAAGATAGATCGAAAATGAATTTTTGAAATCAATTGAAAATCGAATATCAGTAGATATTCGAAAATATAAATTCACTATGGAATTTATAAAAGAAAGGGAAGTTGTTTTAAAAATAAATATTGATTTATTTTTGAAATGTGGAAATTTTATATCTAGTGAAAGATATTTTGGAAGATGAAATAATTTGGAAAATTATTTGGAATCTGATGATGTTGTGCATCTTTATTGATAGTTAAATAACCGACTATCAATAATTACCTTTAGATAGGTATTTGTTGTGAATTGGATGAATTTGAATGCCACACTTATTTTTGAATAAGCGCTCACTATTCGGGTTAGCCGGGAAAGGACCATGGGGTCGTATAACCCATTCTGAATATGTGATACGTCGTTATGAATCGCATTTGAAGACCGGTGTTGAAGACCGGATATTTTTGAAAACGGAAGGATTACCGTCGAGTTACTCTACATCGGCTGATCTCCGATTTAGAGGTTTTATCACCCTTAGTGACGGGAAGTCCGGACGTGATTAGAAAATTATCCGGAAATGCAAGGGCTTCGTGAGAAGTGCCTTCGGTTATGTTCGATCCCGGAACAGACTTGTATGGATTGTGTGTCTGACGTTACAATTTGAGATATAAAGCTGATTTCTTTCAAATACATTTCTGTTGGTGACGGAGAATTTATTCTCTTAGCTTAACACCCTTCTCTGAGACGTACAAGCTCAGAGGTTATGTAGTTGAAATTCATCAGCGATATATCCCAATCTGGTAACGTGGCATACTGAGTGTTGCTGTGAAATGATCAGTGTTTGATCACTTGTGATATGATCATTTGTTTGATCTTATATCTTTGTGATCATAGGTTGATCATTTTTGTTTGACCCGAAGCAGGGCTTTGTAGAAAGCGTAGCTTTGTGGACGAGACTTCGTCGAGCCTCACACCCCGGAAATGGTCGAAACAGGAAGGATGCGGCAAGGTTCTAGGGAGTAGCGCCCCTTAGTGTATGTCATTCCTTCTGGATAGAGGTGGTATCATGGTATGGAGCCCAGATACTTAACCTATGTGGTTGCTGCATTATTATCTATGTGGTTTGTTGGAAATCGGGGATCCTCGGGAAGATCGGTTACGATCGGGGGATGGCATACGCGTGTCAGTAGTTACCTATTTTTGCAGAGGTAACCCGGCCTTGTGTTGGCAGAGATCCGGTTAGGTTCTCGGGTCGTCTATTCCAGGGACGTACCCATCGTGGAAAAGGAAGTTCCTTAGCCTGACCATTTGTTGGAAATCCAAAGAAACAATACGAGCCTTTACGATTTCAATTGTATAACCTGTCTCCTCAGGAGGCAGCTATAGCAGGCATAATATAATGGTACCTATGCTGGCTAAGATTTATATTCTACTTTCGAAATGATTTTCCACTATGCACTAATAATAATATCAAAAAATGATTTGATTTTTGCGTAGTAAGCATCTTTGACTAACATAAGAAGAAATCTCCTCCAAGTCTGCGTTTGCATTGTGTGTGTGGTGGGAGGTCTTATGGTAGTTTCATTTTCCAAAAGCATTGCGAATTGACTTTAAAAAATTTTCTGTTGTTTATTCTAAAGAATAACTGTTTTACGATCTCACACCAGTCACCATGACTGACTCGGAGTTTATTGTTTCCCTTCTAAACTCTGGGTGCCCACCAATTTCCACACGGGCAGCCTAGAGTTATGTTATCAGGATATTCTGGATATTCTGGAGCTTTGGAGATAAGCTGGAGGACGAGACGTAGTATTTGTATCTGATAGTATTTATTCCGCTGTGTATTCTATATGAGGACAAGTTTATATAACTGTCCATTGTTGTTTATTGACTCTGATTGATGTATATATAAACTGATATAGTTCTTTGTTTTAAAAGACTTGTAATTATCTATTATATATTGTTCCGCTGCGATGTGTAAGATTCTGATATTGTTTTCTGTTTCTGATGTTGTTCTGTTGTTCTTCTTCTTTCTTTCTTCTCTTTTTCTTCTATCTTCTTCTTCTTCTACTTTTTCTTTTTCTTAAAACCCTCACTATTGGAGTTTCCGGCACTCGATTGCTCGGTAGTCGATAAAGTGAGTATCGATGTCGAATTTTCGAAAGTCAAAAATTCCGGTATGTGACAAGGCACGACCCCACGATCAGCCAACTAGGATGGATCCTAGCCTATTTGGATAAACATCACACAACAAAAGTTGTCACACAACTGACCCTTCCTCTAAACATTAACCCATAAAATAAAAGTGTCATCACTTACAGAAAGTAATCGAACAAATATTAATGCCAGCATCCTATACCACCCGGTGTTACTCGCTCGTTTACTCAATGCTCGTAAACTATACTCCTTACCCATAATAATATCATATGCCATAATTCAAAAAAGTAATCAGAATAATATTACCAAATGTCCCATACCAAATGGTGTTATTAATCAGTTTACTCAGCTTCCCCCACAATATAGAATTTCACACAGTATTATTATATATAACAAGTCCAAAGAATAATAGGAGAAATATTACCGAAAGTCCTATTTCAGACGGTACTATAACTTCGTTTATTCTAATTCCTCATTACAAAGAAATATAAATCAATCAAAACACACCATACTACTGTTTGTTGATTACAAAGAAATCTATATTATAAATATTCTCATTCTTTCCAAAACTTTATTTAAAACCTCTTATTTAATATTAAAGTAATCTTTATTTTAAATCTTCTTTCAAATTTCAAACCGATAAATTTATTTAGAAAGTAACTTATATAACTCGAAATTCTTCTTTAATATTTTAAAATACTAACAAAGGGGTTTTACAATTCAATGATTTCCCTTAATCGACAAATCTGGATGATAATATTTCTCTCAAAAGGAATTTTCATTTAAAATATATTCCAAAGCCATACTATCCAATTTCCAAAACAAATATTCCAAAACCCTTATTTACTTCCAAACCCTTTTAGTTTACTATAGAAAAATAACTTATCTGACTAAACTCCTCTTCTGCATAAAATCTAGCATATATTAACATTAAAATATTTATTTGTATAACATAATTCCAAAATCCCCCATTTCATAGATAATTCAAATCAGCCGCTTCTAAATATATATTTAAGGCTTTTAAAGTAGTTTTTCTTATATTAAAAATAATCAAATATCAAATATACTTCTCCAAGAATTATTCTTAACAATATATATATATATATATAATTTTATCAATAATAGTTTCCACACAATAGATAAATCACATTCACCTTATTATAATTTCAAAATATTATTTATAAATTCAAATATTTTATAATCATAGGTAAGTGAAAATACATATTGAAAGACTAAATTATTTAATCAAATCTTGAAAATTGTCACTTTTCAAATAATATATATTCACACAATTCTCAAAACTATGCCACTTTTATATTTTATATTAATAGCAATAGTTTCAATATTAAATAAAACTCATTCCAAAAATCACTATTTATATTTATAATATTTTACTCCATTCAAAGCTTCTCACTTTAAGTCTTTTATCTCCTTCCGATCGATTTTCAGTGTTGTGTTCATTTATTGCTATCCTATATTTATTGTGCACAACGTATAGCAATAGTGCGTTCAACAATCGATCAATATCATCATAACAACCAATAATTTAGGATAAGAAATTCAATTTTCATCCAAATCAATCCATATCTACCAGTATTCATCACACAACAAACAAATAAAATCAAAGGAAAAGGAATATAGGTTATAGCTGTGAGTTATAAATATAGCTCACCTCATTGATGCTCTTTCTTCACTCGAGTAAGCATCCCAAAACTCCCTAATCAGAAACAGCCGAAACCCTAGCTAACCCAATCACCCAAAGCACCTACGTTCACCACCCAAATCGCTGCTAGCATCATATTAACCTAAATTAACCATCAACTGCATCTCTTTCTCTCTCCATGTACGCGCCAACCTCGATGCTAGGGTCGCATCTCCCTTCCTTCTATGCGCATTAGCAATGGTGTGACCCTCTTCTAGTTTGCCTCCCCTCATCCTGCATTAGCAGTGTCGTGGCCCCCTTCCAGTTCACCTACCCTCATCATGCTTTAGAAGTGGTGCGGCCCCTTCTAGTTCGAGTCTCCCTGAAGTCGACAATCGCGTCTTTTTTTCTTGTTTTCTTTTTGTATGCGTTTTTTTAATACCATCGAAATTTATTTTTGTTCGAAATTGATTTTGAGGGAGGCAAGGAAATAGGGCTTAAAGGCTAGAGTAAAGAATGGGTTGATGGGCTGAATATAAAATGGAAGGAGATCTCTCTAGAACAATGGAGAGAAAGAAAATGCTACTATTGTTTGGTTGTTGTTATTTCTTGCTTCATTTTCCAATAAAGCCCTTTAAATCAAATAAATTTCTATTCACCTCTACTAATTGCAAAATAAATTTCTATATTCACATATAAATAATTCTATCAAATACTAATGAATATATTTTCAATTCCATTTAAATTGATATTTCCATAAAATATAGTTTAATAGATTGCATAAGATATTTAAATTCAATAATTATTTTATCTTCATTGATTTTATTAATCTATAAAAAATCACTTTTCATATGTTTAAACCATATTAATATCATGTACATAATATAAATACTTTATATTCATTTAAATATTTTATTCAAATTCAACATATTTTATGAAAGAATCAATTTCAATTTAAATTGAATTGAAAATCCATTTATCGTTAAATCTCAACAAATTATATTTTAAAAATTAAAATTATTATAAATCGAATTTTAATGTTTTATTTAAAATTATTTATGACATAGCATAGAAAGTAGGATTGTAACAATTTCAAACGTCGAAACTATAGTACCATGCCCTATCGACACATGGTTTGACCCTCTAGAGGGTGCATTGTTTAGAGTGTTGGAATACCTCCAAGTTGGAGTTCTTCTACTAATAGCATCATTCTTTGTTGAACTACTCGATTACTATAACATAAACTCATTTTAACTTAACCCTATTTCTTACTCCTTTTTATATGCATTTGTAGTTCTGTATCATAACTGAGGGCGCACAAACCATGCAACTTAAATGAATTTAGACGAGGGCCATGACCATCCTCTATACTACTACAAACCCGTAAGAAGTAATCTCTTATCAAGCCACTAAGCAAAGAGGTTATTCGAAATTTCTTCTACGTCAAAGCCTTAGGTAAATGACTAAGCACAGTGGTTATTTAAATGTCTTTTATGTTTAGGCCTTAGACCCAAGGATCATCACATTTTTTAATTAAGCCCATAAGTCATGTTATATTTAGGTTCGTATTTCGCTGCTCTATATAGTGTCTTAATTTTTGTATCCTTTACTCATTTTTCAATAAAATATGGAAAGTCATCCAAATATCCAGCTTTTGATGCTCATATCGTAGTAGTTAACAGTCTTCCCGAAGCTAAAAGGTGAGAGGAGGCACTCCTAACCACCAAAAACCTTTGTCTGTGTGGGCTAATCCTTCCTTTGCTTTTTGTATAAAGTTAAATTCACTTGTGAGGTTCCAAAGCTTAATACCTCTGAAGTAAAGAAGAAGGTGGTAAAACTCACTTCCAAAGCAGTTATAGAAAAAGCCAAAGAATGTGAGCTTTTTGTTAATGAAATTTGGATGTTGAACCTAGACACACACCAACACTCCTACCTCTACCCCAAGGGTAGACCTTGGATCTTAGCTAAAAGAATTTAGGATTTGTAGTTTGTTAATTAGTAAATTTTGTCCTATGAAACATTATTATTCCATTTCTTATCTTCTTAATTTGTGTATCTAATTTGCTTTCATTTCAAAGTAAAGACATGGAAGATTTAATCAATGGGTAGTTCTTGGTGGGCAACAGTGTGAAACTTAAGGTGTTATTCCCGAGCTTCCCATGAAACCAAACACAAAGAAGATGACCCTCATCATTGAGATAACCTAAGGGTAGGACCTTGGGTAAAAAACATAAGTTCTCTCCATTCCATTTTTATATTTCTCTTCGTATTTCATTTCTCTTTGTATCTTTATTTGCCCCCCTCAAACCCAAACTGCTAGGGTTAGGGTTTGGTGGTGATTGGTTAAATCCATGTCAATTTTCAATTCAAAAGCTGAGAAACATCAAAATATCTTGAGCGCAATTCTGTTCATCACTACAATCTCCTTGAAAGAGTTGCAGAGTGAGTAATTAGTGAGATTCTAGTCAAGTACTCGAGCGCCATCATGAGTTTAGGAGAAAGTGTCTATCTTGGTTCAGATCTCATAGATCTTTTGTAGATCTGCTCAGATCTGACTTCATCCTGAGAGATTTTTCTTCGACGTGCTTAACTTGAAGGTCAGATCTGAATTTGACAAAATTCTTTGCAGTTAACGCTTTAGTAAGCATGTCTGCCCTCTGGTAAGTGGTAGGTATGTGGTTAATCTGTAGATATCCTTTTTGAACTTGCTCACGAACGAAAAATATGTTGATTTCAATGTGTTTGGTTCTGGAATGAAGTATTGGATTGGCTGTCATGAATACTGCACTCTGATTATCACACCAAAGCACTGGTTTTGCTTCACTCTTTAGCTTTAATTCTCTTAGTATAGTTTGTAACCACATTATCTCTGCCGTGGCATTAGCTATGCTTCTGTATTCTGCCTTTGTGCTAGATCTGAATATTGTAGTTTGTTTTTTTGAACACCAAGATATTAAGCTATTTCCAATGTATATGCATAGCCACTGACTGATTTCCTGTCATCTGGGTCTGTGGCCCAATCTGCATCTGAAAATCCAATTATGTTTAAGTTATTGCAAGCCTTGAATGATAAGCCATAGCCCACTGTTCCTTTGAGATATCTGAGTATTCTTTTCACTGCTTTCCAGTGTTCATCCAAAGGATTCTGCATAAATTGAGATATTTTGTTAACACTATAAGTAATATCAGGTCATGTTATAGTAGTATATTGTAATGCTCATATAACACTTCTGTATTGTTTAATATTAGTTATGGCTTCTCCCTGTTTTTAGATAATTGATGATTACTAATCATGGGAGTTGGCTGTGGATTTGCACCATCCATTTTGGTTTTAGCTAGCCGCTCTAGAATATATTTTCTATGACATAACATTATTTCTGAGTCTCCCTTTCTCACCACTTCTATTCCTAGGAAATAATTAAGATCACTAATATCTTTTATTGAAAACTCCTTGTTCAAGTAGTTGATGACACTATTAATTTCATCCTTGTAGTTTCCTGTAATAATTAAGTCATCAACATATATAAGTATGTAAATAGTTAATGAATCATTGATTTTAGCAAACAAAGAGCTATCTGATTTGGTAGACATATATTTCATGTTTGTCAATGCTGCTTTCAGTCTATCAAACCAGACCCTTGGAGCTTGCTTAAGCCCATATATAGCCTTATTCAGTTTGCAAACATAATTTACTTGCTTGATATATCCTGGTGGTTGCTCCATGTAGACATCTTCCTGTAAAATATCATTCAGAAATGCATTATTAACATCTAATTGTCTTATACACCACCCTTTATGTAGAGCAACAGTAAGGATAAGTCTTATAGTGGCTGGTTTGATTACTGGAGAAAAAGTCTCATTAAAATCAAATCCATATTGTTGTGTGTACCCTTTGGCAACAAGTCTTGCCTTATATCTATTTATTGTGCCATCGGGGTTCCTCTTTATCTTGTATGTCCATTTACATCCAACTATGTTTTTGTCATCTGGAAGACATACAAGATTCCATGTATTATTTTTTTATAAGAGCCTTGTATTCTTCATCCATAGCTGCTGTCCAGTTTCTGTCTTTTGTAGCTTATTCATATGTCTCTGGCTCACAAGGAATTATGCTTCAATGTATATTTTTGGCTTGAAGATACCACTCTTAGCTCTAGTAATCATGGGATGACTAGGCTTTGTTTGAGCTTTAGTATGAGGTGAGTTCTCTGCATTCACTTGACTTGACATACTTCTGGTGTTGCTTTGGTGAATTGTTTCATCTTCCTGATTTCTTTCACTCACTAGTACAAAACAAATCAGTTGCTTCGCCTCATTTGTGTCGGTTGTCCATAAAACCGACACAAATAGTGTAATTTGTGTCGGTTGTTTATTAACAACCGAAACTATTGACTTATGGGGTAAGAAGAAAATGTTAAAAATGTAATTTGCATCTGTTGTTCTTAAGAAACCGACACAATTGAAGGGAAGCAATAGATTTACTCGTGTCGGTTGTTTGAACAACCGACACAATTAAATACAATAGCATCGGTTGTCCAAAAACCGACACCATAGACACACAACTTTCGCCCAAATCCATTTCAGCCGCCCCCGCGAACCCTAAATTTTAGAGGGAAAATTTGGCACGTCTCTTCTTTTCTTCTTCGAAGTGGTTTAGTTACTCTCGAAGTCAAAGTGAACCTCGAAGCGATTCAGCAATCCACGTACTGAGACTTCAAGTACGCCTGGCTTGTTGAATCAATCCGCTCCAACGTGCTCGATGATGAAGAGGAACACGATTTGGTCCACCAATCTTGAGATTTTTTCCAATAACCTCTAGATCAATCACGCTCTTTCACTTCAATCGTATTTCTCTTGCTTTTCTGCCTTCGGCTTGCATCTATCTTCTCGAGCCTTGCTTTGATCTCCCGTCGACTGGTTAATTTTAGGTACTTCTGTTTTTATGCTAATTATTGGCATATGGATTTTTGAAATGAATTTGAATTCATGTGTTTGCTATTTGATCATTACTTTATGTATGGAAGAAATGGTATTTGATTTTTAAATAAATAACTATAGTATTTAGGTTTCAATTCACTGAAACTAGTTTAAGAAAACAAGATATAATGTCTTTTGTTTATTTAATTAATACCAGTCTATTTAATCGGCTATTTTTAGTTCCAGTTTTTCTAAATCAGTTCTTCAAAATGATAAGGTGTTCTTTTTTTCTTTAATCCACTCATTATCATTTGCACAATTAGAAGTCTAATTTGTATCATTGTTTAATTGTAAAGTTTATGTCAATGTTTATGCACAGTTGTGTTATATGTCTGTGAAATTTGTTAGAAACCAACCGACCTACACTGACATGACCGAGTCCTTAACTGCACTCGTCAAAACCAATCCCTAATTATTACAGCAAAATTCAAGTATATTATAAAAAATGACAATGCAGCGATCAATTTGAAGTATAAGCATTTTAGTCGCAGCCTCGATCTCATCGATAAATGTTTTTGTTAATTCTTTTTTACAGATCTTGAAATGTAGATTTGTGTTGTGATTTACAGTTTAATTTTGCTGTGAGATTAATTTAGTTACTATAGTAATCAATGCGAAGGTAAGTACACGAATGTTTAGAAAATGCAGTTGGATTATTCTTTATATTTTTCAACTACATCATTGTATATAATAGCTCTCAATTTCCAAAAAATAAAGAGCTATATTTAAATGTCTCTCAAGTTGTTCTTCATTCGTCGAAATGAAAGATTCGTTCAATCATTTTCCATTCTAAACAAATTAAAGAGGTCCTGTTGCCAAAACAAAAATCCACTATTCATTTGGCTCTTCATCCTGGTAAAATGGAGAATGACTGGGGGACTAGCTGTGTTTTGTTTTTCCATTTGCAAAATTAGAGAAAGACATAAGGATTGGAGATGCTCTAGGCTCGGTTAGCTGAGCTATTGGATGGGGAATGTGCTTGAAATTTTGTTATTTCATTTTAATTTAGCAGTAGATAGTTGATAGAATCCTTCATAAATGTAGTGAAATTTATAGTATTATTGTAACATTACTTATCCCTGGGACCAAGGGCAAGTCTAATGACACCTTGGACTAAAGCAACCGACTTGTAACATGACAAACATCCACTCAGACTATGTATAAATAATTTTAGTAGTTTATATGGTATACTGTAAGGTCATTATCTATTTCAATTTCTGAGTCATGCTCATCTTTTTTTCTCTTTTAGCTTTATGATTTTGGGCCTATTATTTTCCTTTTTAACTGAATGATCGATTGGAGGAAAGTAAAGCTTTTGGACCGTCACTTCTTATAATGCATCTATTATCTCACCTTTTGTGTAGTGATACTGTGCATATCCAAATGGTAAAATACTGTGCCTTATACCAAAGTACCGTTTTCGAGACTACGTTGGATTGTTACATAAATAGACTATCATCATGGTCCCGTTTTCAAACGCTTTTTTGCTTGATTACTCTTTCTTCCCACAGCACTTCCTCTAATATTATTGTCGTCGTCTAATATAAACTGTTTTAACACTCGTTGTTCTGAGATGCAATTCTAAATGTGCATTGTGTGGTTTCTGCTTGTTCTTCATCGTTCTCCCACCAGCTTAATAATTGTCTTGCTTCTAACATTTTGCAAATAAATTAAAAAAAAACTACCATGGAGGACTTGGGTGAAGAGCATTTGAGTTAAATTAATCGTTGCATGCGTTGAATTGGGATTTTTACATAAAGAGGAAATCCATATAACAACGAGTTGAAATATAAAATATGATTTACCATAGTTTCTAAACATCGAGTTTCCTCTGTTGTTGGCATAGCGGAAAATATCCAACTGTCACGTCAGACTGATACCCAACTCATGACGCTCGTGGTTGGGATGCCTAGAGTGAATGCTCACAGCATTCAAGCAATTTAATTGTGATTATCAATTTAATCCATTTACAGTTAAGAAGAATCTTAACTGTACTCCTAAAATTAGTTTGTTCCATGCATCAAAACTTCATTGTCTTCTTATTTATAAATATTAATCAATGCACAATGCTACAACACCTCAAACAAGAAAACCCAAAACTATTTAAATAACAAATTGTAGCGGCAACTCTATCTTTCAGCTGTTTTCAATAGCTATGTGATATGTTGTATACTAAAAATATGTATTATGATCAAATGAGTTATAAGAACTAATTTGATTTACTATATAAATTTACATCGTTTTTCAACAAATTTTCCACTAATAAGTGGTATAAATATTTATTATTTCAGGATCTTGATTCTTTCTTAGAAGATGAAGTACTCATTTTAGACGCTTGTGAAATTCAGTCTGATCGCAAGGTGTCTGCTGTCTGGATAGTCAGCAAGGCCTTGAAACTTATCCAGACATCGATCAGGCTGCTTTTGGCACCACTGGCCGCTTTATTGTCTCCGTAAGTATTTATATTTTATTTTAAAATCTAGAACTTATCTTCAGCTAATAATTTATTTATTTATCGATGCAAAGGTCTGGAAATGGCTGGTTTGAGACATTGTTGAATAGCCATAATAATGTTTGCTCATATGGTGAGATATTCTCAGTAAAAGAGGGGAGGAAAAACTTGACAACAATAACCAAAACATTGGACAAAGTTTATAACCTTGATTGGTTTAACAATGCTTCAAAAAATGAGTGCATAGCTGCAGTTGGCTTTAAATGGATGATGAATCAGGTACTTCTATACTTTATATTTATTTAGGCTTTCATAGAGAGCTTTTTGGCGTGGATTTTGTAACTTGATCTTTCTTCTGATATAACAATGCAAATGCAAATTTAAGGACCATACTGGTTGATGTTTGGATGATTTAACATAATTTAAACTCATATTCTATAGACATTCTAATATATGGATCGAAGCTAGTTTAGCAGATGATTTTATATGACTTTTATGCTTATTGACGGATATTCATTTTTCTAACCTATGCTTTTGGTTGCCCAAGAGATGGACTGGCCTGTTTTTCGCTGATGCGTATCTTTTAGGCTTTGAGTGCTGCTAGTGCAAATATAAAATAACTCACAACAAAGTTGCATGCTTTACTTTCTTCTTTGCATGTGCATTAGCTTATTTGCACATTCTAATTCTAGAAAGTTTATGACATTTAATTTTTGTTCTTGGTTGTGGAGAAAATGCTGGAATAGTGTTGTATTGTTTGGTTAGATTGTTCACTATAACAGCAGTAACCGGTCTTCATTCAACTGCCTGTATGCAATTCATAGGATGTTGATGTTTGATGCCTCTTAGTAAGTAGTATAAGGTTTTCCCTTTCCTCATTCGTCTTTGCTTAGTGCTGCCTCTTGTTCTCAGATTATATGTATACCATTAACCACATGTTATATTCCTTATTATTAATAACTTCATAAAGGAAAAAAGATAAAAATTAAAATCAATGTCATTCGATGGTTTTATCATGATCATTTTAGCTGTATTTGACTGGCCTTTATCTCGAGCCATTGTGTAAAAGTGCAAAGCATGCCTTATAATTTTTAAAATAGTTACTTGATCACTCTTGCATTCTATAGTAAAAGCGTAGTCCATAGGAGTCTTCACACTTACCAATTCTGCTTCTGCCAACTTGAATAATTGGTCCTAATGTTTGAAATATCAATTATTGTACACCTATTTATAGTCTTGTATGTTCCTTTTGACATTCAACCAAACTCAGGAGTGCAGTGGAGTGAGGAGGTGAAGGCGAGTCTAGTGGTGTGCTTGAACTTGGCGGTGGGGGTTCAGAGCACGTGTGCATATGCCTCGGGTACAGCCAAGTAAAAGAAATCTCTACAGCCAACAAATGCCTCTAACCAAGGGCAAAGCCTGGTTTTCCCAAAAAGGCAGCAGTTGTTTGCCGAAAGACATTTCGAAGGCCCATACCACCCAGCATATCAGAGCTGCTGCGAAGGAGTAAAGGGCCATGAAGGCCGAGTTCACAGCCCACTTTTTTTTACTATACTATCGTAGATGATTACTAGGCCCGGTACACTTTGAAGCTCAGCTAGTGATGCTGCGGTTAGCTGACATGCGTTGTTGCCTTTGTTGAGCCAGTCTGGTGTTGCGTCTGATGTTGCTAGATTTGGAGGTATTGCTGTTACATTTATCGTTTTTCTTCTTCTTCCTTCTGTATTGGTTTAATTGTTATAAGTTGATATGCTAATATGAGGTTGGCTGGGTTTATATATGTGATGTGAGTAGAGTTGCATTGTGTTTTAACTGGTTGTTTGTATTTGTTTTGTGTGCTTAGGTTAGGTTTGATTCTTGTATATACCTTGAAAATTAGGAAACTGATTTGTCCTAGGATACAAGAAAAATGCTCACTTTTTTAAAAGGACATTTTAAAAACTGATTGAAGGAAGTGAATGTGTTGATGGTGAAATGAATTTGCCCAAGGAGGTGGAGATCAGCACACCATTAACTGATCATCGTAGTAGTTGTCAATCAACGCACCCAAGCAAATTACAATATGCAAACAAAACTCAAGAGACGGATCCCTTTGCAGACTTGCAGGTAAACAATTCATAGTTGAATTTATAAACGTATACGATTTTATGTATTTGACAAGTGCAAACATTTTGTAGTCTATGGTAGTTGTAGAATTTAAAAATAGTTTGGAAATTAACTTATTCCTGCAATACCAAGTTTGCTCATCAAGGTAGGGACATAGTTCTTGCAATCTTCTACATGCCTCATGAATTCCATTTGCTTTGCATAATAATCCCATGTCTGCAATAATATGCAAGAAGAGTTAGGACGAATTGCAATGATGTGCTTTTAAATATTTGAAAATTATAAACTAAAAATAGATATGTACGTTTGTGCATTTTGTTTTTCTCAACGGTGTATCAGCTCCCTTTTGGCAAAATCTTTTAAAGTTTTAAACCGCAGCAAACATGTTTCCTTATGGTGGTATAGTGGAAAAAGTTCTTTGGTATAGTAATGGAGGTAAAAATTTGTAACCTTTGGAAACTACTATTGAATAATATTACCACACAGAAGGCTCACATGTATTTGAGCCCCTTTTCTCCAATATGAAAACTATTGTTTCTACGTTTCCTTTTGCACATATTTAGGGAAGGAATCAAATTTAATTTTAGTGTGAAAATAGTTATAATGGACGATGATTGTTCTAATACAATGAGCATTAGGAAGTGTGTCACATAGGTCATGAATGCTAATATGTTAGAGTTTGAAATTAGAACAGAACAGAGAAACAATTGCTACTGCAAGTTAAAGACTTAAATTAGAACTGTAGTAAAGAAAATATATAAAAGAAACCTTAATTTGTTCATTTGCATTGATATGCTTTCTTATAGAATTCATTGTTTGTGTTATGTGGTTACAGTGTGTACTAGAACTGTTAAGGCATTTGAAAAACAACTCTCTACAAATAAAACTGAGAGAAGATACCGAGAAAACTACATCTGATGCTATTAATAACAAGTACGACTTGATTTTGGATGAGTTGGAAATAGTAAACAAGGAAATAATTTTTTATATATATTGCAGAGTATTCAGCTTATGCATAAATGTATAATATTACCATAAATGTGTATTTGAATGTTTTGGAGAGAGTGAAGTGATGTATGTTTGTGAAAGAGGATAGCAGTTTGATGGTTATGAGGAGATATCACAGTTGGTGATGAAGTAGGGGCTGTCTGTAAAACAGGGATCTCGAAATGAATTTTCTTGTAGCTATCATTTAGTTTGTTTCCAATATTCAGCTTATGCATGGTTCAACCTGTGTTTGAATTACATTCCTCTCAGACTGATCTTTTATATATATTGCAGAGTATTCCTGACTTAATTATTGTCTTTTGTATAACAATTCTCTTAATTGCAGGACTTTGTACGAGACGGTTCTTATAACCAACAAGAGATAGACGAGGTTCGAGAGAATTTAGCTAGTTATATCATGTATAATTGGATGTAGTTGGTTGTGTACGCTGATCTTTTGTAACGTACGTTGGTATTTTGTTATGTACGTTATGTTTGTGATAGATTATATTCTATTTTGGTCTGTAAACATGAATTATGTTGATGGATAATATAATTATATTTTTTGTTCAATCAGTTCATAGTAACGTTGGTTTATAAAAAATTAAAATTCAATTTCATACTGTTTCTATAATCTTAAACGGTAATAATATTTTTTTTTGCTTCAGATATTACTTGTGTCGGTTGTTACTTCAAAGGGAACCGATACAATTTTATATCAATTGTGTCGGTTGAACAAACAAACATAACCGACACAAATATCAATCATTTGTGTCGGTTGTTATTAAAGAACCGACACAAAACTATGAACAGTTGTGTCGGTTTTTCTAAAAGGACCGACACAATAAATGGCGGTGTGCTTCACTATACAAGCTGATTTGTGTCGGTCTTTTTAGAAAAACCGACACAACTATTCATAGTTTTGTGTCGGTTCTTTAATAACAACCGACACAAATGATTGATATTTGTGTCGGTTGTACAACCGACACAACAGAAAAATGTCTTTTGTGTCGTCTTCATATGAGTCGGTTGTAAAACCGACACAACAGGGGTTACACAACCGACACAAATGACCAGTTTTGTACTAGTGACTTTCTGTTTGAATGGAAGAGTGACTGGAATGACTAGGGTCACCTGTCCACTCATGATTTTGTTGAGTAGATACAATAGATTGAGTACAGTGATCTCTAGTAGACCTGTGACGACCCGGCTTTCATTGACCAGAAAGTCGTATCGCTGATAAGAAAGAAAGGGATAGAAAGAGAAAAGAAGAGAAGAAAGAAAGAAACAACATCAGAATCTCACACAGCGGAACGAATAAATTATATTAATAACATAAACTATTACATAGTTTCATATACAACAACTATCAGAGTTACACAACATATACAACACATACTAGACAGTTATAAACACCTGTCTAGTTTCTACAATAAAAGATACAACACGGATAACAATGACTCAGAGATCAACACAGCGGAACTACTATATCTCTACAGCGCTGAAGCCTCCTGCTCCATTGCTCCTCCAGATAACTCGTCAAAGCAAACCTGACTCCCTTGGCTACTCGTAAAAATTTGAGTACCCAAGAGTTTATATAAAACAGAAATAAACACTTGGGTCAGACATGGGTCTGGTGTGAGTAAACGGTTTAAACTTGCTTAACTTCAAAACCTTTGAAATCAAAAGGTATCACGTAAGACTTCCCACACATAAACATGGAAAAGTTTTTACCTTACGCTAACCAAAAATTGATAGGAAATCTGGTTATATTATAATAGGTCTAGGGTTTTCAAATAAATATGAAATAGCTGAAATGCTTACATCTCACATTCCAACATAGTTGGGCACAACTAACACGTACGGCACTTATTGGAAGTTGGATTTCCATACAATGGCAGGGCTACTGGGGTACCGCCCGTCACAGTACGTGGCCTAGATCACCGTACCGAGGAGTACGCCCGCTCCCCTGCAACACAAAGCCGGAACCATCCCTTACTGGATAATTCCGAATAAAATCACCCCACGGTTGTGTACTGCAACCGTACCACTAAGTCGAAATAGAAAGGGACATCTAGACAGGGATGACCTTACTCTCAGTGGGCGCTACCCACGAAGCCTTGCTGCACCTCCCCTGTTTTAGCCATTCCCGGTTGATGAGGCTTGAGGTCACGATTACCTTTAATCAGAACACTTCACTTAGAATGCTCATCGTCCACCTGACGATGTGCTGAAAGCATTCAATCCATACAAGTTCGTTCCGGGTTCGAACGAAACCGAAGGCATTATCTCGTTACACTCGTTTTGGAATCACCCTCAAAGTTAACGACAATAACCCTTGCACTCTGAATCTTCATCTTCACTTGAGATTCACGACCTATCGTTAATTTGGATCGATGTGGTATTCGGGTCTCCAGACCTGGAAATCCGGTATACGGAAACCCGATCCCGGTCTCATCGAAATCCAAAACGTATCTTTTAAGGCCAAGTTGTTTAAAGGTTTAAACAATTCAATTCAATACTTGAATTCACACAGCATTAACATAGATAAATATCACACATTTATCACAGATATATCATAGTATATCATCCAATAGATATCAACCAAATCAGACATTCTACTCAACCATCATTCATAAGCAACCATTTATTAATCTCTATTATAATCAATTTAATCAATTTAAATTAAATTAATTACTTAAGAAATTAATTCCTATCTTTGCTTAATCAACCATTAATTAATTACAATCCATTTAATTAATTAATCATTAAATATTAATCACTCTTGATTAATTATTAATTACATAAAGTAATTATCCTTTAATTAACTTCACAAATTAATTATTCTTAACCATTAACAGTAATTAACCTTTAATTACTCTCATTAATTATATTAATTAATGATCCTTAATTAATTACTTTAATTAATTAATTAACCTTTAATTAATTACATTATTCCTTAATTAATTACATTAATTAATCATACATTAATTAATTACTTTCATTAATCAACCTTAAATAATCATTAACAGTAATTAACTATTCTTAATTACTTTAATTTCTTTTATAAATCCTTTTTGATTAATTACACTAATTACATACAGTAATTCAATTATCAACTAAGTAATTACTCTTATCCAATCTTATTAAGTAATTATACTTAATTACCAAGTGACTATCCTTAATTAATTAACAAATTAATTAACTTAAATAAATCACATTCATTTCTTAAATCATAACTGAGTAACTCATCCTTAATTACCCTTTAAACAAATTAATTAATCCTTGATTAATTATTCTTTAACTATTAATTAATAAACCTTAATTATTAATCAATATCCTTTAATACAAAGTAATCAATCCTTAATTAATTAAACTTAATTAACTAATTAATTATTCTTAGTTATTAATTAATAAAAGTTAATTATTAATTAACAACCTTAATTACCAATTTAATTAATCCATAATTATCTATTAATCAATCTTTAATGATAATTAACTAACCTTAATAACAGTTAATTAATCCTTAATTAACTTTAATTATAATTTAATAATTTCTTAATTATTAATTAAGAAAACTTAATTATTATTTAATAAAACTTTATTAAGTACTTCTTAATTACTAGTTTAATTAACCTTTAATCATTTAATTAATCCTTATCAATAATTAATTAAATAAATTAATTAATCTTAATTTCTTAATTAAATTAATTAATTTCAACTCATTTAAAAATCTTAATTAATCTTAAGATAAAACATTATCATTAAAACATTTGATCTTAGTAATTTAACTTACTTAATTAAATGTTATTAATTAAGTTTTAAAATAAATAATTAATTACTTATCTTTAATTATAAATTAACAATCCTTAATTACAAGTAAATAAAACTCTTGAAAACTTAATTGTTAATTCACTTATCCTTAATCATTTACCAATTTAATTTAATAAATCATTCTTTATTCATCCCATTATTATTAAATTTAAATTAAGTTTTAAGATAAACCATTTTCTTATTAATTACCTTATTCTCAAATTTAGTTTGAAAATAACTTAAGATTTTAACTTAATATAATTAAGTTAATAAATTCATACAACTTAAATTTATTTAAAACTTTTATTACAAAGAAATGGATTTCCAAGACAATTTGATTTAACTTGCCTATTTTTAAAATTTAAAATCTTACCTTTTATTTAAATTTTTAAAAAAAAAGATTTAACAATAACTTTGGGTTTAACCATCTGTACTTTAAACAAAGCAAATACCTCTGCATTTTCTTTATTTAAAACAAAGGTTAGCTTTAAGTTTTAAACTGTTTTGAACTTAACAGTTTACCTAATCTAGCAACCGACCTGAAGACAACCCGAGCCCAAGCCTTATCTTCCCTATGTCCTCCCCGAGAAAATAAAAAGAAAACTGTTCGCTTTAAAATTTAGACTGTTAAAAACTTAACAGTTATCACACAAAAATACTCGCGTATCACCCTTGAACACACCCGAGCCAAAATCTGATTTCTACGAGTCCTTCCCGAGAATTTTCTCAAATGAACTGCTTCTTCCCAACTCAACTCACTGACACACACCCTTGCTCGTATACGTGCACACACGTTGCCACCATCTTCGATCATCACTCCGGCCATCGACGAGTCACCCATCTTCTTCTCAACCATCACAACCACTCCGATCCTCAAATCCAACTCGAAAACGTAATCGAGCACTCGAGCTCAAAAACTGGAACCAAAACCCAGCCACCTAAGCCCTTCGCACCGCCACCACAGCTCGTTTCTTGCCACCGAAAATCACCCAGAGGTGCATCGTCAACTCTTCCATCGATCCCCCTTGGACCGCACGTTCGAATCGTCACCATGACGCTGCTAGGACCCAAGAACCTATCACGACCACAACTGGCCTCAAAACCCTATCTTGCCGTCGATCCACTTCCACGTCCACCTGAAAAATCTTCGACTATTTTTCCTTTAATCCCCGACCTTCATACTACCTCTACCTGAAATCCCGATCTCCAGAAATCTCGTGATCATAAATTATCACCACAAATCCCAATTCCAGAAAATTCTCAAATTCTCATTCCTTACTTCATTTAAAATCCTGATTTTGATTCTAAAAATCTTAATCTTTCAAATGGATTCAAGACATGAACTTGAATTAATCAACTTCATCATTTGATTTTACATGTTTTAAAAGATCTTTACTGTTGTTTCACAAATGCAAGTATATTTCAAAACATATATACTTCTTTATATTTTTATTACTTAGATCATGCTAAAATTAAACTAATTTATCTTTAATTAAAATCCTAACAGTGGATAAATAAAAATATATGGAATTTTGATTATATGGTTGACACTAAAACCTGGAAACAGAGACATACTTAACATGCACAGTTCAATTTACTCATACAAACAATGTACAGCCATAAATATAAACATGCAAAGATTTTCACATTTTATAAACAGCCAAACATCTTAATCTATCCATACAAACAGTTTACAATATTGCATCTACAATTTATCACAGGCATCAAATATAAGCATAGATCAAACTGTTTTTAAATTTAGGTTCACTTACTTGTTTAAAGAAGATAAACAGAGCAATTAATACTTTAATCATACATGCATACTTCAATTCTCATATACATACAGAATACACACATATAAATGAACATGCAAATGTACTTCATTCAGAAATCATTCGAAAGCAATTTAAATTCATTTTAACTTTTGAAAAAGATGTTTACTCACCTATTATGCTGAACAGAGAAACTGGAAGCTCTGGGAAAATTGAAATGCTTGCTTTAAAAACTTGAAAATCTTGGCCTCTGGTTGTAAGCTTTGAAAACTTTGCATTTTGATTTCTTTAAAACTGAAAGCTTTTGAAAACTTGCTGTGGCCTTAAATTGTATTGCATGAACTCTTGAAAATTGATTACAGATTTGAAGAACATGGTTACAGGTCTTTGAACTTGTACAATGTTTTACAGGCCATTGATTTGGTTTGAAACATAGTTTCAGATCTGAGAACAATGGTTATAGATCTTTGATATGATCTGAAATGTGGTTTTAGGCAATTGAATGGGTTTTAGAGATATGGTTTCAGGTATTTGAAAACAATGGTTTGGAGAAGATTTCAGATTACAGGGTATTGAACTGGAAATGATTTCAGTTTTGTTTGAGGAGATGATTTCGGTTTGTATATTTTGTTTGAGAAGATCATTTCAGTTTGGACATTTTCCTGGTTTTGGTTTTTATCTTTGTTTAGAAAATGAGATTAGAAAGAAAAAGAAAATGGAGAGGTAGGCTTATATAAACTTAAATTATGGTTTATTAAAAATTAAAGAAAAATGAAAAAGAAAAAAAAATGACACTTGTCTTCTACATTGTTTAATGATCTTACACATATTACTAACATGCCTTAATCTACTAACACTTGTCATTATATAATTTCATATTATTTTTAAAAAGATTTTAAAGGCTTTTATATTTATTCCCTAAATAGATAAATACATTTATTAGTTATAAATGCTTTTCTATATTATAAATAAATGAATCCTTTAAAAGAAATAAAATAAAACTCATTTATTTCCTAATAAAATCATATACAATATATTTTATTCATTTTTAAGTGTAAACATATCTTTTGTATTTATTTACTATTTAAATAAACACTTTATTTAGTTTGAAATTGATATAAAACAACTCAAGACAATATATATACATATTTAAACAATACCTATTAATTTTGGAAATGATAAATCTATTTTAAAATTAAATTTATAAAATAACATAATTAAATAATTATCCTTATTATAATTCAATCTATATCATAATTAAAACATCTTATTATTATATTATTTGGTTATTTATATTAATATTATCAATTTAAATAATTTAAATTTAGAGATTATCATATTTTAAATTCCTCGAAATCCCGGGATATCACATTCCTTCCCCCTTAAAAGAATTTCGTCCTCGAAATTTAAAACAAAAGATAATCCAAAGATTTTTATATTTATTTCAACCAATTTTAAAACAATTCAATTATACTTAACAGCCATACACTATCAAACAAACAACCATTCATCCAAACAAACAATTTTATCCGAACAAACAACTCTAGCTATCCGGACATAGATCCGGATAAACTACCTAAAATTATCCCGAGTTTCCCCGATACAGATACTGGGTTACTCGCTCTACTAAATCCAAACTGGTAATTCAATACCGAAGCCAAAACACATATCCTCACAAAAACTCAGAAAGATCTAATATACTCGGAGCTATCTTCCTAGTCTTACCCAATCTTATTTTCTCCATTCACCGAAGAAATAACAACGAAGTCTCCAACTTCGAATTCCAAAATTCTCCATCTCTAATCCACAGAACTCTTCTGACGATTCTGGGCTGCCTTCACCTTTCCGGATCAGCTCAATCTTCGCTGATGCTTCTCAAAACAAACAGGACCAAAAACAATCCAATAAATGGATCCTCTCAAGATCTACTGAAATCCAGAACTCAAACTCTACTCTTCAATCATCAGTAGATTCCAAATATTTCTTTTATCAAGACAAAACAGATTCTCTCACCAATCTGACCTTCAAATCTTGAAAAGCTTCCTGTAGGAACCCTCTAATCCAAACTCTGCAACTTCCGGTTGCTTCTACTCTAGAACAACTACTACCAAGCTTTCGCTGCTCAACTCTGATCTAGATGTCGTCTATGAACTCGAACACAAACTAGATTAACACTTCAGAAAATTTCTGACAACTCTATAACTCGTACATCTTCTAGAGATGCCTCAAACCCAAGCAAAGATTTCCCAAGAGAATACTCAATTATCGCAAGTCACTTTTGCGATTCTATCCAGTCCAATATCCAAAAATAATGTTCTTTCTTAATCCATCAGAACAGTCTTATTGCTTGACCAATCCATTTGAAAAATGAATTTACTCCGCAGCTTCTGAACTCTACTTCTAAGAAAACTAAGCCAAAAGATCTTCCAACAGGAACACAAAACACTCTAGCTGCACTACTGCCACAGATGCCAAAGACTCCTAACCAAAGCTCTTCGAGAAACTCGATCTTCAGACCAAACACAAACACCTGGCTGAACTCAGCCACAACACCGAAGCAGACACACATCCTCAAACTTGCTCCAAAAGAAAACATCTTCTGAGATATCCATAGTCACTGCGTCTCATCACACAGTTACTACTTTCCTGAGGTATCAAGATACTATCACTTGCTTCAGCTCTTCGGACAGATTCAAACTCTCAAAAATCCGCCCACACGAGCGCGATTCAACTTATACTTCAATGATGGACTCCGAACCTTAACAGGTTTCCTTCAGAGATCAGAGAAATTCTTACACCATATTAAAGTTTACTCGAGACGGTATTAGGTCTACAGTCTCGACAAATACTTCCAACCTCAAATATTCAAATTCCAACCATTGGTAGTCGTGTTTCACACACCACCACCCTATCTACCTTTATAACTTATTTGGAAAACCCGAACAGATAATCCAACAAATAGGTAGAATAGATATATATATATAGTAAAAATTACAAATACGCTCTCTCAAGATAGACACCACTCCAGAGCCTAGGTATTCACTCAACCTATCGCTCTGATACCAAATGTGACGACCCGGCTTTCATTGACCAGAAAGTCGTATCGCTGATAAGAAAGAAAGGGATAGAAAGAGAAAAGAAGAGAAGAAAGAAAGAAACAACATCAGAATCTCACACAGCGGAACGAATAAATTATATTAATAACATAAACTATTACATAGTTTCATATACAACAACTATCAGAGTTACACAACATATACAACACATACTAGACAGTTATAAACACCTGTCTAGTTTCTACAATAAAAGATACAACACGGATAACAATGACTCAGAGATCAACACAGCGGAACTACTATATCTCTACAGCGCTGAAGCCTCCTGCTTCATTGCTCCTCCAGATAACTCGTCAAAGCAAACCTGACTCCCTTGGCTACTCGTAAAAATTTGAGTACCCAAGAGTTTATATAAAACAGAAATAAACACTTGGGTCAGACATGGGTCTGGTGTGAGTAAACGGTTTAAACTTGCTTAACTTCAAAACCTTTGAAATCAAAAGGTATCACGTAAGACTTCCCACACATAAACATGGAAAAGTTTTTACCTTACGCTAACCAAAAATTGATAGGAAATCTGGTTATATTATAATAGGTCTAGGTTTTCAAATAAATATGAAATAGCTGAAATGCTTACATCTCACATTCCAACATAGTTGGGCACAACTAACACGTACGGCACTTATTGGAAGTTGGATTTCCATACAATGGCAGGGCTACTGGGGTACCGCCCGTCACAGTACGTGGCCTAGATCACCGTACCGAGGAGTACGCCCGCTCCCCTGCAACACAAAGCCGGAACCATCCCTTACTGGATAATTCCGAATAAAATCACCCCACGGTTGTGTACTGCAACCGTACCACTAAGTCGAAATAGAAAGGGACATCTAGACAGGGATGACCTTACTCTCAGTGGGCGCTACCCACGAAGCCTTGCTGCACCTCCCCTGTTTTAGCCATTCCCGGTTGATGAGGCTTGAGGTCACGATTACCTTTAATCAGAACACTTCACTTAGAATGCTCATCGTCCACCTGACGATGTGCTGAAAGCATTCAATCCATACAAGTTCGTTCCGGGTTCGAACGAAACCGAAGGCATTATCTCGTTACACTCGTTTTGGAATCACCCTCAAAGTTAACGACAATAACCCTTGCACTCTGAATCTTCATCTTCACTTGAGATTCACGACCTATCGTTAATTTGGATCGATGTGGTATTCGGGTCTCCAGACCTGGAAATCCGGTATACGGAAACCCGATCCCGGTCTCATCGAAATCCAAAACGTATCTTTTAAGGCCAAGTTGTTTAAAGGTTTAAACAATTCAATTCAATACTTGAATTCACACAGCATTAACATAGATAAATATCACACATTTATCACAGATATATCATAGTATATCATCCAATAGATATCAACCAAATCAGACATTCTACTCAACCATCATTCATAAGCAACCATTTATTAATCTCTATTATAATCAATTTAATCAATTTAAATTAAATTAATTACTTAAGAAATTAATTCCTATCTTTGCTTAATCAACCATTAATTAATTACAATCCATTTAATTAATTAATCATTAAATATTAATCACTCTTGATTAATTATTAATTACATAAAGTAATTATCCTTTAATTAACTTCATAAATTAATTATTCTTAACCATTAACAGTAATTAACCTTTAATTACTCTCATTAATTATATTAATTAATGATCCTTAATTAATTACTTTAATTAATTAATTAACCTTTAATTAATTACATTATTCCTTAATTAATTACATTAATTAATCATACATTAATTAATTACTTTCATTAATCAACCTTAAATAATCATTAACAGTAATTAACTATTCTTAATTACTTTAATTTCTTTTATAAATCCTTTTTGATTAATTACACTAATTACATACAGTAATTCAATTATCAACTAAGTAATTACTCTTATCCAATCTTATTAAGTAATTATACTTAATTACCAAGTGACTATCCTTAATTAATTAACAAATTAATTAACTTAAATAAATCACATTCATTTCTTAAATCATAACTGAGTAACTCATCCTTAATTACCCTTTAAACAAATTAATTAATCCTTGATTAATTATTCTTTAACTATTAATTAATAAACCTTAATTATTAATCAATATCCTTTAATACAAAGTAATCAATCCTTAATTAATTAAACTTAATTAACTAATTAATTATTCTTAGTTATTAATTAATAAAAGTTAATTATTAATTAACAACCTTAATTACCAATTTAATTAATCCATAATTATCTATTAATCAATCTTTAATGATAATTAACTAACCTTAATAACAGTTAATTAATCCTTAATTAACTTTAATTATAATTTAATAATTTCTTAATTATTAATTAAGAAAACTTAATTATTATTTAATAAAACTTTATTAAGTACTTCTTAATTACTAGTTTAATTAACCTTTAATCATTTAATTAATCCTTATCAATAATTAATTAAATAAATTAATTAATCTTAATTTCTTAATTAAATTAATTAATTTCAACTCATTTAAAAATCTTAATTAATCTTAAGATAAAACATTATCATTAAAACATTTGATCTTAGTAATTTAACTTACTTAATTAAATGTTATTAATTAAGTTTTAAAATAAATAATTAATTACTTATCTTTAATTATAAATTAACAATCCTTAATTACAAGTAAATAAAACTCTTGAAAACTTAATTGTTAATTCACTTATCCTTAATCATTTACCAATTTAATTTAATAAATCATTCTTTATTCATCCCATTATTATTAAATTTAAATTAAGTTTTAAGATAAACCATTTTCTTATTAATTACCTTATTCTCAAATTTAGTTTGAAAATAACTTAAGATTTTAACTTAATATAATTAAGTTAATAAATTCATACAACTTAAATTTATTTAAAACTTTTATTACAAAGAAATGGATTTCCAAGACAATTTGATTTAACTTGCCTATTTTTAAAATTTAAAATCTTACCTTTTATTTAAATTTTTAAAAAAAAAGATTTAACAATAACTTTGGGTTTAACCATCTGTACTTTAAACAAAGCAAATACCTCTGCATTTTCTTTATTTAAAACAAAGGTTAGCTTTAAGTTTTAAACTGTTTTGAACTTAACAGTTTACCTAATCTAGCAACCGACCTGAAGACAACCCGAGCCCAAGCCTTATCTTCCCTATGTCCTCCCCGAGAAAATAAAAAGAAAACTGTTCGCTTTAAAATTTAGACTGTTAAAAACTTAACAGTTATCACACAAAAATACTCGCGTATCACCCTTGAACACACCCGAGCCAAAATCTGATTTCTACGAGTCCTTCCCGAGAATTTTCTCAAATGAACTGCTTCTTCCCAACTCAACTCACTGACACACACCCTTGCTCGTATACGTGCACACACGTTGCCACCATCTTCGATCATCACTCCGGCCATCGACGAGTCACCCATCTTCTTCTCAACCATCACGACCACTCCGATCCTCAAATCCAACTCGAAAACGTAATCGAGCACTCGAGCTCAAAAACTGGAACCAAAACCCAGCCACCTAAGCCCTTCGCACCGCCACCACAGCTCGTTTCTTGCCACCGAAAATCACCCAGAGGTGCATCGTCAACTCTTCCATCGATCCCCCTTGGACCGCACGTTCGAATCGTCACCATGACGCTGCTAGGACCCAAGAACCTATCACGACCACAACTGGCCTCAAAACCCTATCTTGCCGTCGATCCACTTCCACGTCCACCTGAAAAATCTTCGACTATTTTTCCTTTAATCCCCGACCTTCATACTACCTCTACCTGAAATCCCGATCTCCAGAAATCTCGTGATCATAAATTATCACCACAAATCCCAATTCCAGAAAATTCTCAAATTCTCATTCCTTACTTCATTTAAAATCCTGATTTTGATTCTAAAAATCTTAATCTTTCAAATGGATTCAAGACATGAACTTGAATTAATCAACTTCATCATTTGATTTTACATGTTTTAAAAGATCTTTACTGTTGTTTCACAAATGCAAGTATATTTCAAAACATATATACTTCTTTATATTTTTATTACTTAGATCATGCTAAAATTAAACTAATTTATCTTTAATTAAAATCCTAACAGTGGATAAATAAAAATATATGGAATTTTGATTATATGGTTGACACTAAAACCTGGAAACAGAGACATACTTAACATGCACAGTTCAATTTACTCATACAAACAATGTACAGCCATAAATATAAACATGCAAAGATTTTCACATTTTATAAACAGCCAAACATCTTAATCTATCCATACAAACAGTTTACAATATTGCATCTACAATTTATCACAGGCATCAAATATAAGCATAGATCAAACTGTTTTTAAATTTAGGTTCACTTACTTGTTTAAAGAAGATAAACAGAGCAATTAATACTTTAATCATACATGCATACTTCAATTCTCATATACATACAGAATACACACATATAAATGAACATGCAAATGTACTTCATTCAGAAATCATTCGAAAGCAATTTAAATTCATTTTAACTTTTGAAAAAGATGTTTACTCACCTATTATGCTGAACAGAGAAACTGGAAGCTCTGGGAAAATTGAAATGCTTGCTTTAAAAACTTGAAAATCTTGGCCTCTGGTTGTAAGCTTTGAAAACTTTGCATTTTGATTTCTTTAAAACTGAAAGCTTTTGAAAACTTGCTGTGGCCTTAAATTGTATTGCATGAACTCTTGAAAATTGATTACAGATTTGAAGAACATGGTTACAGGTCTTTGAACTTGTACAATGTTTTACAGGCCATTGATTTGGTTTGAAACATAGTTTCAGATCTGAGAACAATGGTTATAGATCTTTGATATGATCTGAAATGTGGTTTTAGGCAATTGAATGGGTTTTAGAGATATGGTTTCAGGTATTTGAAAACAATGGTTTGGAGAAGATTTCAGATTACAGGGTATTGAACTGGAAATGATTTCAGTTTTGTTTGAGGAGATGATTTCGGTTTGTATATTTTGTTTGAGAAGATCATTTCAGTTTGGACATTTTCCTGGTTTTGGTTTTTATCTTTGTTTAGAAAATGAGATTAGAAAGAAAAAGAAAATGGAGAGGTAGGCTTATATAAACTTAAATTATGGTTTATTAAAAATTAAAGAAAAATGAAAAAGAAAAAAAAATGACACTTGTCTTCTACATTGTTTAATGATCTTACACATATTACTAACATGCCTTAATCTACTAACACTTGTCATTATATAATTTCATATTATTTTTAAAAAGATTTTAAAGGCTTTTATATTTATTCCCTAAATAGATAAATACATTTATTAGTTATAAATGCTTTTCTATATTATAAATAAATGAATCCTTTAAAAGAAATAAAATAAAACTCATTTATTTCCTAATAAAATCATATACAATATATTTTATTCATTTTTAAGTGTAAACATATCTTTTGTATTTATTTACTATTTAAATAAACACTTTATTTAGTTTGAAATTGATATAAAACAACTCAAGACAATATATATACATATTTAAACAATACCTATTAATTTTGGAAATGATAAATCTATTTTAAAATTAAATTTATAAAATAACATAATTAAATAATTATCCTTATTATAATTCAATCTATATCATAATTAAAACATCTTATTATTATATTATTTGGTTATTTATATTAATATTATCAATTTAAATAATTTAAATTTAGAGATTATCATATTTTAAATTCCTCGAAATCCCGGGATATCACAAGACCTTACTTCTTCATTCTGAATCTCATTTTCAGAATAGACTGGTAATTCAGGTATTGAAAGTCTTGGATTATAGACTTTACTTGTGGTTTTTACCTCTGAATTATTATAGGGAAAAATATTCTCATTAAATACAACATGCCCGCTAATAAAAATTCTTCCATTTTCATCTATACACTTGTACCCTTTTTTATTAATGGCATATCCAAGAAAGGTGCATGGTTTAGATCTAAAGTTCAATTTATTAATATTGTAGGGTCTCAGATAAGGAAAGCATAGACACCCAAAGGTTTTTAAGCTATGGTAATCAGGTTTTACCCCATATAGTTTTTCAATTGGACTAATTTCCTTGATTACCTTTGTTGGTAATCTGTTAATAAGATATACTGCAGTATTAAAGGCTTCAGGCCAAAACTTTAGGGGTAGAAATGCATGAGCTAATAAAGCGAGTCCAGTTTCAACTATGTGTCTATGATTTCTTTCTACTAACCCATTTTGTTCAGATGTGTGTGGACATGTAGTTCTGTGCACTATACCTTTCCCTTTAAAATAAATACTGAGAGATTTATATTCAGTCCCCCTATCTGATTGAATAACTTTAACTTGAGCACCAGTTTGTTTTTCAGCCATGACTATAAAATTTATAACAGCATCGTATGCTTCAGACTTAGCTTTTAGAAAGTAAATCCATGTGTATCTTATATGTGCATCAACAAAGGAAATATAGTACTTATATCCAAAGTCAGAACATATAGGTGTTGGCCCCCATAAATCTGTGGCAATTAATTCTAATGGTTTTGAATAAACAGTTAAAGAGTCATTAAATGCTAACTTATGACTCTTACCCATTTGACAATATGTACAGACATAAGGTAGTGAAATATTATCAAAAGATATTCTATTTTCATTAAGAACATGCTTTACAACTTTCACACTAGGGTGACCAAGTTTGTAATTCCATACATCAAATACACTTTTGGAGTCTTGCTCCTCACACAAGTTACATGATTTCTGGTTATCTTAACACAAATTGTTGTCGGCTGTTTTAAATTTATACAGTCCTTTTTCAGCATCACCATGTAAAAGAATATCTTTAGTTAGTATATCTCTAACTAAACAATACTTAGGATAAAATTCAAAATAAACCTTGTTATCATTGGCAAACTGAGATACACTAATAAGATTTTTCTTTATTTTTGGTACCCTTAACAGATTATGTAGAAACTGTTGTTTCTTGCCTTTAATGTAAGTATTACCAATATGAGTAATCTTGATACACTTACCATTCCCCATGCAAATTGAATGTTTACCTCTATACTTCCTGTTGCCAAGGTTCAAGTTATCAAGATTATTTGTAATGTGATTTGTTGCTCTAGAGTCTGGGTACCAGCAATCATCCTGAATGTTTTCTGGCTTTGCTGTTTCATTAGAATTATGACTTTTATCATTATTTGTTTGTGTTTCTGAATTAACTTGAGCCATGTTAGCACTGGGATTGTTGTTCCTTTGACCACTATTCTGATTTGAGTATCTGCAATAGCACTTGACTACAGTGTGACCAATTTTTTCACAAATTTGGCATCTAGGTCTGTTGGCATTGTTCCACCTGCCTCTTCCTCTAGACCTATTAGAGTATCCTCATCTTTGTGTATTTTCATCTGGTTTGTTATTGCTTTGAATTTTGTTCTTGGACTGAGTAGTATAATTGATGGTGAAATCAGAATCTTGTGGTTTCTTGTTGTCAATTCTGGCCTCATGAGCAAGTAAGATAGAGTAAACATCATCAATAGATGGCAAATCCTTTTGAGATGCTATGCCAGCAACTATAGATTCATAATCATCACTTCATCCATTCAAAATAGCTAGGATTTGCTCAGAATCTGATACTTTGTGATTCGCAGCTTCCAATAGGTCACACTTTGTTTTAACTTTGAATAGATATTCTCTCATAGTGTTTTTATCTTTCCTCATACTGTGTAGTTGCTTCTTGTGATACATCACCTTGGCAGCAGACTGTGTATTGAACACTTTTTCAATAGTTGTCCACATATCATTTGATGTCTTGCATCCAATAACATGAGATAACAGATTTGTATTTATTGATGATAGTAGCGAAGAACAGATAAGTCTATCTTGTCTGTGATACTTTATGTAATCCTCATTATTGACTATTTTGTTTTCTTGATCAGTGATACATTTAGGAGGAATTGGCATAGTTCCAAGAATATGACCTTCAAGTCCATATCCTTGAACTGCAATCTCAACTTGCAGTTTCCAAAGAAGATAGTTATCTTCACTCAAGTGCACAGTGACCAGATTGGTTTGAGGGCTAATTACAGTGTTAACAAGCTTTTCTGTTGTAGCACTGGGTTGATGATTATTGCTCATATTGGAAGATGTAGCAGAGTTTGTTTCATCATTCATGATGATTTTAGATTATGAACAAACAAAGTAACAATAATAGGCAAAAAGAGAGAATCAATCGGAGACAGAATTCAAAAAATAAAAGTAAGAATTGCTCACAACCAGGTTTGATGCAACTGCAAGACTTAAATGATGATCTTCTTTCTTTTCTTTTTGTTTTTAAATCTGATAAGTCTTGTTGGAAGGCACTTTCTTCGGTTTTGTGGTGATTCTTGATTTGTTGACTATTTTTTGAAGTTTTCTTGATTGATTTTCTTCAAGTTTTGGTGAGAATGTTTTGATGCAGCGAGTTCTTTGAACTGAGGCACGACACTTGATTTTCTTCACTGAATCTATCCTCTCAGATGATGAAACACTGCTTTCTGATGAGAGGGGATCACTCAAATTATTATTCCTCTTTGATGAGTCTGATTAATCCAGGAATAGGCTGTTAGGCCTTTGGTAGCTCTGATACCATGATTGAATTTGTAAATAGAATTGTTCTTGACTGAGAAGAATTTATTGATTGCCAGAAAAATGACTGATACTTTTCAATAGTTCTGATACAATGATACATATAGTATTTATATTATTCTCATGTACAAAGTAAAGCAACGGTAATAAAAGAAAAAGTGCTTTTGGGCTTTGCAAGGCCCAATAATAGTCTGGATTCGAACAAAGAATGAGTCATAAGCTGAGAGCATATTCATTTCTCTTCGTATTTCATTTCTCTTCGTATCTTTATTGAGATTCATCCTATTTTAGACTCTCCTTCGTCATCACATTAAGAGGTAGTTTCTTCTAATGCCACTGCTGACATAACTTCATCCTCGAGGTACGATCTCTATAATACTTCCATGTAGGGAATTACCTCTATGCTACCGAGGCTTATTGCCAAGGACTGAATCTCATGTCCTAGTAACATGTTGGAGATTCGGGCTCGTCAAGTCCGAAGCTTACAAGATTCCAATAAAGTAAGTAAACTTCAAAATGCCACGTAAAATACATTTAAGTACTAGAAACTTATATGTGTGTATGTTCGTTAATATAGATAACACAACTCAAGATTTGACTATTAAGTGGGATTTGTTAGGCTAAAGAAAACTTTAAGGAGTTACATGAGGTGATCTAGGCAGAGACTAAGAATTCGACGGAACTTCAACAGAAGATGAAGGAACAAGACGAAACAATAAAAGAGTTGGTGCAAATGGTTGCTAACATCAATGTTGCTACTATGTACCGGAAGGCCAAAATTTAAAATTTTTAAGGAGATTTGGAGTCTCAACATACAAAGTTCACCCAACATATTGCAGATTTCCAATATCCGATGGAGAATTTGAAGGCGGGAGTGGCTGAGAACATCTCTTTAGATGAGGCTGATAGGGAGGCTCAAAATAAAGCTTTCAAAGTTATATACTTAGCTTATGCTGATAACTGAGACCGGGGACTTATCATCTCACTGTCATTCCTAAATGGCAATGAGGATACTGTGCAAAATTAGGTCCCGGTTGGTTTGTCATTTTTAGCTTTGCGTTTTCGTCCGAACAAAAAACGCAAGATGTGTGTTTCTTTTTTAAAACAACCAATTTGAAAATTTAAGTTGGAAAATAAATTTATTTTGTTTTCTGTGTTTTGGAAAATAAAAAAAACATGAAAAATGATCTGTTCTCAACCATCCTTCCAACCCCTTTGCCGTCTCATCATCTCCTTTGTTGTCCCTCGTCATCATCCGCTCTTCCATGTTTTATAATGAATTTTAAATACACAAAACTACAAAAAAAAAACCAATCGACCCTTCATTTTTGTAGAAGTACACCAAGTCAAAACAACCAGAGGGTGGCAGCTCATCTTACCTTCCTATGCTTTTTCCTAAAAATGCTTCTACTCAACGGAGCAGAAGGCTGATAAGAACAGATCAGTGAACCCAAAATCTACTATTGTAGCTTATTTGTATAACTATTAAAGGCCGACAAACTGTATCATTTGCATAAGTTATAAATCTCTTTTTGTTGTCTCAATTAATTAACTTTTGTATCATGATGAGTATTCATAGTTAACTTGTTTTATATCGGAAAAACTGAGAAAGCATAGTTCTTAAATATTTCTCATAATAGTGTTTTACTAAATTAAAGCAGAGTTAAACACTCTCGATACTTAAGGTCACTGGACATTTTAAACATTGACTCCATGTGAGTAGGCTTCGAAAAGTAAGGTTAACACGCAACTAATTGATGTTAAGGATTATATAATAATAATATTGCTCAAAAGCTTAAGTCTTCAAGATTAAAACATCATAGGTTAACATAATAAAATTCTAGATCACATGGAAAAAGTCATAGTTATTTTTTCAGACCAAGATAATTTATTCTAGGAACTATGGTTGTTTAGATATACCCAGGAGATGAGTCTTTGAAGACAGAACGGTTGGTGTACTCTTAAAACTATATGGAGGTATTAACATGGTAATTTCTCCTACGACTTTACTGAGGGTAAAATTCCCCAAGTCCTATTCTTTTGTCGATAGATGACGCAACCTACGGAGAGATTGTAACATATAATCTCATACCTCTTGTAGTAGTTATGCTAGGAGCTAGTATAACTTAGGGTACAGCTTCCTCTTCATCTATCTTTCAGCATTTAAACATACCTGTGGTAAAGGTAAGGACCTTTCGGCCTATAACATCCCGAGACTGTCTACTAATATGTCTTATGGTCTGCCCAACATCAGGCTTCTTAGAACAGTACTAAATATAAGTAGTTAATGTACTTGGTTAACTTCATAGTCGTATACTTTCTCTTGGCACTTCATTTCTTTTCCAATGTATTGAGAAAGTAGTAAAAATGAATTGATGAATTTTATTATCTCTGAAATGATTTTTACATTACTAAAATGAGATGGTTTACATTGTATTTATAGCAGTTTTGATACTGCTAATACATGAATAAATATATGGGCTTATGGGCTTGTGTATACCCGCACCTGCATCTTAATCTTAATACAAAATAAGATAAATTGCTGCTTCTAATATATCATCATTCTTTATTACTCTCCCTCAATTCGAAGCGAGGTTTTCTACCGTTTCCTAAATTACATAAAATCTTCACCGATCTCCAATTGCAATCAAATCCAGCAAGTAATTATGAAGAACTGCTTTGTCGTCTTCAAAACTATCTTTTGATTCTTCAATACTCTCCCTCAATTCAAAGCTAGGGTTTCCGCGATTAAGATGTTTATGATAGAAAGATTGTTTCTTTGCTTAGAAATTGTTTCTGTGCTTCGAAATCTTCTCTGGATGAAGTAATTTCACCTGAGTGATGCTAAGGTTCTTGTTGGTTCTCTGACTCATTGCTGATCTGCTCAACTTTTAGTTCCATCTTTAGATGAGTGAAATTCTTGGTAGATAACGACTTGGAAAGAATATCGGCCCTTTGGTAAGTAGTTGATAAATGGTTTACAGATAGCTTTCCTTTTATTGCTTGTTCTCTGATGAAATATAAGTCTAGTTCCATATGCTTGGTTCTAGAGTGTAGAATTGGATTGACAGTTAATGATACATTACTGAGATTGTCACACCATATAGTAGCCTTACTGTTAGTATTAATCTTTAACTCAATGAGTAATGATTCTATCCACATTATTTTGGTTGCTGCACTCGCTACACTCCTGAATTATGCTTTAGTACTTGATCTTGATATAGCTGATTGTTTTTTGAGCACCATGATACTGGGTTTTGTCCTAGATATATGCAGTATCCAGTTGTTGATCTTTGATCATCTGAATCTGTTGCCCAATCAGAATCTGCAAAAGCATATAAATAAAGAATAGTGCATGATTTTAAAGTTAAGCCATGATTTATTGTTCCCTTTAAATATCTTAGAATCTTCTCCACTGCCTTTCAATGTTCATTAAGAGGATTTTGCATGAACTGACTGATTTTGTTCATGCTATAAGAAATTTCTAGTCGAGTTTTTGTCACATACTGTAGTGCCCTTACAATGCTTCTATATTGTTTTGCATTTAATATTGGCTCTCATTTGTTTTTTGATAAGTGTAGATTGCTTAGCATAGGTGTTGGTAAACTTTTTTCTTGATCCATTTTTGTTTTTGATGAGAATTTCTGGGACATAATTCTTCTGACTTAAGAGAATTTTTGAGCTAGATGTTCTTTTAACATCAATACCAAAAAAAAGGTTCAAGTATCCAAGGTCTTTAATTGAAAACTCCTTGTTTAGTTACTAAATGAGACTGATTATTTCATCGTTGTTGTTCCCAGTGACAATAAAGTCATCCACATACACTGGAATGTACATTACAGTGGTACCACTGATTTTGGTAAATAAGAAATTATCAGGCTCTATAGGATCATAGCCAAGTCTGGTCAATGTGGCTTTTAACTTTTCAAACCAGACCATTGGTACTTGTTTGAACCATAAATTGCTTTATTTAGCTTGTATACAAGTGCAGTGTTTCCGACTTTCTTGAATCCAGGTTGTTGTTCCATATATACTTCTTCTTGTAGAACACTATTTAAAATGCTTTATTTACATCCAGTTGCTTTATGCTCTAGTTTTTCTATAGTGCAATTGTAAGAATAATTCCAATTGATGATGGCTTTATCACTACTGAGAAAGTTTCGTTGAAATCAAAACCTAACTGTTGTGAGAAACCTTTTACAACTAATCTGGCTTTATATTTTGCTATAATTCCACCAGCATTCTTCTTAAGTCTATATGTCCATCTGCATCCAATGATATTTTTGTGCTTAGGCAGAGGGACAAGATCCCATGTCTTGTTCCTTATGAGAGCATCAAATTCTTCATTCATTGCTACTATCCATTTTTCACTTTGCATAGCTTGGAGATAAGTATATGGTTCCCCTGTCTCAATATCGGTAATGTACACTTTTGGTTTGAATATTCCACTTTTTGATCTATTAATCATATGATGACTGTTCTTGTACTGACTTGATGAGTTATCTTCTATTTCAGGTTGAGTATTGGATGATTGAGCATCATCATGTGCTTAATTGAAGTATGGTTGATGACTTGAATGTTGCTGAGATAAATGAGTTGGACTTCTGAATGATTTGGTGGAACCATGACTTGGTCTAGATTTGGACCTGTATTTTATGGTCCTGAATGGTTCTAGAAGTCTTCATTTTCTCTTGAACAATTACATCATGAGTTAGAGGTATGTGGTATGGAGAATCTTGAGTTGTGAATTTTCTAAGATGTCTTTATATTTGATTCTCTGAATGGGTATACATGTTCATTAAAAATGACATTTCTGGATATGAATACTCTTCCTTTGTTGTCTAAACACTTGTATTCTTTGATATTATTTGCATATCCAAGAAAGGTGCATGGAGCTGATCTGAAATCAAGTTTGTGATTGTTGTATTACCTTGAGCAAGGAAAACACAAGCAGCCAAACACCCTTAAGCTATGATAATCTGGTAGCTTTTGGAACAACATCTCAGTTAGGTTTTTTCCTTATAAGATTTTGGTGGACAGTTTTGTTGATCAAGTATACTGTTGTAGCAAAGACATCTGGCTAGAATTTCAAAGGTATTGAAGCTTGTGCAAGCAATGTAAGTCTTATTTCCACTATATGCCTATGTTTTCTTTCAATTAATCCATTCTGCTCTGATATGTAGGGATAGGTGGTTCTTTGAATTATTCCTCTTTTCTAAAAGTATTCTTTAAGTGGCTTGAATTCAGTCCCTCAATCTGCTTGCATAACCTTAACTTGGCAGTTTGTTTGTTTCTCTGCTTGAGCTATAAATTGTAACACTACATGAAATGTTTAAGATTTTGTTTTAAAAATTAAATCCAAACGAACCTAAAATATACATCAATGAATGATATATAGTATTTAAAACCATAATCGGTGTCAATAGAAGATGGTCCCTATAAATCAGTGGCTATAAGTTCAAGGGGTTTTATATATTTGGTTTTAGAATTTTGAAAAGTAAGTTTATGACTCTTTCCCAATTGGCGGTATATGCAAATATAGGGAACATATATATTATCAAAAACAATATCATTACTACTCAGACTTTTCTTTACAACATCAATACTAGGATGACCTAATTTACAATGTCAAAAATCAAAGATACTCTTGCTCATTTTATTTTGAGAAGATTCAGATATATTGCAGCATTTTTCTTATTGTCACAGTTTTTAGAATTAACAAAGATAAACCCTTGAATGCCTTACCCTGCAAGAGAACTTTCTTAGTTACTATATCTCTAACTAAGCAATAAGTATGATAAAATTCAAAATACACATTATTATCACTTGCAAATTGTGACACGCTTATCAAGTTTTTCTTAATTTGAGGAACTCTTAATAAATTACTAAGATGAAGTTGTTTTTCGCCTTCTATAAGTGCATCACCGGTATGTGTTATTTTAGTTGACACACCATTACCCATGTGTATACACTATTTACCTTTGTATTCTTTATTTTTAATATTCAGAATGCTGAGATTGTTGGTGACATGATTAGTAGCTCCAGAATCAAGATACCAGACTTCATTATGAATATCGTCATTTTTGGCAGTATCATTAGTATTTGAATAATTGCTTCTTACACTTTCTGACTGATTTCTCTATTCATGTTATATACTGGTCAGAGTTGCACTGTGATTAAAACTTCTTTGATTATTGGAGTTGCCTTGTTGTGCGGGTACATAGTTTGCATCAAATCTAAAATAGAATTTATCTGCCGAATGACCATATTTCTCACATATTTGACATATAAGTCTGTTGTTGTTATTGTTCCATCTACCAACCCTTCCTCTATATTTATAGGTCCAACCTCCTCTTTGATTGTTTGTAGTGTTATTTCTGCCTCCATAGGATCTTTCTTGATTCTTGCCTTTATTGTTTGCAATGTAGTATACTGATAAGCCAGAAACCACTGGTTTCATTTATTCATTTCTTCCTTCATGGGCAAGAAGGATGGACTGAACATATTGTATAGAAGGAGTTGTGTCTTTTGATGAAACAACAACCACCATAGCTTTACATTCATAACCAAGTCCACTCAAGATTGAAAGAACATGTTCTGTATTAGTGCAAGTGTGTCTAGTTGCATTAAGTTGATCACATAAGGTCTTGACTTTGGTTAAATACTCTCTCATTGGCATATTTTTCTTCTTTAAATTATGCAAGTGCCTTTTATAATACATTATCTTTGCTACTGACTGTGCACTGAACACTGCTCAATAGTTGACCAGATCTCATGTGCAGTCTTGTACCATATCAACTGTGGTAATAAACTTGCACTTATGGATGATAATAACCAAGAACTTAGCAGATTATCTTATCTTTGATAGATTGTATATTCTCTATTATTGACAGAATTGTTACATTGTCTGTAGTGTATCTTGCTGGTATTGACTTTGTTCCAAGAATGTACTCCTCCAATCCATAGCCACTCACGGCAGATGCAATATGAAATTTCCAAAGTAAGAATTTGATTCATTTAATTATGTTGCTATTAGCTGTCAAGATTTTGGATGTTTTGCAGAGTTTGGATTTATGGATAGTGCAGAGTTTGGATTTGTAGATGAGAAAGAATTATTGTCAATATCACCTTTTGCCATGGTGATATCTTATGAACAGAAACTCAACGTGGTGAATTATGCAAATTCTTGAATAAGGAAAAGCAAAGAACTAAACAAAGTTGAAAACTCAAGTATGGAAAACTAGATATCTTGGTGAAAAGTTTTTTGAAAGCAGCCGGAAAACAACGATTTCTTGGCATGGTTTGGTGATGAAAACAATGTGAGATTTTAATATTTTGATAAAATTCTGAAAGCATCCAAGAAACTGAGTGATGAACATTGACAGTTTTCTTGGAGAGGCTTAATGATGAATGTAGTAAGACTTTCAAAAACTAAATGCAAGAAAGAGATTTAAGATCAAAAGAAGAGTAATTCAGATGACGAGATTTCTTCTCTGATGTCCTATCACGGTTGCAGTCCTCTCCAAGTGATAATTGTAAATCTGATAGAGAATTGACACGCCATTCAATTGTCTTTAGACAGTTTGAGGCTAGGTACCATATTAAGAAAGTGGCACAAATGAATTAATGAGTTTTATTCTTTGAAATGATTTTTACATTACGAAATGAGATGGTTTACATTGTATTTATAGTAGTTTTGATACTGCTAATACATGAATAGATATATGGGCATTTGGGCTTGTATGTACCGCATCCACATGTTAATCTTAATACAAAATAAGGTAAACTGCTGCTTCTGGTATATCCTCATTCTTCGGTGCAATGGATGTTTTATACTATATATATATATATATATATATATATATATATATATATATATATATATATATATATTTCATCTCGTTTCAATACTTTTATCTGGTTTTCAGAATAATGAATGTCGTAACTGTTTGGAAAATAATAAAGCTCTCGCTTTTATCAAAAAGCCATATAATGTAAACATTCAACATTTAAAGACCATGCAAAAAATAAATGAAATGTTGCAATTAGAGGCAAGATGATTATAGGAAATAATGCAAGTAAATGACTGTATTGCCGAGTTAATAAATGGAAATGCAAGTTTTGGAAATCCTTATGAAACCTCGCTGATCATATTAGATCATTTTTGCAAGCTATTCCGATTATCAAAGAAGCATTGGCATAACTAGCCTTAGAACTATTAAACACTGCTACATATCTTTGAGAAGAGCTTGACAAAGCATATAATGAACAAAAATAAATAAAGCTTGATAAAATGCAAGAAAAAGGGCTAGGGGTTATGGTAGCATACCTTTCGGGTTCACAACACAGAAGAGATTGAGGCAGGGAGTCAACTAGAACTCCCCTCTATGCCGAAAACCAAAGTCATATCCCTGAACGTGTAGCCTCCCGAGGGCTGAGGTCATCAGTCGAGAGTTTTTGTATAAAACTTATACGAGGACTAGCAAATGTTCTTTTGTACATTTAAGCCAATTTGAGGAGGAAAGGATAAAGAGTACATACCCTCGCCTTGATCAACAGTGGACCGAGATCTTTGCAAAGGTGCAAGCTAATGCTGATAATCAAGTTAACCAAATGCCTTAATTGTTTACTAAGGATCGAAGGTTATAACGGGTTTTTTTAGAAGCTATTGTGGCTTATTGTATCCCTTTGGAATCTATCTTTCATAACAGATAAAAGTAAATTAGATACATGAGTCATGCAATGAAGCACATTTGCTATAAACAAATCTTATAAACATAGATTTCCCATACTATTGGATTTTGTGAGTTTTGAATTTTAGAAATGAAAGATAAAAGTTGAAAGATTGATTTTGTATTCTGATGAATTAATTAATTACAAAATACATAGTTGATGTATTTATACAGGTACAAAGCAAAATAAAAGAAAATAACCCGTATGGGCTTGATACAAATGCAGCCCAATACTACAGTCCATAGCCGCATGATACAGAGACTTATAAAATATGAAGTATACAGATATGCAAAACCCTATTATCTCATTTTCATATTATATTTCCCCCTTTCAAATAGATCTAAGGTTTCGCTTCTCTCAAAATTCTTCGATCTGAGAGAGAAAACTCAGAAATTGCCTCAAAATTTTTGAGATCTGAAGCTTTTTTAAAAATCGCATACAGATTTGAGAGAGAAATATGAAAGATGCTTGCTGAGATCCATGTCGGTGATGAAAAAGTTAAAGAACTGGCGTGGATCTACAGTGAGATGAGTAGATCTGAGGCATAAATGCTCAGCAGCATGCGGAAAGCATATAAGAAGTTTAAGAATGATGTTGAAGCTTTTCAACTTTCAGATGAGCTCCATGTCGGTGATGAAAAAGATGAAGTACTGGCATGAATCTGCAGAGATATGAATAGATATGAGACATAAGTGTTTGCACTTCAGTATCATATGAGAAGCATGAAAGAGTATTATGGTTGCTGTTGAAGTTCCTCGACTTTCATATCCTTTATGAATCTTGTGAAGTTCAAAGCAGACAGTGGCTTAGTCAGGATGTCAGCACGCTGGTAAGTAGAAGGTAAATGGTTGATGCTGAGATTCTCTTTTAATACTTGTTCACGAACAAAATACAAGTCAATTTCTATATGCTTAGTCCTTGAATGAAGAATAGGATTAGCAGCTAGAGATACAGTACTTAAGTTATCACACCACAATACAGATTTGCTACTTAAATTGATCTGTAATTCTCTGAGTAAGGATTGTAACCATATAATTTCTGCTGTGGCACTTACCACGCTTCTGTACTCTACCTCAGTACTAGATTTGGAAATAGTAGGCAGTTTTTTTGAGCTCCGGGAAATAGGGTTATCACTAAGATAGATGCAGTACCCAGTGGTTAATCTTCGATCATCTAGGTCTGTGGCCCAATCAGCATCTGCAAAGCCATTAAGATTAAGGGTTTTTTCTCCTCTAAGTGTTAGACCATAGTTTAGTGTACCCTTTAAATATCTCAGAATCCTTTTAACTGTCTTCCCGTGTTCATTAAGAGGTTGATGCATAAATTGACTCACTTTATTTACACTATATGAGATCTCAGGTCTTGTAATTGTTGCATATTGTAATGCTCCTACAATGCTTCTGTATTGTTTATCATTGCTGATTGGTTCGCCACTGTACTTGGATAGTTTTAAATTGCTAGTCATTGGTGTAGGCAGTGGCTTTGCTAAGTCCATCTTAGACTTGCATAAGATCTCAGCGATATAATTTTTCTAACTTAGTTGCAATGCTAAATCTGATAGTCTCTTCACTTCAATGCCTAAGAAATAATTTAAGTCTCCCAAATCTTTAATTGATAACTACTTATCAAGACACTGAATAATGCTATTGATTTCCTTGCTATTATTTCCAGCGATTATGAAGTCATCCACATATACAAGGATGTATGTTATTTCATCCTTGTCATGTTTTATGAATAATGAACTATCTGATTTTGTTGGTTGATAATGTAGTTTCATGAGTGTTTCTTTCAGTTTATCAAACCACACCCATGGAGCTTGCTTTAATCCATAGATAGCTTTGTTTAACTTGCATACATAATTATTTGACTGCTTGTGTCCTTGTGGTTGAACCATATAAACTTCTTCCTGGAGTTCTCCATTAAGAAATGCATTGTTAACATCTAGTTGCCTGATACTCCATTTCTTATGTAGTACAATAATAAGAATAACCCTTATAGTTGCTAGTTTCACCACTGGTGAGAAAGTTTCATTGAAATCAAAACCATACTGTTGTGTATACCCCTTTGCAAAAACTCTAGCTTTGTACTTTGATATGGTTCCATCAGTATTCTTTTTTAACCTGTATGTCCACTTGCATCCAATAGCATTTTTATCCTTGGGCAGACTGACAAGTTCCCATGTTTTGTTTTTGATGAGTGCATTGTATTCTTTATCCATTGCAGTCTTCCACTTTCATTAAGCATGGCTTGTTCAAATTTTTCTGGTTCATCATTGGTCAGAACAGTTGTATATACCTTAGGCTTAAATATTCCACTCTTTGACCTTGTATTCATGTGATGTCCAGTTTTTCTTTGCTTGGTTTGATTGTGAGATGTTGCAGTAATTTCTTGTTCATTGTGTGTGCTTGATGCTTGATTGTCACTATCTTCATGATGACTGCCATGCCCTGCGCTTTCAATGTTCTGGGGAGTGCAGGTGATATGCTCTGGCATATCAACTTCTTCATGATCTGGTATGTCTTGGGTTTCACCTATACTCCTTTGATTACTGTCTTTTGAATATATTGGTATGGCTGGAATAGTCACAGTTGAATTGTGTGCTTTATGGGTTGGTCTTTCCTTATTATCTGTAAAAGGAAAAATTCTTTCATTAAAAACCACATGTCTTGAAATAAAAATCTTACCTTTACTATCAAGACATTTATAGCCCTTTTGTTTATTTGCATATCCCAAGAATGTGCATGCAGATGATCTAAAACTAAGTTTATGTTCATTATATGGTCTTAAATATGGAAAGCAAAGACATCCAAATACCTTCAGACTTTGACAATTTGACTTTATTTTGCACATAATTTCAATTGGGCTTTTATGATTTAATACCTTTGTGGGTAATCTATTAATGAGATATACAGCTGTATTAAATGCATCAGGCCAAAATTTTAGAGGTGGGGAAGCCTGGGAAAGCAATGTGAGACCAATCTCAACAATATGCATATGCTTCCTTTCTACTAAGCCATTTTGCTCAAAGTATAAGCACAAGTGGTTCTGTGTAAAATGCTCTTTTTCTGAAAATACATGTTGAGAGATTTGTACTTAGATCCTCCATCTATTTGAATTGTTTTCACAAGGAAGTTTGTTTGATTTTCAGCTTGAGTGATAAACTGTATTACAGCACTGTATGCTTCGGACTTTGTCTTGAGAAAGTATATCCAGGTAAACCTGGAATAAGCATTAACAAAAGAAATATAGTATTTGAAACCATAGTCAGAATTGATTGGAGCCGGACCCCACAAATCTGATGCTATTAGCTCAAGAGGTCTGTGATACACAGTAGATGAGTTAGTAAAAGCAAGCTTATGATTTTTACCTAACTGACAGTGAGTACATATATGAGATATATCACTAAAGGAAATATTATTATCTATCAAAACCTTTTTTATAGTTTTCTCACTTGGATGACCAAGTTTATAATGCCATACATCAAAAACATTATCTCCTCTAACTATAGCATTACATTCAGTAAAATTGGGTAACAACCCATATTTTTAATCAATATTTTTAATTACATTTGTTTGAAACTTTGATTTTTAAATCATTTAAAATTGAATTTTGGAATTTTCCAATGTAATTTTGGATTTTGTTTGTAATTTATTTCCAAATATAATAAAATAATGATTTTCTGAAAATTTTATATTTGGTCAACTTTGGTCAAACTTTGACTTTTAGTTGAAATTTTAAAATTTGAATTTTTAATTTTTAATCTTTTTCTTTGAAGCAGTATTTATTTCTGATATCTGTTCTGCTTTTCATTTCGTCAAATTTTGTTTTGTACTTCTTAAATTTGATAAATTACAGCGTTTTACATGCAATTATTTTCTGTAATTTTATTTTCTATTTCAATATGTTCATTTCTATATTTTTATTTTCTATTTTATTATTTAGACTTTTATCTTATTTATTGGATTTTAACTTGTTCTATTTTTATTTTTGGCTTTGGAAATTTCAAGAGACTTTGGTTTCTTTTTCTTTAACTTATGTCTTTTCTTTTCCTTAGCCATTCACATCCCTTAGCCGTTCATTCTCCACCTCATAGCCGTACAAAACATTACATTATCCCACACTTCTCATTTCATTTTTCACGTACATTTCTCATCTCCTCTTTCTCATTTTCCATGGCTTCTCTTCTTTATTCTCTTTTCTTTTTCTTCTTTTATTCACAAGCATGCTCGGCCTCCCCATCATCCAACCCCTTGCCAACCACCATCATCTCCTCCATCATCACCTGATCGGCCAGCAACCCCTCACCATCTCCCCTTTCATAGTTGTGAACCCTAGATCCAAAACATCACCATCTATGTTAGAAACCCTTGCCGAACTCCTATAATCACCACCATCTTCCTTGTTGCCTCGGCCTCCATAACACAAACTCCACCACCTACTCCTCCTCCAGCCCATGACAGACCTAGCCTGACCCCTTGCCAGAACCCATGGCCGAGCCATACTTGCCTAGGCCGAACCCACTTGAATCAATAACCTTCCAATTGCCTTGACCTTTTGCCTTCCATGCCTTGTAACTTGCCATCCCTTCATATTCTTGTCCATAGCCGTATGTATTTGTGATCAAGGCCAAGCATACTTGCCTCAAACCATCATGGCCGAGCATTGTTCTAAGGTGGTCAAACATATTTATAAAGTGGCCGAGCCTACTTGAATGGGTAAAGCCATCTTTGCTTCATTTTGATTTGTTTTGTGCATTTGTCTTGATTCGTATTCCTTTGATAATTATTTACTTATATCTGTTTGTATATTATTTGTTTACAAGACTTGGATTTTGGCTCTTCATCCACTCAAATCTATTCGTGCTTTGCCGTGCTTTTTGGAGTTTTAGTTGTGTGTCTTGAATTGTCATCTCTAACTCTAAAAGGTGAGTTTATCACTCTAGACATTCGTACTTATATATTTGTGAAACGATGACAAGTGGATGTGTAGTATTGATATGCAATATTGCTATAAATTCATATATGCATGTGATATGATTATATGATGTTATATACTTCTTATATATTTGTTACATCACCTGATATGATATTATATGCTCTACTGTTATTTTATTTTCTGTTTCTCACACTGGAAGTTCCCTGTAGAATAGAATCACTATGGGTTGAAATGATACATACCCGAACGGACTTTAGAATAAGGGAAAGTCGTTATGAGCTGAAATGATAGGCTCAAGCGATTTTCAATTGTATTTGACTTGGGATTACGGGTTTGAAATGATAGAACCCGGATTTTTCTTTTTAAATTACGGATTGAAATGATACATATCCGTATCACTTGACCTAGGCTAGAAAATATTATACAGACCTGTGGTTTATTTTAAATAATAGTTTTCTGAAAATTTTAAGTATTTTGAAATACTAAATATATGTGATTTTGAACTTAAGTTTGATATAATAATTTTCTGAAATTTTAAGTATTTTGAAATATTAAATATATGTGATTTTGAACTTAAGTTTGATACAATAGTTTTCTTAAACTTTAAGTAATTTGGAATACTAAATATATGTGATTTTGAACTTAAGTTTGATATCATAGTTTTCTAAAAAAATTGAAGTATTTGGAATTTAAATTATCTGAGATTTTAACTTAAATTGGATTTAAATGATCTAAATAAAGAATTAGTGATTTTTGTAAGTTAAATGTAAAATAAATAAATGGTTAAAATGCACCTTATATTTTGACTTATTTTGATAATTGGAAAATTTAGTTTCAAATGGAAATTTAAGTTTAACTTATTAAAGAATATCTTATTTATGAAATGGGTATTTTTTTTAAGGTGTTAAGTTATTGGTTAAAATAAAAGTTAAGTAAAATAGTGTATTTTAACATAATAAATGAATTATGGTTTTAATTGGATATTTATTTATAAAATTTTATTTTATTTAAATCATAAGTTAAATGATATCTAGATGAATATTTTCTGAAGCGTGAGATATGATTTTATAAGTTAAAAATGGTTAAAATTGAAGTTTTTAATGTTTCTGAAATGTTATAATAAATCTGGAATTGTATTGGCAGCATTTCTAAAGTGCTGTTGTTTCTGAAATAACTAAAATACCTACTGCACTTTATAAGTGCTGTCTGAAACTAAACTGTTTTGAAATACTAATACCTACTGTAGCACTTTATAAGTGCTGCTGTTTTGAATTTGACAATGTTTTGAAATACTAATATATCTACCGTAACCCTTTATAAGTGTTGTTGTTGCTAAAAATACAATGTTTTGAAAAGTTTATAATTGAACGAATGAACTTTGGAAATGAATATTATTTTGGAAGATTTTGACATTGAATTTAAATGGTTTAAATGAATATGTTTGGGGTGAAATATAAACCATTTTTGAAATTTATAAGTTAATACAATGTTTCTGAAATTGGTATAATTGAACGAATGAACTTAAAAATGCTATTACTTTGGTAATGAATATTATTTTTAAGGGTGTTATGATTTTCTAAATATTATGATTTCCAAATGATAATAATTTTAATTGATATGGTTTCAAAGTAGTATGGTTTTAAAGGGTTTTAATGTCGGAATTGTTATAACTTTGAAAGTACTATGATTTTTGGAAATGAATTTATTTGAAATTGTATTTAACTAAGAATTGTCTTTAAATATATCAATTTGAAACTTATTGAATTGAAGATTTAAGGATATGACTTTATAACATGGTTTTGGTTTAAGATGATTTAAAGGAATATTTCAAGTTTAAATAAATTGAAGGAAATATTAAGTGATTGGAAATTTGGGTTTATTCGTATGATATTTTGGTTTTGAAGTATAAACTAGTTTTGAAATGGATATGATATTTTGGTTTCGAAGTATAAACTAGTTTTGAAATGGATATGATATTTAGTTTTAAAGTATAAATTTTTTTTTTGAAATTTTTAACCACGGGTTATAATAACGATTGGTTGTTAAAGAGACCGAGATCGAATATGGACATACTCTCTGTCGATACCGAAAACCACTTTAACAACTGTGTGCGCGGTGGAGATTCCAGAATGAAGTAGGATGGTGGCGACGATCCTATTGAGGTATATACGTGGACCCAACTCCCGCGAGTTGGCATAAGGTGGCTAAAACATGAGCGATTGACGGGCCAATGAGGTAGCTCCTCTGATCGGATACATTCCATCGTATACCATTCTATTACTTTGTGATTGATTTGATGGCCATCCTCGATTTTTGATTCAGGAGTGTGTTCCGAGGTGGGCGGTAGTGGCTGCTATGCGTTACCACCAACCCGGATGCGTAATTGGTATATATACCCTGGCATTGCCTAGTTGTGTCGTGTCACCTACCATATCGAGCTTTACTACGAGTTTGGTTTTGTGCCGTAGCCTGTGGAGTATTTAGGGTAGCCTCCCGATCTGGAGGTACGCTGATACTGGATAAACTATTGGGACTATTTATGTGTTTAGAAGGATATGGGTAACTCCTTAACGCTATTTTAAAGTAAGTTTATTTTACTATTAGACACTATTATAATAGCGTATATTACTACATAGTAGATAGTTTAACGGATCCTTAAAGGATGGGCGATCCCAAGCATCCTTTAAGTTACTTGTGCATTTTTATTACAGTTCACTTGAGTGGTTTACATTGTAAAAGTATGTATGTCCTGACTCGAGTGTTTTGTGTTTTGCTTTACGCTCGGGTCAGACTGAGTTGTACCAGTATTCGAATCTCACCTTTGGAGTTGGAGCTTCGCTTGGATCCATCCATTGATCCTGCTTTCAGTCATTCAGTTGATTCCAATGATGTATTCAGATCTTGTATTTGACTATTGTATTGAGACAACTTTGTATTCGTGATTTATGTTGTATCTTGTTGAACTCTGTTATTATATATATAGTAGCTTCATGAACTACTATTCTTTTGTTTCCGCTGCATTATTGTTATATTACTCTATGTCTGTGATTCTATGATTATTTATTTACTGTATACATTGAGTTTTGCCAAATTTTATTTACAATCTATTGTTTTGAATTATTCAAGTCCGACATGTGTGGATTTATTGTCGATTTGAATGGTCCAAAATAGTGGGTCGTTACATTTGGTATCAGAGCTCTGGTTTTAGGCAAAACTCAGCATATAGAGTAGATTAAATTACAGAATCGCTTTCGTTCGACCTTGAATTCCTTCTTCTTCGATCCAGTTTCCCTTGAATTTTGGAATGTTCCCTCGGTTCCAAAATCCATTCTTGTCTCTCCCTATTCGTATTCTTCTGGATTTTTGAGTATTCCATAACTCCGTACAATAGGCATTGATTCACCGAAGATTTCTGTATCCTCAGTTTACAATGCTGTTATCTTTTGTTGTTCTCAAATTCTATCTTTTGAGATCGAATGTCGATTTGCCTCTGAATTCTACCTCGATCTTATTTTGAAGTCACGGTTGACCGATTAAGGTTGCCCGTGATTTATATAAGTCTAACCGTTCTCTTCTAAATCTATTTGTCTATCTATCGAGCTTACCTTCTAGTCGAATTCTTTTGGTTAGGATCCCTCTATATTGGAATCTCTATCCATGATTCGAAATCTATCCTTGAATCATCTGGTGAGGAGTGTATTTTGTATTTTTGTTATTAATATTAAAATGTTTATATATTGTGTTGTTTGAGTTGTTGATGTTGGTTTGGATTTTCGATCGATTCGTCTAATCAACACTATCGATAGGATTTCCAAAGCACTTGAACAGAGAAAACTGACACAATATTATTTTCAAACTTTGATAAATGAAATTAATTTGTATGATTATATTTTAAATATATAAGTAGAATTTCTAGAATTTAATAAGTTAATTAAATTGGTTGTTTAAAATGATAATATTTGATTTTCATTCATTTGTTCTATAAATGAATTTATAAATATGGTTTATAAAGTGATTTGAAGTTTAATGAACTTAAATCTAGAATTTGAGAATTTAATTTCCGATAATTTCAAACTCTGGTTTTAAAGTTTTAAAAGGTATACTATTTAAAGTATTCGTTTCAGAGAATTAAAAAAATGTTGAAATCAGTACTCTCTTCGTTTGTCGCTGGAAAATAATCTCGGTGATGACTGCAGCATCATCGACATTCATTTTCGAGTTTCAAAGTGGAGAGGCTATTCTGTAGCTTTGCTACACTTTTGTTCAAAGATAAATTTTTAAATTTTCTTAAGTATGATTTGATTTATATATATATATATAGGTATATTATTTTAAATTTAATTTGATTTGCTATATATAGTAAATATATTTATATTTAAATGGTTTGAAGTGAATCGAAAATTTAATTCTTAAATATATGTTAAAGGACGATTTTAATTATTGATAAATCCAAAAAAATTGAATAAGTATTTAAACATGAATAATTGAATTGGAAAATTTTTATTGTATAATCCTCTATTGCATTCTAATATAACTTACCTTAATTATTCAAAAGTTAACTATGTAACTGAATATTATACAATATAAAAGGTTGTTGAAGGAATTTTTTAAAATAAATTTGAGTGGTTATTATTAGTGTGATCAGAAGGGGCACTATGCTAATTGTTGCCCTGCTTCAGCTGGTACTGCTGTTCTTCCTTCTACACCTGCTCCTAGTGATACCTAAGGTACTCTTCGGGGCACCTTTCCTTTATCTTCAGTATCCTGTTCATGTTTCATTTGATTCTGGAGCTTTCTATAGTTTTATCTATTGATCTTTGTGATAAGTTTGAACATCTCCTTTCTCCTGAGTATGTTCCTGAACTTTTGTGTGTTTCTAATCCTGTTGGGTTCCGCAAACCTTAATAGGATTTGTAGAAGGGTGAAACTCTTCTATTCTGGCCATCGTTTTTTGGTAACTCTTTGATTATTCTGTGCTGTATGCCCAAGGTTTTTCTGGCAGCTTTATTTATTCTTTTGATTCTTCTCCTTGTGATCTTTCCTCGACTCCTATGGTCAAACTCTATCCCGATGAATTTGGTGAAGTCACTACTTTACCTCCTAAGCGAGAAATCGAATTTTGTATCGATCTTATTCCTGGAGCTATTGTTTTCTCTCAGCTTGATCTTGCCTCAGACTTTCACCAGCTTAGAGTTGTTGAGGAAAGTATTCCCAAGACTACTTTCCATACTGAGAGTGGTTTCTATGAAGGGTTAGTCGTGCTTTTTGGTTTGACTAATGCTCCTGTTTTCTTTTTGATCTTGTCTTTGTTTTGATATTCTAGTCTTCTCTAGTCTGAGGAAGAGCATGAATCTCATTTGAACTTTGCTCTGGAGACTCTTAGGAGTCCTCGTAATGCCATTTCTGGAAGGATGAAGTCCGATTTCTTGGTCACATTGTTTCTGGTAATGGATTTTCTGTTGATCCAGTTTAGATCGCTGCGATCAATGTGAATCTTCTTTTCCTTTCCTTTTCTCTTTATCCTTCAATCATTCTATCTTTTCTGTTGTCCTTATATCTCTCCATATTCTATGCAGGATTGGGAAACTTCTAGGACTTCAATTGATATTCGTAGTTTTCTGGGCCTCGTCGATTATTATCGGAGATTCATTGAGAATTTTGCTCGGATTGCTGCACCTTTCCTTGCTTTGACTCGTAAGAATGTTAAGTTTTATGAGAGTATTTGGGTTATTATGGATAGACTGACCAAGTCCGCTCATTTCATTCCGGTCAAGTCTATTCGCTCTGCTTCCTGTTTGTCTGAGATCTATTTGAGAGTGATTGTTCATCTTCATAGGGTTCCTATCAGTATTGTTTGTGATAGAGATCCCATATTCATCGGTCAGTTTTGGAGAGTCTTTCTGGAATCTTTGGATACTCACTTGAATCTGAACACTGCTTACCATCCACAGACCGACGGTCCAACGGAAAGAGTGAATCGGATTCTGGAGGATCTTCTTTGTTCTTGTGTTCTTGATTTTTGGAGGACCTTGGAAAGATCATCTCCATCTAGTCGAATTTACCTATAACAACGGTTATCAGGTATAATTTCAATCTTCTGTTTATCTTGTCTTAATCCTCTATCTATCTTCTTTACCTTTTGTATCCAGGCTAGTATTGCAATGTCTCCGTTTGTTGCCCGTACGGATGACCTTGCAGATCTCCATCTTGCTGGATTGAATTCGGTAATCGTTTGGTTCGTTGGTCCTTCCCGCATCTTAGAGAGGGTTGGTTCTTTGGCTTATCGCCGGATTTGCCTGAGAAGTTTTCTGGAGTGCATATGTATTCCATTATTCGCATCTTTGTCGGTATCTTCATGATCCATCTCTTATTGTCCAGCCTTCTGCTCTCGAGGGTTTGGATATTGAATCAATCCTTACTGTCGAGAGGAAGCCACTTCATATTGGCGATTGAGGTACGAAGCAGCTGAGAAGGAAATCTGTCATCCTAGTCATAGTGCAGTGATGTACTAATGATCGGAATTGTACCTGAAGACGGAGGAAAACATAAGTGCTTCGAATCCGGAATTGTTTGTTTCAAGTATTATTCTCCGTCCTATCTTATCTTTCTTTGTTCTTCCGTGTCTCGTTCCTTTTCGAGGACGAAAAGTTTTGAGTGGGGGAGAGTGTAACAACCCATATTTTTAACCAATATTTTTAATTACATTTAGTTGAAACTTTGATTTTTAAATCATTTAAAATTTAATTTTGGAATTTTCCAATGTAATTTTGGATTTTGTTTGTAATTTATTTTCCAAATACAATAAAATAATGATTTTCTGAAAATTTTATATTTTGGTCAAATTTGGTCAAACTTTGACTTTTAGTTGAAATTTTAAATTTTGAATTTGTAATTTTTAATCTTTTTCTTTGAAGCAGTATTTGTTTCTGATATCTGTTCTGCTTTTCGTTTCGTCAAATTTTGTTTTGTACTTTTTAAATTTGATAAATTACAGCATTTTACACGCAATTATTTTCTGTAATTTTATTTTCTATTTTACTATGTTCATTTCTTTATTTTTATTTTCTATTTTATTGTTTAGACTTTTATCTTATTTATTGGATTTTAACTTGTTCTATTTTTATTTTTGGCTTTGGAAATTTCAAGAGACTTTGGTTTCTTTTTCTTTAACTTATGCCTTTTCTTTTCCCTAGCCATTCACATCCCTTAGCCGTTCATTCTCCACCTCATAGTCGTACAAAACATTACATTATCCCACACTTCTCATTTCATTTTTCACGTACATTTCTCATCTCCTCTTTCTCATTTTCCATGGCTTCTCTTCTTTATTCTCTTTTCTTTTTCTTCTTTTATTCACAAGCATGCTCGGCCTCCCCATCATCCAACCCCTTTCCGACCACCATCACTTCCTCCACCATCACCTGATCGACCAGCAACCCCTCACCATCTCCCATTCCATAGCTGTGAACCCTAGATCCAAAACATCACCATCTATGTTAGAAACCCTAGCCGAACTCCTATAATCACCACCATCTTCCTTGTTGCCTCGAACTCCACAACACAAACTCCACCACCTACTCCTCCTCCAGCCCATGACAGACCTGGCCTGACCTCTTGCCAGAACCCATGGCCGAGCCATACTTGCCTAGGTCTAACCCACTTGAATTAATAACCTTCCAATTGCCTTGACCTTTTGCCTTCCATGCCTTGTAACTTGCCATCCCTTCATATTTCTTGTCCATAGCCATATGTATTTGTGATCAAGGCCGAGCATACTTGCCTCAAACCATCATGGCCGAGCATTGTTCTAAGGTGGTCAAACCTAATTATAAAGTGGCCGAGCCTACTTGAATGGGTAAAGCCATCTTTGCTTCATTTTGATTTGTTTTGTGCATTTGTCTTGATTCGTATTCCTTTGATAATTATTTACTTATATCTGTTTGTATATTATTTGTTTACAAGACTTGGATTTTGGCTCTTCATCCACTCAAATCTATTCGTGCTTTGCCGTGCTTTTTGGAGTTTTAGTTGTGTGTCTTGAATTGTCATCTCTAACTCTAAAAGGTGAGTTTATCACTCTAGACATTCGTACTTATATATTTGTGAAACGATGACAAGTGGATGTGTAGTATTGATATGCTATATTGCTATAAATTCATATATGCATGTAATATGATTATATGATGTTATATACTTCTTATATATTTGTTACATCACCTGATATGATATTATATGCTCTACTGTTATTTTATTTTCTGTTTCTCACACTGGAAGTTCCCTGTAGAATAGAATCACTATGGGTTGAAATGATACATACCCGAACAGACTTTAGAATAAGGGAAAGTCATTATGAGCTGAAATGATAGGCTCAAGCGATTTTCAATTGTATTTGACTTGGGATTACGGGTTTGAAATGATAGAACCCGGATTTTTCTTTTTAAATTACGGATTGAAATGATACATATCCGTATTACTTGACCTAGGCTAGAAAATATTATACAGACCTGTGGTTTATTTTAAATAATAGTTTTCTGGAAATTTTAATTATTTTGAAATACTAAATATATGTGATTTTGAACTTAAGTTTGATATAATAGTTTTCTGAAATTTTAAGTATTTTGAAATATTAAATATATGTGATTTTGAACTTAAGTTTGATATAATAGTTTTCTTAAACTTTAAGTAATTTGGAATACTAAATATATGTGATTTTGAACTTAAGTTTGATATCATAGTTTTCTGAATTTTTTTTAAGTATTTGGAATTTAAATTATCTGAGATTTTAACTTAAATTGGATTTAAATGATCTAAATAAAGCTTTAGTGATATTTGTAAGTTAAATGTAAAATAAATAAATGGTTAAAATGCACCTTATATTTTGACTTATTTTGATAATTGGAAAATTTAGTTTCAAATGGAAATTTAAGTTTAACTTATTAAAGAATATCTTATTTATGAAATGGGTATCTTTTTTAAGGTGTTAAGTTATTAGTTAAAATAAAAGTTAAGTAAAATAGTTTATTTTGACATAATAAATGAATTATGGTTTTAATTGGATATTTATTTATAAAATTTTATTTTATTTAAATCATAAGTTAAATGATATCTAAATGAATATTTTCTGAAGCGTGAGATATGATTTTATAAGTTAAAAATGGTTAAAATTGAAGTTTTTAATGTTTCTGAAATGTTATAATAAATCTAGAATTGTATTGGCAGTATTTCCAAAGTGCTGTTGTTTCTGAAATTTAACTATGTTCTAAAATAACTAAAATACCTACAGCACTTTATAAGTGATGTTGTTTCTAAAACTAAACTGTTTTGAAATACTAATACCTACTGTAGCACTTTATAAGTGCTGCTGTTTTGAATTTGACAAAGTTTTGAAATACTAATATATCTGCCCTAACCCTTTATAAGTGTTTTTGTTGCTAAAAATACAATGTTTTGAAAAGTTTGTAATTGAACGAATGAACTTTGGAAATGAATATTATTTTGGAAGATTTTGACATTGAATTTAAATGGTTTAAATGAATATGTCTGGGGTGAAATATAAACCATTTTTGAAATTTATAAGTTAATACAATGTTTCCGAAATTGGTATAATTGAACGAATGAACTTAAAAATGTTATAACTTTGGTAATGAATATTATTTTTAAGGGTGTTATGATTTTCTAAATATTATGATTTCCAAATGATAACATTTTAAATTGATATGGTTTCAAAGTAGTATGGTTTCAAAGGGTTTTTATGTCGGAATTGTTATAACTTTGAAAGTACTATGATTTTTGGAAATGAATTTATTTAAAATTGTATTTAACTAAGAATTGTCTTTAAATATATCAATTTGAAACTTATTGAATTGAAGATTTAAGGATATGACTTTATAACATGGTTTGGTTTAAGATGATTTAAAGGAATATTTCAAGTTTAAATAAATTGAAGGAAATATTCAGTGATTGGAAATTTGGGTTTATTCATATGATATTTTGGTTTTGAAGTATAAACTAGTTTTGAAATGGATATGATATTTTTTTTCGAAGTATAAACTAGTTTTGAAATGGATATGATATTTGGTTTTAAAGTATAAATATTTTTTTTTGAAATTTATAACCACGGGTTATAATAACGATTGGTTGTTAAAGAGCCGGGATCGGATATGGACATACTCTCTGTCGATACCGAAAACCACTTTAACAACTGTGTACGTGGTGGAGATACCAGAATGAAATAGGATGGTGGCGACGATCCTATTGAGGTATATACGTGGACCCGACTCCCATGAGTTGGCATAAGGTGGCTAAAACAGGAGCGATTGACGGGCCAATGAGGTAGCTCCTCTGATCGGACACATTCCATCGTATACCATTCTATTACTTTGTGATTGATTTGATGGCCATCCTCGATTTTTGATTCGGGAGTGTGTTCCGAGGTGGGTGGTAGTGGCTGCTATGCGTTACCATCAGCCCGGATGCGTAATTGGTATATCTACCGTGGCATTGCCTAGTTGTGTCGTGTCATCTACCATATCGAGCTTTACTGCGAGTTTGGTTTTGTGCCATAGCCTGTGGAGTATTTAGGGTAGCCTCCCGATCTGGAGTTACGCTGATACTGGATAGACTAATGGGACTATTTATGTGTTAAGGGGGATATGGGTAACTCCTTAACGCTATTTTAAAGTAAGTTTATTTTACTATTAGACACTATTATAATAGCGTATATTACTACATAGTAGATAGTTTAACGGATCCTTAAAGGATGGGCGATCCCAAGCATCCTTTAAGTTACTTGTGCATTTTTATTACAGTTCACTTGAGTGGTTTACATTGTATAAGTATGTATGTCCCGACTCGAGTGTTTTGTGTTTTGCTTTACGCTCGGGTCAGACTGAGTTGTACCAGTATTCGAATCTCACCTTTGGAGTTGGAGCTTCGCTTGGATCCATCCATTGATCCTGCTTTCAGTCATTCAGTGGATTCCAGTGATGTATTCAGATCTTGTATTTGACTATTGTATTGAGACATCTTTGTATTCGTGATTTCTGTTGTATCTTGTTGAACTCTGTAATTATATATATAGTAGCTTCATGAACTACTATTCTTTTGTTTCCGCTGCATTATTGTTATATTACTCTGTGTCTGTGATTCTGTGATTATTTATTTACTGTATACATTGAGTTTTGCCAAATTTTATTTACAATCTATTGTTTTGAATTATTCAAGTTCGACATGTGTGGATTTATTGTCGATTTGAATGGTCCAAAATAGTGGGTCGTTACAGATTGCATAAATTTCTTGAGTTTTCTTATTACTTGTTGCTAGATAGGTTGAATTTGTATAGCCCATTTTGCACATCACCCTGTAAAAGAATATTTTTAGTTAGTAAGTCTCTAACTAAACATGTCTTATGATAAAATTCAAAGTAGACATTGTTGTCAGTAGCAAATTGTGAAACACAAATAAGGTTTTTTCTTATTTATGGAACTCTAAGTAACTTTTTTAAATAAATACATCTTTTTCCTTGAATGATGCCATTTCCCGTATGAGTAATGCAAACAGACCCACCATTTCCTACGTATACTAATTTGGTACATTTGTACTCCTTGTTGCCTATGTTCAGGTTGTGTAAATTGTTAATGATATGGTTTGTGGCACCTGAATCAGGGTACCAACTCTCATTCATTTTGTCTTCGGTTCTTGCCACCTCATCATTCTCCCGGTGATGAACTTTGACATTTCCAGAGGTACCTTTTGTTTCAGTTTGCATTTGAGCAATGTTTGCACTTGGGTTCATGTTTTGATTCCCTGAACTCTGATTTTGCTGAGTTTGTTGAGTATCATATCTGAAATAGCATTTCATGGTTGAATAACCATTTCTTCCATATATTTGACATTTGATCCTATTGTTACCAATCCATCTGCTGCCTCGGCCTCTTCCTCTAATAGGTTGGCCTCCTCTTTGAAAAGGTTGATTAGATATGTTGCTTGTTTCATTTCTGCTAGACTATCTTTGATCTTGATGCTTGTTGTTTAAGTTTGCAGCATAATTGATAGTATAATCTATTTTTAATGATTTCTTTTGCTTAATTCTTCCTTCATGTGCCAATAGAGTAGAGTGAACATATTGAATAGATGGTAGATTTTTCTTTGATGAAATTACTGCTACAACAGATTCATATTCGTTATTGAGTCCATTTAGAATCGATAAGACTTGTTCTGTGTCTGAAACTTTATGGCCAGCAGTACATAATAAATCACAGAGAGTCTTTATCTTTGATAGATATTCCCTTATTGGCATATCTTCTTTCTTTAAATTTTGAAGCTGCCTTTTGTAGTGCATAATTCTTGCTGCAGACTGAGTACTAAAGATCTGTTCTATAGTAGACCATATTTCATATGCTGTATTGCATCCCACTATTTGTGGTAGTAAGTTTGTATTTATAGATGATAGAAGCCAAGAATTCAAAAGACTATCTTGTCTTTGATATGAAATATACTCACTGTTTTCAACTGATTTGCCTTCACTGTCTTTCAGGAATTCTGGTGGAATGATGGAGTTGGCAGAGATGAATTTGTTGGGGCCATATCCTCTGATTGCAGTTTGCACTTGATATTTCTAGAGGAGATAATTGCTTTCATCAAGATGTGCAGTTATCAATTGACTGTGAGGACTAATTATGGTCTTAATCAGTTCCTCTGTGGCAGTTGTTGAGATGTTGAGGAGCTATTGGAGGTTGTAGAATCTTCTGCAGCCATGATCAGGCATAGAATTCAAATGATAATGGTGATGGGTTCTCTGATTCAAAAGATGTTGCACAGAAAGAAACAAAATATATTTCAAGAAAAGCAAGAAAAGCCTAAAAAAAAGGAACACCTGATCTTGAATCTTCAAAAGAGGGAGGTAAGTGCAGTCATTAACTTGTGTGATGATACTTTGATGGGTTTTCTGGTATGGCACTTTTTTTTCTGAATCTTTTGATGATGTTTGATGATTTCTTGAACTGATTTTTGGCTTGCTTTTCTGAAATGCTGATCTTGTTGCAGCCAGATCTTGTATATGATCTTTGAAAAAGCACTAGACCATACAAATCTCAAATGATGATGATTATCTGATGAGATCTGCTTAATCAAATGATGATACATTGTCTGATGATAAGCGAAAAAATAATATGCCGTTAGGCAGTGAGCTCCGGTACTATATTGGATTTTGTGAGTTTTGAATTTCAGAAATGAAAGATAAAAGATGACAGATTGATTTTGTATTTAGATAAATTAATTAATTAATTAATTAATTACAAAGTACATAGTTGATGTATTTATACAGGTACAAAGCAAAATAAAAGAAAATAACCCGTATGGGCTTGATACAAATGCAGCCCAATACTGTAGCCCATAGCCGCATGATACAAAGACTTATAAAATATGAAGTATGCAGATATGCGAAACCCTATTATCTCATTTGCATACTTTATTTCTTACCTCGAAGAGTTGGTCACACTCCATTAAATGAGATGTTGGTGAACTCGAAGTGTTTCGATTTTCTGCTCTATTTTTGGAAAAACGATTGATCGAGAAGAGAAACACTCATGTTTGAATTCTCTACTCTTGAAACTGAAGAAGAGACTTCAAAGGTCAAGGCAAGGGTATTATTGAAATATAGTCGATGTAGATGGTGCATTTAGTACTACTTTTATGTTAACAGTCTTCGATTGTAACTTGTATACTTGTAGTCGCCATGGGACCGTAGATAATATACCTTATTTTTATAATCTTTGCAATCTATCTAAGTGCTTACCTCCCATAACCTTTTGTTTCTATGAGTATGCGTATTTATCTACTATCGTGGTACCAGTAATACATACCTTCATGTCTAAATACGTGTCATTTTATATAAGTTGCTTATAGAGTGTGCATTGGCTCATTCAATATAGTACCTATTTAGGGGAAAATCCCATTACTTATGTTTGATATCCTGCCTTGCTCTACGGCCCCACCGAGTTAACTGGTTTATACCTTAATAATTACTTTAGAACATTGGAGTCCCATTTACAAGCTTTTCGGGTTTTATTTACCCATTTATAACAGAATCTTGGCAGAAGGGGCATAGTAGGAGGACAAATAGTCTATAGGATAACAAGGGCGACAGATTCAGAGATATAAACGGCACAAATACATAGGCCAATATAATGGAAATGCTTTTTCCGAAAGCCACAAATACGAAGGTGATAATAGAACCACGTGAAAGCTGGATTTTATTGACTGGCCTGCAGTAGGAGAAACACAAAGTGTTAATACTATATTTTGATTAATTCCAAAAGAATTCCTTTGTAAATCATTGTTTAAATAGAGAAGAATCTTATGGCATTCTCCTATGGTATGCCCATTTTTCTAACGATACCGGTAACAGGCACGACGTTCTTTTCACCCTTTGGTGAAGGGTAATTTTGGACATGGCAAAGACTTCCGGAATTTTAGGAAAATATGGGATTTTCAACTATTAAGCAGGTCTTGTCGACTAAAGATTTCTATTATTTTGAGGTTTCTCCTCTTTTTTACTGAGGTTTGGTCATTTCAAGATTCCTATTCGCAAGTTGTTGTCTATTTGGTTCTTTTATCTTTCTATTCATAGATTTTATCACACTTCTAAGCTCGGCATACTCTTGAAGTGATTCTTCGAGATATATTGAGAGTTCCTTATTTGAAAAACCAGAGTTTGTGAACTGAATGGTATGGTTCATCAATAAGACTAGTAATATCATAGAACATCTATTGTCATCTTTTCTAATTAGCTAAACTCAAAGGTTGGAATGGAGTTCCATTGCGATATTTGATGCTTTCTAATGGTGTTAAACTGTTAAGATGACGATTGTTAATTTTAGAAGTAGAGGTTTGTTTGAACTAAAAATGGCACACACACCCAATGGAAAGTATAAGAGAATAAAAAGTGAAAGAAACTAAAAACAAGAAGGAAATGAACACGCAAGGTTTTATAGTGGTTCGGCGTACCGCGGCCTACGTCCACTCAAGAGATTTGTTTATTTATACGATAGATTTTAAGTACAATTTGCTTGGATTTGTATAAATCCGTGAAGTTATGAAACAATGACAGAGCACGGACAGGGAAGAAGAGAAAAAAGATCCCTTACATGAACCATGCCTTCTTTATTTATAGGGTTAGATGATCAAATATCTCGCTGAAACTTCTCCTACAGAATCTCACTGCCACGACCAAGTCCTCAAAAAAATCTCAACCCCAGATCCCTTAGGGTTTGCGATTGGTACCAATCCCTATAGGGGGATCGGTACCGATCCCTAAATACATAGGTAGGGGTCTTGCAACTTTTTATGTTGGATTGTCTTGTTGTTGGCTTCATGTTTCCAATGTTGTTTTGCATAGTCGTCTAGATGTTTTTTGGCCCAAGCGATGGATTTATAGAAGGTTGAACTGTTGCTTTAAACTATATATGGAGATTTCCAATACGATGCATAGAAACTCTCCACTTTGCAGTCTATATTATACTTGAGTTTTGAGCTTCATAGTCACCTCTCTGGGCTTCTTGTCTCGATAACTTTGAAGTCTGACTTGTCAGGTTTGTTTGTATACTACCTTGTCAAAAGGCGGGATAACATTTGCCCTCCAAAGCATACCTTGCAAATGGAAGGTATACTTTGCTCAAGAACATATGTAATGCCAATCTTCGACAGTTGAGCTCTCTGGCTACATTAATCCCGGTGAATCATTCAGTTCCTTTGGATTCTCTTATCAATCATGGGTCGTTCCAAACCCATTACAGCCTAAGACTCTAAGCTATATCTAAGTGTAATCTATACATCATCATTATTCCGATTTCATTCGGAGCTATTACATATCAAAATCGTCTCATGTCCATTCGGGATTTGTTAATTCTATTTTATCCTTTTTTTATCAAAATCAAATTTGTTTTCATTTTTAGGTTCGATCTCTCCAAATCATTTATGGAATTCATGAGCGTTCATGTTCAATAGTTAAATCTGTTGTCGTTCAAGGATGGCAATCAAATTCGTGTCATTTAGGACCAATAATCAAATCCTTGGTCACTCGAGACCAATAATCAAATCTGTAGCCATTCGGAGCTGATGACTGTTCAGGGTCGATAATCAGGTTCATGGTCTCTCCGAATCGATCTATGGCCTCTCTGGGCCCTTGCTAAGCCAAATCCACTCGCCCTCCGGCGAGGGGACTTAACGATGAGCAAGCCCATCCAATCATTCTCCAGTGAAGTGACCTACTCCCTGCACTCCAGTCCGGCACTCCAGTTGGGGCATTAAGCGATCCTTGCTAAGCCTAATCTGCTCGCTCTCCGACGAGGAGACTCAACGACAAGTAAGCCCACCCACTCACACTCTGATAAGGTGACTTATATTAGTACCTTAGGTTTTGTTTTTGATGATAATAACTATAGGACATTATATAAAATATAGATATTAATGTCTTATCAAGATATATATAGCATATAGTGCAGGATATTAGACATGTGTTGGTTAAGAAGACTATACGTTATTAAGATGCTGATATAGAGTTTCAAAAGATAAAGAATAAAGACTCATGATATTGAAGAGTTCAAGATTTCAAAATATTCCAAATAAGTTATAGAGTCATGGAATTTATGTTAAAACCTTGATAGCACTTTCCTGATCTCTCTTGTCTTCTGTAATTTTTATTTTAAATTGATTTTCAAATATTTTGTTTTTAAAATAATCTTTTCAAAATATTTTCCAAAATGATTTTAAATCTCTTATACTTATAAAAATATTATTTTAGTGTTTTTAAGTTTATATAAATATTAAAAAAAAATTATACTTTAAGGAAGTTATAATTATATTGATTTTTATATATATTATTGAATACTCTTATTAAATCTTTCAAAATTATTTTATAAAGTTTTATTAAGTTATATTTTGTTTAAAATATGTATAAACTATATTTAAACAATTTTACAAAGTACCAAAATATTTTACAAGGCAATGGATTTTCAAAATAATATTTTTAAAAGTGTTTTTCAAATTTGTGAAGAGTATGTCGAAATACTCTATAGGCATATGTCAACATAATGGCCATAAAATTCAAAATTCAAATTTGAATGGAAGTGTTTTTTCATCGTATCTTTTCACGAATGGACATGACCGTTGTTTTCCTGTATATACCAGACTTCCAAACAAATTTTCAATAACTACTTTCTTATTCTTCTCTCCTCTTTTCACTCTCTTGATTTCTAAATCAATTTTTACCAAAACTCTATCAAAATTCAACCAGAATCAAATTCAATCATCACTAATTTAATTCTCCTTTATCTACTATCTGATTTCTCTCGTCTCTCTTAAGATAAAAGTGTTATTCAAGAGTTATAGGATCAATTGTAATCAGGATCGAAGATTTGAGTCTATAAAATCTTACTATATGGTGTGCTTAGTATCTCTAAAATCCAAGTAGGTGTGATTGTAGCCTGTAAAATCAATTGAATGTGCTTAGTAGCCCGTTTATCTAGTGGGTGTGCTTGTAGCCCAGAAATCAATTGACCCTACCCAGAGGTCGGGATTCTGAATGGTGTGTCCCATAGTCTTGAAATCGAGATTGTATTTGCATTTACTCGTTGAAAAAAAAATCCGTACAGGGAATTGTGTGGGACTAGATGTAGGGTAACTTCGAACTAGTATAAAATCCTGGTGTGTTCTTTCCTTTTTAGTTACTGCATTTACTTTTATCTGCACTTTAATTCTGTGATTGCTTTTGTGACCGTTAATTACATCATTTCAAGTAAAATCTTAAAGAATTTGAAAAATGTTCATATAATCATTTAAACACTATTCACCCCTCCCTTTAGTGTTAATTTAGCTTTAAGATCCCTATTCCGCTGACTCACATTTGGTATTAGAGCATTGGTTTTCAAAGTATTCATCATCTGGTTTTTGAAAAAGTTTAAATGGCTACCAATTGGTATAGTGTTGTTAGTAACATAATACACTTGTTAATAACTCATTTGTCAAAGGATAATCTACCGCTAGACCTTCACTTTTTAGTGGCACTAATTACGCATATTGGTCATGTAGAATGAAAATTTATTTACAGTCAATTGGTTTAGACACTTGGAATATCAAACAAACTGAGTACACTGAACCGAAGACTAATTTTGCACAGTGGACTACTGGCCAAAAAGCAATTGCACAAAATAACTCTAAGGCTACGAATATATTATTTTGTTCACTAGATAGAAATGAATTTAATAGAGTATCTATATATAAGTCTACATTTGAGATTTGGAGAACTTTGCAAGTTACACATGAAGGCACAAGTAAAGTTAAAAAGACCAATATTTCCATGTAATAAACCAGTTTCAATTATTCAGAATGAGTCCAAATGAGCCCATATCTGATATGTATAGTAGATCCCAAGATATATTACACTCACTTATTGTGCTGGGTAAAAAAATTTCTGAGAGGATCAAGTTAGAAAAATCCTTAATTCACTTACTCTTGAATAGGATCTAAAGATTCTTGCAATCAAAGAGGCTAATGACATTAGTACTCTAAAAATTGAAGAATTAATTGGCAATTTAAGTCTTTTGAAGCACAAATGCAGCGCAGGAGAGAAAGCAAAGCAATAGAGAAGAAATTTATAGCTTCTAATGCAATGACGGATAATCTGGATTCAGACAGCGATGACGATGAAGAAATTGCTTTCATAACAAAGAATTTCAGAAATTTTTTAAAATATAGAAAGATGAATAATTTCAAGAGAAATGACAACATAAATCCAAGAAACGGAAGTGAAATGGAAAAGACATTAGATGTTAAAACTACGATGACTCTGGCCATTTAAAAAGAGACTGTTCACATCCCGATAAACTGAAAACTACACTAAACAATGATTCATCCAGAAAATGGAGAAGAGCCTATACTGCAACATAAGACTATTTAGATACATCCTTAAGTGATAATGAATCAGATACAAAAACTGCTAACATGTGCTTCTCAGCAATACATAATTCAGAACAAAATTATGAAATGGATTAGAAAAATGAACGCTTTTAATATATCAAAAGTTTTAATTTCTTGAATGAAATTTTCTTTTCTTTTGTTGCTTTATTAATTGTTAGGAATATCCTATAGATTAATAATAATATTGGTTGAATATTGTGTGATTATATTTTAAATATTTTATATATTTTAATAATAAAATAATAGTATAAAATATATTTTTAAAATTATTTTAAAATTATTTTTCTAAAAATAGGTATATAAATTTATATATATATAAATAATAAGATAGAGTTAAACAAAAATTATTTTTGAAAATTTTGACCCATATGTCAACATATCCCCGTGCATATGTCGATATATGTAGATAAATTTTGAATTTCGATTTCAAATTCGAAATTTGAATTTTCCCTCCACCTTTTCACCAACTCCTATGTTCTGAAATGTTACCTTTTGACCAGAGAACATGTCCTTTAATTCTCTATTTACTTACTCTATCTCTATCCATCCATTACTCACTTTCATTTCAAATTCAAAAATCGTAAACTCTCTGATCTCTTCAAACTATTTTTCAATGGTATCCTCAAGCAATATTAAGGCAACCATGAGGCTTTCTAAGAAAATAAAAGAATATCCTTTTAACGATAAATCAGCCATACAAGCCTATATTGAGTATTTATCTTTCAAAAAAGTCTTTCTCAAAAGATTTGCTATTTTTGAAGATTTTCCTACTTATGATCTTTTCAATCTTTGTTTGCAAAATGAAATTCTTGGTTTAATTGATACTTCTTAAAATGATTTGGTTTGTTATCCAAAATTAGTAAAGATGTTTTATGAAAATTTAAAAGGAAAGTTTTATGATATTAGAGAAGGAGAAGTTTGGAGTAGTGTCAAAGAAACACAAATTGTTTTAAATTGTGAACTTTTAAATCACATTCTTGGATTGCAAATCTAGTGGAATAGATCTTTCATATTTTAAATTGATTTTCAAAATTGTGAAGTAATTCATGGTATTTTCAAAAGTGATGATGATTTTGAATTTAAAAACAAAAACTTGCGTCTAAAAACAAGATTTTTAAGGCTTCTTTTGCAACAATGTATCACTCCTAAAATGGGTAAGTATAATAACCGACACAAAATGTTTACAAAGCTATTTTCGCCATTTATAGTCAATATGACATAAATTGGTCTCAAGTCATTTTAGATGAACTTTTTTCTAAAATATTTCTAAACATGAAAACACACTATTTCATGGTGTGTATCTTACTCGTGTTTTCAATTATTTTGATGTTGACCTTAATGAGAGGAAACAATTCCTCAAAAAATATTTGACAAAGCCAGCATTTCACATATGCATATTTCACTCTTTTTCGAGCCTTATGAAATGCTTGCGGAAAAGGAACAAAGGTTGAATTGGGAAGAGGAGCAAGAAATAAGAGAAGAGGAGGAAGAGGGAGAGGAAGGAGAGGAAATGGAAGTCGAGGAGGAAGAACAAGAAGAGAAGGAGGATACTTCTTTGGAAGTATCAATGTGCCACCTAATCCATCAAGCAAAGATCTTCTCAAAAATCAAGAGAAGATCATTCATAACCAAAGAAAGCTTAAGAAATCATTTTCAAAGAGATTTACCTCAATTTCCAACAAAATGGATAAATTCTTTGGAAAGATTATCCGCAAGCTTGGTGGTTCATCTTCATCTATAACTTTCTAGTTGTTTGTTTAAACTATCTTTGTATTCATATTTTCTAATTTTAATTTATGTTGAATCTCATGTATCTTTCTTTTATTTCTTGTACTTATCCTTATTATAAATGAAAATTCTATTTCTTACTATTCTACATTGTCAACTATCTTTGGAAAGTCATACAAATATAATACTACAAGTCAAATACAGTAGAAAAGTAAAATAAAGTGGTTTTGAAAATTATAGTGCACATGTTCACATATGCCAAGCATGTATGTCGATAAATAACGGCCAGTTTTCAAAAAAAAATTAAAATTAGAAAATAATAACTACCTAACACCAATTCATTTCAAATGACTTCTTACTCCTATAAATACATATTCACTCAAGAAAATCATTATTTTCAGTTTCTATCTTCACTCCTTTTTATTCCTAAACTCTAATAAAATCAATGGCTTCTTCTTTCCAAAAACTAACCAAAAACCTCGAACAAACTCTTGAATCATTCAAGAACATTCTTTCTTTCATCCTAAGAAACCAAAGGCAATTAAAATTGAGTTAAATGCAGATGATCAAGGAGCAAGAAAGGCGTTTCGATGCAATTCGGCGGATGATTTCCGCCTTCAACGAATAAGAACCAACCACCAATTCAGAATGTACCATCAACAAAGATGAAGAAGGTTCGAATGCTATCAAAGCGGGTCCAACCTTTGGCGTTGATCGATGGGTTGAAGTTCCTTGAAATGTCTAGTTTAAATATGTTTTCTTCTATATAAATAATAATACTTAATTTTGTTTGGATTTGATTGTTTTGATTTGTGTGGATTTATTTAAATTGTGTTTGACATAAACTTTGCTGGATTGGATGAATGTTTGGATTGATTATGATTATTTCATGATTATCTAATTTTACATATCACTTATTGCTTTTATATCATTTTTATACATATTAATTAGTATTTTATTGGAGGGAAGTTAGAATTATAATTAGAGCAAGATATAGTGTTAGATTTATAGTTTTAAGTGCTTATTTTTATTGATGACAAAGGGGTAAAAATATATATAAAATCTAGACATAGATTAAGGGGGGTTATATTATATTTTATATATAAAGTTGTCATCATCAAAAAGGGGAAGATTGTTAGTACCTTAGGTTTTGGTTTTGATGATAACAACTATAGGACATTATATAAAATATAGATACTAATGTTGTATCATGACATATATAGTATATAGTGCAGGATATCAGATAGGTGTTGATTAAGAAAACTGTACAGTATCAAGATGCCGATATAGAGTTTTAAGAGTTGAAGAATGAAGACTCATGAGAATTGAAGAGTTCAAGATTTCAAGATATTCCAGATAAGTTATAGAGTCATAAATTTATGTTAAAACGTTGATAGCACCTTCCTGATCTTTCTCGTCTTCTCTAATTTTGTTTCAAATTGTTTTTCAAATATTTTGTTTTTAAAATAATCTTTTCAAAATATTTCCCAAAATGATTTTCAATCGCTTATACTTATAAGAATATTATTTTAAATTTTTTAAGTTTATATAAATATTGAATTTTTGTTTATACTTTAAAGAATTTATAATTATATTGATTATTATATAAATTATTGAATACTCTTATTAAATCTTCAAAATTATTTTATAAAGTTTTATTAAGTTATATTTTGATTATATGTATAAACTATATTTATATAATTTTACAAAATATCAAATTTATTTTACAAAGCAATGGATTTTCAAATAATACTTCTAAAGTTGTTTTTCAAATTTGTGAAGAGTATATCTACATACTCTATAGGCATATGTCGACATAGTGGCCATAAAATTCAAATTTTAAATTTGAATGGGAGTGTCTTTTCGTCGTATTGCTTCGCAAATGGACATGACCGTTGTTTTTCTATAAATACCAGACTTCCAAATGAATTTTTAATAATTACTTTCTTATTCTTCTCTCCTCTTTTCACTCTCTTAATCTCTAAATCAATTTTTATCGAAAGACTGTCGAAATTCAATCAAATTCAATCATCACTAATTTGATTTTCTTTATCTACTCCCTAATTTCTCTCATCTCTCTCAAGGTAAAAGTGTTCAAGAGTTATGGGATCAATTGTAATCAAGATCAAAGATCTAAGTCTGTAAAATCTATCAAATTATACTTTGTGGTGTACTTGGTATCCCTGAAATTCAAGTAGGTGTGATTGAAGCATGTAAAATCAATTGGGTGTGCTTAGTAGCTCATAAATCTAGTGGGTGTACTTGTAGCCCGAAAATCAAGTGACTCTACCCAAAGGTCGGGATTCTGGAGGGTGTGTCTCATAGCCTTGAAATCAAGATTGTATCTGCATTTACTAGTTGAAAAGAAATCCGTACATGGAATTGTGCAAGACTGGATGTAGCGTAACTCCAAACCAGTATAAAATCCTAGTGTGTTCTTTCTATTTTACTTTTACTGCATTTACTTTTATCTGTACATTGATTCTGTGGTTGTTAATTACATCATTCCAAGTAAAATCTTAAAGAATTTGGAAAATATTCATATAATCGTTTAAACACTATTCACCCTCCCTCCTCTAGTGTTAATTTAGCCTTAAGATTCCTATTCTACTGACTCATAACTTACTCCATGCACTCCGGTTTCGTCTCTCTAGATGGAACATATGCGACCAAATCCATGGTCTCTCCAGACCCTTGTTGAGCCCAATCCACTCGCTCTCTGACGAGGGGACTCGACGACAAGTAAACTCATCCGCTCACATTCCGGTGAGGGGATTTACTTCTTGCACCCCGGTCTTGTCCCTTCGGATGGGACTTTACAGCGATTAGTATCGTAGAAGCCCATCCGCTCGCGCTCTGGTCAGGGGATTTGCACCTTGCACACTGGTCATGTCCTTCCAGACGGGACATTAAAACAATCGATATCAATCATCACATTAAATGTGGATTTCAATAATCAAATTCAAATATCAGAAACAATATAAAGCCTAACATCAAGGTAACTGCCTCGCTGGGCACTACAATCTAGCATCCAGCCTAGACCATGCCTAAGGACCGTTCGGGATCCCATATGCAAGTAAGTGTCTAGATTGTATTATTGCATGATTTATTAAATAGGAAAAAAAGAGCTCATGAATAAGACCTGATTTTCTGCCATCCCGATTAAGAGATGACCATCCTCGGTCTTAGTCCAAGGCTGTTTCCCTCACCGCAGTTCGACTTCTTGCGTGTTGCTATAACCAGTTATCTCTGACATGTTTCTCTATCATATCCCGTAGGTGCCTCCAATCATTTGTGTTATGCCCGTCTAGTTCATGGAATAGGCAGCACTTTTTAGATGTCCTTTCACGTTCCGTGGGTTCTCGCCTTGCCGGCTTTCGGTAGGGTAGTTGCCCCTAGTATCCAAGTAGATCCATTCTCATTAAGATCAGTGTAAGAAGAGAATTTTGGTTCTCTCCTCTGCCGCTTCGAGCTATCATATCCTTCATCCATTCTCTACTTTCCATTGTCCTTACTGAATCCCTCTCTAGGCAACCTTCGCTTTTTACAGCATTCACCTCTTCCTTATCGGCTTCAACGTCCTCCTGCCGTAGAAACCTTTCAGCTTCATGGTGAAACTCCACGTGGTCCATTGGTGGATCCCATTCCAATACAACTTTAAAATCTATCTTATCTGTAATTCCAAAAACTACCGCCATCAAAACTGTTGATGGATCCGGCCTATCTACTGAGGCAACTGCTGCATTGAATCTTGTTAGAAAATTCCTGAGGGACTCCCCGGCCTTATGTCTCACAATCGATAAATTCATCACATTCTTGGGTCACGAGATATGGACCTGAAACTGACTCATAAACCTATCAACTAACTCATTCCACGTGCTTATGGAACCGTTCTCCAACTGCCTGAACCATAGCGTACCCAAATCTGTCAAATATAGAGGGAAACACCATCCTATAACTTTCTCGGATGCTCCCAGCACTTCCATGTGTCAGATGTATCTCATCAAATGAACTGTAGGGTCTGACTTTCCATTGTATGTTTCTAGTGCTAGTAGTTTAAATTCTGGTGGATTTCTAGCATACTGGATATTTGAAGTAAATGGACTCCTATTTACGTCTCTCAATCTTCGATTAGACAATCCGCCTCTCATAGCTTGCCTTGTCATCTCAGCAAATCTATCATTGTCATCCAAAGGTAGTCTTCAGTTTGCATTCTTGGCCTGCCCCTCGACTCCATAAGGGAATTCTGGCACGTACTCCTCTGTCATGCCTCCATATTCTGATTTGCATTGGTACGCCCAGCGTCCTTCCTTGGACATGCACCATCTCCACCAGGGGTGACCTAAGCCATGCCGCCAGGCCGTAGGGGATCGGTACAAAACATTGGGGATCGGTATCGACCCCTAGCGTTGGCTCGAGGTTTGGCCCCGGTTGCTGCACTCTGTCTTTTGGCGCATTTGCTTATGTTCCCTGCCTCTATTCCTGAGTTATAGCTACCTATGCTTCTGCTTCTTGTCCTTGATTCTGATTTGCAACTACTCAAGTTGTTCCTACTTAGTCCATTCTTTTGAAAAAGTTTTCCATCATCTCCTCCTAACGGGCAATCATCCTAGCTTTCATTACGTTCATCATAGTCTCCATCTCATCTCAGATTATGTAGATTGACATGGGTTAGATCTTGAGGACGCCTCTTGGCTGCCACCTTGTTGATTTCCAACAGTAATAGTCCTCCTAGTTGATTGTCTAGCCATTTAGAATCCTTTTCAAATCTTTGATCAGTGAGTTCAAGTATTTCTCGGTGAAATCACCAAAAATTTTAACCAAAAGTGGCACAAACACTCATTAAAAAGGAGAAGAGCATAAAAAGTGAAGAAAACAAATTAAAAATAAGAAGGAAATGAAAACACAAGGTTTTATAATGGTTCGACGTACTCCGACCTATGTCCACTCCAAAGATTTTGTTTATTTATACTTTAGATTACAAGTACAATTTACTTGGATTTGTATAAATCTGTGAAGTTATGAAAAAATGGCAGGGCATAGGCAGGGAAGAAGAGAAAAAAGATCCCTTGAATGAACCATGTCTTCTTTATTTATAGGGGTGGACGACCAAATATCTCGTTGAAACTTCTCCTGCAGAATCTCGCCACCAAGACTAAGTCCTCTAAAAACTCTCGGTCCTGAATTCGCTAGGGTTGGAGATTCGGTGCCAATCCCTATAACTTCGAAGTCTGACTTGTCGGGTTTGTCCATATACTATCTGGTCAAAAGATGGGATAACAACGTTGAACAAAAAGACGGAGGTTTAGTGCCCTTCTTCTAGCGCCAAATTGTTGTGTATTTTTTTTTCTAGTTTTCAAAGTTATAAAATGTTGGAATGAGTACATATGTTGAAAGTTAAGAAAATATTGGAAGCTACAAAGTAAATGCCTAAAGCGGAAAAAAACATGCAGATTTATAGTGGTTCGGGAAAATCCCTAATTCAACTTTTGGCACTTTCCTTCTTTAGAGATTATGTATCGAAAGTTATAAGTAAAGGTTCTTCGATATTACAAGTTTTACAAGAAGCTCTAATATAGAAAATATAACATTTATCTCAATGTCTGAATTAATTCCTCCCCCTTTCACATTGGGATCTATTCTTTTTATAGGGATTTAGAGTGGTTATAGATTGATGGTATGTCAAACCAGGTTCAGTTGGCCATTAGATTGCTGAAACTTGGTATTAATCTAGCGTGCTTTGAAGAGATCATGTAGATTGATGATGTGTTCTTCAATGATATCTCTTGATCCATTTATTGTTTTACATGGAGCTTGACACATGTCATGCTTAGATGTTTGAGATTTCGTAGTAGCATAATACTAAATATGCTATGAGCATGCCTGACTAGGTTGATTTACTCTATATTGCTTTGTATGTATGGTTAAGTATTGGAGAACCTTCAAAATCACATAGCTTCGGCTTTCAGTACCTAATTTTGTACTTATGTAACAACTAGAATATGACATTGGTATCATAATAATTGACTGATATAAGACCTATGATGTTGATACTCTCAGTATTTAATCATGTTGCAACTATATAATATTTGAATATATAACTATTCTTCAGCTATAGAGTTAAGATGTTCTCCACAGATTTGTTAAAGAGCCAATAGAAACAAGTCATCCTATAGACCTTTGTATATCCAAGGAATAATTAAGATCCCTAGCAAAATATGGTATAATAGGCGGTGTTTGTGATGAAGTCAGCTGGATCTCCCAGATTATGCATACATTACCATATGTTGAATGAGAAGACCAAAAGAACCCTCTTCTAAGAATATATGGTTTATTATATCAACTGAGATGAGCCAAGATATTTCCACAACTAAATTTGGCGACTAGCTTCCAACATTTGAGAGTGGCGAGTAGAGTTTACCATGATGGCATTTATACTAGACATGGTTCATATGAATGCTTACCATGTCTTTCATCTTCATCGATGTGCCACATTTTTATGGATTTGATGAACAAAATCTTTCGAAAGCATTTGGATAGATTTTTGTTGGTATTCGTCGAGGACAATTTGATATCCACTAAGAATCAACAAAAGCATGAAGTTCGTTTAAGAATAGTACTAGAAACATTGAGACGGCATTACTCAATGTTGGGAGAAGAAAGCGAAAGTTCTTGATTACGTGCTTTTGCAAAATGGATTGTCGATTGATCCTTCAAAGATCAAAGCTACTAAACACTAGAAGAGGCTACAGACAGTTATGGAGATAAAAATCTTCTTAGGTTTGGCTGGCTATTACCAAAAATTTATTACATACTTCTCTCGCCTTGCCGCGTCGATGATGAATCTAATAAGGAAAGATGCACGGTTTGAGTGGAATCAAAATGCGAAGTAGTTAAAGCTTTTGTTTATCAATGAACATGTTTTATTGTATCCAAAGGAAACCAACATGTAGCGGTATTCACCGACAATTATAGTACGGGCTTAGGAGTTATACTGATGCAAAAAGGTAGAATAATTGCTTTTGTTTCATGATTTGGAGTTGGTAGTGGAGATATTTTCCTTGAAACTTTGGATGCATTATCTCTTGGGAGAAAGGTATGGTTTATTCATAGACCACAAGTTCTTGAAGTATGTATTCTCTTAGAAAAAGTTAAACATGGAGCAACAAGATGGTTAGAGTTCCTAACGGCACATTATTACGATATTATATATATGTTGGAAAAAGGAAACAAGGTTGCATATGCTCTTAGTTGAAGACATCATAATGTTTTGTTAGTAATACTCGCTAAGTGGAAAGATATTGAAGCATTGATATCTAGCGAATTTATCATAAGACCGTCAACTAGTTCTAGCCGAAGCATAATAATGACCTACGGAAAAGAATGTTTATAGAAATCCACCATTCAACATTTATGATCCATCATAGAAGTGCAAATATGTGTTAAGATATGAAATGTTACTTTTTTTGAGAAGGGATAAAGAGAGATCTCGGCTTATATATGAAATAATATCTACGTTCTCAGCAAATACGTATCCCGTTTATACTGGAACAGAATTTTGTACAACAATATGTTCTCCAGCATTTGATTCTTTGAATTGTTGGTCTTAGTTTTTCTATCAAATTTTTTGTTTATCTTCAATCTCTTAGAAAAAGAATCGAACCAATACAATTTATTCCAGTTAAACTTATTTTACCCTTTCGGTTAAAAGGAAAAATTATTTCACCCAATCAAATAACTTTAGGTGAAGCTTCTTCCATTTGGAGAAGTATAATTTTGCAGAAAGTCAAAAAAGAAAAAAAGAAGAAAAATTGAGAAAAGAAGCCGAGTTTTAGGCAGTTGAGAACTAGAGCAACCCCTAAAACACAAACTCGAAAATTAATTAAAAGAAAAATATAGTTTAAGCAAGCAAAAAAAAATCTTATATAATATATGAATATTTTTTCATGAAGGAGAATCATAGAATATAAATGAGCAAGAAATATGCACCAAATGAATATCCAATGCTGCCAGCGTGATCCCACTCCAATCTGATTATCTGCATGATGATTATTCAAATAAAGCTAGATACTGAACAACACAAAAAAGAAGTTTTGCCTCCAACCACCACCCGTCTTTATTTCCCGTGTTTTACTAGGTTCAATATCAAATACATGTCACCACGTTTGTGTTAGGTAAACAAACAAGATTAGAGGAATATTACAGTTTTAACAACATAAATCTGTTGATATTAGTTTAAGATCTTTGATGGCATCTAAGGACTTCAATGACTGAAGAAAGCTCTCCCCTTACTGCACCAAAATTGATACTACTAGGGTTCGATTGAGCCAAAAATCTGCTATAATTTCTATGAATATACAAGGAACTCATTTTGTTTATGCTTTTATAGAATTTTCATACATCATAAGCTTAAATATGTTACTAGTTGCACAGCTTTGTAAGAAAACTCTAATTTCATTCAACTATTCTCATTAAACCAAATTTACAGCAATTAGGAAAAAAAAATTATCAGCATAACAGCAGATGCAGAAGAATCTTTGATAAATTATCTTCTTAAATTGCAAATTTCTAAATGTAAATAACACTGCGAATGTTTAAGAAATGAAATATATATAATTTTCGGGGAACTCATTGCTTCCAAATTCAAGAGCTCCCCAAGATATAAATAAAAACTGAAACATGTAAGGAAAATTATATGGGTAAAGTGGAAATTGCTTAGGTAGCGAATCCTAAACTTTGTCATCAAGCTCCTTAGACTCCTCGTTTTTATGAGATTTCTCGCCCAAATTAGAATAACTTCTTCGCTCTTTGCCTCCTGGTTTGGATGATGCATTTCCATACCATACCATTCCTATTACTGCCAATAGCATTCCTAGAATGACATGAAGATTGAGACCTTCTTTCCCAAATAAGAAAAAACCAAATACAAGCACAAGAATTGTCTTCATATGACCGATAACTTGAAACGACACTGCTGTGAATCTACCAATGCATATGAATTGGCTAAGGTTGGTTCCGATAGCAATGGTACACGACATGATGAGAAAATACTGCAAAAATATCATGGAATTTTTTTTTTAATTTTGATGCATAAGTAATTTTATAAATATGCAATCAAATAGATTAAGAACTGCACTTTACTTAAAATATATCATGTCAGATCATATAATCAAAATAGTATCACTTTAAGTCCCATATATGTGTGTTCTATTAAGAAATGCCACGAGTAAATAAGCGGGGATAAAAGTTGGTTCCGTATCATCATTTGCAATGATTGTCCAAAGTTTCAATCACTTGTACAAAAGAGGCATCAACTTCCAACGATCCCTAAGAACAAATTTACTATATTACATGATACCGAGATGATCCCTATTTCTTTCATTTCAAATTTTAACACTTTTTTTTTGAGTTATCCAAAAAAAAAAACCTTTCTTTTTGGATATAATTTACTACATTGTTTGAATCGGTTAAATCAGGTGCAGTAAAGAATATATGCATACATTTTCTCTCATTATTATGCTTTTATTGAGGGGGAATGTATAGATAATAGTAAGAAAAAAGTTGATTTGAGTTCAATAAAATGTTAGATACTGCTCGTACCACTACAGTTATATTATATTCAAAAGCATCCACTCTTTTATTTGTCAGCCAGTAATCAATAAAAGGTCCGAGTATCAGCAACGATGCTGCTTGTACAGGAGCTGTATGACCAAGAAGATTGAATGATCCAAGTGAGTACTTCCTCTGTAGATGATGAACATACTGTAGAAGGAAGTAGTGTAATTAAGATGTAGTTGAAATGTGTTTAAATTATATTTCAAGATTTAATAGATGGAACTTGTGTGGCTTACATATTGCTGTAATGCAGTGCTCCACACAGCTACGATAGCTGCTACCAATCCTCGTGTATTGACACTAACATCGTTAACTGTACAGACTGCTACACCTGTAAGCACTACCATTATGCTGAGCTTTGTGCCTCGAGAATAGTGGATTTTATCAAACAACACTTCTAGAAGACATGATACTGGAATCATACACAGCTTTGCAATCTGAAATAAATGTGATACTTTTTATCATATAGATTCACTACATGTAAGAAAAGTATATTAAAAGAAACATGAATATTTTTCTCAAATCCCACACAGACTTGACTACCTCGATATATGCATTGGGTTACAGTATCTAAACCAAAGTCCAAAAATTTTGTGATAATTTGAAGCCAAGAAAGAAATGAGTTGAATTCAACCTTTAGATATATCAGTGGTACACAAAATGTGACTGTACCTTGAAGGGATATGATAATTTTAGGAACCAATTAAGATACATGTCAGTTTCAACGGGCTAATATCAACAAATAGTATTGTTCCCAACAACCAACCTGATAGAATCCAACGGAGTTCCACATTAAGCTAACGTTCATCCCAACAATTGATAAATTTGCGAAAAAGACAAATTTAATCAGGTCGAAGAATGGTAAATGAGAAGATTGAATGTATCCCAACCAGCGCAGTACCAAGACCATCATAGTGGTGGTGGCAAAATGCAGACCAGTTAGTGTTGTGGCTGCAATAAAAACATCACAGATTATTAAATTTCAAGTGAAAGCAAAATGCAGACAAGTAAGTGTTGCGGCTGCAATAAAAACATCACAGATCATTAAATTTCAACTGAAACCAAATAACAGTTATGTTATAGAGACATCATAAATACTTAACATGTGTGAAACATAAGGAAATATGAAGTTCATACACTTGTAATTACCATATATACATATATGTATGTATGTATACATGTATGTATGTATGTGTATGTATGTATATGTATACATAAATTTCTATAACAGTTATGTTATAGAAACATCGGGAAATATGAAGTTCATACACTTGTAATTACCATATATACATATATGTATGTATGTATACATGTATGTATGTATGTATATGTATGTATATGTATACATAAATTTCTATAACAGTTATGTTATAGAAACATCGGGAAATATGAAGTTCATACACTTGTAATTACCATATATACATATATGTATGTATACATATGTGTGTGTATATGTATATGTATGTATATGTGTGTATGTATGTGTGTATCTATAGTTTTAATAGCCCCCTTTATTTACCACCATTTTGTAGCCTCCCGACATCAGCCACAAATTTCTATTTAAATATTTGTTCTTTTCTCTCTCTTGACACATGAACCAAATATTTAGATATAAACCTGTGGCTAAGATCAGAAGGCTACAAATGGTGCTAAATGGGAGGGGCTATTGATCCTAGCCCTCTCTATACACACACACATCTGTATGTGTGCAGGCACGAGCGCATGCATGCACATATGTATGCATGTGAATGAATAGTAAGTTATGAGTATCTACAATGATTCCAATCAATGACTAAAAAAACATTAGATGGATCGTATAATACATAAAGAAGTGAATAAACACAATGTAATTAAGAGCACCACTTCGGCTTCACTTTAGCATCTTCTTCTTGGAAGAAGATTCTACAAAGCAGGAAGATTGTCCAGACAAAAAGTGTTTTAAGTGGTGCATAGGTAAGTATTATACATCTGCATAACCCAGCCAGCTACTGCACTAGTATAGCCATCACGAAATTCAGGAGAAATTACACAAAATCTATATATATTCCCACAAGAGTAGCTGCATACCCTTCAACTACATCTTTGGGAATCTGAAGCTGAAACTTTTATTTATGTCCATGCTTTCATAATTGGTCTAGTCTGGCAATTTAAAACGGTATAAATAAAAATAAATAAAAATACACTAAAGGATGACAAATCAAATTTGATGAATTAACCATTGCATAATTATTCGCAGTTATAGATGCTAAACATACACCAGATGAATACAGGAAAACAAGGCCTTTTTGTTGCTTTAGAGTGCAAATGTTAAAAGATCATACGACTAAGATTATTTAGACATGCGTCATACAAGTATACTAGCATTACATGTAAACTAGTAAAACCACTAGCGATTTCATTACTGATACAAAACTATTTACTGAGGTTCATAAACATATAAAATTACCAAAACTGAAGCCATGTTTCGCCATGAGAGCTTTATTAACCATGATGATTCCAACAGAAGTCACAATATTAAATAACCATGAAGCAGCATCTAATGCGGCCTTTCTATCAGCCTTACTTGATGGTGCCATAACTTATTGTGTATCTTCAATACTGATTTATATTCGCTTATTTTCTACTGATATCACCACAGATTAGCTCCTGTTGCTAGCATCTAGTGTACATGACAAAAAAGAGTGAGTTATAAAAGAGGGCAAAGTTAACCCAACTATGCAAAATATACTTTTCCCAAGCATTAAAGTTGTGGGATCTGACTTGAACATGTCAAACTGAATTCACCATATGCATGTGCATGTGATAAATAAGATAAAGTGAGAGCATCAAATCGCATTTACTGTTACACTGATAATTAGATGGTAAAACAATCACATCTTAATGTTTATACTGAAATTAGACAGAGAAATAAAATTAGACAAATGTCTCAGTATACGCTTAAATATAACATATAGAAAGAAAACTACTTAGCAGGATCTGATCTGACGATATATATGATAGCTGACAAAGGCTTGAGAGGCATCATCATGGATGCCTAATAAGCAACAACCAAAGCTAATAAAAATATGCTTGACAGTTGACAAATATAGGATATACGGATGCGTAATAAGCAACAATCAAAGCTAATAAAAATATGCTTGACAGTTGACAAATATAGGATATACGATGTGGACGGAAGCGTGTCGATAAACAAGTGACAGTAACTACGTAATAATTATGAATATTTTTCGATCACTTCTCTCAATTCTATTTTGTAAATTTATCTGGCTAACAAAAATGTACCTTTTACAAGAAATACTTCAACTACCATTTTATGCGAGCCCAGACACACTTTTGTAGGAAGGAAAACACCTTAATCCTTTTCTACTGTAATCACTTCTCTCTAAAGACTTCTCCTAACGCATTGACTTATGCTATTGAAAGGACTGAAAATTCATATGATGCAGCTTTTCCTGATGCAATCTTCATAATAAAAAGATATACCTAAATAAAAATGCTAAGTTCTACATTCCTTCAAAAAGGGGAATGTAGAGATTCGCAATTAATTTGCTAGTTCGCTGTCAAAAATTCAGGACTAATTATTACATTAGTATTTGAATGTATGTGTGCTAGTTCATAATTCGGTTCTCGGTTGTGAATAAAGAACTACTCTTCAGAGCAGTGATTGCAAAAATCGCGAGATCGTACGTTCCAACGCGCGATTTGGAAGGAATCGCAGCCTTCCCGATCCAAGAGTTAAATTGGATCGCAACCCGTGTAAAATGTGCGATTCTATTTCAGAACGAAAATATTGGAGTCCAATAATGAATCGCGATTTTAGTTTAAACATCGAACCGAAACAAAATCAAAAGAGATATAGTCCGGCATCGCGATCTCGATTCAGCGAAAAAGAAAAAAGAAAGAAAGAAAGAAAAAAAGAGGAATAGGAAGAAGAAGCAGCAGGAAACCTGAATTTTTTAGAAACCCTAAGCTTCAGGGAGGAAGACGACTGACGGAATAGTTGAAAAGTTACGGTCCCTGATTCTGTTTTGACGCTGCTACAAGTAACGCGGCTACAATAGCGAATGTCAATTAGGCTAATTTTAAATTAAAAAAAATTACAACTTGTATTTTTTAATAAACAAATAATTTTTTTTATAAAATTCGATAATAAAAAAACTGCAATTATCTACTAACATTATACTTAAATAGCAATTATTATTATTTATTAATAAAGAAATTTGATTTTTTTTACTTTTTGAAAAACTTTTTAAAAAGTCCAAGTTAACTTACACTTTTTAACTAGTTTACGTTTTGTTATTTTAAAAAATAAAGATCTAATTTACATATTTAATACTACATGGACTTTTCTTGTAAACATCAGAAATATGGACTTGAAATGCAAAGCCCCTTAATAGAAAGTATTAAGATTGAGTCGGTATTATCTCGGGTTCGGCATCACGATCTTGGTCTTCATCTTTGCCAAACCACTTTGAGGAAACGGAGGCATATTCTCGGATTTGATTGTATTTCTAGAAGAACTCGTAAAGAAAATCGATTGACTGGACGTAGACCGAAGATTTTACCAGACCACTGTAAAAACCTTATGTCTCTTCTTCATTCTCTTTTAATTTCTTCATTTTAATATTTGTTTGATTCGTTTTCTAGTGAATTTAGGGCCTTGTACCAATCTTTTGGGCAACATTTTTATTGCTTCCATTAAGATGAACTTAAATCTTATATTGGAGAAGATGAATTGGCATAATATAAGAGTCATTGTTGGACCAAGTCAACCAGAGCATGGGACAAGCAGGAGGTACTTACTAGTTCAAATCCATATTTTATCTATGTGACTAGAGAGAAAATTGAAAGGACGATGACAAGTTTACAAGCGAGATTGATATCTCGATAAAAAGAGATGATGAACGGATTCTTCCAAAGGATGGAATAATAAAGTGCAGCTGGAGTTGTTGAAAATCAGAATCGAATGCTAGAAGGCAAAACAGATAGACAAGGAAATTAAGCGAAACAATCTAGAACCATCCCCCAGCACACCAATAAGGTACATAGAGGTCCAAACCGGTCGATGGTGACATGTTTGGACATGGGGGTATAGTCGAGCATGGAAAGGCACGTCAAGTGGATGATGTCGAGCCTTGAAATCTAAATCAAAATGCAAACTTGCAACTGCAAGGATTAGAATCGAAAGTTCCCCACAAGAACGGAAGCATGAAGAAGATTTGAATCAAATGCGTGCGTAGAGATTTCAACTGAATCCAAATGATTAATTAACTGAGATTGTAAGACATGTACTTCGAGGTGAAGCTATGGATCGAAGTTTAGAGGACGTGAATGGAAACCATTTCACCCCCAAACACCCGATATGCAAGGAATCCATCTGATTTCAAGTTACCTACTTTGGAGCCGTACAATAGAAGGACTTATCCAACTGTTTACTTAATGATATACATCCAACATACGAGAGTGTTAACAACTTCGAAGGAGGTGATGGCAGGCCCGGCCCTTTCCCAAAGCGGGGGAAGCGACCGTTTAAGGCATCACAAAGTCGGGGGCACCAAAATATTTTCACCATACAACCAACTAACAAAAAAAATTTGAAATCGCGATGCAGGAATTAGGGTTCACGAATTAGGGCACAGCCGCGGCTTACAAAGCTCCAAGCTCCATCACGATTCGCTCCTCCATCTGCTCCAGTCGCGATTCACGATCACAAACTCGAAGACCCAAACTAAGGCACAGCCGCACAGCCGTAGCTCCACTCGGCGCTCGGACCGCTCCTCCACGATCACGAATTCGAAGACCCGAACTAGGGAATCGCTTGATTCTTGAACTTAAAGCTTGAATAACAGAAGAAGGCAGAAGTGCAGAACCGCATGCGCATAAGGTTAAAAGCTACTCAATTTTATAATTTTAATTTTATAATTCATAATTATGTTGTAATTAAGTAATTTACTGAAACTAATTCATTAATTTACATAGTATTCGTTTCATTGATTTCAATGAACAGCAGCGTCTACTTGAATGATTGAATCTCTGATACTATGTTTACTAAACAGTCTGAACTAATTCATTTCATTAATTTACAAAAAATTATCTATTGTCTAGTCATCTCCATCTATGTTATTATATTGCACACATTCATAATTTATCGATAAATATCTATGTTTTTGTAGAAATTTATAGTTAAAGTTTTTTAGTCCAATCGATTAGTTAAAAAGGATTTTTACTTCAAATTATCGTTAAAAATATTTTTGATAAAGGTCTTGTTTTCACTTTTGGCTTTAGGCACCAAAACTCCTAGGACCGGCCCTGGGTGATGGGACTATGCTCCTATTGTACTTGACTGATTTGGCTGCCATGTGGTTTCGCCAACTAGATAATTGGTCCATCATCAATATGTGTATCGATTTAGTGGAAAAGTTTATGGGCCAATTCATAGTTCATATAGTTTGACCAAGGAATGTGTTCACACTTTCAAGTATAAAGCAGAGAGAGAATGAGCTTTGCAGAATTATTTGATTAGATTTAATGCATCATCGCTGCATTTCAGAAACCATGCTCGTCTTTAGTACTTGTTGGTGAAGTTTTTTGGCTTCACCATATTCAACTAGATCGTGGAGCAACCTAGTCATTGAACGCTTACATAGCCTAGTAGATGCACTCCAACTATTTGTTGAAATATCAAGATGGTTTTATAAATGAATGACAATCTAAAATTAGATGACGGAACAATAAAAGTAAAGGACATAGAAATTTTTACATGGTTCGAATTATTGTTAATCCCACATCCATAGAATAATCCACTATTTATTTTTTATTTTTCGTACAAATGATTACAATCGTCCAGAAGCATATAATATTCAAATCTCAGATTTTCCTTTCTAAGAAGAAAAGGATCCATTTTCCGTCCTCTAATGTTTCCTTTTATAGTATGAAAAGTGCATTGCTAGTTGTCGCGGTTGCCTTTGATCCTTTTTCTTCAATCTCCGCCCTTAGATTTGACGCTTGTCATTCATCCGCAATGCCTATTCGTTGTACCTGGATTGGTGACGGGTTTTTGGCGGGAAACCATGACATTGGTGGGATCTTGTAAATTTGAAGGAGATGTCTGAAAATTTAGGCGGGAAGCCAAATTTGTATGGGTTGGTCTCCTTTCTCCCAGAATAGCAAATGTCTTATAAGGAATGGTAGGGGACCGCCCTTATGCTTCGAATATGTTGTTGATGCATATGAATTGCTGTAGTGGTGAATAGTGCTTTGCATTAAGGTTGTACTGCCAATACCTTTGCCGTCTTTGCTTGACTTAACATCAGATCGGGTCTGAATGGAATAGCATTTCCTATTCTAATTTGAGAGTTGACTTGGCATATGCATGGAATGTGCTTGAGGCTATTTGTGATTTGAGTTGGGTGTAGCTTTAGTTGCCTCTTTGCAAATATGCTTGGACTGCCAATGAGAGAGAGCTTCACATTTGTCATTTACCTGTAAGTATGATTCTACATTGTAGCATATCCATAGCAGCCATGTATATTACCCCTTTGGAGTGCTTTTGACCCTGTACGGCGCTGCCTAGGTTGCCCCCGATGTATGCTGGCGTAGACCTGTTCCTGTAGGTATTGACAAAATATGAGCCTTAGAGGTATAGTGAGCTCAGTATATCATGTATGGCTTCCTACGCCTCGGTGGAGTATTTCACTTTTTGCCTTTTATTTTTGATATAACCACTGTGACCTGCACAAGTTTACTGATACATGCAGTATTTGTCTCTTGCCACGGTTCCATTAGTTGCAGGGCTTGGGTTGGGTTAGGTGTTATGACTTCCAGCTAGTTCCATGTTTAGTACGAATTTAATTGATTCACTTCTTTTTCTTTAGTCTTCTTGACATGAGGGTGGATTTTCTAACTTTAAGGACTGCGTGTTTCCCTTCGCCGTAGTTCGTCGTAAGAACAGGTATAACACTTGCCTCCAAGTCTGCGATGATCGTAGGTTAAGGTAGACTTGTTGTCTTAAACACATAGTATGTATGTTTAGTCAGTTCTTTCTGGTCTACCTTTTCGGTGCTAGAAAAATGTCTTTTTGGCCGCACTTGCATTTAATGCACTTACACACATGTCATTCCCTTACTGGACTATCTTCAAACAACCGTTCAATCTAGCTTTTCATTTCTCTATGTGGATTTTTGTAAATCTTTGCACTCATTATTTTAGCATCAAAATCTACGTTTTATAAAAATCTTTGATCGCTTCAGTCGTGCGGCCATTATTCAAATTGAGATATGTATATCCTTTCTTCATTTCTCCCACATTTCCTTTTATCCTTTTGTTTGAAAAGAACCGATATTAGGCTAATTGCCAAATTTAGGAGTGTCTTCGGTAGATTGTCAGTAAGAGAAATTATTTCGATTCTTGTTTGATCCTTTTTAGAAGTAATCTTTAGAATTTTGATATAGATTCCTGTTTTCCTTCCTCTACGCTTATTCCTTCTGAGATCACCCGACTGGAAGAGGCTATTGGCGTCCTTTGACAATTTGGATTTTCCAGCTATGTGGTCAGGGTTCCTGATTCCCATGAATGCATTAATACACCGCTGGAGGGATATGTCTCCATTACTCCCAAACATTTCCAATGTGGTTTGTATCTTTCTATGCATCCAACTATTCGTCAATGGCTTTCTCCCTAGATGTTGCTCCGGTTCAACTTTCCCCTCATTCACATATTCTTACCCTGGCCACGTTGGTCGGGGGATGCTGCATCAAAGTTGGAAGGAATAGAACAGACCATAGAAGAGGGTGAAAAGTTATACGACATTGTTTACAGAGAGGAAATTGGGCAATATAAGAAGCAGGTGAAGGAAATGTCTGCAGAAATCACTAGATTGCTCGATGAGAAAGAAGTCATTGAATATAGAAGGGTGATTTCTCGACCCCTCTCAGTTACTGTCCCTGCTTTTCTTTGATAAAATAATAGGTTAAAGGGATTAACCATGCTGTATATGAAAGTGATTTCAAGGATATTAAACCACAGGTGTTGGTATTATTATATTGTGTTTGCTTCTTCTAATATATATGTATTCACATTGTTATGTAACCATAACTATATTTTGGGGAAAAAGAGCAGAATAACCAGGTAAGTTAACCCAGTAGAAAATATAAATTGAATTAACTCTTGAATGAGTAGAATTGCATTCAAGAGGTCAGATAGACTAGAATGTAGGATAAACAGGTTCATAGTAAACCCATAAAAACTATGTTTAGGAAAAGTTATTGGTAGGTGCCAATGGGTTCATAGTAAACCCATGAAAACTTTGATTAGATTGAGTTATTGGCATGGGCCAATAGATTTGTAGTGAACCCATGAAAACTATATCCGGATTGAGTTATTGACGATGTCAATAGGTTCCTAGTCAACCCATGAAAACTAGGATAAGAGGGAAGTTATTGGAGATGCCAGTAGGTTCAGGGAGAACCCCATGAAATAATGAAGTTATTGGTAAGGGCCAATAGGTTCTTAATGATCCCATGAAAATTATGAAATAGGACAGGGATTCCATAAATTTAAACGGGTTAATAGCTAGCCCATGAAAACTATGAAACTGGAAAGGGAGTCCATAAACATTACATAGGTTATTAGTCGGTCCATAAAAACTGATAGGTTAATAGTGACCCTAGAAACTATAAATATGACAGATAGTCAAAATGAATGGGGATGGGTAATCCAGAATTGATTTACTTGTTTGCATATCATCATAATATTTTAATTTGCCATGTTTTAAACATGTGGATGCAGGATCACAGTATATGGTTTTATAAAGTTTTGAATAAGACATCGTTGAAGGGAAAACCCATTCCGCTAAGCGGCGTGATCTCACTGGATATCTAAATGGTTTGAGATGATAGATTATTATTCATACCAGGCTTTATATCCGACTCGAAGTTTATGTTTTCTCATTAAACTCTCGGGTACTCAACTGATTTTGAGTAGTTTGAGAGTTGAGGTTTTCAGGTATCTCTTTAGACGAATAAGCTTCCGGAGATGTGCAGGGGGCATGATAACTATCTAGAGTTTTTTCTATTTTGGTTCCGTTGTGTTTGGTTATATACTCTGATCATTCAAGGTGGCATCTTCATATGTCGCTCTTGGCGTATGTTGTAATAATTATATTTCTCTGAACATGGTTAACGTATTTGTGATTATGTAATGAATTTGAAATGTGATTTGGAATGGATTGAGATGTTTGTTTTAAATTGTTTAAATATTTTCCATATCCATATGTTTCTGTTATATCAATGTATCTAGCATTACAGTATTTTGTCACCAAAAGTTAATACTGCGAATGACTGCAGCATCTGTAGCGCTTAGCTTTTGGCCTCAAGATAGGGGATGTTACAAATAAGTACACTTGATTTTTACAAATGTTATTTCATTAAAAAAGAGTGTAGAATTTCACAAATAAGTACACTCTTTTTTTAAAAATTACAATTTGAATCCCACTCGGATTCACGATTCACGATTCACAATTCAAATCCCGTTTCGATTCAAATTTCAAACTTTACGATTTAAGATTTGAATCTCATATTGAAACCATTACTTCAGAGTACAAAATTGTAGGCTGCACATTTAGTGTTTAATGTATCTTATTCAGTTTTCCTATCATTTTATGTTGCTCATATGAAGATATGATTAAAACATTATATGAAATGTAAAATTATTACAACAAAGGGCAACAGTCCTATTATAAGTGAATGAGGGACCGAGGGAGGATTGATGATGCATAGCAATGTCAATATACAAAGCTGACTAGGGGTGCTTAACTTCCCATTAATTGCACCATTATTTTCCTACTATTTTGCAGCTTGTTGTTATTTGTTAAAGAACAAATCACAGATTTGCACATACCATGATTTGTATAAACTTGGTAAACCAAGAATACATCAAAACAAATTATTTTATCTATAAGACTAGAAAGAAGGCTTATTATTATCCAATGTTATCAATTATATACAAGCAGCATAAACTAATGAGACTCGATAACATGTGAAAAGAATAAATATCCTCTTGAAGGCTCAGTTACATCAATATGAGTTGTATCAAACAACATCAAAGTTATTCCATCTTAAATAGTTGGAATCCCGAAATTATTAAGTGAGTTGTAACAAAAAAAACGCAGTGTGAAGAGATATAAATTTCCACAACGAAGGCCAATAGCTCAAAATCAAATATTTAGAGATCTAATTAATCATATAAATATCCCTTCCATTCACTTCTTACCTATTATAGCAAGCACCTGTGCCGATATAATACATATAGATAAAAACTACTTTTCAATCCAATTAATCATACAGCATATAACACAATCTTCCTACACTGAAAATCTACTAAGATTCACGAAAACTACGAATATAATTCAATTGAAAAAGAGAAACGTACCGAGATCTAAATTGACGGACTAATTAGAGAGGCTAACCGTGATCTAAAATTAAGACACTTTATTTATTAGCAATAACAAATAAAGTATCTTAAATATTTTAATGTCTATAATAATTATCTCCACCAGTTTGCTAATTTTAGGTAAAAGATCTTTTTCTCTTTGATGTGTGCACCAAAATATAATCAATAATTCAGAGAAGAGTATAATTTCGTAGGGAGACCTTTTAAGCTCGGTTTGTTGAAACTACCGAATCACTATTGCTGAACTAAGCCTGAATGCTGACTGTTGAAGGGTGATTTTTGAATAATCATTTAGTTGTTTTTTGCAATTAGCATTCAAAACAAAAAATAGAAGAAGAAAAAATTCTGAATAATTTTGTCTGAATATGTGGTTTTATTCAGAACATTGAAAAAAAACAATATAGAAAGGTTTGATAATGAATCAGAAGTTGGATTCATAACTTCTGGTTGAAAACAAACACAGCCTTGGATTTATTTATTTACTTCCTGAATTTGTTATGTTTTCAATTCCGAATAATTTGACTAATTCGCATTGTATATTGCTACAAGCACCTGAATTTGCACTTCCTAATACAAAGATGTGATATTCGAAAGTGCAAAACATGATGCATTTTGCTTCATTTAGTGGTGTGATGCTGAAGGCATTGAATTTTGCACTTCCTTACACCACATCATGGTAGTAACTAGTGCAAACGTGAATGCTTTTAACACTACACTTATTGGTTTCGACTACTTTATATGTATAAAAGGAATGGATGACTACAACTACTTTTGGGACGCTACTTCCAAAAATGTGAACAAGGAAAAGTTAATGAATGCTTGAGTACTTTCTATTCCTAAATTTAAAAAACACTTGTTTTACATAAAGATCCAAACAGATTTGGTTTGGGGGTTATATTGATGTAGAGTGGTTGAGTTATAACTTATGCTTCTCGACAACTACATCTGCATGAAGTAAGATATGTTACACATGATTTTGATTTGGCTGATATAGTTATGCTTTGAGGCACATTTAGTTAGGGTGAAGTTTGACTTATATACAAATTAGAAGTTTTTGAAGTTTTTGTTCTTATAGAAAGAATTGGATATGAGATAATAAAGTTAGTTGGTATTAATGACATACTAATAATTTTAAGATGGTACAATAAGCAAAGGCAATATAGTGGTCGATGCTTTGAGTTAGAAGTATCTAGGAAGGGTTGTTTCCATAGTGGTATAGTGTAAGTGTTTGGAATTTCTAATAGACAAGGATGTACGAACAAAAGTCTAGATGACCGGTGTATTTCTCGAAAGCATTAGAAGTTAGAATAAACTCTATCACGAAGATTTATGAAAGACGGAGAGAAGATGCAAGGTTGATATAAATAATGGAGAAAGTCAAAACGATCAAGGAAGATATTGAGACTGTAGATTTCAGTGTTTTGCAAGCATAGATGGTAATGGAAAAATGACAGGTTAACATAATGAAGAGTTAAAAAGAAAGGTAATGGATAACTATCATAAATCGAGACTTACCATTCACGTAGGTACGAATAGTTATAAAGTACACAAGAAGTTTTTGGTGGTTGACATGAAGGCCGATATCGGTCGATGCTTGGCACAGTACCTTAATTGCCAACAAGTAAAAATACACACTTAAGACCTTCAGGGTAGTGATAACAATTTGATATTCCTACATAGAAGTAAAAATCTCTCTTGATGGACTTGTCAATGGGTTACTGAGAATCAGAAGATGTAATGAAAGTATATTAGGGATAATTGACTAATTATAAAAAGTGTGCATTTTATATTAGTCTGTTCAAATAAAACAATGGTCGGGTAAGCGCATTTGTACATGAAAGAAGTTGTTTGTTTACATGGGATCCTAGAATATTAATTTCAGATCAAGACTAGTTGTTTAATTCAAGCTTTTGGAAGAGTTTACAAGAGGGTTTGGGGATGATTTTGAGCTTGATTACAACTTATCACCCTCAAATTGATGGACAAACTGCGTAGATTAAACATGTGATAAAAGATTTGATGTGAGAATGCATCTAGGACTTTGGAGGTTTATGGGAAGACCATATCCATATAATTGAGTTTGGTTATAATAATAGTTATCATTTGGGTGTTAGAATGCACCTTACGAGGCTTTACATGGAAGCCTGTGATGTTATCCTGCATGTTGTTCGGAGTTAAAGTTAGAGTTGCACTTGGAGTAGAGCTTAATAGAGAATCAAAATGAGAAAATTGCTTTGATAAGAACTTGATTACGGATAGCACAAAGTAGACGGAAGTAATATTTTTATAAGGGAAGAATAGACTTAGAGTTTAAAGTTGGGGCTAAAGTGCTTTTGAAGATTTCTACTACACGAACGGTTTGAAATCAAATAAGACTTTGAGGATTAATCTACATTACAAATATCATATCCCCAAAAAATGAGATAATTTTGAAATTTTTAACATGTCCAAAATGCTACGTTAAATGGTAATTATTGAAACCTTACATTTCAGATATTACTTTTAAAAATATCAAGGGCCACTGTGTAGGATCGTTTTCACCCTAGAGGAGGGTGAATAGGGTGATACTAAAAATTAATGCGGAAATAAAAATAAACAAAGAAAGTAATGCAGTAGAGATCACACACAGATTTACCCAGCTTCGGCAATAACCTGCCTACGTGCTTCCCCTAAGGTTTCTACTAGAAATTAAGTAGTCAGACACTTACACATGTAAACTTACGACATCCGCTAACTTGACTAATCTATCTCTAAGCTCAAAACCCTGCCACAACTCAACCACTGAGTTGCGAATTCTCAAACTACGCCCCGTAGTTTGTACCTAGTTGCACAACTAGACAGTTATACAATTTAAAAGGAAAATTAGAAATGAAAATAAAAAACTAAACAAAACCCTATTTTTATATTTGAAGCTTAATACAATTAATCAGCCTAAGTTAAAATTAATGTGAAGACAGACTTCCCTCTTTCATTCTTATGGCCACCTCGTTTCTTTTCATTTTGGAATTAAGGTTCCTCTAAATTGAAACCGCCGCTTGATAATTGATCGATTGACGTGATGATTTTTCCTCGAATTGCTTTGTCAATCAACTCTCTGGCTTTGATAGGCTTGCGGCTGCTCCAATTGTTGAGTTTGATTCATGCTTTGAATTTGTACGTGTTTTCCCTTTTTCGATTTATACTTATACTCGACTTGATTCAAGTTCTGGATTGGTTCGTGATTTATTTCGATGCTTGCTCTCTAATTTTTCTTGAACTCGAATGGTTATTGCCGATGATGATTTTAGGTTTAAAAAGGGATCGATACCCTATTTTATCGTTCGTATATTTTTGGTTTGAATTGGTTCATTTCTTTGCTCGGCCATACGATTTCTGCTTGAACGATTGTGATGAATTTTTGACTTGTTCAATGTATACGCATTGCTCCATGAATTTGAATTTGTTCCGATCTTTTCTACTACGACTTGAATTTGAGAAGTGCGGACCTTCTGATATTTGACTTGTTCATTTGTTGACTTCATCATCCTCTGATAGACTGCACTACAATAGATAATCTTCGATTTTTTGAACACATTAACAGTGTTTTTGTATGCCCATTTCTTTTTGAAACACCTCTTGACTTTTTTTAGAACTGCTACTAATAATTACTGTATTATGAACCATGTACATTGCTTCACTATCACACTATGTTGGTTGTCATTTCATTGGACTTGGAGTCTTGGATGTTCACCTTGCATTGTCTTGTACCAGTAATCTATTTTCTCCATGTATATACACACATTCATATATGTATGTATGTATGTGTGTGATTGGTGCATGTATATATGTATTGTTGTCTCCTCTGTTACATATGTTTTTCACTGTGCTAGTTGCTGGGTTGAGTATATGATTGCTATGGTCGCTTTGTCCACTTCGAGTGCTTATTTTCATATTTTGCTTGTATATATGTCGATGTGCTTGTATACATGTCGTTGTTTCCATCTGCCTTGAGTCCAGACATTTCTGTGCACTTGAATATATTGCTATGTATATGCTACTAATTCACATATGTGTTGCATGCTCTAACTATGCTTTGAGTTCTATTTCCAGTTGCTCCGATTCATTCATGTTGAACTGCTGTGTTCATTCATGTATTCATGTGCTCGCATGTCCTTGTGCATTTGTATTCTCTGAACTGTTGTATTGGTTAGAGTTTGGTGTTCACTACTTGGTGTAGCATGTCTTGTCTCTTCTTGTTGCATTGGCTTGTCGAGTTGCCTGATCTAAGTCTGTTTGCACCCTGCTTTGATCGTGTTTTCATGTTTATGCCTGAATTGCTGTCATGTTGAGTTCATTTGCATTCAAGTTGACCTATTTGAACTATGGTTTGGGTTGCCTCTGAACCAACAATTTCTCATTGATTTTGAAATATCATTCACATATTCATGTATGTACATGCATACATATACATGTATATATGTGTGATTGTGTACTACATGTGCCGTATCCATTTATATTCGATTTGTACATGTGTGCATTTGCACTAGTCTGTGAGATGGAATTTGGAAACGACCTTGTGATATTCACGGTGATACACTGTGAATATTACAAGTTGTTCGTGCATATATATTTGGTCCCTGTCAGAAAATATGAAAGAAACAACCCAAATACCTGAGGCAAAAACAAATTTTAAATTCAATTTTATTTTTGCAATATAAATTTGTTTCTTTTTCCAGTTTACTGCGTTTTTTATTTAACATGTATAACAAAGGTATAACAGATGGCTGGATACAAGCTGGAGTAGAGTTGAAGATAAAAATATGAGTGAAGAGTGAATATGTAGTGAGGTGAATTATGTATGAAAATTTGTATATTGAAAATTGTGTTGTAATTGAAACTTGTATTCGGAATATAGCGAGAGTTTAAATTTGTACTATTCGAATTTGTAATAAATATTTGTTTGAATAAAATATTTGTTTGAATATGAATTCTGAGTTATTTATTTTATTCTACAAATATTTATTTAATTATGTGGAAAAATAAAATAGTACAATAACAAATACATTTGAATATATATATATATGTTTATTATCATCAAACAAAAAACATATACTAGTATATTCTACAATCTCCCCCTTTTAATGATAACAAACATATATTAAGATTTTGACTATATTAAATGTATTTGGTCTTGATGAATTCTATTAGCTCCCCTTATTTGAATACCCCCCTACAACAAAACCCCCCTACACAGATGCGTGTAGTTAAAACTGAAAAATTATTAAAAATAACTTTGAATAAAAACACTCTCGAATATTAGTAAGGATATCGCTCAAAAATCAAAATCTTAACCTCTCTCTCCCTTTTGTTATCATCAAAAATAATAATAGTAATTGAAATATCTATGACTTTGATTAAAAATATAAAATCAAATCAAGAGGGAAATATTAATTTCAAATTCCAATTAATCAAACAAAAATCATAATATTTTATTAATTAGAAACAAACTCCACTTTAAAGAAATGGTAGGATTATGGAAATTTTATATAGTGACAAGAGTTTGATATTTCAATAAAGGAATAATTTGTGCATTTTCCCTTTCAAATGTTATACAAAAAAATGTAAAGCACTTACTAATCATGCATAACCGTTAGGACTTTTAAATGAGGTTAGTAGTTCCCCTTTTTTAAAAAAAATATGTTAAGTATTTTCTAACCATGCATAACCGTGGGGACTTTTAAATGAGATTAGAATATGCTTGATATTTATCCCTTTCTTATATGCGTCCCATCCATGCATAACCACGAGGACTTTTAAATGTGAATGGAAGCCCATAAATAGAAATTCAAGTAATTCACCCATGCATAACCGCGAGAACTTTTAAATGAGAGTGAATACTTATGATATGATTATTTTACAAAAAATATATTTTCTTATTTTGAAATACCAAATTCTGCACACTATATTATGATGTATGGATTGACAGAAAGATGAAAGTGATAGAGATGATCATGGAATAAGTACTAATCTAAAAATATTATAAAATTTGTTTATTTTTCATGAAATTATAAAATTATACTTCCTTTTGTTATGAAATATATTTTAATCACTATCCATCACTTTTCAAGCACTATAATAATTTTGATAAGTTTCAAAAGATTCAATAGTCAATTGTTATCTTTTCTAGAGTAAATCTCTTACCGAAATAAACTAGAGTATTTTTATCATGATGAAAACCAAAGTTTCAAAAATTAAAATAAGTGAAAATCAATTTTCTGTAAGGGGGTTTTGTGAAAAATGACTTCTAGTTGAAAATCAATATAAATAATTAAATAAGTGCAAAAATGATTTCAACGGGAGATGATATCAGATACCACTTGTATTTGAGGTATTCATGGTGATATGTAGTGGTATATAAGAAAAACGTGTACTCCTCAACACTTGAATTGTTTTTTGAAATTTTCAGCATGTCCATTTATATCAAGCACAAGTAAAGTAAAGCAAAAATACACATGCAAAAAATTCGTCAAAGCAGTTTTGAAAATTGATTTGATAGACATGAAGAGAGTCAATTGTTGTTTCAAAGTAGTTGACAATCTTTGTTTTGAAGACTCACTCAATTTGAAACCTTTATTTGGCTGATAAAAGTTTGAAGTTTAATTTGGCTCATAACACCAGAGTTTTAGATGTTCAAAAATGCTACTTTCCAAAATTGGTTTCAAGTCAATTTGTCAAATCAATCAATAATTATACTTGAAATACCACAACTTGTTTGTGTAAAACAGATATGCTTTCTGAGTTATATATTGAATTTATTGCAGTTTTTCATGATATTCCAAAGTGAATCAATAAAAACTAAAAACAGAAAAGTTGTAGCATTATTGGTTAGCTTTCCAGAACTTCAAGAATTTCAAAAATCAAAGTTGAGATGTTCAAGATATGATCAAATTACTACAACTATGTTAAGAAAGTTTTAGAACTGTTTTCAAATGATACTCCAAATGATTTGGAGTTTTTCACCCATTTAAGTTTAGATTCTGGGAAAGCACAAAAAAGTCATAGAATTTTAAATCTATTTTCCAAAACATCTTGAATTTTAGAAATCGGAGTTAAGAAGCTCAAGATATGGCAAAAATACTTCAACAATGTCGATGAAAACATAATTAACAATATGTGAACAAAATTGAGTTAAGAGATCATACCTCACTTTCCTTCGATGTTGTGATATCTGAAATGCAATGATCTCCATCTAATCTTTATAAGCTAAGGAACATTTAAATTTTAGTTTATCAATCACCTAGAACAACTTGAAATTTATCTCCATCAAATTTGTTCCTTAGCCTACTTATGTATCTAAATTTTGGAGAAGGCAAGTAGTCTAACAAAGGATGTAGGACCACTATTATTATCTATTGAAATCTTTGGTACCCAAATTTGTCTATATAACAAACCGTTAGCATCTACAATTTTACCCTTGGAAATCCAAATTTGTTTAAATTTCAAAACATTTATATTCGCACTTTTTGGAATCCATATTTGTTTAACGGTTTTGTGTTTGTATATATTTCGACAATTATTCTTGCCATGTCCAATATTTCCACACTTTACGCATTTAGGTATCACACTTTTCCTCTTAGCAGTGTTATTAGTCGTTTGTTCATATTTTGACACTTACGCAAATCCAAATCCTTTCCTTTTATTCATGAAGAGTTGATTTTCTAAGAGCATATTAAATGATTTTTCTCTAGTGAAAAATTTCCGAGTAATCAACTCAAGTTTATTAACATTGGATTTTAAAAGTTTATTTTCATTTATTAGCTTCGAACAACAACTAATGGTACTATCTCTCTTTTCAAAATTATTCATTTTCAAGTCCATATTTTGCATTTTTAAGCTCTCTAATTTTAGTCTCAATTTCTAGCATCTCGGTTTCAAAAAGTTAGAGTTTTTTAAATTCAATTTTTTCAATCTCCTTTTCAAACTCGTGATTTAATCGAATAATTTCATATTTGCTCAAAATCACATTTCTTTTCCAATGGTTTTGAAATTTTCGTTGACCTCATTTAAATTCTTTTTAAAAATCGCACATATAGAACTTTTCGACCTCTTAAAACTATCCAACTCTTTTTGCAAAATATTATTTTTACAAATCAACTCAGTTTTGTTCTTCTCCCGAATTAAAATATTTTTTTCTAACTTTTGAATGTTTTCAAGAGAACAGGAAAATTCTTTTTCATAGTCCAAACACCTTTTGCAATTAGAATTATTATTTTTCTTAATATTTTTAAGCTCATTTTCCAAATCATTATTTTTCTGACGCAGTTTAGATTGTTCCCTTATCAACTTATTATTCTTCATCTTAAGAGCTTCAATATTTTCAATTAATTTTCGGCACAAGAGAACTAAATCATTGGATGAAAAATCAGTTATCTCATCGGCTATTGAATCTTCATCACTGCTGTTTTTTGCAAATCCTGTCAAGCACGTTTCATTAACTGAGTCGATTGTGGAGGATTTCTCACCGTTGTTGACTTTTGCATCATATATTGGATCAAAAGTATTGCAGATTTCCTGTGCACTTTCACAATGAGAGATATAGTAAAAATTATCTCGATTAATATGAGAATATAATATATGCATAGCAAGAGCATTAATCGAAATATTTTTCTTGTCTACTATAGCACACCCATTTTCAATAATATCCCAACATTTAGAATTAACAGATTTTAAATAAAATTCCATTTTTAATTTCCAACTTAAAAAATATGTTCCATCAAAAATAAGGGGAATAATTCTGGATTGACCCTCGCTAGATTTGCAACTATGGTTAGATATCTATGCTATTAACCTTGCTCTGATACCACTTATAGGATCGTTTTCACCCTAGAGGGGGGTGAATATGGTGATACTAAAAATTAATGCGGAAATGAAAATAAACAAAGAAAGTAATGCAGTAGAGATCACACACAGATTTACCCAGCTTCAACAATAACCTGCCTACGTGCTACCCCCAAGGTTTCTACTAGAAATTAAGTAGCCAGACGCTTACACACGTAAACTTGCGGCACCCGCTAACTTGACTAACCAAACTCTAAGCTCAAAACCCTACCACAACTCAGCCACTGAGTTACGAATTCTCAAACTACACTCCGTAGTTTGTACCTAGTTACACAACTAGAAAGTTATACAATTTAAAAGGAAAATTAGAAATGAAAATAAAAAACTAAACAAAACCTTATTTTTATATTTGAAGCTCAATACAATTAAACCGGACCAAGTTAAAATTAATGTGAAGATAGACTTCCCTCTTTCAATCTTGTGGCCGCCTCATTTCTTTTCATTATGGAATTAGGGTTTCTCTAAATTGAAACCGCCGCTTGATAATCGATCGATTGACGTGATGATTTTTCCTCGAATTGCTTTGTTAATCAACTCTCTGGCTTTAATAGGCTTGCGGCTGCTCCAATTATTGAGTTTGATTGGTGCTTTGAATTGGTACGTGTTTTCCCTTTTTCGATTTATACTTATACTCTACTACGACTTGAATTTGAGAAGTGCTGACCTCCTGATATATGACTTATTCATTTTTTGACTTCATCATCCTCAGATAGACTTCACTGCAACAGATAATCTACGATTTTTTGAACACATTAATAGTGTTTTTGTTTGCCCATTTCTTTTTGAAACAGCTCTTGACTTTTTTTTTGGAACTGCTACTAATAATTACTGTATTATGAACCATGTACATTGCTTCACTGTCACACTATGTTGGTTTGTCATTTCATTGGACTGGACTTGGAGTCTTTGATGTTCACCTTGCATTGTCTTGTACTAGTAATCTATTTTCTCCATGTATATACATACATTCATATATGTATGTATGTATGTGTGTGTGTGATTGGTGCATGTATATATGTATTGATTTCTCCTCTGTTACATATGTTTTTCACTGTGCTAGTTGCTGGGTTGAGTATATGATTGCTATGGCTGCTCTGTCCACTTCGAGTGCTTGCTTTTAGATTTTTCTTGTATACATGTCGATGTGCTTGTATACATGTCACTATTTCCATCTGCCTTGAGTCCAGACATTTCTGTGTTATATGCTATTGATTCACTGCTCTGTTGCATGCTCTAACTATGCTTTGAGTTCTATTTCCAATTGCTTCGATTCATCCATGTTGAACTGCTGTGTTCATTCATGTATTCATGTGCTCGCATGTCCTTGTGCATTTGTATTCTCTGAACTGTTGTATTGGTTGGAGTCTGGTGTTCACTACTTGAAGTTTGGTTCAAATTTAGCCTTGTTTTGATTTGAAATCTGGTGTAGCATGTCTTGTCTCTTCTTGTTGCATTGGCCTGTTGAATTGCTTGATCTAAGTCTGTTTGCACCATGCTTTGATCTTGTTTTCATGTTTATGCCTGAATTGCTGTCATGTTGAGTTCATTTGCATTCAAGTTGACCCATTTGAACTATGGTTTGGGTTGCCTCTGAACTAGCATTTGCTCATTGATATTGAAATATCATGCACATATTCATGTATATACATGCATATATATGCATGTTATATGTGTAATTGTGTAATACATGTGCTGTATCATTTATATTCGATTTGTACATGTGTGCATTTGCACTAATATGTGAGATGGAATTTGGAAACGGCCTTGTGATATTCACGATGATACACTGTGAATATTACAAGTTGTTCGTGCATATATATTTGGTCCCTGTCAGAAAATATGAAAAGAAACAACCCAAATACCTGAGGCAAAAACAAATTTTAAATTCAATTTTGTTTTTGCAATTTAAATTTATTTCCTTTTTTAGTTTACTACGTTATTTATTTAATAGGTATAACAGAGGTATAACATATGGCTGGATACAAGTTGGAGTAGAGTTGAAGATAAAAATATGAGTGAAGAGTGAATATGTAGTGAGGTGAATTATGTATGAAAATTTGTATATTGAAAATTGTGTTGTAATTGAAACTTGTATTCGGAATATAGTGACAGCCTAAATTTGTACTATTCGAATTTGTAATAAATATTTGTTTGAATAAAATATTTATTTAAATATGAATTCTGAGTTATTTATGTTATTCAACAAATATTTATTTAATTATGTGGAAAAATAAAATAGTACAATAACAAATATATTTAAATGAATATATATATATATATGTATATATGTATATTATCATCAAACAAAAATCATATACTAGTATATTCTACACACTATATATGCAAAACTTGGTAGAGTTGAGGGTATACCCAAGAGGCAATTATGTACCTTTTTTACATATATCTAACTTGATAATCAATCTTGCTCAAAATAAAAGAAGTTTTCTTTCTATTATATACTCATTATATAATTAATTAACTAATTTAAAGTATATTAAATAGAAAATCCTTAAATGATATGTTATGTGATAGTAATTACAATGTGTTGTATCATGAGAAATTTATCACATTAAAAAATAGCATATCATTTTATATATTCCTAGTCAAAATGTTTCGAGACGAGATATCGAACATTTGTTGAGACTAAATTGCATAATGCTCTTCAAATGTTGGACAACATATTACTCATGGCTGCTAGGGGCTTCAAGGGATTGCGTATTGAGAGTTATTGGATAATTATGGAATGACTAACTCAAGAGTTATATGGAATTAGTATCATGCTTAATTGAGGTCAACTCAAAGTCAAAGTCTTTGGCTAAAGCAATACAGTTAATAATAATTAATATTATTGAACCAAGGATTTTGTCTTTGGACTAATCAAGTTGAATGTGGACGATGTTGTAATTTTGATCAAAACCAAATTTCATAAATCCTAACGTGACATAGTGTTAACGAAGATAATTGTATAAATAATCATTACTACCGGATACCGCTTATAGTAGTAAAACTAGATTTTGATCGAAAAGATGTGCAAGTGATATATCCACTCAAAATGTCACGCCAAAAATGTAACAACCTGAACCACAGTGGGCTTGAATTTTCACTAAATCGAAAAGCCAAGTCACCAAAGTGCGAATCATTGGTTTGGTATCATGCAAATAAATAAATAAATGGATATTAGAGTCGATATAACTCACAACGGAATAGTAAAGTATAATAGAACATCTAGTTATCGACCAAGATTAACACTTCCAAAGTCTAGCGTCCCTGTTAGTGCCAAGCATTCATTAGGAAACTTGTCCTTTAACCATTCCCACATTGCACCGATATATGTCCCTCTAAAGCTATCTTATGGGTTGTAATGAGGAGAGGGTCGGAACAATGTTCTGGTGATTGGTGAATTATACATTTACACATAACACTAGTTTATGCCGATTGTCTTACATTACATGTTATGTTTATTAATTTTACTTAGTCGTCTCGACTCCACGTGTGCGTATGATACACCCCACCTACCCAAAGTAGACCATATCTACATGTGTGTGTGTGTATGAAACACGGTCCTCCTTTGGACCAAGATACAATCCCCGTTAGTATCCGTAATTTGGCAACACGTCAGGATCCATCATTAATGCAATACCACGTCCATATGGAACTACATCTCGTATTACGACTACCCGTACAACTACGTATTAGGGAGGGGAACCCGAAATGTTGACTCGTCGGTGTATCTCATCATCTTCATTTGTGTCCAACTCTCAATGATATTTTACGTCTCGTTGGGCATCTCATAGTGCCTAATATGGCATCGCAATAGCTTAGCCATATTCTATCTTGTCTTGAGGATTTGCTACTTGTCTGCTTTCTATTATGGACTTAACTCCACTGATTATAGTGGACCCAGCTAGCTTAATGTCACTTACTGCTTCCATTTTATCCTTTAATTCGCTACTTTGTTTTAGAGGATTATTTATTCCCTTTATATTTTAAATCATGGCTTGTCTATCTTTTCATTTCTTTTATTTTACTTTCCTTTTACTTATATTGCTCATATTCTTTTCTTAAATTGTTTTTATCACATTTATAATTCTTTAATTTATCCTCGGGTTTTTTTTGTAATTTAATGCATTGGAGTTACATTTCTCTCAAATGGTATAGTTAACATTGTAAATTTCTATATCTTATCCAAAAAGGGTAGTTGTGTTACATTTCGGAATTACAACAAATTTTCTTTTCATGGTAATTGAAATAGACAGTACGAAATACGGTAAATATTCCTATTTTAAACGACTCTTTCATTTTTAAGTATACTCCTTGTTATTTCAACCGCTACACTTTTATTTATAAATCTAAAACTTGATAATGTATAGAAATTCACATCGCAACACGATATATATATATATATAATCTAAAAAATTAAAATACTACTTAATTCCCTACGTTTAACTGTGATAACTCAACTATTTTATTGCACAAGTCATATTAAATTCAGAAATCTAGAACTATCAAATATTCTATAAATTTCAAAGACTAAATTTAAGGACTATTAATACGCAATATTTTCCAGATACATGCAATATACAATTTCAGGTTATCAACAACAGAATATGTAGGTAGGAATTATAATTTTAATTTACATATACAATTTTTATCATACAACTCCAATTTACCTTTCAAGCATACAGTAATAGATCTACAAAGATATAAATCTAATATTATATATATATATATATAATTTTTCACTCACCTTTTTAGCTTTTCAAATCTAATCCATGTTATTTCAGTTTGACTCCATTTTTTCCATATTTGGATTCATACACTGCAAGCATATACAGATTTATTAAAGATCTATATTAGAAAAGAGATTTGGAATTTGATTTAGATTTTAGATTCAGATTTACAATTTACCTTGGCTTTGGCGATTTGATTTGACCCTATTCCTTTCCTCAACCATCTTTTATGATTCTCTAATTGTATATAGGTATAAACTATAACTATTTTTAAGAATCTAGAATTTGGAGGAGAAGAGAAAATGGCAGAGCTCCGGCGTCGCTTAGAAAATATGAGTTTAGAAGCAAGGGTATAGGTCTGTATTTATAGAGGTTCAAATTAATGTCAGCCGTTCGATGAAACTATACTAAATCTGGTCGTTAGGCCACAATTTACTATCGAATTTGCTCAACCAATGGTCCACTGCTAAACCTATATAGTTGATCGCTAATCCTACATGGTCTACCACCACCGGTCAACCGACGTGCTTTTTGGGCCGACCGTTTGGCTTGTAAATTGTGGATTTATATGCGTTGTTTGATTTTGTTTTATTTAACCGATTATGTCATTTGATTTCCACTATATACATTTTCTAAGATTTGATTTTAAATATTAACATTTCTTAACATCTAAGTTTCCAGTAATGTTAATAATTAAAGTTAATTAACTTTTATTACGATAATTACATTATTTCCGATTTGAAAACTTCAAACGTTAATAACTTTTTCATGTGAACTTCGACCATAAAATATTATATATGTAATTGATAAAAAATTCACTACGGACCCAATGGTGTAAGTTTCATAGCCAAATTCTGATATTTGTAAAAATTCTATTTTTTCAATATTATCATTTATTAATTAATTTCTTTTTAATTAATTTTCATAAAATTATAATGTATAACATTCTCCCCCTTCAAAGAATTCCGTCCCTGAAATTCCTCAAGGACTGAACAATGTAACATAATGTATAACCATTCTAAACAACCAAATCAATTAGTGTGCAAACAATTTTCCAACTAATCGTGTGTACAAGTACACGGTCTATCATAATGCATATAAGATGCATGTAGAATGATTCCACTCGGTGTCTGTTATGTGAATGCAATCCTTTAAAATAGTTTTGAAAATATGGTGCAAACAACCTAAATATACTGGCAGTTATATATATATATATATGCAAATTTTGAAAATCAAAGTCTTTTTTGCATCTAATTTTTCCCAAACTTCTACAAATAGAAGTATAGTTCAACCAATTTTGCATCCAATTCCTACCATCCAAAACCCTATCACACTATTGCTAACATCCAAATTTAGAAAAATTCAGTTTTCTAAACCTATATTCTTATGTCGGAAAAGGGTCTGGATGGAAAATTCCATATTTCCATCCTTTTCTTATGTACCTCTTTTCTACTGTACCTTAGAACCTTCTATTTTGTCCCTAATTCTCTTCTAAATTTTCCAAGTATGGTCCGCATAAGTGACTTTATTTTAAATCTTTAAATTTTTAAAACATAACTAATTTAAAACCAATTCAGTTCACCTACCTACAGGGTATAGAGAATGTGATTCCATAGTTAAACAACTTTTTCCTTTATCTCTAACCGTATTTTATTTTACTATTACTTTTGTTCGGACGAATTCTCCATTGATTAGAAAACTACCAAATTATATTGTAATAAAAACCACAAGCGCATGACATACAATCATAGTATGTATGCGAGTACGGGTCGATCCCATGAGGAAAGCACTAATTTTAGAGTTACTCAAGCAAATTATCCCAAGAGTTTGAAAATATATTACCTAAAAAGTGTAAAAAAACTAGAGGAAAATTGGAATAAAAACTATAAGATTAAAAGGCAATTTAGAGATAAATCCACTTTCACTTTTATATATATATCAACACAAAATAAATTTATAATCTCTCTTTTTTATCACATGTAGAATTAGTTGATGTATTTATTATAAGTATGGTCTATTATGATATTAACTAACACAACTTAAACCATAAAACTTTAATACATCATCCAAACCCGCTTGTCAAATCTAACGAAAATGATTATGAAATTAAAATAAAATATAATTTTAAGCACGATTTATTTACCTTTTTTATCAAATGACATAGAACATCAAATGTTGATTCCATTTTCACTTTCATTATCAAAATCAATTAGCTGGATGAAAATGTAACTTATTTTTATATTTGATTAAGTATAGCCTATTTGTAATTGACAACATAGGCTATCAAATTCATTAATAAACAACAAACTTCCACTAACATCAAAATTTACATTAAGCACCAAAGAAGAGATCATAAATGAAATTATCTTGTTGATTTTACATGATTCATGAGAGCTTCACTATCCTTAAATTAAAGGAGTTTAGCTTCTCATACTTGAATTCATTTCAGTATAAATTGATTTGAACATTAAAAAGTAAATGAATGGAAAAGCTAATAAAAAGGAAAGAAAGATAATTAAAAAGAAACAAAGAGCTAATTAATTGCATAAAAATAAATCTACAATAATTGCATAAGGTAGATCTAATATTAAAATGAAATAAAAAGAGACATGAAATAATAGAGTATAGAAAAAGAGCATAAAATAAGAGTGCATAAAATAAAGAGAAGACCAAGAGCCATTAAAGATAAGAGAACTTTTGTTTCTATTTGGTGGCTACAACTATGTATAAAAAATAAAATCCATTACATGAAACATAAGAGGGTATTTATATAAGTCTGAAACCCTAATTTCTTTTTAAGGATCTATAAAAAATCCCATTGACTTTGTGTGGCTCCCAAGTCATCATTAATGTTTAATTAATCTCTCACTAACATGTGTTTTTACTTTTAAATATGTTCTATTAGCAAGTGGGTAAATAGGCTCCTCAATGTTGATTTAATTTCTTCTTTTCATTATTCTTTTGGCTTTCACTACTCGTGCATGCATATATCCATAAATCAACTTCTAATTTTCACTCAATTTCCTACAAAATCAAATTAAATTATGTAAATAAATTTTCTCAAAATAAATGTATACACAAAATAACCTAGATGAGTGAAAAATAATTTGAAAACACTTTTGTATTTTGGTTAAAACATGTAAAAATATCCTAATATATCCTTTATTTTAATAAAAGAAGATTAAGCATGAGAGTAATAATATACAATTTTACATACACATCAAATACCCCCACACTTATCTTTTTATTTGTCCTCGAATAAACTAAAACTAAGATAAATCGACCTTTGTAGGAAGCACGATTGCATTGAGTGTATGCAATAAGCCGCTAAACCTCTATGTGCCTTTAGTAGGACGAGTGTTGTCCCGTGGGGGTTTTCAGCGGATACTACCCACAAAATCCAAACGAATATGCAAATTTCCTAATGCAAGTTTTATTTACAGAGATATGAGTGCAAATTTTTATTTACAAAATGAAGAACTTACTTTTTAAATTGACATGAAATAGTAATATAGAAGTCTTGGTCATCATCAAGAAATTTTAGCCTTTTACTAATCAGAACTTCCAACAAAAATTAAGTTATCATCACAATTGGATTCTAGCTTGGCTAGTTATTTCGGTTGATAACATAGTGCAACTTTGAAATAAATTATTTAATTGATTGTCAAAATTTGCAAAGTGGTGTCTTCATTTTCTTTTGTAAAATAAGTCAAATCGGTAAAGTCAGTATAATGCTTGGGTTTCTATTGCTTACACTCTCTTTATTTGAAAAAATATTAACATCATTATTATTTACAGACACCTAATTTAGAAAACTGAGATCAGCTATACCATCCATGCATTGCCTTGCGGCCTTACGTGAGAAGAGTACAAAGCATGGTAAGTGTACCGACTTATGTGTAAACACCCGACTCTAAGTGTTTATTATTATTGTTGTTGTTGCTATTGTTATTATTTAATATACATACACCTAGCTCAGACAACTGAGGCCAGATATATATTCATGCATTGCCTTCCGGGCTTATGTGAGAAGAGTACAGAGCATGGCGGGTGTACACACTTACGTGTGTACACTAACTCTAGGCGTTTTTGTTTTTGTTTTTGTTTTTGAATTTAAATGAGAAGAGAAAGTTATGCTAAATCATCTTAGCACCACTTAACTTTAAAGATTAAAAATGTTAACGCATGTACTTTAAATCAGCCACTTTTTAAATGAAGACTACAATTTATAATAACTTCATAATCATCACCTATGAATCTCCCTATATATCGGTTACACCATAGTTGCTTGTAATTTAAAATTTTCTTTTATTATTCGGTTGAGTTAAGTGATTTTCCAAAAGTTGCAATCTCATGACCAAAGCTATAAGCTTACTTCATCATGCCTATTCAAAAGTAAATTATGATGCAAAAAAAAATTTTGGAATTTTTTTAAAGAAGATTAAAATGCAATTTTTTGAGTTTTTTTGAAAAAAATAGAGAGAAAAATGTAAAATCAAAGCATGTAAAATCAAAATAAACATAAGACTCTCCACACACTTAATTTTGACCGTGTCACGACAGTCAATACATGATATAATGAGTGTAAAGAAGAAAATATACACACATTTAAAAGAGAAGGTTAAAATTCCTTACTAGTCGTAGTATTGCTAATGGAGAACCACGATCTCCTTCTATCGGTCTCTTACAAATTCCAAGTATGGCTTTAAATGATGACCATCAACTTTAAAAATTGATCCATCCTTAAGGTTTTCTATTTTCATGGCACCATATGAAAAACAGTACGTATCACGTATGGTCCTATCCATCTCGATTTTAATTTCTCAGGAAATGAATGAAGTTGAGAGCCATACAAAAGAACTTTCAGATTTGGCTAAAACTTTTTTCTTAGGATTGACTTGTCATGAAAAACTTTCTTTTTTCCTTATAAATTTTTGCATTTTCATACTCATCGTTCCTAATCTCTTCTAATTCATTGGTTTGCAATTTTCTGTTTTTGCCAGCCTTTTCAAGATCAAAATTTAATTTCTTTATTGCCCGTAATGCCTTATGTTCAAGCTCGGTTGATAAGTGACACGCTTTATCATATACTAATCGAAAAGGGGACATCCAAATATTAGTTTTAAAAGCAGTTCCGTAAGTTTAATGCGCATCTGTCAATTTCTGAGACCAATCTTTTTTTTATTAACAGTTTTCTCCAAAATTTGTTTGATTTGTCGATTTGAAACTTCTACTTGACCACAAGTTTGAGGATGATAAGGAGTGGATAACTTGTAGGTTATCGAGTATTTCTTCATTAAAGTTTGAAATAATCGATTACAAAAGTGTGTTATGTTATCACTTATTATTGTGCAAGGTGTGCCGAACCTCGAAAAGATGTTTTCTTTTATGAATTTCACAATAACTTTGTGGTCATTTGTTTTAAACGGAATGAGTTCAATCTATTTAGAAACGTAATCGATGGGAAGAAGAATATAAATATTTCTGAAAGAATTAGGAAATGGCTCCATAAAGTCAATTCCCTAGACGTCAAAGATTTCGATTATAACGATGGAGGTCAAAGGCATCATGTTTCTTTTTGTGATTTTTCCTAACTTTTGACAACGATCACACGTTTTACAAAACTCGAACGCATCTTTGAAAAGTGTAGGCCAATTAAAGCCACATTGAAGCACTTTTTCCACAGTTTTCTTAGGGCCGAAAGTCCATCACATGCTTGGTCATCACAAAATGAAAGAATGCTCTTGATTTCACTATTAGAGATGCATCGTTGAATGATTTGATAGAAACAATACTTAAACAAGTATGGATCATCTCAATAGAAATATTTCACTTAGGGAAGAAATTTGTATTTATCTTGTTTGGAACAAAATAAAGGAGTTTCTTTAGTGACTAAATATTTCACTATATCGGCAAACCACGGATCAATGGAAACTGTAAAGAGTTATTTATAGGGAAAGTTCTTGTTGACGGGTAAAGAAGATGGTGCATTTGGAAGACGAGACAAGTGATCGGCTATGACATTGTCGGATCCTTTTTTATCTTTGATTGTAAGATCAAATTCTTGAAGTAATAGGATCCAAAGAATCAAACGAGACTTAGCATCCTTTTTAGCAAAAAGGTACCTAAGAGCGGAATGGTCAGTGTAAACCGTGACGTATGAGCTTATCAAATAAGATCGAAACTTTTGTAGTGAAAAAACAATGGCTAGAAGTTCTTTTTTAGTGGTTGTGTACTTAGGTCGAGCGTCATTTAAAGTCATACTAGTGTAGTAGATGACGTGGAGGATTTTGTTAATGCATTGTCCTAGGATAGCACCAACTGCAAAGTCAGAAACTTCACATATTATTTCAAAAGGAAGATCCCAATTTGTCGAGCAAATGATTGGAGCAGAAATGAGTTCAATTTTAAGACGTTCAAAAGAAGTGACACGATCAGAATTGAAATTGAAAAGAACATCTTTCCCCAAAAGAGTAGTTAAAGGTCGAGCAATTTTGTTAAAGTCATTTACAAGGCGTCGATAAAAGCCAACGTGTCCTAGAAATGATCGAATGTCCTTAATGGATTTGGGAATGGGTAGATTTGAAATGACATCAAATTTTGTTTTATCTACCTCAATGCCCTTATTTGAAATGACATGTCTGAGGATTATGCCTTGTTGACCATAAAGTGATATTTTTCCCAATTCAAAGTTAAATGTTTCTCTATATTTCGATTTAGAACCAACGCGAGATGATGTAAGCACTCCGAGAAAATCTCCAAAGATAGAGAAATTGTCCATAAAAACTTCTAGAAAGCATTCAATCGTGTCAGAAAAGATGCCAACCATGCATCGTTGGAAATTCACAGGGGCACTATAAAGTCTGAGTGGCATACGCCGTTAAGCAAAGGTTCATTGTTTTTTCTTGATCTTCGGGAGCGATAGGAATTTGTTTATAACCGACATAACCGTCAAGAGAAATATAGAATTCATGACCGGCTAATCATTCAAGCATTTGGTCGACGAAAGTAAGAGGAAAATGATCTTTACGTGTTGTAGAATTTAATTTTTGATAATCAATGCAAACACAACAAACCATTTGAGTACATGTTGGAATGAATTCGTTAGGTCATTCGTGATAACAGTGAGTCTAGATTTCTTTAAGCATGACATGAATTAGGCTAACCCAGGAGCTGTCGGATATGGGATAAATGATACCGTTATCAAGGAGCTTAAGAATTTCTTCTCAAACCACATCTTTCATTTTGGGGTTAAGCCTTAGTTGCACATCACGAGAAGGCTAGGTTCATCAATTAAGTAAATGTGATGTTGAGCTATTGCAGGGCTAACTCCCTTAATATCAGTAATGGACCACCCAATTGCTTCTTTTTTTTGAAAGAATTGAAAGAATAGATGCTTCTTGGTCAAGAGAAAGATCATAAGAAATTATGATGAAAAAAGTTTCATTGTCACCAAAGTGTGTGTACTTAAGGTGAGATGGTAGAGGTTTGAGCTCTAATTTGGGAGATTGCTCAATCAAAGAAATCGGTTGAGTTTCGAACTCAATTATAAGAGGTTCAAAGGGAAGCATGTCTACGATCTCGTTTGGCACGTCTTGAAACAATTGTTTATACTCTACCTCGTGTTCAGTATTAAGGTCAATTGTCTCATTCAAAGTTTTCGTGAATAGCGCTAACTTCCAAAGTGTGGTTGAATGGTTTGTTTGATTGATTTTCTAAATTGAAGATGTTAAGATCTATGGTCATGTTACTAAAGTAAATTTTCCGTGAACCATTTTGACAGTTGATCAAAGCATTCGAAGTGGCTAAAAAAGGTCGTCCTAAAATCAAAGGAATTTGACTTATGAGATTATTTATAGGTTGAGTTTCTAAGATAATGAAACCGATAGGGAATATGAATTCTCCTACTTTGATCTCCACATCCTCAATCTCACCTATTGGTTTTTATACAGAACGATTGCCCAAGTGAAGGGTGACTTTTGTCGGTTTGAGCTCACTTAGAACTAGTTGCTGGTAAACTGAATATGGGAGCAAGTTTACGCTAGCTCCTAGATCTAAAAGGAATTTATTGTATTTTTTTGTGTTCTATCGTACACGAGAATGTGGGCAACTAGGATCTTTGTATTTCACAAGAATGGATTGAGACAAGACTTCACTTAGATCGCCCGCTAAGAAATTTTTTTTAAGTACTTGACTGTGTCATTTTGAGTGCATAGTCCTTCAATAACTTGGCATATGTTGGGACTTGTTGGATTATGTCTAAAAGAGGAATATTGACCATGACTTGCTTAAAAATTTCTAACACTTTTTCCATTGTTCCGAATATTTCTTAGCATGGAGGCTATGGGAAAATGGATGTAATGCCCCACTCCGAGACCCACATTAGCAAAGAGTATTACAAGGTAATACCGTCTGCTAATACAGAGAATAGAGCTGGATATGAGCGACCATCTATAGCCTTGTCTTAACTATCTATTGAATACGTCGATAAATGTAGCATTTTTTTCATGTGGATAGACATATCCAATAGATACTTAATACAAAACTATAATGGCTATAAGATCTAATAGAACAAAATATAACAACTCAAATGTAAAACATCACAGAACAGCAGAATGACATACATATGTCTAAATACAAATACATCTCCAGTACAAATCCAAAATGATACAACTAAGTGGTATAACGACCACTACTCATACATGAGCCCAAAAGAATAATACATAGATCAGAGTATCAATAGATAAGGACAACAAAAAGCTAAATAAGATAGGCTAGCGGATATGCAGAAAGCAAAGTCCATGCGGAAGCAAAAGCAAATAGGCTAAGTCCGAAGCACCTAACCTGAAACACCTCGGTCTGACCCGAGTATAAAAATACACGGGTCAGACTAACTAAACAAATCAGTTAGATAAGCTAAATGATAATGAACATGCAAGGTCATAAGTACCACAATAATCTCTAAAAGAGATAACTCGATCATCTAACAAAAGATGAATCATAACAAGCCTCATATCATCGGCAACTCAAATAAACAAAGGATATGAATATCCCAAATCAAGCCAAAAAGGCAAATAACAAATACCAATGAAGGTAACACCAGTTTCCACAAGGTAATCGCTATGTATCGAGTGGTTCAAAGGACCTACTCCGAAAGGCGATACTCTAGGGAAATATAAATATGAATGAAACAAAAGATGCACGTGCACAGTGCTGTATAAACAAGGATCCACAAGCCCGAAGGCGACAAACCCAAGTATCTCTCGAGCGGTGACGAAGGACCAACTCTAAAAGCGATACTATAGGGCAACAAACCCGAAGGCAACAAACCCGAAGGCACAAACCCAAAGGAAATAAATTCGAAGGAACAAACCCAAAGGCAACAAACTGTAGTGGCGAAGGTCTGGAGGCCCAGTACTGGACACCACTAACTGGCAATATGTGTCACAAACCCCTCGGATAGGAACCCGCAAAGTGTTAACGTGTGTCCCATACCACACGTTCGCACTAAACGGTTTATTAACCGTTAGTCAATTCCACACTCAAAGCAGTATAAAGTTTACCTCATCTCATCGGTAAACAAGACCCGAAGGTTAAAACGATCAAACGAATAGATTATGAATTAACTGAGAAGATAAACGCACGTGTTCATAGCACGTGTTTTATCTAATCACTTAATTCTCCTCCCTCTTCGCTCGAAGTGCAAAATTATGTGTTTTATATAAAAATTAAGTTGAAGAAAACGAGTTTTAGGAACGTTTCGAAATCACTTTAGAAATTGCCTTTGAAATTCTCCTATTATAGAGTATATAATTTTTATACTAAAAATAATATATAATAATAATAATTTCAAAAGCCCATTTATTTGAAAAACATTTTTAAAACACATTATAATACCTGTGTATGAAATCCAGAAAGAAATATCAAGTAAACATCGAAATAACGGAAATTACACCAAGTATTATCCGTTTAAAATAAGCTGCGACTCAATATTCGACAGCAGGTTTGAACAAGTTAATAGTGTCGAAATGACTTGAAATTCTGCAGAAATGTAGTTCAACATTCCTAATTCAATCTGCAAAAAGAATCATTCAAATCCGATTTGAAACGAAGAATCTGCGTCGTTTCAAAGTTGGACTAAAAACAAGGTTAAATCGCTGAATTCCAACAGGCTGCGGGTTCAAGTTCGACAGTAGTTTCGAAATAGAAAACAAACTCAAATTATCATGAAATTCTGCAGGAATGTAAATCAACACTCCTACTTCAATCTGCAAAAAGAATCAATCAAATCCGATTTGAAACAAAGAATCTGCGTCGTTTCAAAGTTGGACTAAAACATGGTTAAATCGCTGAATTCCAGCAGGCTGCAGGTTCAAGTTCGACAGCAGTTTCGAAATAGCAAACAAACCCAGATTGTCATGAAATTTTGTAATTCAACACTCCTACTTCAATCTGCAAAAAGAATCACTCAAATCCGATTCAAAACGAATGAGTTATGTTGTCTCGAACATGGACTCAGGCCATGTTTGCAACAGTTCAAAAACCAAAAATGTACAGGCCTGAAACCATCTTGGGTTCAACTTCCAGGCATGAAACAGAGGACCAGATTACCTTGGATCGAGCTGAAAATTTGTATGCATATACTAGAAAACTTCGTATTTCAAACAAAAAAAGAATCATTGAATTCCAGTAAGAAATGAATGAGTTATGCTGTCTCAAACATGGACTCAGGCCATGTTTGCAGCAACTCAAAAAACAGCTACAGGCAAAAATTTGCTTTCGAGTAGATTTTCTACCACTGATTTGAACATCCAAATGACAATATTTTTTAACCAAAATTTGTAGAAATGAAGTTCAACATGTATGCTACCAAATGCAAGAATTCCGGCAGCATTTCATTGCCGGAATCAAAAGATACTAGCATGCAAAGAAGCAACCCAAACTAAAGCTCAAATTTTGATTTTTGAAGCTTTGCTTCAGCTAGAAATTGTGAGTTTATCACTCACCCTGCTGTAGTTGCACAAATATCTGGATTTAAGCAAAAATATTGAAGCTTTGAGGTGGATTTGGCTTTAAGAACCTGAAAATGGAGTTTTACAAACATGCAACACAGGTTATTTTAATTACATAAAACAATTTCTACAAAAATCAGAATTTGATGAAGTATTTTGGTTTTAGAGATGGATTACCTGTATATATTGTCTCTAATTTGTTAATTACAGCAAGGATTTGATATAAATTTGGAGATTTGTGGCTTTGTTTGAGAAAGGAGAAGTGAGTTTGATTTTATGTTCACTGGAGGAAGAAGAAGAGGGTAATAGAATTGTAAGTACAGTTTAGTTTTTGTTTTCTTACTTCCTTAATGAGGCTAAGGAACACTAATGGGCTAATGGACCCAAAAGTAAAAGAAAATAAAAAGGCTAAGGTTAATTAATTCACACTTAACTAACATATGAACCTATGTCACATATACACAAAGCAAAAATGCATTTTCTCCCTATTTACACAAAAGAAAAATATAAAAACTTGTATACATATAAAATAAAACATTTTCTATCATATAAAATGATTAATTTGTATTTTTTAAATATTTTTATTATTAAATTCCTTTATTTAACAAAAATGCACTATTTACTAAAATAAATGAATAAAACCATGTTTTTAACTCCTAAAATTCCACGAAATTTATTTTATAACTTACAAAAATATTTCAAACCATTTCAAAACATTATTTATAGCCAAAACTTATTTTTAACCCAATTTCCACCTTTTATTTCAATAAACAACCTTTAAAAATCAAATACTTCCTTTAAAAATTATTAAAAGAAGTAATTGGCAATAATTAATAAAATTATTGCATTTTCTCTAAATAAAAATTATTTTCCATTCATTATTAACCCAAACAAATAAAATAAAGCTTGGAATTTCATTTTTCTCATTGTAAATTCCAAAATTCATTGTTTATTCCCAGTAAACAATTTAATTTCTCCAATTTATTTTTAATTCACAATATTAAATCATAACTACCGTTATAATTTAATATTTATAGGTAATCTCCAAAACTAGGGTTGTTACAATGGAGCTCGCAACTCAGTAGGTCGGTCTACTTGAGTTTGTGAAGGATGAGATTCAATGTTGGATTCAACCTTCGGGTTGGACTCAGTCGAGGGTATTGGAGATTTGGAAGAAATTTCCAGTAAATCATTAGGATTGAAAATTTAGTTATTGATTTGCTTATCGGATCACAAAGTAGTGATAGCGTTCATTCAAATTGCTATCTTGAATGGCATGAGCTTGGTCTGAGCTTGTGTTTTGATTTCTAGAGTTTGGAATAGGTTGACTCGGTAACCTACCTCTTTCCAGTTCATTCACAGAAGTGGCTAACCGTCTCATTTGCATTTTGAGTTTAGCAATCGGTTGACTCGTATTTTGCATGTACGAGGTTAGAAAATTTTGCAAATTGTTTTTTGATTGAAGATTTTGAGTGATTGCTTTAGCCAAAGTTTTCAAATTTTCTCAAGCGATGTCATTCGTTTGTCATCTGAGGAATAAAAGATTGTTGCGCTTGGTTTTGAGAAGGTGGCATGAAGTTTTATTGAAATTGATTTGGTTGAAAATGAGGATTTGAAGCATTGTTCGGAAATGCTTGAAAAGTTGATTGAACCAAATTCATGTTTGAATTGTTTTGGTTCAAGCAAAGTTAGGATGATTTCTCCAACCGGGATTGTATGTTGGAGAGAACAGATCATACCTAACTTTGTTAAAAGCGTTGATATATTTTAACGAGTAAGGACATTGATCAACGATGTGATTATGTTCATTATATTTATGACACAAGACTTGAGAAGCTTGGTTCATTTGATTAGATGGAAGTACATTATCAAATTTATTTATCATTACATCGATTTTCGCCTCTAAGGCTTAATGATGTTCCTATCAAATTTGCATTCGATCTTGAATAGATTGATTTCTCGTTAGATCATTCCCATTGAGTTGATTTTTTAGCCAAGTCTTCAAGAAATTGCTAGGCGGCATCGTGATATTGTGCTAGAAAATTTCCTTGGCACATTGATTCAAGCATCGTTCGAGAGCTATTTTCAAGTGTGTCGTATAAAATTTGGCAAAGAGTCCATTTTTCTAAATTGTGATGTGGACATTTTACTAAAAGTTCATTAAATCTTTCAAAGTATTTCCAAAAGATTCACTCTCAAATTGATGAAAATTTACAATTTTATTTCGAATTTTGGTTCTTCTTTCCAAGTGGTAAAATTTCTTTAAGAAAACTTTAATAAATTCGTCCTTATTTCTAATCAAATTTGAAGGCAAATACAACCATTTTCAGCATAGTTGGTAAGTGCGAATGGGATTAGTTTAAGTCTTATTCCATTGTCGCATAATTATTGAAGTTTTATAGTTGCACAAACTTGTTTAAATTTTTTAAAAAAGTTATAAGGATCGTCATGTTCAAAAGTGCCAAATTTTGGATGTGTGTTAATGTGACTAGAATGATTTCAAAGTGATTACCCGTTAGGGCGGGTAACGTTATGCAAGAAGAGACAGAAACTCGATCAGAGAAAATTCTATCTATGAGAGTATGAGGTGGATTTCGTGCCATTGTGAAAAGATTGTATGTTCGAGTTAAACAGTTTGTTAACGTGTACGAGTCCAAACACTCATGAACAAGAGAAAAGATTAAGGAGAGAAAGAGGTGAAAAACAAGGTTAAGAGAGTAAGAATGAAGTGAAATTTTTTTTTCTTTTTTTTACTAAAAAAAATCGATTTAAAAGAAAATGTTTTTTTCCTTGTTTTTTTATATGCATTAAACTAATGCAATTAAAAGAATGCAAGGCTTAATCAGAAATTTTCTGTCCTTAATACCTTCTAATCCAAAACTATATAATCACACTTTGACTTAATTCAATAAAAGAGTTCTTAGCCAGGTAACAGACATGGTTTATCAATGCACCATGAATAACCATAGTAATGCAACTGAAGGTTTAAGTACCTTTAGATAAATAATCACTATATATCTTACGAATCACCGTAATAATTATAACTAATTATTTCTCTACCTTGCCTTAGACACAAGAAATAGTTTGTTAAAAGAAATCAAATAGTCAAAATACAAATTTGCCCTAGATGAGCCGTGACACTCTTAAGTCCAACGCCTAATCTTTATTACTTAATTAAATTTTATATAATGAAATTAAAAGTGTGTTGTGTGTTGCTCTTAGAAAATAAAAACTGAAATAAAACGTGCGTTAACAACGCAACTACAAATGAAATTTTTATTTTGTTTTTTCATAAATACAAGCAACCAACAATGCAAGAAAAATAAAAACAGGAGATAAGAACACGATAACAAAGTTTACGGAATTATTAGCAAATTTATCCAAAAGCAGCGATTTTTTTTAGTGTAATTCTTTTTTGGCAAGCAAAGCAGAGTAGTTTAGCAAGCAATTCTTCTCCTTCTGAATTCCTGCAATTTGCAACCTGTAAAAGTGTTGAAAATAATTTTTTTTGTTTTTGTTTTTTTATAAGGATAGAAAGAAAACAAACGTAAATCTTTTTACCGTTTACCAAGGCCTAACGAAAGTAAATATTTTTTTTTTGAAAATAAACAGAGCAGAAATGCACAACAGAACTGAAAATGAAAATGAACAGAAATAAGGTTTGTCTCAATGAAATGTAACAGTGCAAATTAGATGTAATGCACACAATGTAATAGTAAGAACGCAAATGCCGTGAATAGAACGTAAAAATAAAACTGCAATGCAAACTTTTTCTTGGGAACAAATGCAAAATAAAAATACAAAATGTTATTTTTTTCTAATGAAAACTAAAGAAGAGAAAAACAAGTGAAGCACAAGATGAAAACAACAAAATGCACACAAATGAACACAACAAAATGAACAAAATGAAAGCGAATAAAAACGAACAAAACAATAAAAAAAATTCTTATTTTTTAATGAAAACTAACACAAAATTAAAGAAAAAGAATTAATTTGAAGAATAAAATTAAAATTAAATTGCTTTCTCCGGCAATGGCGCCAAAACTTATTCGGACGGATTCTCTATTGATTAAAAAACTGCCGAATTATATTGTAATAAAAACCACAAGTGTATGACATACAATCGTAGTATATATGCGAGTACGAGTTGATCCCGTGAGGAAAGCATTAATTTCAAAATTACCCAATCAAATTATCCCAAGAGTTTGAAAATATATTAACAAAAAAATGTAAAAAAAATTAGAGAAAAATTCGAATAAAAACTATGAGATTAAAAGGCAATTTAGAGGTAAATCCATTTTCACTTTCATTAAATCAACACAAAATAAATTTATAATCTCTCTTTTCTATCACATGTAGAATTAGTTGATATTAATTATAAGTATGGTATATTTGGTATATTAACTAACGCAACTTAAACCATCAAACTTTAATACATCATCCAAACCCAATTGTCAAATCCAATGAAAATGAATGAAATTAAATATTAAAATCTAATTTTAAGCATGATCTATTTATCTTTTTTTATCAAGTAACATAGAACACCAAATTTTGATTCCATTTTTACTTTCATTATCAAAATCAATTATGTAACAACCCACATATTTCACGATTATATATTTAAATGTTTTATTTAAATATAGCATCATTAATCGGATTAAAGTCCGAAATGTTACTTTTTGTAAACATTCGAATTGGGACTCAAGACCACTTTCATTGAGTTCAAAATGGCATTTACAACTTTTTTGAGTATAAACATCGATATGTTTGGAGTTGAGTAGAATTTTGCTTTTTTTCTATTGACTTTGGGTTTGGGTTTCAGCCCACCAACTCATCTAATACCCTAACTCCTCCAACTCCTCTTCATTCATTCTATTATTTCCTAACACTCTCAAGCTAAAGGAAAATGGGGGAAAGAAGAGGAAATTAAAATTCCTAAACCCTAGTTTTCCTAGGAAATTCAAATTCAAGTTCTAGAAATCAAAGAGAAGCTTAGGTAAGCATCCTCTTCTTCTTCTCCATCTCAATCTCTCTCCAATTTCAGAAATTTTCTATAACCTAACTTAGGAAATATTTGCTTATGATCTTAGATTGGAGCTTCTAGAGTAGAAGTTGAAGAGTAGTTGATCTTTCCTTTGTTTTTGAGCTTCTCATTCGTTGTTTTTGGGTTTAAAGGTGAGTTTTTGAACTCACATCTATGTCTATAGTTTTCATTGTTGTTAGGTATGAATTCCTAACATCTATTCACGTTCATTTGCTTTTGATTTGAATTGATTTGGTGAATTTTCCAATTTTTGGTTTTGAAGTCCAATTTTATGAAAATCCTACTATGGATGTTTGGACATGTTATTTGGGGTGTATCGAAGAGCCTATAAGGCTGGGTTGTCGCTTGGCATAAATCCATAATCTTCAATGCTCATCCAATCGCTCCCGAATCATTTTGGCCATCATGGCCTAAGCAAACTATTGCCCAGACCAGGTGACCAGACGTCTGGTTTATCAAGTCCAGACGTCTGGTTATAGACCTGGAGGAAAGAAAAATATACGGTAGAAAAAGAAAAATGACAGAAACTTGGACCAGACGTCTGGTCCAAACCAACCAGACGTTTGGGAAGTCTATTAGACGTCTGGGAAAGTCTACCAGACGTCTGAAAGGTTTCAGGGAAAATATATATTTCCAGAACCTAAATCCAGACGTTTGGAAACTGTTCATTTTGCCTATTTTGGCTGTTTTTTGAGTGGATTTCCAATTTTAATCGATTTTTGTTGATCCGGTTAGTTGTTATCACTTATTATCGATTTTGATGACTTCTTTCTTTGGATTTTTGGGAATATCCATTTGATGGATTTGATATCGATTTTTATGGATTTAAGTCACATTGTCGTATGTGAATTTTTGGTGATTAATTGTTTTTACAATCATTTTTGTGATTTGTCACTTTAAAATACAAAGGTTTCTATACTAGTAGTAAATACTAAAACTCTTTCATTAAAACGATTTCGATACTATTTTAAATATAAAGCTCGCTTTTAAAACCGTTTTCCAATCTATTAGTATATACAAACCTTTACCTCATTCATATGAGAAATCTAATTAAACGGCATAGCAAAACAAGTGGTATGAAACTCTTGTGACAATTTTCGAGTGAAAATCTACAATTTGTTCGTAAATATTTAAGTTAAGCCATTGGTTATGGGACATGAAGCTAAACTCATTTATTTACTAGCTTAGTGTAATTTACACTTATCGATCAATGATGATCCTTTGGTGATTTAGATAGTGATGTGCGATGTCTCTTTGTCCGTAAAAGGGGGACTATACCCTGTTAGGAGGAGCTACGGCTCATAGTCCGCAAAGGGGGACTATACACTGTTTGGAGGAGCTTCAGCTCATAGGAGGAGCTACGGCTCATAGTCCGCAAAGGGGGACTATACCCTATTTGGAGGAGCTTCGGCTCATAGGAGGAGCTTTGGCTCATAGTCCGCAAGGGGGGACTATACCCTGTTTCGAGGAGCTCCGGCTCATTTTATGGGATAGCGACCCATTTGTGATACACGTGTTGGTGAGTTTTCATGCTCTCGTTTGTGATAGGCCTTTCCATTTTTGTGATTTCTAGATTTCTAGTTGATGATTTCTGGAATTTGTGTTTCACTAATTTTGATGATATGCATTGATAAGCTCTATCAATATTTGTGTTTTGGTGAATAATTTAAAGAATATGACATTCTTTTTAGTGTTTCAGAATATTTGAGATATTGTATGATTTTTGTTGTTATTTGATGTATACTTGTCACAGTATGGCATTATTGTTATCATACGTTTTTGTCATATCTCTTATCCTATCTCATTTTATATGATATTTCTAGCTAGACTGATCCGGTTATTATTTTTCTTCTTAAATAATACTCGGGTCTGGCCGAGGTATTTCAGGTGCTTCTACTTGACTTCTTATCAGGGACCATCATCTGATTTTTGGCTAACTACTTTAGATTAGTAGTTTTTGCTTTTATACATTCGAGATAGAGACTCCTTGATGTATACTTATTCTTTTGTCTAGCACTTGTACCTATTCTTTTGTGATGTAGTGGATCTTGTATGACCAATACTTTGATGTACACTTCTATGTGTTATATTCATATCTGTTTTGTAACGACCCGGAATTTTCGAACCCGAAAATTCCAGATAGTTAGGAGAAAAAGAAAAGAGATAGAAGAAAGAAACAGAACAAGACACAGATTCTCACATTCGGAGCGGATCAAAATACAATATCAAATAATAATATCAGATATACAAAGAAACTGTATTTGTTAATTTTCATCAATACATCAGAGTTACAACATATACACAAATCACTGGACAGATACAATTAACATGTTCCAGACTACAATCTATATATATACTACACAGTCTCATATACACAGCGGAAAACACTCTATACGTTCCTGCCATCCAGCTCGCCTCCTGAGCTCCAGAACGTCCTAACTTGAAAAGCTGTAATACTCGGTCTGACCCGAGCATTACATCAAAGGAACACCCGGGTCAGGCTGGAAACCAGCGTGAGTAAACCCATAAAATTTGAAATACTAAGGGCAAACCATAAAAGAAAAACCCGGGGTAACTCATACTTCACTACGAGTTCATTACTTGTTATGCTCAATACTTACTTCACATATCGATCTATAAAGAATCGAAGTGGTTTCGGGTATTAACTAATACCCGACTCCTGTCTCTTCGAATCCAATGTCATCTTAACCCAAGTTATTCAAATGAAATACAATTCAAACTTTTAAATACATGATGTCACTTTTTACACAGCAATTTATTATTGATAGATAACCACATTATCACTGTCCATCCAAACATTTTATATCAGAGATATCAACTAATTCAAGGCATTGACCATCATTAAATATTTCATAAGCAAGATTAATCACTTCTAAAATTAATTTAATTTATCTCTAATTAATTTAATTACAAATCTTTAATCACTTAGATTACCTTTATTTAACCTTAATTAATTACAAACCAATTAATTAATCATCTTTTAATTATCCATCTTAATTAATCATCCTTGATTAATTATACTTTAATTACATTAAGTAAATAGCCTTTAATTAATTTCACAAATTAATTATCCTTAACCATTCACAGTAATTATCCTTAATTAATTACTTTAAATTAATTATCTTATAACCACCTACATTGATTAACTATCCTTTAATTAATCACACTCATTAATTAACTAACTCTTAATTAATTTCCTTAATTAATCAATCCTTAAATTTTAAGTAATTAATCTCTAATTACTAAATCAATTTATACTTAATTATGAATTAATTAATCTCTAATTAATTAACTCAATTACTTAATTAATTAATCTCTATTATAAATTAATTAACTAATTAATTCTTAATTCAATTAATTAATCTCTAATTAATTAACTAGACCCATAATTACAAATTAATTAATCTCCAATTAATAAACTTATAACCCTCAATTTTAAATTTATTAATCCTTAATCATTAATTAATTAAATTAATTAATTATTCTTAAATTACTTTATTAACTTAATTAATCTCAAATCATTAAAATCTTAACTAACCTTTAAGGTAAATCATTATCTTTATTAATTACCTCATCATGATACACATATATTTAAACATTTTATCTTTCACTTAATTACATTTATAATCAAGCTTTAAAAACAACTTAAGCATTTAACTTGCAAATTTAAGTTAAACAAATTTATATAACTTCCCATTCAAATATTAAAGAAAACATTTATTATATATAAAAGAAATAGATTCTAAGAAATATATTTAAACTTGATTTATTTTAGATTTAAAAACTTGCTTTCTTTTAAATTTAAAAACTGTTAAATTTCTGCTTCGGGTCCAACCCGATAACTACTCGAGCCCTGCCTCGAGTAAACCCATTTTCTTCCTTACCTTTATTTTTCTCAAAACTTTGTTTTGTTTTAAAAATTTAAAACTGCAGCACAGTTAAAACACTCACGTACACACTCGAAAGCAAACCCGAGCCAAAACAAATCTTCCCCGAGACAAACCCGAGTTCAACTTCATCTTCTCCAATCCCTCGTCAACCCAGCACTAACGTACACTAATGGCACATGTGCACGTGCACACAAGACCAGGCCCTCTCCGACCAAGGCTCCGACCACCATCGAGTCGCCAATAACCTCGCCATCCTACTCGACCTCTCAGATCAACGAATTCAACAGCAACTCAAAATCGAGCCAATCGATTAAAAACTAGAACCCAACCCTATCTGAAAACCACCACAAGCCATCGCCTCCGACCACCTGAAGTCACGACACTCTGACCACAGGTTCGCCACGACCCCACGCTCCATTTCCCCCACGTCCGGTCTCCTCCGATGCACTGTTGACGGCGCGGTCACCTGATTTCCAGCCTTACCTAAAACCAAGGTTAAACCCTACTTCCACCTCGTCCGGCCACCACGGGGAACGAGAATATCTCCGACCATTTTTGCCAACTTCGCCTACCTCCAGGCTAGCTTTAACAGAAACTCCGATCACCCAAGTTCTGTTGATCACCAGAAAATGCTCGAAACCCAATTAACGTTCATCTCTCGATTTCTCTCGATTTACTACCTTAAAAATCATGATTTTATTTTTAAAAATCCTAGATTTCATAAACAAAATCGATTATATACTTGATTCTAGAAATCATTCAAGTCGAATATTTGAGATGATTAAAATCCTACTATTCTTCTTCCTTTTATTTAAAACAAACTTCAGATTTAGCTTGAAATTATTTTTAAAAGATAAAACATGATTATACAAACACGTTTTGTTTAGATCTTGAGGTCTAACAATAATCAGAGAAGGAGAATTTGAATTTTTTTTAAAACAGGTTTTGAAAACCTGTAACCAACAGAGGCAATATGCCTGATATCAGACATGCACAGTCATCTCTGCATATATATAGACATGCATGCATATTTAACAACTATACAAACATTTTTCATAACATACATTAAGTATTTATCACATGCAAAATCAAGGTATAAACAGTTTTAAGATTTTATAAAGGGTAGTTTACTCACCTGTCTGGGTTTGAAATAGAGTAGGCTTTTGAAAATTTAAAACTGGACTTGATTTGATTTCAGATCTTTGCTTTAGTCGAGTTGAACTTGAAAACTTGAAGTTTTTGAATCTGATCTGATTTTGATTTACTACCGGATATGTTGATCCTTGAACTGAAATACTTTAGGTTGATTCTTGGCTTGCTTAAAATTTTACTTGAGCTTTTTTAAAATTGTCTCAGGTTGCATTTATTTGTATTTGTATCTGAACTTGTTTCAGATTTCTTTTTCTGGTTTTTGTTTACTTTTTCTTAGTTTCCAGGTCTTAGTTTTGTGAAAGAAAAATGAGAAAGAGTTTTAGAGTAAGGTATATGTATAATCTTGTTTTAATTCTATTTATTATTTTTGAAAATAAAAGACAAAAGACACTTGTATCATTTGGAAGCTAATTTACTTATAATATATGATCTATTTATCTTACACTTGTTAATTTCATGTGTTAATTTGTTTACACATGTCTTGGTATAAAATCTTTATATTATAATATTTACACATGTAACCATATGTAGTTTAAGTGTTTTTAATATCATTTTATATTTCAATTTATCTATATATATATATATATTTAGGTAACCTTAAAGAAAATGATATAAAACTTTAATTATAAACAAATTAATAACCAAATATCTATTCACATTAGTTTTAAATTTATTTAAGATATTACCATGAATTTCAAATTCAAGTATTATTAAAAATCTACTCATATGTATATATATAACAACACATTATTATTTGTTTTAAAAGAATAATTTGTCAAATTTTAAGTAATTATATTAGGAGATTATCAAATATTTATCCAGATATTTATAATCCAATTTTTATTATATTTTCAAATTCATTTACATATCCAGATATCTTTTATTATCAGAATTTTTTTCTTTTTTGTTTAATCTATAAATCGGTATTTTCCAATAGTTAAATCATATAATTATCCAATTATCTGATGCCCAAAAATCCGGGTTATCACATTACTCCCCCCTTTAAATCTTTTCGTCCTCGAAAAGGAACGAAGCCAGAATTTATTCAATACTTAAAATCAGATAAATCACCTTTTGATCATTTTTAAAACACTTTAAAAATCTATATAATATTATTAAAATAGTTTTTATAAAATTACTTTTATAACTCGATGTTTCAACCAGTCCATCCTTGTTCTCACAGAAATTCGGTCATACGTTGATCAAGCGTAAGACTGAAAATCTATAAGTACTTGGTAAACCCGTTCTCAACACCCAGTGAAAATACTTGGAAAATATTTTATGAAAATATAGAAAACAGTTTTGAAAATAGAGGAAATATCTTTGGTGAGAATGCTCTAGAAATCATCACCCCCATCCATGGTCGCAGTTAACCCGATGGTTACGTTGCCGTCCCGGCAAAATCCATAGATAACTGTAGGTCTCCGCGCTCCTCGATTACGCCATGGAACCCGCTACAGATCGCAGTTATACCCGGGCCTTACGTTGCTATCACAGCACAACCCATATAACTGTAGGCATCATCGCCACCGAATTTCGCTGCCAAAAGAATGAAACTTCTCCACTCCCACATAGGTCGCAGTCTACCGATATAAAATCAAACACAGACTGTTGGCTCTCAGCGGCACACATGACTTTCGCTATGTTACCATAGTGTCGCAGTCTACCGATATAAAATCAAACGCAGACTGTTGGCTCTCAGCGGCTCACACGACTTTCACTATGGTCTGCAGTAGATCGCAATGACATTGAGTTACACTATCGTCACAGCATAACCCAAATGCCTCTGTGGGCACCAACCCCTCGACTTTCGCTACACAAATAATCCTCAGGAACTAGTTTTGTCCGGACTCCTCACAGGATCAACTTTAGAAACCCCCCTTGGGGCTCAAGGCAGTACCACCCTGTGGCACTCCTGAGAAGTTCATTTCAAGGGAGCGCCTTTTTCCCCAGAGCCAATCTCAAAACACTTTATACTATACACTTCTGGTATCTTCACATCATACCCTTTATGATTTATATCAAAATCTCATTTACACAAAATCGATATCCCAAATCGATAGTTCCAAACTTGGCTTTCTAAATTCCCAAAACTGATTTTTCCAAAAATCAAAAGCCTTTCCAAAATCCATAGGTTCCCAAAACCTTTTCCAAAATCATTCTCATAAGATCTTATATATATATATATATATATAACTTTGAAAATCTTTGGATCATTTCAAACTTGTATAAAACCTCTTTTATACTTCAAATATTTTCAAAAACCCTTTTCTTCTGGTTATAGATTCAACAAGGGAAGTTTACCATATATAACAAAGATATATAACTTTGTTTATTCCAAATCAAATATTCAAATTTGATTACTCTTTTATAAAGTTATTTACCATATCACTTTTCTATAAAATGAGTTCTAATCACAGAAATATTCAACTCCCATTTTATTTCATCATTTATTTCTCAAAATATACCCTTCCATTTCAAAATCAATTTACAGTTTTTATCCACAAATTTTCAATATCAATTTCATTCAAACTCGTACGATGTCCACATATCATCCGTACGCTATATCAATCTGATCACTCACTCGATCACACAATTTCACTTCCGAACTAGTATCGTCCACCCGACTTCCTAGTGCGGACTCAGATCTGGTTTCTTGATCAGAAACCGTCATTCTCCTTGCATAGTCACAACTATGATAGAGAATATCCAGAACCAATCAAAAACCCATATCCAGGTTCGCCGTCAAAAATCGAGCAAAAAATCCCAACTCGGATTGATAATACTATCTCGAAATTCTATGCCCGAATCTAGATCAAATCACTATGCGAATAGAATAATATACGTACATCCTTCGTATTTATCATTATTGATTATTAGCTAAATCAATTTCTCCTTTTTATCCACATTTCCTTTAATTCTATTCTCTTATTCTCAATTGCTTCCATTTCCAATTGAGTTATTACTTCAATTACAAACAGTTTGAACTCTAACCTATTTAAATTTAAAAATAGCTTGAAAAAGTTTAAAATAGATAAGTAGTTGAAAAATATTTATTAGTTTGTAAAATAGCTGTAAAATAGTTAAGTAGGTATAAAATAGTTAGATAATTGCAAAATAGTTTTTAAATAGTGATTAGATATAAGTAACTGAAAAATAGTAATTAGTTTATAAGACAGTTTCAAAATAGTTAAATAGTTCCAAAATAATTGTAAAATAAGTATAAGATAGTTTGGGGTTTAAGAAGAAAGATTGTATGGTAAATAGTTTGGAAAAATATATTTGTATTAAAACAATTTATTTTGAAAATAATCCAGAGCCAAACTGTTTAATTTCCCAATCTCCATTTCCAATTAATTTCCCAATCTCCATTTCCAATTAATTTCCCATCAATTCAATTTAAATTCCACTTCCATTTAAATTGGCTCAATACTTCAATTTCCATTGAAATTGATTTAATCCCAATTCAAGTTGAATTAATCTTAATTCCTTTCCAAATTCAAATCAAATTCCATTTGATTTTTAAACTTATTAAACTTTAATAATTTCAATTAATTCACATAAATTTAAAATTGAACAAATTTTAATTCATTTCAATTCCAGTTTGAATTAATCCCAATTCCCATTTGAATTTGAACACATTCAACTTCAATTTTATTTCAAATTATTTCAATTCAAATTTACCATTTGAATTTTTAAACTTATACATCTTCAATCACAATTCTAATTAATTCAAATCAAATTCAATTTGAACTAATTCTATTCAAATCTCAACTTAAAACCATCTCAAATTATATAAATTCGAGTTAAAATTTTTAAATGTTGATTTAATCACTTAAGTCAAATTAACCCTTACTTTTTAAATCAAATCAACCTTTTTTTTAATTTAACAACTTAAATCTTTAAACCATTTAATTCTGAATCCAAATTCCAAAATTCAATTTTAAAATATCTTTACTTAGCTTATTTCAAAGTTCAAATTAGAGTTCAAAAACAATTTAATCTTCAGATTCTAATTTATTATCCATTTTGAATTTTCCAAATCTCAAACCCATTTTGAGATCACTCATAACTCCCATTTAAAACCAACCATTTAACTTTCCAAGTTAAATTTAAATTTCATCTTAAAATTTCCAATTCTAGTTGTTCATTCTAAACTCATTTAACTTTCCTTTTTCTTTAATATATTTAATAATTAGAAAATTATTTCTATATATATCAAAAGATAAACTTATATAAAAATCATTTATTTTTAAAACTATTTTAAAACCTTTATATAAGAAAATAACAAGTACGCTCTCATATATATATACACTAAACTCATTCTAGGGTACTATTGACCCTATCTTTAATGAGTAAACCCACCAGAGCCAAGGTTCTCGCTTAACCTTCAGCTCTGATACCAACTGTAACGACCCGGAATTTTCGAACCCGAAAATTCCACATAGTTAGGAGAAAAAGAAAAGAGATAGAAGAAAGAAACAGAACAAGACACAGATTCTCACATTCGGAGCGGATCAAAATACAATATCAAATAATAATATCAGATATACAAAGAAACTGTATTTGTTAATTTTCATCAATACATCAAAGTTACAACATATACACAAATCACTGGACAGATACAATTAACATGTTCCAGACTACAATCTATATATATACTACACAGTCTCATATACACAGCGGAAAACACTCTATACGTTCCTGCCATCCAGCTCGCCTCCTGAGCTCCAGAACGTCCTAACCTGAAAAGCTGTAATACTCGGTCTGACCCGAGCATTACATCAAAGGAACACCCGGGTCAGGCTGGAAACCAGCATGAGTAAACCCATAAAATTTGAAATACTAAGGGCAAACCATAAAAGAAAAACCCGGGGTAACTCATACTTCACTACGAGTTCATTACTTGTTATGCTCAATACTTACTTCACATATCGATCTATAAAGAATCGAAGTGGTTTCGGGTATTAACTAATACCCGACTCCTGTCTCTTCGAATCCAATGTCATCTTAACCCAAGTTATTCAAATGAAATACAATTCAAACTTTTAAATACATGATGTCACTTTTTACACAGCAATTTATTATTGATAGATAACCACATTATCACTGTCCATCCAAACATTTTATATCAGAGATATCAACCAATTCAAGGCATTGACCATCATTAAATATTTCATAAGCAAGATTAATCACTTCTAAAATTAATTTAATTTATCTCTAATTAATTTAATTACAAATCTTTAATCACTTAGATTACCTTTATTTAACCTTAATTAATTACAAACCAATTAATTAATCATCTTTTAATTATCCATCTTAATTAATCATCCTTGATTAATTATACTTTAATTACATTAAGTAAATAGCCTTTAATTAATTTCACAAATTAATTATCCTTAACCATTCACAGTACTTATCCTTAATTAATTACTTTAAATTAATTATCTTATAACCACCTACATTGATTAACTATCCTTTAATTAATCACACTCATTAATTAACTAACTCTTAATTAATTTCCTTAATTAATCAATCCTTAAATTTTAAGTAATTAATCTCTAATTACAAAATCAATTTATACTTAATTATGAATTAATTAATCTCTAATTAATTAACTCAATTACTTAATTAATTAATCTCTAATATAAATTACTTAACTAATTAATTCTTAATTCAATTAATTAATCTCTAATTAATTAACTAGACCCATAATTACAAATTAATTAATCTCCAATTAATAAACTTATAACCCTCAATTTTAAATTTATTAATCCTTAATCATTAATTAATTAAATTAATTAATTATTCTTAAATTACTTTATTAACTTAATTAATCTCAAATCATTAAAATCTTAACTAACCTTTAAGGTAAATCATTATCTTTATTAATTACCTCATCATGATACACATATATTTAAACATTTTATCTTTTACTTAATTACATTTATAATCAAGCTTTAAAAACAACTTAAGCATTTAACTTGCAAATTTAAGTTAAACAAATTTATATAACTTCCCATTCAAATATTAAAGAAAACATTTATTATATATAAAAGAAATAGATTCTAAGAAATATATTTAAACTTGATTTATTTTAGATTTAAAACTTGCTTTCTTTTAAATTTGAAAACTGTTAAATTTCTGCTTCGGGTCCAACCCGATAACTACTCGAGCCCTGCCCCGAGTAAACCCATTTTCTTCCTTACCTTTATTTTTCTCAAAACTTTGTTTTGTTTTAAAAATTTAAAACTGCAGCACAGTTAAAACACTCACGTACACACTCGAAAGCAAACCCGAGCCAAAACAAATCTTCCCCGAGACAAACCCGAGTTCAACTTCATCTTCTCCAATCCCTCGTCAACCCAGCACTAACGTACACTAATGGCACATGTGCACGTGCACACAAGACCAGGCCCTCTCCGACCAAGGCTCCGACCACCATCGAGTCGCCGATAACCTCGCCATCCTACTCGACCTCTCAGATCTACGAATTCAACAGCAACTCAAAATCGAGCCAATCGATTAAAAACTAGAACCCAACCCTATCTGAAAACCACCACAAGCCATCGCCTCCGACCACCTGAAGTCACGACACTCTGACCACAGATTCGCCACGACCCCACGCTCCATTTCCCCCACGTCCGGTCTCCTCCGATGCACTGTCGACGGCGCGGTCACCTGATTTCCAGCCTCACCTAAAACCAAGGTTAAACCCTACTTCCACCTCGTCCGGCCACCTCGGGGAACGAGAATATCTCCGACCATTTTTGCCAACTTCGCCTACCTCCAGGCTAGCTTTAACAGAAACTCCGATCACCCAAGTTCCGTTGATCACCAGAAAATGCTCGAAACCCAATTAACGTTCATCTCTCGATTTCTCTCGATTTACTACCTTAAAAATCATGATTTTATTTTTAAAAATCATGATTTTATTTTTAAAAATCCTAGATTTCATAAACAAAATCGATTATATACTTGATTCTAGAAATCATTCAAGTCGAATATTTGAGATGATTAAAATCCTACTATTCTTCTTCCTTTTATTTAAAACAAACTTCAGATTTATCTTGAAATTATTTTTAAAAGATAAAACATGATTATACAAACACGTTTTGTTTAGATCTTGAGGTCTAACAATAATCAGAGAAGGAGAATTTGAATTTTTTTTTAAACAGGTTTTGAAAACCTATAACCAACAGAGGCAATATGCCTGATATCAGACATGCACAGTCATCTCTGCATATATATAGACATGCATGCATATTTAACAACTATACAAACATTTTTCATAACATACATTAAGTATTTATCACATGCAAATCAAGGTATAAACAATTTTAAGATTTTATAAAGGGTAGTTTACTCACCTGTCTGGGTTTGAAACAGAGTAGGCTTTTGAAAATTTAAAACTGGACTTGATTTGATTTCAGATCTTTGCTTTAGTCGAGTTGAACTTGAAAACTGGAAGTTTTTGAATCTGATCTGATTTTGATTTACTGCTGGATATGTTGATCCTTGAACTGAAATACTTTGGGTTGATTCTTGGCTTGCTTAAAATTTTACTTGAGCTTTTTTAAAATTGTCTCAGGTTTGCATTTATTTGTATTTGTATCTGAACTTGTTTCAGATTTCTTTTTCTGGTTTTTGTTTACTTTTTCTTAGTTTCCAGGTCTTAGTTTTGTGAAAGAAAAATGAGAAAGAGTTTTAGAGTAAGGTATATGTATAATCTTGTTTTAATTCTATTTATTATTTTTGAAAATAAAAGACAAAAGACACTTGTATCATTTGGAAGCTAATTTACTTACAAATGTTAATATATGATCTACTTATCTTACACTTGTTAATTTCATGTGTTAATTTGTTTACACATGTCTTGGTATAAAATCTTTATATTATAATATTTACACATGTAACCATATGTAGTTTAAGTGTTTTTAATATCATTTTATATTTCAATTTATCTATATATATATATATATATTTTAGGTAACCTTAAAGAAAATGATATAAAACTTTAATTATAAACAAATTAATAACCAAATATCTATTCACATTAGTTTTAAATTTATTTAAGATATTACCATGAATTTCAAATTCAAGTATTATTAAAAATCTACTCATATGTATATATATAACAACACATTATTATTTGTTTTAAAAGAATAATTTGTCAAATTTTAAGTAATTATATTAGGAGATTATCAAATATTTATCCAGATATTTATAATCCAATTTTTATTATATTTTCAAATTCATTTACATATCCAGATATCTTTTATTATCAGAATTTTTTTTTTCTGTTTAATCTATAAATCAGTATTTTCCAATAGTTAAATCATATAATTATCCAATTATCTGATGCCCAAAAATCCGGGTTATCACATGTTTCCGCCTTTGTGATATGAATATCTGTGATTGATTTGTGTTATGCTTATTTTTATATTTGTTTCTGAAGGCCACATAACCACTGTGTGGTAGCTTTGAGTTTGTATTTGATATGTCGGATTTCCTCTTGAAATGAAATGCATGTCATACTATCTGACATATCGGTACTCGCACAAAGCAATTACACAGATGGTCGCTCCTCAACAGCCTTATTCTTCGTGTTAGTCGACGACATTACCCCGTAGTGTCCTTGGCTAGTGTGAGTATAGAGGTGGGGCGTCACAGCTTGGTATCAGAGCCAAACTTCGGAACAATGTAGAATAATCTAGCAAGGATCATTTTCCTACATCTTTCTTAGGAATCGTGCCTTAGGATTAATTCGAGTCATTGGACCCATTCTATCCTATTTTCTTTTATGATGCCTTGTTTATCAAACTAGTTTATTCGAATTCATTCTGAGAATAACCGTTTTCCTCTTCTTTCTTTCTTTCTTAAAGAAGAGAAATGGGTGAACCTGGCAGTCCTAGCACTGGTCAATCCAGTGGTCCTCCTCTGGATGGCGTATTCATGTCTGCCCTTGATACCTTTATTTTGTTTCGTGATTAAAGTCCGAAATGTTACATTTTGTAAACATTTGAATTGGGACTCAAGACCACTTTCATTGAGTTCAAAATGGTATTTACAACATTTTTGAGTATAAACATCGATATGTTTGGAGTTGAGTAGAATTTTGCTATTTTTCTATTGGCTTTGGGTTTGGGTTTCAACCCACCAACTCATCTAATACCCTAACTCCTCCAACTCCTTTTCATTCATTCTATTATTTCCTAACACTCTCAAGCTAAAGGAAAATGGGGGAAAGAAGAGGAATGTAACGACCCGTATTTCTACGGATCGACAAGTTCGTCAAAATCTGGAATTTTAGCACTTTCATGTCATTTCAGATTTTTAGGCAGATTTGTCTAAGTCCTAGGTCGTACGCGACCTAAAGGTTGTTGGCGACTTAGAGAAGATCTACGACCTAAGGGGATAGGTAAGTTAAAGGTTAAGTCTGGGTCGAGTTGCCGACTTAAGGGAGTGACCGACCTAAGTGATGAGTCGTGACCGACTTAAGAGTAGTAGGCGACCTAAGTATTCTAGGGTAGAGTTGGGTCGGCAACGACCTAAGGGAATGTTGTGGGCGACCTAGGATTTAGTTAAGTATTAGGTCGGCAGGGCGAGTTAACGACCTAAAGAACTGACCGACTTAAGGTGATGGTGACTCAAGGGTAGGCAGACCTAGTGGAGTAAGCGACCTAGTGGTTACTGGGTTAGTGTGGTTAGGTCGGCAACGACTTAAGGTTAGAATTAGGTCGTAGTAACCGAGTTAAGTGATAGGTCGCTATGTGTTAGGTCGTCTGGTAGCTTGGTTGGTTAGGTCGTAAGCGACCTAAGGGTTGTTACCGAGTTAAGTAGACTGGGTGGGTTAGCGATCTAAGGAGTTAACAAGTTGGCGACTTATGAGAGTCTATGTGTTAGGTCGTAACACTGTTAGGTCGCGTGGTGCTAAGTTGTTAAGTCGTCCAGGCGACTTAGGAGGGAGCGCGCATGTTAAGTCGTAGGCTTGTCTGTTAGGTCGGAGTTGTTGGCTAAGGGTTAGGTCGGAGGCTCTGTTAAGTCGTGGGGGTTTTTAGGTCGTAGGTCGGCATAGTGTTAAGTCGGCAGCGACTTAAGGAGATAGCCGAGTTACGACTTAGGCAGTTTTCAGTTATAAATAGGAGGGGTTGTTCTCACTTTTTGGGATCCGGATTTTTGAAGCGACGAAGTGCTGCCATTTTGAGAGCTCGACTTCCACACTTCTTCACTTCTTTCCTCCACTCTAATCTAGTGCTTCCATCCATCCAAATCGAAGATCAAGATTGAAGATTCAAGAGCTAAAGTTGAAGATCTTCATCTTTTCAAGAGAGATTTCTTCGTTTGAAGCGGATTCGTGATAGATCAAGCTTCATCCTTTGCTGTCCAGATCTGAAGTGTGTTGATTTGGGTTTGTTTAGGTGATTTGGTGAGTGGTGATTATCTCTCACACGGATCCAAAGGAGTATATCGGATTGTTGGCTCGATTTGGTGTTAAAATAGAGATTTCCATGCATTTTCTTCATCCTATGTATAGATCCATATAGATCCATTGTTCATGATGATGTTGCATCCATTTTATCATATGTTAACCTATGCAAGTTCATTCAGCAAGTTTGTAGAGATATAATCCATGTTTTCATGCTTATTGGACTTTCAACTCTTTAATTACGAAAATGCCATTATTGTTATAATTGTCTACTTAGATCATTTTTGAATGCTTGATTGTTTGGATTGATGTTTGATTTGATTGATTGTTATGAACTAGATGATTGATGATTAGATTTAGATCGAAGATGATTCAAAAGCTAAGGGAAAGGCTCTTGAATTGGGAAAGCTGCTCGTGGCATATGTAGCGGGATGATGAAGCTCTTATGCATAGATTTGATGATGTGATGATGAGATGAGGCTTTGCGAGGATGTAATGAAGCGAGGCAATCATGTGATGAAGACTTGGTCTAATCCAGACGGGATCATCCCAAGCATGTTGATAACTCGGTGATATGATTCGAGTTGAAGATAATGAATGGATATGAGAATAGTCGTCGAGGAGGATGACTAGGAGGCTTGGGTAGCATCGTTGTTGAAGGTTCTAGCATGCTCTAAGCAAGAGTACGTTTGGGCAGATTCGATAGTCCCAACGGCCAACTGTTGATGGTCGAGTACTCTGGGCAGATTCGATAGTCCTAGGCACGGGCTGCGACGACGTGCGGGAGTTATGTCTAGAACCGGGGTTTCCATTAGCCCTTGACGGACGGCTGAAAGAATGTGCCGGTCATTCAATTAACGGTGATATCGAAGCAATGATAACAGTGATAGCCAGAGTCATGGATGTTTGGTTGTATCGTCATTCGGACTCAAGAGCGGTATTTTCTGGGTGCTTATCTGATTTAGGCCTTGGTACTTGGAAAACATCGCCCTTGACTCGAGTGATAGTAGTTTTACTTTAAATTGTATGCTCTACTATGTTTGCTTCTGCTTAGTGTGTGTCTGGGGGCTATCACTGTAGAATGAGGTTGGAGTGGGAGGGTTGTATTCCTATTCCTTTTCCTTTATGCTCTTTTGGTATGTTGTTAGTTAATTTACTGCTCACTAAGACTGTTGTCTGACTCAAGGCTTTATGTTTTAATTCTTATTGCCTTGGGCTGTTCGTCCATTTTGGGACGGGCAGACTAGGTAGCAGGTGACAGGTGCTGTTCTCTTCTCACGATGCTGATATCGAAGACGAGCTGGAGGGTTGCATATTATTATCTTCTTATATGTACTGGTTATTCCGCTGATTTGTATTCTCTGAGAGATATGTAGTGAGGCTTGATGTATTGACTATTTTGATGCTTGTACTCAACTATTATGGAGTTTTATATGATGTCATTTTGTTCTGTAAAGCTTCACTATACATATGTTCTATTGTATTTTGTCCATGCGCTGTGAGTAATACGATAAATTCTGTTGTTTTAATCTTACCTTGACAATTGTCCATGGTCGCCTGGCACATTTAACAGCGCTCTATCTTTAGATTCGGTGCAGGGGTCATGGGCGGTCGTCACATTTGGTATCAGAGCATTGGTTAATCGATTTTACCCAACGCTCGCTAAAGTAACTACGTATGAGAGACGTAATTGTATTTTGATGGATGATTACTATATATAATATAGTAGCTTGGTAGAGTTTGAGTCCTTTATGCAGTTGTTTCTCTAGATGTTCTGATCATTCCTTTTTATAGATATTGAGAATGAGTCGAAGAGGGAGACCAGCTGCTAGGGAAGGTCGTGCTACTGAAGAGATTGCTGATTATGCAGCCATGTTCGAAGCTATGATGACTTCGATCATGAGAAGGATACCGGTTCCGGGAGCGGCAGTTGATGTTGGAGTTCAAGTCCAAACTCCGAAACCAGTAGATTTTGCTAAGCTGTGCAAGGATTATACTGCTCTTGGAGGGAAGGTTTTCTTGGGAACAGAATCAACTATCGAAGTCCAGAGGTGGATAGATGCTTGTAGAAGGATCTTTGGTGATTTGGGAATTGATGATGCAACTAAGAGGAAGTTGGCATCGAGACAGCTTCAAGGGAGAGCCTCTAATTGGTGGAACTCTATTACCATCGATACTGCGGAGGAAGAGATTACTTGGGAGCAATTCCAAGCTAGATTTGAAGCTAAGTTCATTTCTACAGCTCAGAAATCTGTTCTGTTCAAGAAGTTTGTGGAACTCAAGCAGGGTGGAAGATCTGTTCTTGAGTATGTTTCTGAGTTTGAAGCTTTGTCCAAGTATGCTCGGTCATATATTGAATCTGCTTACCAGAAGAATGAGAAGTTTGTGACCGGCTTGGATAGTTATCTTGGGAGACAGTTGGTGGATCATTTGGACGATTCATTTGAGAAGCTTGTGGAGAAAGCACTTAGGCATGAGAGTCTGTTTCCTAAGGAAGGACCTGTTGTTGCTGTTACCAAGGGAGAATCTAAACCACAGCAGGGTGGAAACCAGAAGAGGAAGCAGCAGCAGCAAAAGGGTAAGGATGGCCAGAAGAAGCCGAAAGGCGAGGTGACTTGCTACAATTGTCAGCAGAAGGGCCATTTCTCTAAGGATTGTAAGAATCCGAAGGCACCGATGAAGTGTCACAACTGTGACAAGCCAGGGCATTTCAGGAAGAATTGTCCAGAACCGAGGAAGGACAGGCAGATTGTGCAAGCCTATGCTTTAGGAGCTGTTCCGTCGTCTTTGAAAGCTCCTACTGCTGAAGAGAAGGGAAAGAGTGTGGTTGTTCAAGGTACTCTTTTCCTATGTGGTGTTCCAGTTAGAGTTCTGTTTGATACTGGAGCGTCGCATTCATTTGTTTGTAATGAACTAGTAGGCCGGTTAGGTTTGGAACCGGATATTGTTGATAGGCCATTGGTTTTGACTAATCCAGTTGGGGGTTCGTCTTGTTTGTGTATGTTATGCCGTGGTCTAGTTGTGTCGAGTCATGGTTGCTCTTTTGTTTGTGATTGTTTTTTTCTGAACTTTGCGGGGTTCGGAATTATCTTGGGTATGGACTGGCTTAGGAAGTATGCGGCTAAGGTTGATTGCGAAAGGTTGGAAGTGACAGTCGAGAATGTGGAGGGGCGAAGGATTGTGATACGATGTAAGCATGAAGAAGGCGTCTTCATGAGCTTCATGTATTCGCTAGTTGTTCCACGGGATGGACTGTCATCAGTGCCGATCGCTAATGGATTCGAGGATGTCTTTGACGAAGTCAAAGGGTTGCCGCCGCATAGAGAGATCGAGTTTCGTATAGATCTAGTTGAAGAAGCCAGACCTGTTGTGATGCCTCTTAGGCGGATGGCGCCTAGGGAACAGCAGGAGTTGAAGGTGCAAGTTGATGATCTTTTACAGAAAGGATTCATTCGGCGTAGTGTGTCCGAGTGGGGTGCACCAGTTGTGTTCGCAACCAAGGCAGATGGATCATTGAGATTGTGTGTGGATTATCGTGAGCTGAATAAGGTGACAAAGAAGAACAAGTATCCATTGCCAAGAATAGATGACTTGTTTGATCAGCTTCACGAGGCTAAGGTGTTTTCTCAGATGGATTTGGCAACGGGATTTCACCAGTTGAGAGTGGCAAAGGAGAGTGTGCCGAAGACTGCTTTTCGGACACCATCTGGTTTCTTTGAGTGGCTGGTAATGCCGTTTGGATTGACTAACGCGCCAGCATACTTTGTGGATCTTATGAATAGAGTGTTCAGAGATCAGTTGAACAAGTTCGTACTTGTGTTCGTGGATGATATTCTGATTTATTCCAGAACGGAAGAAGAGCACAAGACGCACTTGCGTATTGTTTTGGAAATCTTGCGGAAACATCAGCTGAAGGCTAAGTTTTCGAAGTGTCACTTCTGGAAGAGTGAAGTGAGGTTCTTAGGCCATGTGATTTCTGGAAATGGAATAGCGGTTGATCCCGCTAAGGTAGCAGCAATCCAGGATTGGGTTAGACCTAAGAATGCATCAGACGTGAGAAGTTTTCTTGGATTAGCAGGATATTATCGACGGTTTATCAAAGACTTCTCCAAGATAGCTGCACCGTTAACAGGATTGACGAAGAAGAACCAAGTGTTCAGTTGGAATGCTAAGTGTGAGCAAGCTTTCGGAATCCTGAAAGAGAGATTGACAAGTGCTCCTGTTTTGACTATTCCAAGTGGGAATGATGAGATGGTGGTTTACACCGACGCATGTGGTACTGGACTTGGAGCAGTGTTGATGTAGAAGGATAAAGTTGTTGCATATGCCAGTCGACAACTGAAGCCGCATGAAAGGAATTACCCAACTCATGATTTGGAATTAGCGGCGATTGTATTTGCTCTGAAGATGTGGAGGCATTATCTGTTGGGAGTTCGATTCGAGTTGTTTACGGATCACAAGTCGTTGAAGTATCTTTTCTCCCAAAAGGATTTGAATCTTCGGCAGCAACGTTGGCTAGAGTTTTTGGCATCGTATGACTTTGGTATAGCTTATACTCCGGGAAAAGGTAATGCAGTGGCCGATGCGTTAAGTAGAAGACATGCAGGATTAGGAGCCATGTTTTCTGAATGGAAGAATCTCGAGTATTTAGCTGGATTTGACTTCAGGCCTAGATGTGAGTTGGAACCTGAGATGTTGGCAAACTTATCAATAAGACCCACTCTTGTGGAAAGGATTGGTGAGAGCCAAAAGCGAGATGATAAGCTTGTCAAGATTATCCATGAATTGGAATCTGGATTGGATCTAGAAAAGGATAAAGGATTCGAGGTCGATCGAGAGGGTTGGCTTCGGAAGCAAGGACGACTAGTTGTTCCCGATATAGATGAATTGAGGAGTGAAGTCCTGAAGGAATGTCATCACTCGAAGCTGACAATTCATCCAGGTGAAAATAAGATGTATCGGGATATGAAGAGAACCTACTACTGGGAAGGTATGAAGAAGGATGTTGGAAATTTTATTTCCAAATGTATGAACTGCCAATTGGTGAAGGCCGAACAGAAGAAGCCAAGCGGATTGCTTCAACCATTAGAAGTTCCTACATGGAAGTGGGAACAAGTGTCGATGGATTTTATCGATGGATTGCCTAGAACCAGAACGGGAAATGAAGGAATTTGGGTCATTGTGGATCGTCTGACTAAGAGTGCACGATTCATTCCTGTTCGATCGACTAGGACTGCATCAAAGTTGGCTGAGTTGTATGTTAAGTGGATAGTTCGATTCCATGGTATTCCGAAGAGTATAGTGAGCGATCGAGACCCGTTGTTCACTAGTGGATTTTGGAAAAGCTTCCAGGAAGTTTTGGGAACCGAGTTGTGTTTGAGTACGGCTTATCACCCCCAAACAGATGGTCAGACCGAGAGAGTCAACCGAGTTTTGGAAGATCTCCTCAGAGCTTGTGTTTTGGATTTCGGAGGATCATGGGAAGATCACCTTCATTTGGTGGAGTTTGCATACAACAACAGTTACCAGTCAAGCATTGGTATGGCACCGTATGAGGCATTGTATGGAAAACCGTGTAACTCTCCGACATGTTGGTTGGAAACTGGAGAAAAGCTAATGCTTGGGCCAGAGATGATTCGACAGACTTCAGATTGTATAGAGATCATTCGGCAACGAATGAAGGCAGCCCAAGACCGTCAGAAGAGTTATGCCGATAAGCGTCGAAAGGATTTGGAATTCGACGTAGGAGATATGGTTTTTGTGAAGATTTCTCCACTGAAGAATGTTATTCGATTCGGGAAGAAAGGAAAATTGACTCCGAGATTTGTTGGACCATTCCCGATTATCGAGCGAATTGGAAAGCTCGCCTATAGGTTGGAGTTACCTGAGAAGATGTCGGGTGTGCACAATGTTTTTCATGTATCATATCTACGGAAGTATGTGCACGACTCGAATACAGTGGTTTCTGCTGATAGCGGTGAAGACTTGGAAGTTGATCCAGTCGATAGAAGACCTCGTAAGCCGCTTCGTGTTGTTGAAACCGACACGAAACAGCTTAGGAGGAAGGTAGTTAAGTTGCTCAAGATACAATGGAGTGATGATGATAACGACTGTACGTGGGAGGTGGAAGAGAGGATGAAGGCAGCTCATCCTGAACTCTTCAAGGTATGGCCCTAAGGTGTCATCTCATCTCGCGATATTGTAACTTGTTCTAAGTCTTAGAATTCTGTACGCTAAGTTAGAATTGGATGCATGGTTTGTTGATTGCTATGGATGGTAGGCGTACAGAATAGTTTTTGATTGCTTGGAATTTCGAGGGCGAAATTCCTAAGGGGGAGAGAATGTAACGACCCGTATTTCTACGGATCGACAAGTTCGTCAAAATCTGGAATTTTAGCACTTTCATGTCATTTCAGATTTTTAGGCAGATTTGTCTAAGTCCTAGGTCGTACGCGACCTAAAGGTTGTTGGCGACTTAGAGAAGATCTGCGACCTAAGGGGATAGGTAAGTTAAAGGTTAAGTCTGGGTCGAGTTGCCGACTTAAGGGAGTGACCGACCTAAGTGATGAGTCGTGACCGACTTAAGAGTAGTAGGCGACCTAAGTATTCTGGGGTAGAGTTGGGTCGGCAACGACCTAAGGGAATGTTGTGGGCGACCTAGGATTTAGTTAAGTATTAGGTTGGCAGGGCGAGTTAACGACCTAAAGAACTGACCGACTTAAGGTGATGGTGACTCAAGGGTAGGCAGACCTAGTGGAGTAAGCGACCTAGTGGTTACTGGGTTAGTGTGGTTAGGTCGGCAACGACTTAAGGTTAGAATTAGGTCGTAGTAACCGAGTTAAGTGATAGGTCGCTATGTGTTAGGTCGTCTGGTAGCTTGGTTGGTTAGGTCGTAAGCGACCTAAGGGTTGTTACCGAGTTAAGTAGACTGGGTGGGTTAGCGATCTAAGGAGTTAACAAGTTGGCGACTTATGAGAGGCTATGTGTTAGGTCGTAACACTGTTAGGTCGCGTGGTGCTAAGTTGTTAAGTCGTCCAGGCGACTTAGGAGGGAGCGCGCATGTTAAGTCGTAGGCTTGTCTGTTAGGTCGGAGTTGTTGGCTAAGGGTTAGGTCGGAGGCTCTGTTAAGTCGTGGGGGTTTTTAGGTCGTAGGTCGGCATAGTGTTAAGTCGGCAGCGACTTAAGGAGATAGCCGAGTTACGACTTAGGCAGTTTTCAGCTATAAATAGGAGGGGTTGTTCTCACTTTTTGGGATCCGGATTTTTGAAGCGACGAAGTGCTGCCATTTTGAGAGCTCGACTTCCACACTTCTTCACTTCTTTCCTCCACTCTAATCTAGTGCTTCCATCCATCCAAATCGAAGATCAAGATTGAAGATTCAAGAGCTAAAGTTGAAGATCTTCATCTTTTCAAGAGAGATTTCTTCGTTTGAAGCGGATTCGTGATAGATCAAGCTTCATCCTTTGCTGTCCAGATCTGAAGTGTGTTGATTTGGGTTTGTTTAGGTGATTTGGTGAGTGGTGATTATCTCTCACACGGATCCAAAGGAGTATATCGGATTGTTGACTCGATTTGGTGTTAAAATAGAGATTTCCATGCATTTTCTTCATCCTATGTATAGATCCATATAGATCCATTGCTCATGATGATGTTGCATCCATTTTATCATATGTTAACCTATGCAAGTTCATTCAGCAAGTTTGTAGAGATATAATCCATGTTTTCATGCTTATTGGACTTTCAACTCTTTAATTACGAAAATGCCATTATTGTTATAATTGTCTACTTAGATCATTTTTGAATGCTTGATTGTTTGGATTGATGTTTGATTTGATTGATTGTTATGAACTAGATGATTGATGATTAGATTTAGATCGAAGATGATTCAAAAGCTAAGGGAAAGGCTCTTGAATTGGGAAAGCTGCTCGTGGCATATGTAGTGGGATGATGAAGCTCTTATGCATAGATTTGATGATGTGATGATGAGATGAGGCTTTGCGAGGATGTAATGAAGCGAGGCAATCATGTGATGAAGACTTGGTCTAATCCAGACGGGATCATCCCAAGCATGTTGATAACTCGGTGATATGATTCGAGTTGAAGATAATGAATGGATATGAGAATAGTCGTCGAGGAGGATGACTAGGAGGCTTGGGTAGCATCGTTGTTGAAGGTTCTAGCATGCTCTAAGCAAGAGTACGTTTGGGCAGATTCGATAGTCCCAACGGCCAACTGTTGATGGTCGAGTACTCTGGGCAGATTCGATAGTCCTAGGCACGGGCTGCGACGACGTGCGGGAGTTATGTCTAGAACCGGGGTTTCCATTAGCCCTTGACGGACGACTGAAAGAATGTGCCGGTCATTCAATTAACGGTGATATCGAAGCAATGATAACAGTGATAGCCAGAGTCATGGATGTTTGGTTGTATCGTCATTCGGACTCAAGAGCGGTATTTTCTGGGTGCTTATCTGATTTAGGCCTTGGTACTTGGAAAACATCGCCCTTGACTCGAGTGATAGTAGTTTTACTTTAAATTGTATGCTCTGCTATGTTTGCTTCTGCTTAGTGTGTGTCTGGGGGCTATCACTGTAGAATGAGGTTGGAGTGGGAGGGTTGTATTCCTATTCCTTTTCCTTTATGCTCTTTTGGTATGTTGTTAGTTAATTTACTGCTCACTAAGACTGTTGTCTGACTCAAGGCTTTATGTTTTAATTCTTATTGCCTTGGGCTGTTCGTCCATTTTGGGACGGGCAGACTAGGTAGCAGGTGACAGGTGCTGTTCTCTTCTCACGATGCTGATATCGAAGACGAGCTGGAGGGTTGCATATTATTATCTTCTTATATGTACTGGTTATTCCGCTGATTTGTATTCTCTGAGAGATATGTAGTGAGGCTTGATGTATTGACTATTTTGATGCTTGTACTCAACTATTATGGAGTTTTATATGATGTCATTTTGTTCTGTAAAGCTTCACTATACATATGTTCTATTGTATTTTGTCCATGCGCTGTGAGTAATACGATAAATTCTGTTGTTTTAATCTTACCTTGACAATTGTCCATGGTCGCCTGGCACATTTAACAGCGCTCTATCTTTAGATTCGGTGCAGGGGTCATGGGCGGTCGTCACAAGGAAATTAAAATTCCTAAACCCTAGTTTTCCTAGGAAATTCAAATTCAAGTTCTAGAAATCAAAGAGAAGCTTAGGTAAGCATCCTCTTCTTCTTCTCCATCTCAATCTCTCTCCAATTTCAGAAATTTCCTATAACCTAACTTAGGAAATATTTTCTTATGATCTTAGATTGGAGCTTCTAGAGTTGAAGTTGAAGAGTAGTTGATCTTTCCTTTGTTTTAGAGCTTCTCATTCGTTGTTTTTGGGTTTAAAGGTGAGTTTTTGAACTCACATCTATATCTATAGTTTTCATTGTTGTTAGATATGAATTCCTAACATCTATTCACGTTCATTTTCTTTTGATTTGAATTGCTTTGGTGAATTTTCCAATTTTTGGTTTTGAAGTCCAATTTTATGAAAATCCTACTATGGATGTTTGGACATGTTATTTGAGGTGTATCGAAGAGCCTATAAGGCTGGGTTGTCGCTTGGCATAAATCCATAGTCTTCGATGCTCGTCTGATCGCTCCCGAATCGTTTTGGCCATCATGGCCTAGGCAAACTGTTGCCCAGACCAGGTGACCAGACGTCTGGTTTATCAAGTCCAGACGTCTGGTTATAGACCTGGAGGAAAGAAAAATATACGGTAGAAAAAGAAAAATGACAGAAACTTGGACCAGACGTCTGGTCCAAACCAACCAGACGTCTGGGAAGTCTATCAGACGTCTGGGAAAGTCTACCAGACGTCTGGAAGGTTTCAGGGAAAATATATATTTCCAGAACCTAAATCCAGACGCCTGGATTTTCAACCAAACGTCTGGAACTGTTCATTTTGCCTATTTTGGCTGTTTTTTGAGTGGATTTCCAATTTTAATCGATTTTTGTTGATCCGGTTAGTTGTTATCACTTATTATTGACTTTGTTGACTTCTTTCTTTGGATTTTTGGGAATATCCATTTGATGGATTTGATATCGATTTTTATGGATTTAATTCACACTGTCGTATGTGAAATTTTGGTGATTGATTGTTTTTACAATCATTTTTGTGATTTGTCACTTTAAAATACAAAGGTTTCTATACTAGTAGTAAATACTAAAACTCTTTCATTAAATCGATTTCGACACTATTTTAAATATAAAGCTCACTTTTAAAACCATTTTCCAATCTATTAGTATATACAAACCTTTACCTCATTCGTATGAGAAATCTAATTAAACGGCATACACTACACCATAGATAGGATTTTGGCGCTGCCTTAGGCAGCACATTTGATACGGCTATAAGCCGTATCAAATTTTAATACGGCTTATAGCCGTATCTATGTAATTTAATACGGCTGAAGCCGTATTAACATTTGATACGGCTTGTAGCCGTATTAAAATCTGTGCCTCTTTTCGTGGGAAAATTTTCCCCAAAACGCACACCCTCCATCCTTTTTTTTTATTTCCAACGCTTTCATTTTCACCGTTCCTTTCATCGAGACCACCGTTCTATTTCACCCTTCAATGAATTCCACTATACGCAACCTCCAAAACAAGAATTCATGAATATATTTAGGGGATTTAAGCTTCGTCTGCGGTTGGTTCAGAGGATTGGAGGAAACGAAATTTGGGCGTGGATGTTCAATTTGGATTTGGGTGGGTTCGCGTGAATTGGTTCGCGGTTCAAGGGTGTCGAGGTAAACATCAAAGTCTTTCAGTTTATACTGTGATTTTGGTAATGATCTTGCATAAATATATTCGAACAATAAAGGATTTAGCTCATCAAATTCATGGGAACTTTTGTATAACATGCTGTTTCAAAATACACAGCCGTATATTTTTTCTGAACAGAGGGATGGAAGCAAAAATAAAAAGGTTTTTTCTGACCTCAACGAACATCTTGTTTGTATACTATTTTTTTCCGATTAAAAATAGAGCCTAATTTTTGACATAACGAATATCACTCTCATTTAGGAAATTTGAGATCAAAACGGATGCTTGGATCCCTTTATGCAGGGAAGCAAAATCGAATAATTTTTGCATCTATTACCGAGTTATAAAAAGTCAAAGTCACTAATAAAAATCATTAGATGATGTGCTTTGATTAGGAGCAGATATCATGTATAAACTAACGATTAATTAATTAATTTAGTGGTGCAAGTGCATATCACTTTCCCATGCTATCTAATTTGATCCACGGTTCCCCAAGTTGTAAAAAGTAAATGAGTTATCATGAAACCTTTAACTATTTTTTATAGATTATTTATATTTACAATAGTAGATAAAAGAGTTTCCAAATTCTATATTTTAAGTATAAAAAGTGATTATGGACAAAATATCAATCAGAATCTGCTACAGTACATGCCATAGAATCCTTTTTCTCCTCTACATTTAGAAGGCATACTTTTTCTACATTTGTGATTATCGATTGGGAATACTCGTCAATCAAATTACAATATATAAAAGAAGGTTAGTAGAAAAAGTTACTGAAATTTTTATGCTTTTAGTTGTTTGAATTGTATCATTGGCTAGTTGATAAAGAATTGAGTGGTATTAACCTGGAATGCTCTTGGGTTTTTGAGATACTCTCTATAAAACCCTGTACATAATATAATATTTGTTTTAACATTCTAATTTTTAATTTAAATTCTGTATGCGTAGTAGTTGGAAATGGAAACTTGTTAAGTTGTTTATGGTATAAACAGCCAGCTTTAAAACCCATTTTCGTACATGTTTGGTTGGCAAGCAAAAATGTAGGCTGCAGTAAGTGTAAGCTGATAAACACTGAGAATAAAGTGTTTATTTTTGACTTAATCCACCATGAATCTTGAGTTATAATGGTGAATTTTCTAGAATATTGTATATGGTTCTGACATTGTATATGGTTTTGACATTGTTGTATAAGTGGATAAAATTATTGTTAATGGCAAAAGCTATGTATCAGGAGAGGGGTAATGCATAGACATTACTCCGGTGCTACAAAATAGCGCCGTTGTAATGGCAAATTTTTTGGAAACAGTTTGGTATTTGCCATTTGGAATCGAATTTTTATTGCTTCAAGACAATTTCAATAGCATCAATAGTCGTGTTATCCGATATTTGTAATGCTGGATAAAACTGGGTTAAATCACAGTCGCTGAGTTCGTGATCTACGTGCATTACACTGTAAAATCACAACCATAAGTTTATCTAGAAATATTAATGTTAGATAACTTGGTGTACAACGTTAACAGCGCAGGATAAATAGACACCGATAACATTAGTTACCATTGCGCACTAAGTGATCTACCGTTAATCTACCATTAATAATATCAGATAACCACGACAACTTTATTACTACTGAGTAACTTACTAACTAAGAGGGTCGTTAAAGCGCGTTGTGAGCCCAAATTTGGACTCACTAACCATGCGTTAAGGAGTCAAAGTCGGTTGTGAGCCCAAATTTGGGCTCAGTAACCATGGGTTAATGAGTCAATTCACTTACTGAATGGCCTATGTTGGTACGACTCTTGCTGTTCAAAGTTGTTGTAGCCTGTATTACATCACCAACTACAAAATTATATTGTAAACCAACTGTACTTGGTTCATTTGTTTGGGATTTAAATTTTTATTGTTGATACTGAGATGGTTTTTATTTGTATTTATTTTGCAATTTATAGAAATTTAAAGTTAAACAGATATGTAGTTGATATGTGCAATAATTCAATCATAATCCGGTTCTACCATTATAGATAATTGGTAGTTACTTTAAATGCTATTTAAAATATAAACAACGATTATTGAGTAAGTATCAACCATGTTTAAGTACATTCATAAATTATTCTGTGAAATCTGAATATAATACCTATTATAAAAATACTGAACACGCAAAAAATATCCATCCATTGTCTTTATAAATAAAAAATGTTATTATAAATTTAGATTAGTAATGCGTACAAGATATGTTTAGTTTACTACAACACAATATATAAACTGATATAATCTTTAACCACATAATCCGTATTTTGATGTATTTAGTAGATGTTGTACAGTTTTTGATTAATTAGTCTGGAAAAACAAATCAGGCATGGCTTCACTTAGTTCACAACATGTAATTATTTCGAAAATGGAATAGTAATAATTAAAAAATTGAATCAATCAAACGTGCACCATTAAATAAAGTTGAGTAAAAAACAAACAACAATCTATGCATGGTTGTGTTACAACATATATAAACACCCAGAAATAAACTATATTAAGCACGCACAGTGGAAGTTGAATAAAAGCATGAAATGGTATACATATGAGAGCTTGGTATTCGCAAGTGGACCCTGGTATACATTACTACTTCCTCTTCTTTTTTCATTTTTTTCGTTGCCCAATCTTTTGCTTGCCACAGTTCTTTTTTGACTCAACCTGACAACAATAAATCATGGTTTGTTATCATATGGTAGGATTAGGAATAAACACTTCATTACCCAATCACTGTTCCATGTTGACATGCAGCCGTGGGTTCTACAGGGTAGACAGTTTTCTCCAATTGCTATTCCACCCTTTAGCATATGATGAACGAATATGCAATATATGTTATGTAAGGGACTTATTTCGAGAAATCGTTATGGCATGTATTGTCAATAATTTTGGATACCAAACATGAACAGCGATTGACTGAAATCCAGAACAAAACTCGAAAGTTTTTTCCACTAAAATTTGGGTTACAAACTAAGAATACAACTATCTAAAGCTTCATCTGTATTCCATGCTCCAAAATTGTTTTGAAACAATGATATTGCTGACCTAAACCAAACAAAAAGTACTTGCTACAATATTTGTTGATAATACATTGATTCGAACAGTATTAAAGTATGTATTTTATATGTAATGTAAAATATGTACTATAAATTTATGACAATATTAAAGTATGGATTTTTAATTAAAGTATGTATTTTTAATGTGAGTAGCAATACCTCTACGTCTCCATGTGAATTGAAAATCTTGTATATATACACACTCATATATATATATTATATTTACGTCTAATGTTCTAATATATACGATATAGGAGGGAAATATGTCTTTCAGTATAGACAAAAAGTGGATAAATGAATCTGATCAAAGATCTACATACTATATAGACGGGGTGAAGAAGTTTATTGGTTTTGTTGATGAAAATGGTGGTAAGAAAGGAGTGTATTTATGCCCTTGCACTCGGTGCAAAAATATGAAGACGATCAAATTAGATGACATTCATTTTCATTTGCTTAGATGGGGTTTTATCCAATCATATACCGTATGGTATTTTCATGGGGAAAAAAGGGTAGAGAAGGAAAAACAACAACCAGTTAGTCATGCCACAAGTACCGACGAGTCTGAACATATAATGATGGAAGATCTAGTCAATGATGCAGATAGATTTCATCATTTTCAACCTGAAAATCCGTTGTCTGATCATGCTAATGTTGGAGAGCCGTCTACGGTTGATGGCAATTGGCAGGCCAATGAAAGTAAGAAGTATAAATCCCTTTTTGGTAGCGCAAAAGAGCCACTGTATCCTTCTTGTTCAAAAGGGTTGACGAAGCTGTATGCCGTTGTGAAACTGAATAGCTTGAAGACCCAATACGGCTTTTCAAATAATGGTGTGACTGCACTCCTCGAACTAATAAAGGAGTTACTCCCCGAAGGTAACACGCTGCCGACAAAGTACTCCGACGTGAAGAAGTTAATTAAGCAAGTTGGGATGAATTACAAAACTTATGATGCATGCATCAATGATTGCATATTATACTGGAAAGATGATGCGAATAGAGTTTCGTGTACAAATTGCAACGAACCAAGATATATGACATCATTCAACGAAGAAAGAAAAGGCATCAAAGTACCTCGAAAGACATTAAGACATTTTCCTTTAATTTCTAGATTGAAGAGATTGTATACTGTACCATGGATAGCAGATGCGATGACCTGGCATGGTCATGCCAAGTCTAATCCAACCGTAATGCGTCATCCATGTGACACTTCTCAATGGAAAGCCGCGGATTATTTTGACCAAACGTTTGCTGTCGAGCCACGAAATGTCACACTTGGAATAGCAACAGATGGTTTCTGTCCACATGCTTCTCTATCTAACCCTTATAGTTGTTGGCCAGTAATTGTAGTACCATATAATCTTCCTCCGTCTATGTGCATGAAACGAGAGTTTACAATGTTAACACTGTTGATTTCTGGGCCAAAACAACCAGGGAAGGATATTGATGTTTATTTACAGCCGTTGATAGACGAGTTAAAGCAGTTATGGGAAGGAGTCGTTACATATGATTCATTAAATAAATCCGAATTCACAATGAGAGCTAGGGTGTTGTGGGCAATCCATGATCACCCTGCTCTTGGGACTTTATCGGGATGTACAACTCACGGTTATTTTGCATGTCCGGTTTGTGGGGAAAACACTTGTTCTTATCATCTTCCTGAAAGTAAGAAGGTGTGTTACATGGGACATCGAATGTTTCTTCCTAAAGAACACAAGTTTCGATACGACAAGACAAATTTCAACAACGAACAAGAACTTCAACATCCTAAACGGACATTGACTGGTTTTGAAATTGAAAAGAAAGTAGCGAAAATCAAAATGAAAGTTGGTAAAAACAAAGAAGAAATTAGTCGAAAACAGAAAAAGTCAATTTATGAAGAAGTTGACAATGTTTCTGCATGGTACAGGAGGTCTATCTTTTTTGATTTACCATATTGGAAAGCAAATATGATTCGCCATAATATTGATGTTATGCATACGGAGAAAAATGTCACAGAGCATCTCATCAGCACCATTATGGACCATAAAGATAAGTCAAAAGATGACATCAATGCACGCAAGGATTTGAAAATCATGGGTATAAAACAAAAGTTGTGGGTGATGGAAGATCCTGAAACAAATAAAATAATCATATCAAAGGCAACTTTCACTTTGAGCAAAGAAGAAAAGATACGGTTTTGCACCATTTTGAAAAACCTGAAAGTGCCCAACAAATTCTCTTCAAACTTCCACAACAATGTGAGCATCAATCCTCCCGAACTAAGAAATATGAAGTCACATGATTACCACGTCATAATGCAACATTTGCTTCCGGTATTGCTTCAACATTCTTATCCACAACATAAGGATCTGCGAAATGCTATTCATCGTATTAGTCTATTCTTTAACATTTTGTGCTCAAAGGTGTCAATAGGGAACACCTTATAAAAGCAAAGGCTAGTTTGGTAGAAGCAATGTGTGTTTTTGAAAAACATTTTCCACCTGCATTTTTTGATATCAGTATCCATCTTATGGCTCATTTAGCCGATGAAGCATTAATTTGTGGTCCTGTCAGATATAGATGGATGTATCCCTTTGAACGATAAATAACTAATTTCAGTTATGTACATCATTATTCGATAGAAATAGCTATTATGTACAATATATAATTGATCACATTCACAGGTTGATGAAAACATATAAAGGATATGTGCGCAACAAAAGATACATTGAAGGTTGTATTGCAGAAGGATATATCGTACAAGAAGCTAGCCTTTACTGCATGGAATATATGCCAAACGGAGGTGATGGCAATCATAAACATACCCGCGAAGCGTTTTTAGACGAGGACGATGAGTTTGATGGTGAGATACCTTTAGATAATGGTAAAGATATAATGTTAACCCAAGTGCAGTTTGAACAAGTGCGTAGATGGGTCCTTAATAAGTATGATGGATTGGATGAATGGAAGAAGTAAGTTCACACCTTTATTTTGAATTTCCATTTTTTAATTCAATTTATGTATTCGTTTTGATATGTGTTTTCCGTAGGAGGTATAACTCCTATGCGAAAAGTACTAGATTTCAATCACGAGGCAGAGGTACAACTGTTGAAGTCGTTCAAAGTTTTACTCTATGGTTACGCAATGAGGTATTACATCATCTTAAGTAGTTCACGTGTTTATAAGTTGGCAATACACCTTCGTGACCATGTTTTGTTTTACTTATTGTATTTTATGTAGTTGTTGAAGTGCATCGATGATGATCCAACTCTCTGGCGGCTAGTGCATGGTCCGAAGTTCACGGCGCTTAGTTATACTAAGTACCAAGTGAATGGTTTTTTATTTTCCACGAAATTGTACGAAAATCGTATGGTAACACAAGATAGCGGTGTATGCATGAAAGCAATTACAAAATTTAGAGCGAGTGGTAAAGATAAAAATTATAAGGAAGCAGAAACAACGTATTACGGAGTCATTTAGCAGATACTTGAGTTGGATTACACTGACTTCAAACCAACAGTTTTTTATTGTGATTGGGTAAAGGTCGAGGATAGGATCAATGGTTGCAAAATAGATCCTGTTTCAAACTTGATCATGATTAATTTAGGGAAATTGAAGAGCAAAGATAACGTGAATGATGAGCCATTTATTCTTGCATCAGAAACGAGTCAAGTGTTCTACTCAACAGATTTAAAAAATAACGGTTGGTCTGTGGTTTTGCATACACCAAAACGGTTGACTACAAATGTGGATAACATTGAGTTTCCTACTGTCTATCAATCAGCTTTTGAAGATAATGAAAAATTAGAAGACCTTACCAAAACCATTTGTTAACTGATGAATTGTTAAATGCTTCATTTCTCGTTTTAATTCCTATTCCTTGGTTATTTAACCGTAGATTATTTGTTTTTTCTTTTCTTTTTACAATCTGTGATACAATTACAAATCAATAATGATTATTTAACCGTGTGCAGGAAACTATGTCACAAAATCCAGCATCATCACATTCATCATGTTCAAAAGAAAAAATAGTTGATCAAAACTTATTTGGTATTCCAGTCTCAGAAAACGCTGGAAAAATCGCCACTATGCTGGGTAAACTAGTAAGAGCTCATGTGCCGATATCATACATAAGTTGGAACAAAGTACCCGGTACATATAAGGATGATGTTTGGAACCAATTGGTGGTAAGTTTTTACTTTGATTCATTTTTGACAATATTTAAAAAATATTTATGGTCAGTCACTCTATTTTGCAATGTATATGCACTACCTGTTACAGTCGGTTTCTGAAACCCATTTTAAGTCTGATAGAATTGACTAACTTGTTTATGTATTTTACTTTTAGCAGAAAATGTATGCGCTCGAACCGCTTTCAAAGGAATTTTTTTAAAAAAGAATGTCCGAGGCTTTTAGGAGACACAAAAAAAACTTGAGAGCAAGTTTTTATGACACTTTCGATAATGATGAAGAACGAATGAAAAATTGTCCACCTACAATTGCTCAAGAAGATTGGAACGAGTTCATAAAAAATGAAGCAACGCCTGAAGCGAGCGGAAGAAGGGAGTTAGCCAAAAAAAAGATCATTGCTCAGTTATGCTCATCATGCAGGCCGTAAAAGTCACGCTAGAATAGAACACGAAATGATAAGTTATATTCATTTTTTTTTCAAAAATGGTAAAAATCACAACTAACATATTTTATATATTGCAGATCGTTGCAAATCCATCTGCAAATATCAACTATCGTCATGTATGGGAGAAGACACACACGAAAAAAGATGGTAGCATATCAGATGCCAATTCTTCGTACTTCGTAAGTTATTTCTGCTCCTAAAGTTAAACATGAGCAATTTTCTTTCTTTTATGCACTATGTGTCCATATAAGTATTATGCAATCTCAGGATCAAATTGCGAAATTGAAGGAAAAGATCACCGATAGTGATGAAGAAAAATTGACAGTGGATGAAGATATCGTATCACAAGTGATGGGAAAGGATACAAGGGGTAGGAGCCGCGGTGTTGGGACCGTCATACCAAAGACTAATATTAAGGCTTCTGCTATTGCACATAAACGATTGAAACATGTTTGTGGAGACAATGCTGAGTTGAAAATGAGGATGGGAAGTTTGGAGGGTACGGTGGGAAGTTTGTCTGGGCAAATGGAGCTTCTGATCAACATGGTAGGAAACATAGAACAAGGAGAACGCAACACACAACTCAATGCTTCTAAATTCGTTGTTTCTCAATCCCAGGATACGACCAATGTGGTGAACAATCAAAAATGTGAAATCCTCAACTCTGATCTAGACATAATAGCAACAGGTATTTATTAGTTGCTTTTTATTCTTACTTGTTTTCGATGCAGTTATTTTGTTGGATAGATCCAGACAATAAATTTTATTGCAATAGGTACTGTATGTCGAGATTCTACAGCGTCCAAAATCCATGGGAAATCTGTACCATCCATACATGAAAAATTGGTTTTGGACAATATACTGCTACCAGATGAGAGACCCAACAAAATAAATCATCAATTTGCAGAGACCTTTGTTGATGTTGGAGTGGGTGGGTATGTGTGCCATCCGAAGATTATGATTCGATATCTTTAGCAGGTATGTGAGCTCATCCAAAAATTATTTATCTTCCCACTCCAAATTCCTCCAACCATCACACTGTAATACATATAATCAGTTTGCTCATTTAACTATAGACTTACATGGTACATATAATCAAATAAGTCATCATTTTTTGGGTCCTCATCACTTTGAGTAAATGATGCATTAAATTCCTCCTGCAATAAGATTTAAACATTATATATTTATGGAATAGCGTGGAATATGGTTGTTGGTTAAGCATACACAAAATAATTAGTTCTCATAACACTTAAAAAATTAATTGATTTTTAATTTAGTTTTGATTGCATCAATTTTGATTGAGAAGAGAAATAGGTAATGATTCTCGACAACTAGAAGATGTGGTATTTTTAAGTGTGAATTTTTTTAAAGATTGGATTTTCTTTTGGGTAATATTTGATATATTATTTGGTGTATCTAGCAACACTCTACTTTAATAATAAAATCGATCGAAAATGTAAAAAGCGATATATTTTAATCTCTATGGGTCTCTATGCAAAATCTATTTTTGTTAAAGGAGTTGAGATTATTTTCAATATATTCGATCCTCAAAGTTCTTCAATTTCATATGCTCCTTTATGTACCATAATAGTTTGAGAAACACAAGTTAAATCACATAATACTACTACGAATCTATGTTTGTGCATGGAGAATTAGGAGAAATGACAAACTTTAAAAAAAATCGCGGGGTTCACAAAATTGCATGTCAAATCTATCAATGATTAAATATTTTTTCTGTTTTAAATTTATTTATGAATTTTATATGGAAATATCGAGTTTCTTTTTTTATTAAGGCTTTTAGTTTTATTACTAAACAAAGTAAAGCAGCCCAAGTGCTAAATTGATAAGTACTCTGGCTCAAGAAAAAATAAACATGGGTCAAATTTACAAGCACGAGGATTGAGCCTAAGAAGAAGCCCACATAAATCAGGGTTAGAAACTGATGGTACGGATGGAAGCTTGCTCATTTAACTATAGACTTACATGGTACATATAATCAAATAAGTCATCATTTTTTGGGTCCTCATCACTTTGAGTAAATGATGCATTAAATTCCTCCTGCAGTTTTGACAATTGGGTTTCCTTTTGCTCTTGTCTATTCCATGCCTTCAACTTATTTTTTGCTACCCTTAACTTTTGTGTGAACTTATAAGTTACTGAGCCCCATGTTTCTACTTAAGTCACTCTGTACTACAGTGGCTGTAGCCTTGCAGGTGGCACCGGTTATTTGCATGTCTGAACGGCAGTCCCTTTTGTGGATGATTTTGTTTGTTGAAAACTTATTAGGATGGGATTGTGATCATTAACTGACGAAGGGATGGCAATAGTTGCAAATTGTGGAAACCTAAATAAAATTCAATGTTCACCAGCACCTTATCTACATTTGTTGCAATATCCCTTCGTCTCCATATGTATTTACACCCATGCATATAAGATTCAACTAAGCCACATTTTAGAAGGTAATTTTTAAAGGTGTTTAACTAGGTAAAAGGGATAGGCAAACCCCTTTTTATCTTTTGGATTAAGAGCATTATTGAAATCCCCCATCACAATCCATGGCATCGTCATTGTTGAATAATCGAGACACATAGCATCTCATAGTTTCTATCTTTTAGTAAACGAATTGCTAGCATAAAATAAAGTACAAGTACACTCTCAGCCACCTTTATTGTTTAATATCATAGTAATATGTTGTTTTTTCATGCTTGTACCTATGAGCACCAATATTCTTCCTTTACCCCCAGTTTCATTATTACGCAACATAGTCCAGTTTGAATATAATCTGGGCTTCAATTTCTTAATATCGTATGTGCTTATTGTATTCTCCACCAAGCATAGTGTATGAAAACAAGACATGCTGCAAATCATTTAGTTGTTGAGTTGCTTACTGAAGTTATAAGTACATGTTTCCTTACTGAAGTTATAAGTAGGGTAATGTGCTTATTTTATATTTAGTGCAAATATTTACAGTTCGAATTAAATAATGTCAAATGTGTTGAACTCACATTTTTGTTTCGAAATGCAAATTTATTTGCACTGCATAAGATAATTTAATTTTTTCTCTGTTTTTCCAAAGTTTAAATATTTATATTAAATAACTGAAATTTTGCTTTGTCTGTTTCAAAGTATAAATGTTCAACCAAAATTACTAAGATTTGCTCTATCTATTTTAAAGGAAAATATTTGCACTAACAATATACACAAACTTTCATCGATTTTTTATCAATGATATACAGATATTATAGACAGGATAAAAAATGTAAATTAATGTGGGGAACAAAATCTCGAAAGGAGTTTCTAACAGTATCATTTGCTCCAATTTTGAATTTACTTGGGATACATGAGCTGCAACTTGCACATGTAAAAATTTAGTAATAGGTTAATACACATGAGATCCTTATTCCAATTTTTATGTGCCACATTTGCTCATTAAATCATATTCATGCATTTTTATATTCACTATCTAATTTAGTTGATGATAGCAGTAAATGAATTCATAAATATAAATGGGTACATGAGTCACACAGATTACATACATTTAAGAAAGGCAAAAGAATATCAACTTGGAATTATATACCGTTTCTGTCTAGTTTGATTTTTAAAGTAAGGACTTTAAACAAAATTCCCCATGAAAGGTACATATGTTCTAGGCAAGAAACATAAACATAGACCTCAAGTGATCACAGAAAGATAAAACATAGACCTTAAACATATACCTGTTCATGTTTTCTACTTTATAAGTAATGACCTTAAAGCACACCATCCTTTTTACAGATAGTTGAAAGAGTCCGAGTCTGGGGTAAGCTTGGTGATCTGGATGCATATGAGATTGAAGGAGGCGAAACAAAATCTGAAATACTTCAAAATCTTGCAGAGTTCCAGTTTTCTTGTGTATGCAACATGGAAGTTCATATTATATTTATTGTTGCTGAGAAAGTGCTGTTGTATAATACTTCAAAATCTTGCAGAGTTCCAGTTGTCTTGTTGTATATTATAACATATATGAGCAACATCTTTTCCAGTTATTTTGTATAATACTTCTATTGTGTAATATTGACCATATTTGGTATAATACTGCTTCTATTGTAATCCAACTATTGTCGTATCTATTACTGCTTCTATTGTATAATACTACATCTATGTTGTTGTAATTCACGGCTATGAGCTGTGTCAATTAGATACTGCTTTTATTGTATTATACTGCATCTACGGTATTGCAATTTATGGTCATGAGCTTTGTGAATTAGATACGGCTTATTGCTATATCTATTACATCAATTAGATACGGTCAAAAGCCGTATCTAATTCATGTGCTCAGTATACGAATTAGATACGGTCAAGGGCCGTTTCTAATTGGAGAATTAGATACGACCTGTGGACGTATCTATTTCTCCAATTAGAAACGGCCCTTGACCGTATCTAATTCTCTAATTAGATACGGCCATCGTCCGTATCTATTTCACCAATTAGATACGGCCCGTGGCCGTATCTACTTCTATAATTAGCTACGGCCCTTGGCCGTATCTAACTGGATAATTAGATACGGTCATGGGCCGTATCTAATTATTAAACATGCTTTATTTTGATACGGCTTAAGGCCGTGCCTAATGGTATTCGATATGGCCCTAAGCACTTCCTAATTAGCCTTTGTGGTGTAGTGATAGCAAAACAAGTGGTATGAAATGCTTGTGTTTACTTCGTCGCTTAATTCTTGGACTTGTTCGATTGAACTTTTGTGTGACGACCGCCCATGACCCCTGCACCGAATCTAGAGGAAGTGCGCTGTAAAGTATGCCAGGCGACCATGGACGATTGTCAAGGTAGATAAAAACAACAGAATCTATCGTATTACTCACAGCGCATGGACAAAATACAATAGAACATATGTATAGTGAAGCTTTACAGAATAAAATGCCATCATATAAAACTCCATGATAGTTGAATACAAGCATCCAAATAGTCAATACATCAAGCCTCACTTAATAACACTCAGAGATTATACAAACATCGGAACATCTAGTACATATAATATGAAGATAATATGCAACCCTCCAGCTCGTCTTCGATATCAGCATCGTGAGAAGAGAACAACACCTGTCACCTGCTACCTAGTCTGCCCGTCCCAAAATGGATGAACAGCCCAAGGCAATAAGAATTAAAACATAAAGCCTTGAGTCAGACAACAGTCTTAGTGAGCGGTAAATTAACTAACAACATACCAAAAGAGCATAAAGGAAAAGGAATAGGAATACAACCCTCCCACTCCAACCTCTTTCTACAGTGATAGCCCCCAGACACACACTAAGTAGAAGCAAACATAGCAGAGCATACAACGTAAAGTAAAGCAATTATCACTCGAGTCAAGGGCGATGTTTTCCAAGCACAAACCCCCAAGGCCTAAACCAAGATCAGATAAGCACCCAGAAAACACTGCTCTTGAGACCGAATGACAATACAACCAAACATCCATGACTCTGGCTATCACTGTTATCATTGCTTCGATATCACCGTTAATTGAATGACCGGCACATTCTTTCAGCCGTCCGTCAAGGGCTAATGGAAACCCCGGTTCTAGACATAACTCCCGCACGTCATCGTGACCCGTGCCTAGGACTATCGAATCTGCCCAGAGTACTTGACTACCCAATCAGTAGCCTTCAGGGACTATCGAATCTGCCCAACGTACTCTTGCTTTGAGCATGCTAGAACCTTCAACAACGATGAGATCTCAGCCTTCTAGTCATCCTCCTCGACGACTATTTCCATACTAGCTCAAGCGCCTCTCGAGCAATCCATTATCCTCAACCTGCTTGGAATGATCCCGTCTGGATTAGACCAAGACTATCTCATATCATACTTCGCTTCATCACATCCTCGCAAAGTCTCATCTCAACATCATCATCAAATCTATGCATAAGAGCTTCATCATCCGCTACAAATGCCACAAGCAGCTTTTCCCATTCAAGAGCCTTTCCCTTAGCTTTTGAATCATCCTCGATCTAAATCAAATCATCAATCATCTAATTCATAGCAATCATCCAAATCAAACATTAATCCAAGCAATCATGCATTCAAATATGATCTAAGTAGACAATTATCATAATAATGGAAATTTCGTAATTAAAGAGTTGAAAGTCTAATAAGCATGAAAACATGAACAATGTCTCTATAATCTTGATGAATGAACTTGCATAGGTTAACATGTAATAAAATGGTTGTCAAATCATCATGAACAATGGATCTATATGGATCTACACTTAGGATAAAGAAAATGTATGGAAATCACTATTTTAACACCAAATCGAGCCAACAATCCGATATACTCCTTTGGATCCGTGTGAGAGATAATCACCACTCACCAAATCACCAAAACAACCTCAAATCAACACGCTTCAGATCTGGACAGCGAAGGATCAAACTTGATCTATCACGAATCCGCTTCAACGAAGAAATCTCACTTCAAAGGATGAAGATCTTCAATCCAAGCCCTTGAATCTTCAATTTGATCTTCAACTTGGATGGATGGAATCACTAGACTAGAGTAGAGAAAAGAAGTGAAGAAGTGTAGAAGTCGAGCTCTAAAAATGGCAGCACTTCGTCGCTTCGAAATCCGGATCCCAAAAATGGAACAAAGCCCTCCTATTTATAACTGAAATCCCCCTTAAGTCGCTGGCTCGGAATTAGGTCGTCCACGACCTACGACCTAAAACCCCACCGACCTAAAACTCTCAACCTATCCAAACCTTACGACCTACGACCTAGCGCAAACGCACGACTTAACACAGATCGCGACCTAACACTTAGACGCGACTTAACAATAGATACGACCTAACACTTAGGCAAAACCCAGCGACCTAACGCAGACTGCCTCTACGACCTAACAACTTACTGAGTTACGACCTACGACTTATAAAACCTTGCGACCTAACAACTTAGCAACCCACGCGACCTAACAGTGTTACGACCTAACACTTAAGTCGTTTGAACGACTTAACTAACAAAGGCTGCTTACGACCTAACTAACACAGCACCCCCATAGGTCGCTTACGACCTAACTACTTAATCTTAAGTCGCTCAAACGACCTAACACAAAACTCCTAGGTCGCCCACCACTACCCCAGCTTCCTTAGGTCGTTGCCGACCTAACTATACTAACACGGTAACTACTAGGTCGCAAACTCTCTTAACTCGCTAACTTCTATAAGTCGTCAACACTTAGGTCGCTCGACAGACCTAACCTACCATACGACCTAACCACCTACGACCTAAAATCCTTAAGTCGCTAACTCACTTAATCCCTTAGGTCGCTAACATCTTATAGGTCGTCCCAACCGACCTAACACTTAACCAGTTCACTTCCTTAGGTCGTCCCCGACTTACCACTTCAACTACCAATATCAAGATGCAATGCTACTAGTAGTAAGTCGGAGCTGAAGCATCCTAAGTCGCACACGACCTACGACATACCCTAGGTCGTTAACGACCTATGACTTAGACTCAGGACGACTTATCACAAATGTGACCAAACGTCAATTGTTTTACGATGTTTCGATCCGTAAAAATACGGGTCGTTACATTCTCTCCCCCTTAGGAATTTCGTCCCCGAAATTCCAAACAAACAAAGCAATCACAGACTATTCTGCATGCCTACCATCCATAGCAATCAACAAACCATGCATCCAATTCTAGCTTAGCATGCAGAATTCTAAAACCAGGACAAGTTACAATATCGTGAGATGACACGACACCTTAGGGCCATACCTTGAAGAGTTCAGGATGAGCTGCCTTCATCCTCTCTTCCACCTCCCACGTACAGTCGTTATCATCATCACTCCATTGTATCTTGAGCAACTTAACTACCTTCCTCCTAAGCTGTTTCGTGTCAGTTCCTACAACACGAAGCGGCTTACGAGGTCTTCTATCGACTGGATCAACTTCGAAGTCTTCGTAGCTATCAGCAGAAACCACTGTATTCGAGTCGTGCACATACTTCCGTAGATATGATACATGAAAAACATTGTGCACACTCGACATCTTCTCTGGTAACTCCAACCTATAGGCGAGCTTTCCAATTCGCTCGATGATCGGGAATGGTCCAACAAATCTCAGAGTTAACTTTCCTTTCTTCCCGAATCGAATAACATTCTTCAGTGGAGAAATCTTCACAAAAACCATATCACCTACGTCGAATTCCAAATCTTTACGACGCTTATCGGCATAACTCTTCTGACGGTCTTGGGCTGCCTTCATTCGTTGCCGAATGATCTCTATGCAATCCGAAGTCTGTCGAATCATCTCTGGCCCAAGCATCAGCTTTTCTCCTGTCTCTAATCAACATGTCGGAGAGTTACACGGTCTTCCATACAATGCCTCATACGGTGCCATACCAATGCTTGACTGGTAACTGTTGTTGTATGCAAACTCCACCAAATGAAGGTGATCTTCCCATGATCCTCCGAAATCCAAAACACAAGCTCTAAGAAGATCTTCCAAAACTCGGTTGACTCTCTCGGTCTGACCATCTGTTTGAGGGTGATAAGCTGTACTCAAACACAACTCGGTTCCCAAAACTTCCTGGAAGCTCTTCCAAAATCCACTAGTGAACAATGGGTCTCGATCGCTCACTATACTCTTCGGAATACCATGGAATCAAACTATCCACTTAACATACAACTCAGCCAACTTTGATGCAGTCCTAGTCGATCGAACAGGAATGAATCTTGCACTCTTGGTCAGACGATCTACAATGACCCAAATCCCTTCATTTCCCGTTCTTGTTCTAGGTAGTCCATCAATAAAATCCATCGATACCTGCTCCCACTTCCATGTAGGAACTTCTAATGGCTGAAGCAATCCCCTTGGCTTCTTCTGTTCAGCTTTTACCAACTGGCAGTTCATACACTTGGAAATAAAATTTCCAACATCCTTCTTCATGCCTTCCCAGTAGTAGGTTCTCTTCATATCCGATACATCTTATTTCCACCTGGATGAATTGTCAGCTTCGAGTGATGAATTTCCTTCAGAACTTCACTCCTCAATTCATCTATATCGGGAACAACTAGTCGTCCTTGCTTCCGAAGCCAACCCTCTCGATCGACCTCGAATCCTTTATCCTTTTCTGGACCCAATCCAGATTCCAAATCACGGATAATCTTGACAAGCTTATCGTCTCGCTTTTGGCTCTCGCCAATCCTTTCCACAAGAGTAGGTCTTAGTGATAAGTTTGCCAACATGTCAGGTTCCAATTCGCATCTAGGCCTGAAGTCAAATCCAGCTAAATACTCGAGACTCTTCCATTCTGAAAACATGGCTCCCAATCCCGCATGTCTTCGACTTAACGCATCTGCCACTGCGTTACCTTTTCCCGGAGTATAAGCTATACCAAAATCATATGATGCCAAAAACTCTAGCCAACGTTGCTGCCGAAGATTCAAATCCTTTTGGGAGAAAAGATACTTCAACGACTTATGATCTGTAAACAACTCAAATCGAACTCCTAATAGATAATGTCTCCACATCTTCAGAGCAAAAACAATCGCCGCTAACTCCAAATCATGAGTCGGGTAATTCCTTTCATGTGGCTTCAGTTGTCGACTAGCATACGCAACAACTTTATCCCTCTGCATCAGCACTGCTCCAAGTCCAGTACCACATGCGTCGGTGTAAACCACCATCTCATCATTCCCACTTGGAATAGTCAAAACAAGAGAACTCGTCAATCGCTCTTTCAGGATTCCGAAAGCTTGCTCACACTTAGCTTCCCATCTGAACACTTGGTTCTTCTTCGTCAATCCTGTCAATGGTGCAGCCATCTTGGAGAAGTCTTTGATAAACCGTCGATAATATCCTGCTAATCCAAGAAAACTTCTCACATCCGTTGCATTCTTAGGTCTAACCCAATCCTGGATTGCTGCCACCTTAGCGGGATCAACCGCTATTCCATTTCCAGAGATAACATGGCCTAAGAACCTCACTTCACTCTTCCAGAAGTGACACTTCGAAAACTTAGCCTTCAGCTGATGTTTCCGTAAGATTTCCAAAACAATACACAAGTGTGTCTTGTGCTCTTCTTCAGTTCTGGAATAAATCAGAATATCATCCACGAACACAAGTACAAACTTGTTCAACTGATCTCTGAACACTCTATTCATAAGATCCACAAAATATGCTGGCGCGTTAGTCAATCCAAACGGCATTACCAGCCACTCAAAGAAACCAGATGGTGTTCGGAAAGCAGTCTTCGGCACACTATCCTTAGCCACTCTCAACTGGTGAAATCCTGTTGCCAAATCCATCTGAGAAAACACCTTAGCTTCGTGAAGCTGATCAAACAAGTCATCTATTCTTGGCAATGGATACTTGTTCTTCTTAGTCACCTTATTCAGCTCACGATAATCGACACACAACCTCAGCGATCCATCTGCTTTGGTTGCGAATACAACTGGTGCACCCCACTCGGACACACTACGCCGAATGAATCCTTTCTGCAAAAGATCATCAACTTGCACCCTCAACTCTTGTTATTCCCTAGGCGCCATCCGCCTAAGAGGCATCACAACAGGTCTGGCTCCTTCAACTAGATCTATACGAAACTCGATCTCTCTATGCGGCGGCAACCCTTTGACTTCGTCAAAGACATCCTCGAATCCATTCGCGATTGGCACTAATGACAGTCCATCCCGTGGAACAACTAGCGAATACATGAAGCTCATGAAGACGCCTTCTTCATGCTTACATCGTATCACAATCTTTTGCCCCTCCACATTCTTGACTGTCACTTCCAGCCTCTCACAATCAACCTTTGCCGCATACCTCCTAAGCCAGTCCATACCCAAAATAATTCCGAACCCCGCAAAGTTCATAACAAAACAATCACAAACAAAAGAGCAACCATGACTCGACACAATCAGACCACGGCATAACATACACAAACAAGACGAACCCCCAACTAGATTAGTCACAACCAATGGCCTATCAACAATATCCGGTTCCAAATCTAACCGGCCTACGAGTTCACTACAAACAAACGAATGCGACGCTCCAGTATCAAACAAAACTCTCACTGGAACACCACATAGAAAAAGATTACCTTGAACCACCACACTCTTTCCCTTCTCTTCAGCGGTAGGAGCTTTTGAAAACGACGGAACAGCTCCCAAAGCATAAGCTTGCACAATCTGCTTGTCCCTCCTCGGTTCTGGACAATCCTTCCTGAAATGCCCTGGCTTGTCACAGTTGTGACACTTCATCGGTGCCTTCGGGTTCTTACAATCCTTCGAGAAATGGCCCTTCTGCTGACAATTGTAGCAAGTCACTTCGCCTTTCGGCTTCTTCTGGCCATCCTTACCCTTCTGCTGTTGCTGCTTCCTCTTCTTGTTTCCACCTTGCTGAGGTTTAGACTCTTCCCTGGTCACAGCAACAACAGATCCTTCCTTAGGAAACAGACTCTCATGCCTGAGAGCTTTCTCCACAAGCTTCTCAAATGAATCGTCCAAATGATCCACCAACTGTCTCCCAAGATAACTGTCCAAGCCTGTCACAAACTTCTCATTCTTCTGATATGCAGATTCGATATACGACCGGGCATACTTGGACAAAGCTTCAAACTCAAAAACATACTCAAGAACCGGTCTTCCACCTTGCTTGAGCTCTACAAACTTCTTGAACAGAACAGACTCTTGAGCTGTAGAAATGAACTTAGCTTCAAACCTGACTTGGAATTGCTCCCAAGTAATCTCTTCCTCCGGAGTATTGATGGTAATAGAGTTCCACCAATCAGAGGCTCTCCCTTGAAGCTGTCTCGGTGCCAACTTCCTCTTAGTTGCATCCTCAATTCCCAAATCACCAAAGATCCTTCTACAAGCATCTATCCACCTCTGGACCTCAATAGTTGATTCTGTTCCCAAGAAAACCTTCCCTCCAAGAGCAGTATAGTCCTTGCACAACTTAGCAAAATCCACTGGTTTTGGAGTTTGGACTTGAACCCCAACATCTACTGCTGCCCCCGGAACTGGTATCCTTCTCATGATCGAAGTCATCATAGCTTCGAACATAGCTGCATAATCAGCAGCTCCCTCAGTAGCACGGCCTTCCCTAGCAGCTGGTCTCCCTCTTCGACTCATTCTCAATATCTATAAAAAGGAATGATCAGAACATCTAGAGAAACAACTGCATAAAGGACTCAAACTCTACTAAGCCACTATATCATATATAGTAATCATCCATCAAAATACAATTACGTCTCTCATACGTAGTTACGTCAGCGAGCGTTGGGTAAAATCGATTAACCAATGCTCTGATACCAAATGTGACGACCGCCCATGACCCCTGCACCGAATCTAGAGGAAGTGCGCTGTAAAGTGTGCCAGGCGACCATGGATGATTGTCAAGGTAGATAAAAACAACAAAATCTATCGTATTACTCACAGCGCATGGACAAAATACAATAGAACATATGTATAGTGAAGCTTTACAGAATAAAATGCCATCATATAAAACTCCATAATAGTTGAATACAAGCATCCAAATAGTCAATACATCAAGCCTCACTACATAACACTCAGAGATTATACAAATAGCGGAACATCCAGTACATATAATATGAAGATAATATGCAACCCTCCAGCTCGTCTTCGATATCAGCATCGTGAGAAGAGAACAGCACCTGTCACCTGCTACCTAGTCTGCCCGTCCCAAAATGGACGAACAGCCCAAGGCAATAAGAATTAAAACATAAAGCCTTGAGTCAGACAACAGTCTTAGTGAGCGGTAAATTAACTAACAACATACCAAAAGAGCATAAAGGAAAAGGAATAGGAATACAACCCTCCCACTCCAACCTCTTTCTACAGTGATAGCCCCCAGACACACACTAAGTAGAAGCAAACATAGCAGAGCATACAATGTAAAGTAAAGCAATTATCACTCGAGTCAAGGGAGATGTTTTCCAAGCACAAACCCCCAAGGCCTAAACCAAGATCAGATAAGCACCCAGAAAACACTGCTCTTGAGACCGAATGACAATACAACCAAACATCCATGACTCTGGCTATCACTGTTATCATTGCTTCGATATCACCGTTAATTGAATGACCGGCACATTCTTTCAGCCGTCCGTCAAGGGCTAATGGAAACCCCGGTTCTAGACATAACTCCCGCACGTCATCGTGACCCGTGCCTAGGACTATCGAATCTGCCCAGAGTACTTGACTACCCAATCAGTAGCCTTCAGGGACTATCGAATCTGCCCAACGTACTCTTGCTTTGAGCATGCTAGAACCTTCAACAACGATGAGATCTCAGCCTTCTAGTCATCCTCCTCGACGACTATTTCCATACTAGCTCAAGCGCCTCTCGAGCAATCCATTATCCTCAACCTGCTTGGAATGATCCCGTCTGGATTAGACCAAGACTATCTCATATCATACTTCGCTTCATCACATCCTCGCAAAGTCTCATCTCAACATCATCATCAAATCTATGCATAAGAGCTTCATCATCCGCTACAAATGCCACAAGCAGCTTTTCCCATTCAAGAGCCTTTCCCTTAGCTTTTGAATCATCCTCGATCTAAATCAAATCATCAATCATCTAATTCATAGCAATCAACCAAATCAAACATTAATCCAAGCAATCATGCATTCAAATATGATCTAAGTAGACAATTATCACAATAATGGAAATTTCGTAATTAAAGAGTTGAAAGTCTAATAAGCATGAAAACATGAACAATGTCTCTATAATCTTGATGAATGAACTTGCATAGGTTAACATGTAATAAAATGGTTGTCAAATCATCATGAACAATTGATCTATATGGATCTACACTTAGGATAAAGAAAATGTATGGAAATCACTATTTTAACACCAAATCGAGCCAACAATCCGATATACTCCTTTGGATCCGTGTGAGAGATAATCACCACTCACCAAATCACCAAAACAACCTCAAATCAACACGCTTCAGATCTGGACAGCGAAGGATCAAACTTGATCTATCACGAATCCGCTTCAACGAAGAAATCTCACTTCAAAGGATGAAGATCTTCAATCCAAGCCCTTGAATCTTCAATTTGATCTTCAACTTGGATGGATGGAATCACTAGACTAGAGTAGAGAAAAGAAGTGAAGAAGTGTAGAAGTCGAGCTCTAAAAATGGCAGCACTTCGTCGCTTCGAAATCCGGATCCCAAAAATGGAACAAAGCCCTCCTATTTATAGCTGAAATCCCCCTTAAGTCGCTGGCTCGAAATTAGGTCGTCCACGACCTACGACCTAAAACCCCACCGACCTAAAACTCTCAACCTATCCAAACCTTACGACCTACGACCTAGCGCAAACGCGCGACTTAACACAGATCGCGACCTAACACTTAGACGCGACTTAACAACAGATACGACCTAACACTTAGGCAAAACCTAGCGACCTAACGCAGACTGCCTCTACGACCTAACAACTTACTGAGTTACGACCTACAACTTATAAAACCTTGCGACCTAACAACTTAGCAACCCACGCGACCTAACAGTGTTACGACCTAACACTTAAGTCGTCTGAACGACTTAACTAACAAAGGCTGCTTACGACCTAACTAACACAGCACCCCCATAGGTCGCTTACGACCTAACTACTTAATCTTAAGTCGCTCAAACGACCTAACACAAAACTCCTAGGTCGCCCACCACTACCCCAGCTTCCTTAGGTCGTTGCCGACCTAACTATACTAACACGGTAACTACTATGTCGCAAACTCTCTTAACTCGCTAACTTCTATAAGTCGTCAACACTTAGGTCACTCGCTCGACCGACCTAACCTACCATACGACCTAACCACCTACGACCTAAAATCCTTAAGTCGCTAACTCACTTAATCCCTTAGGTCGCTAACATCTTATAGGTCGTCCCAACCGACCTAACACTTAACCAGTTCACTTCCTTAGGTCGTCCCCGACTTACCACTTCAACTACCAATATCAAGATGCAATGCTACTAGTAGTAAGTCGGAGCTGAAGCATCCTAAGTCGCACACGACCTACGACATACCCTAGGTCGTTAACGACCTATGACTTAGACTCAGGACGACTTATCACAAATGCGACCAAACGTCAATTGTTTTACGATGTTTCGATCCGTAAAAATACGGGTCGTTATATTTTGTGACAGATTTCGAGTGGAAATCTACAATTTGTTCGTAAATATTTAAGTTAAGCCAGTGGTTATGGGACATGAAGCTAAACTCATTTATTTACTAGCTTAGTGTAATTTACACTTAGCGATCAATGATGATCCTTTGGTGATTTAGACTAGCGATGTCTCTTTGTCCGTAAAAAGGGGACTATACCCTATTAGGAGGAGCTACGGCTCATAGTCCACAAAGGGGGACTATACCCTGTTTGGAGGAGCTTCGACTCATAGGAGGAGCTTCGGCTCATAGTCCGCAAAGGGGGACTATACCTTGTTTGGAGGAGCTCCGGCTCATTTTATGGGATAGCGACCCATTTGCGATACACGTGTTAGTGAGTTTTCATGCTCTCGTTTGTTATAGGCCATCCCCTTTTTGTGATTTCTGGATTTCTAGTTGATGATTTCTGGAATTTGTGTTTCACCAATTTTTATGACATGCATTGATAAGCTCTATCAATATTTGTGTTTTGGTGAATAATTTAAAGAATATGACATTCTTTTTAGTGTTTGAGAATATTTGAGATATTGTATGATTTTTGTTGTTATCTGATGTATACTTGTCACAGTATGGCATTATTGTTATCATACGTTTTTGTCATATCTCTTATCCTATCTCATTTTATATGATATTTCTAGCTAGACTGATCCGTTTATTATTTTTCTTCTTAAATAATACTCGGGTCAGACCGAGGTATTTCAAGTGCTTCTACTTGACTTCTTATCAGGGACCGTCATCTGGTTTTTGGCTAACTACTTTAGATTAGTAGTTTTTGCTTTTATACATTCGAGATAGAGACTCCTTGATGTATACTTATTCTTTTGTCTAGCACTTGTACCTATTCTTTTGTGATGTAGTGGATCTTGTATGACCACTACTTTGATGTACACTTCTATGTGTTATATTCATATCTGTTTCCGCCTTTGTGATATGAATATCTGTGACTGATTTGTGTTATGCTTATTTCTATATTTTTTTCCGAAGGCCACATAGCCACTGTGTGGTAGCTTTGAGTTTGTATTTGATATGTCGGATTTCCTCTTGAAATGAAATGCATGTCATACTATCTGACATATCGGTACTCGCACAAAGCAATTACACAGATGGTCGCTCCTCAACAGCCTTATTCTTCGTGCTAGTCGACGGCATTACCTCGTAGTATCCTAGGCTAGTGTTAGTATAAAGGAGGGGCGTCACAAATTAGCTAGATGGAAATGCAACCTGTGTTTATATTTGATTAAGTATAGTCTATTTGTAATTAGCAACATAGGTTATCAAATTCACTAATAAACAACATACTTCCACTAACATCAAAATTTATGTTAAGCACCAAAGAAGAGATTATAAATGAAATCATTATGTTGATTTTACATGATTCATGAGAGCTTCACTGTCCCTAAATTGAAGGGGTTTAGCTTCTCATACTTGAATTCATTTCAACATAAATTGATTTCAACATCAAAAAGAAAATAAAAGGAAAAACTAATAAAAAGGAAAGAGAGCTAATTTTAAAAAAAGTAGAGAGCTAACTAATTGCATAAAAATAAATCTACACTAATTGCATAAGATAAATCTAATCTGCTAACATGAAATAAAAAAAGGACATGAAATAAAATAGCATAAAAAAAGAGTATAAAAGAAAAGTTCATAGAATAAAAGAGAAGGCTAAAAAGCCAATAAAGATAAGAGAACTTTTATTTCTATTTAGTGGCTTCAACTATGCATAAAAGATGCGATCAATTACATTTAATATAAGAGGGTATTTATACAAGTCTAAAATCCTAATCTTTTTTAGGAAGCTATCAAAAATGCCCTTGACTTTGTGTGGCCTCCAAATCATCATTAATGTTTAATTAACCTCCCACTAACGTGTGCTTTTGCTTTTAAATATGGTCCATTAGCAGGTGGATAAATGGGCTTCTTTATGTTGATTTAATTCCTTCTTTTTTCATTCTTTTGGCTTCCACTACTTGTGCATGCATATATCCATGAATCCTCTTCTAATTTACACTCAATTTCCTAAATATTAAATTAAATTATGCAAATAAATTTTCTGAAAGTAAATGCATACTAAAATGACCGTTTTTCCCAAATGTAGATTAGTGAATGATGATTTGAAAACACATTTGTATTTTGATTAAAAAATGTAACAATATCCCAGTATGTCCTTTATTTTAACAAAATATGATTAAGTATGAGAGCAAAAATATACAATTTTACATCCACATCAACTTCCGCTGCATAGTAAAATCCATACTAGCTAACACATCAACTATTCCCCCCATGCTAAGCATGTGGCATTCCGAAAATTAGAAAATTTCTTCTTTTTCAGCTCAAAAATCACTTATATATAACTTTTTGCAATATTGGTAAAGGTTATAAACTTCAAAAAATTTCATCACAAAAATTTTCAAATTTTTTTCACAATGGTATTTTATTTTCCCCAAAGTACACATACACACATTTTTTAAAATAAATTATACCACACCTCATGAAATCGTGGTTTAGTCAACAGTCTAACGTCTACAATGGACTTCATCTATTTATGCGGTAAATTTTAAATTTCAAAACATTTCCTTTTATACATAATAGCAACCAACACACAAGTTCATTTGTAAATTTTAGCTTTGAAAGTACAAGGACACTGACTCGTGGCTTCGCAACAACTTTTCCTCTATTATACTCTTGCCAAAATTTACTTCTCAAAATTTTCTACTTATTGGGATTTAAATCTTATTTCTTTTATTTAAGTTGCTAATTAAATAAATTTCCTTCATTTATTTTATACTTCTAGCCCTTTATTATTTTCTTTCCTTTTGTATTAGTTAAGTGACTTTCTTGAAATTTTCTTGTCTTATTATTTTCACAATAGTACCGTGACTCACATAAAAAACACTTGAAAAGAATATTTTCATAAACATCTTACGCGCTTTAACGTAACAGAAACAACTAATTCTTACAACCCAACTAAAAGAAAAAACAACTGCTAGAAGGAAATACAACTACTACTACCTATGGCTCTTTATAACGTTCATCATTCTCTAATCCACATATCTTGACTTTCCTTTATTGCTTCTGATGAATAAGGTCCATCCATTACTTCCATTATAGTACTCAATTATGGAACAAATTTTACATCCTTTCACATTGTAGTGGTAAGAAATATAAACTATGCACCCTTTGAATAACTCATTGGCAACTAATTTGGTGGAATAACTTTTCCACCTCTACCTCAAGTTCCTTAATTTTGAGTCTACCGATGTCCTCCATGTGTGTTTGCCATCTCATTATCCTATATTACTATATTCTCTTAATTTCAATCTCTTGATAGTATTCCCAAATCTTGGTATTTACTTCTTTTTCTCTTGATCTTTCCTACGAGCATACCTTAATACTCGTAGAAGTGTACTTTAATATTATTTATCATTCCTTTGTGGCTCTTCTAATGGCTCGTGCATATGTCTAAGAAAACATTCCTAGGTTCTTACTAGTATTCTTTACATTTTATGGGGATTCCTTATTGCTACTCCAAGAGTAGTCCTTGCTATCTTCTTCATAGCCCTAACTTTTACCTCATTTTACCTAGGCAGTCATTCCTATCTACTTCATATTTAAAAATTTTGTTTGGTCTTTGCAAATTTTTCATCAAAATTTAAAATTTAAAATTTTTGAAGTATTTAGTCCCAAAACTTTTATCTTAAAAATACAACTTAGAAACTTTTTCGCAAATTTGAAAATAACTTAGTGTATTAACTCTTAAAATTATAATTAATTTTTTTAAGTTCTTTTCCTTTTAAAGACCCGTTTAATTTTTACTCCTTAAAAAGGGGATTTTTAACTTAAACTATTTATTAAGATTTTCTTTCAAAACCTCAATTGTTACATCAAACCATTTCTTTTCAAAAATGCACTAAATATAGTGTTTTTAAAACATCTTTTATAATTTTAAACAATAAAAATTTGAGTAGATAAGAACAACTCCCACTCTATCATTTTCTTATCACCCATACTATCTCCACTTCCAATCCTTGGCGGAGTATCTAATATCATGTGAGAGAGAAAGATACTTGTAATAAATGCTCATAACAAATGGAAAATGTCCATTTTCCTTTGTTTCGCCTTTAAGTTCCTATGTTGCTTCTAATTAGATTATTATTATTATTTTCAATATAATCTCCTAATGTTATTTCTAATTACTGACATTACTTTATATAAATTCCTAACGTTATTTATTAATGTTACTACTATTTAACTTTCTTCTACCTAATCTACTCTTATTTAAATGGCTTATATTTATATAGCTCTACTCTCAATTGATTATCTCCTTAATTAAACTATCGCAGTGCATCCGTCTACTGCTTTATTATCGAATTCTAATCTTTTTACCCATTCTTTTTACCCCATTTCAAACTTTTACCACTTCCTATTGTCCACCCCTAAAAGGAATCTATCAACTTTAAGAAACCATCTTAGAAAAATCAACGAGCTACTTACGCTCTACTATTTTTTTTCAAAAGAATTAACCTTTCTATTAAAACCCATTTATTTTTTTGGTCTAACAAATTTTAAATTTTCCACTAAAACTTTTTATTTAATATAACATGTATTTTTTTCCAAAATTTAATATTTACTTATTTTTCCAAAAATAGGGTTTTTTATATCTTTAAATAATTCCATTGAAAATTATTTCAAATATATTATGTATATATTTTCTCAAAATTTTATGTTAAAATCGTTTCAACTTTTAAAACTATATTTTATTAGGTCGGACTTAGAATGGATTTTTATTTGTCCCTTCTTTTGGACTTCTCTTCCTTCAACTTGCTTATTGACTTATTTTCTTCCAACTATAAAATCCAGCTATCGTCTTTGATTGATTACTTCACACTTTCCTTTAGAAACTCAATTGCTTTTGGATATCTACAACATATGGATTTTTATTTTTCCCTTAGCTGGACCTTCTGTACATCATCAATTAACATCATATGGGAATCTACAATCATTGGGCTATCGAGGCCCAATTAGAGAGTCGTGTACTTTCCATCTTCAAGGACCTTTCATATGTTACACTCATGCTCTTTTTATGTCAATGTCTTTCCATACTATAGCGAACGGGATTTTCAACCCTCGAAAATCGACATTAATACATACACTGTATCACATGTCGAGCAATCGAATGTCGGAAAACCCAATTGTTAAGGGAAAGAAGAAGAAAGAAGATAAGAAGAAAACTAGACAACATAGAATCTCACAGCGGAACGAATAATCTATAATATATCACAAGTCTTTACACAAAAGCAAAACTGCAATCTGTATATATACAAACATCAATCGGAGTATTGGTACCTTATTTCAGCCTAGACAGTTATAACAGCCTGTCCTCACAATTGCTGATAACACACCAATGAATACAGCGGAAAATATAACCATCTACGTGAATATGTCTCTATGCCTCCAACTCGTCTCTTGAAGCTCCAAGCATCCCAACTAATATGTAATATGCTCGGTCTGACCCGAGCATATAACAAAATAACATCGAGTCAGTCAGGAAAACCAGCGTGAGAAAAACACACCCGACTGGAGTTAAAGTTATATGAAAATCTTTAAAGTCAAAAGGTATCTCATAAGACCACGCCACACATAAATAGGATGGGTATTTACCTTACGATAATCAAAACCTTTTATATCAAAATCATCTGATATTATAATTGGGTTTATAGAAAATAAACTATAAAATAACTGAAATGCTTGCATCTCACGTTTCAGCATATTTGGTATACAACTAAAACTGTACGGCGTTTATTGGAGAAGGGATTCCATACAATGACTGGGCACTGGGGTACTTATAACATCCCGCATTTTTAGATAATTAAATAATCAAATAATGCTGAACAGTGAAAATAAACATTTTGGAATTGTCAGAATATGGCCTCGAAACTTATACCATTGTGTTTGTGGAAATTTTCTGATCAATTTCCACACATAACCTATTGAAATTCGAGTTAATACGAAGAAGTTACGAGAGAAACGAAAATCAAAAGAACGAAAAAAATAAGGCCAGGGGTCGACCCATAGGTCAACCCACACTGCACAAGGGTCGACCCTAAGGTCGACCCCTGATGAACACATGTCGACCTATAAGTCGACCCGCATTTTCCCCTGGACGTGAATTCGTCCAAGGACGTGCCAAGCCTATTTAATTCAATTTTGTGCAATCTCAAACATTGGTTTCTAAATCCAACAATCCGCAGCAAGCATGTGACGTGGTTGCACCAGATTCAATCCTAAAATCCGATGGTCTGAGATCCCCAAACTCCCCTATAAACAGAACCCTAGGCCTAGCTATTTTCTCACAATCAGATTTTTTCCCAATTGGGTTCATTGCCTGAGGCTGAACCCTAAATAGAAAATATTTCTCGGGAGAAAATCTTCTTAATAAACATATTAGACACCTTAGAAGGGGATCCAGGAAGGCCACGGAGCAAAACTAAGGACGAGCAAAGCTAAGGACGACAGGTGAGTGGAATTAAATTATATATCTTTTACGTTTATGATATATTATCGTTAAATTCCCATTAAATATTTCATTTCAGCATTAATTTCAGTAATTAATTCTGTTAATTAGTTATGTTGAGACCGTAAATTTTATATGAGAACTTATATTTAATTATTATTTATATGGAAAAGAAAGAAAGAAATCCAATTAAATATGAATAATATTATGCTTAACAGTTATAAAGAAAGGCTTAGGCCTAAAAGCAAGAAATTTATAGTAAATTATGCTAAAACGGGAGAAATAAAAAAAAGGGAAAATCTAATAACTTGATTTGGAAGTTAGTGATAGATTAGTTAGTTGGTTTAGAAAAGAGAATACATTTCTATAGTTTAATACTTGCAAAAATAACGATAAACGTAATGCAAGAATAAAAGAAAGAAAAAGGGAATTAGTGTAAAATAGGGACATTTATGTATTTTGCATTATCCAATAGTTAAAGAAACAATAAAAGAAATATCTTGCAATTTCGAGTTATTGTTTATAGCATTATTTAGTATTAAAATATGGAAATGGATTTTTAGCACAATTTTTTTAACCAACCAAATAGAATAGAACTACTTCCTAGAATAAAAGAAAATAAAGTGAAGAGTTAAAGAAATTAAAGAAGAAATCAAGTTAATTATTTGACAAGACTAGAAACAATAAACAGAAATGTGCCTAGATCTGCATTTACTGCGCGGAGTATAATAAAAGCAAAGCAGTTATTATGATAAGTAGATTTGTGACAGTCAGACATAGTCTCAAGCCAAGATTGTCATATAATATAAGAGAACTAAAGAGAATTCAATATCATAATAAAATAAGACAGACTAGAATAGAAAAGTGACGCTTGTAGTTATATTTATAATATGTTAGATTATAAAAGAATATAGAAGTAACAATTCCAAGTATAATTATAACATAGATTATAATTAGATATAACAGAAAAGGCTTATTTTAAAACTTACACTAAGTTAATAAGTAAACATATAAGAAAGGCCCATACCAACAACATTCCCTTTCAGTCAGTAACTGATGGTCTCACAGTAGTTAGGTGAGGCTGAGACACGCTTATGTGGATTATGGTAAATAAGTACCTAAAAGAATTATAAAAGGAAACTAAACGCATAATAAAAGATTAGACTTAGAGTCTGATAAAATGGTAAGATGTATTTGGAGCAGCCCAAATGATGAAGAGCCTAACAAAGCAGTTCATCACAGATTTTTAGCACATAAATAGCACGTCCAACTTAGTTAATTTGGGCTCGAAGGAAGTACGAGACTTCAACGGGACATGAGGGTACTCTAGGATGGCCCTCTAGGGTAGGCCTAACGAAGCTGCACCCTCGGAGGCAGGTCTGTAGTTGTTCCATCAAGAGAGTATGCCTTGACTGCTTTTGCATTACAGGCCTAATGAAGCGGACCTTTGTAGCCAGTCAAAAGGTTGATGAATGGAGTAGGATATTCGTATGACACCGTACTCTGACTTGCGAGTAGGTTTTAGTGGGCAGGACCCAAAAGGATCGTCGCATGCGGAGATCAAATCATCATCAACCAAGAGCGAGTTCGGGAAATACTAGAGTTAAACCAACAGGCCAATGATTCTTTCACTATCGAGATATTTGATGAGGGGCACAACCAATTGGATGTTTACATTGTTTGCAGTAGGGCACAACCACTTAGCTCTTTAGAGGTCTTTCGATTAGTTGAGGGGTGGCTGAGTGGAGCCATAGCCACGATGAGAAAAGAGACGGACCAAGTAGAATATCTCTATTATAGGCCTAACGAAGATGTCCTTTACAGATATAGAAAAGCCCCGACTGAGTTCCGAACAAGGTATTTCCTTATTGGCGGGATTCAGGGAGTAGACAGAACAATTACATATAGTCCTCAAAGTACGCAATGGGTGGTACATTGTGGATGTCCGAGCATTAGTATAGGCTAGTGCGGATGCAATTTTACATTTTCATAGTACATGATGGAACGTCTGTATTCTAGGCCTCACGAAGCTGTCCTTTACAGATATAGTTATATAGTTACAGTACGCTTCAGCAGCAAGACGATGGAGTCCTTTTCGAGGAGGATACGGAAGGTACTATGGGTATTACCTAGGACCGATGCGGTCATTGGGCATGTAGCTACATATATATTTGTTATTAGGTTTTAATCTACTATGGAGTAGATGGGTACGATTCACGCACAGAGGCGAGAGTATTATAAACCCAATAAACCTAACATAACAGAAAATGGAAATAAAACGGTATATGTAGAATTAAGCTAAGAAGTGTATAATTTGTCCATTCACTAGAACTTTAGTTCTGACTCCCTCCTCATAACATCCTACATGTTAGGTGGATGGCAAAGACTTTCCAGCTTTAAGACACTTATTTAGAAAGTGTTATTATCTTGGTGAGAATTTACTTACTATTATATTTTAGTCAGTTCCGCTGTAAGATATTTATCTGAGCTTTGATATATTTGTCTTTGCCTATTTGCAGGATACCAGATACCCAACCCGGGCTTCATTAAGCTTGGATTTTAGCATTTTTGCAGAAATTCCAGACCTACTGGAATTCGGGTTGTTACATTGGGTATCAGAGCCTAGGTTTAGGGTTCCTAGATAGATAGTGAGTGAACGTATTTGTATTTTTGAATAAAATATAAAAATATTATGTACTAAAATCCAAATAGTTCCCTAGGGATAATAAGGAGAGTATTTTTATTTTGGAAGGAATAAGAGATTTTAGTAAGAGAATGAGATTTCCAAAGTTTAAGAAAGATATTCCTAGGGTAGTAAGAAGAAAATCCACTTTATGTCTAGCCCAATAAAACGAAACTTTTTGGAATTGAAAAGTTGAAAAATATAATTGTTGATATGTTTGAAGTAAATATTGGGTTTTTGAAAAAAAAGCGGTATGAAATTTAAATTGGTTTTTATATGATGTGAATTTTAATTCTTTTTGGAGAATTATAGAGCATATATAGCTCGCTAGTTTCCTTGTAGGTAAACAAAGATTTTAAAATATAAAAACCTAGAGCGTGTTAAGTATCGAAAACGTAGGTTACAATAATTATAGTTGTAGTAGATGTTTTGAAAAATAAAGGAAGCATAGACTATGATACTATTGTTATAGTAGGTGACTCCCAAAGAAAATGTTTTCCATAGCATATGGGATTTATTTATATTTATTTTAACTTAATCCATATACTAGTATTTTTGGGTTGTAGTAACGGTGTTTTACGCAACATCTGTTTTAACCCAAATAAAAATGTGTTTTGAAGATAAGTTCTAAGTATAGAAATAAAGTGGTTTGTAAGCACACTTATTATTTAAATAAGTATATGGAAATATTTTCTAGTTATGAAAATGTTAAAACAGTTTTGAAAATGAATTCTTCTGAAAAAGATGTAAGTCAAATATTAGGAAATTAATAAATTTTGTAGGAAATATCTATAAGTCAAATATTAGGAAATTAATAAATTTTGTAGGAAATATCTATAAGTCAAATATTAGGAAATTAATAAATTTTGTAGGAAATATCTATTGTAAGTATAGATTAAACAAACTTTAACCTAATGGAATGAAATGAATAATGGTATAATTTTCTTATGAAACCAAACCGCAAGTTAAGATGTTTTGTACAAGTTATAAGGAATATGTGAAAGAGATGTACAAGGTATGGAAAGCACCATATTTTGTATAGCCTATTTCAATAAATTATAAAATAATTTCCTTGTAGTTTCACACAAACATGAAATCCTCTTTTAAAAGATTCATAGAAGGTTTTAGCGTTAATGGTTTCTCATAAGAGAAAGTAGTTCCAATACATTAAGGTATAAAACCATTAGGTATAATGAGAAGTTTAATAATTAGAGACAGTGTTAGTTAGGAGGGATATTATAGAGAGCCTTAGTAGGAAAGCTAAGCAATGGAAATTTCATATTTTTCCATTGATTATGCACATGGGTTCCTTGCCTTTGTAGTAAATTAGAAACTCCACCGAGGTTAGGTAATTGGAAGAGTAAGAAAGTTAAGGGATTTTCGATAAAATAATTATTCTCATCTACTCCAGTTTTTGTAAATTTGAAAATCTATGAAATGAAGATGTTTTGGAAACATGTGAGGACAATTTTGGAAATAAAGAAAAGAAAAATGTTTTAAAGACAAGCAAGGCATGTTTTAAAGAAAAATGGTAGGGTGAAAAAGTAAATAAGTTTTTGGAAGAGAAAAACTTAGTAAACAGTTAAATTTAAAATTCAATTTTTTTTATGAAAAGCTGTTAAGGTTAAAAGGAAAAGGGGAATAAGCTTTGAACTTAGAATTTGTAATTTTTTCCCTCTGGGTTTGGGGAGTACCTTTGAATTTAATAGGAACTTCAAAGTAACACATTTAAAGGAAAATATTTTGTGATTTAATGTTCCAAAATTTTAGAAGCTTTAATTTTTGAAATGAAATGATAAATACCAAACCAAACTTTTAAACATGGAGTAGATTGGAATCATTTCCTAGGTGTGACGGGAAAAGTGTAAGGCTATGTAGGAGATAGTAGTGATTACTTTTAGTAGTAATAATAAAAGTTCTCATAAAGTGTATAGGACACTAATGAGAACCTATGAATGTTGCTTCATGTGTGTAGACTATAGAAGAATAGTGAAGTGACATTAGTACTATAGTAAGACACACGTGATTGGGATAAATAGACCTTAGTTCGGGAAAAATGAAAAGTATAGGTAAAGAGAAAATTTCCTTAAGCTTAGTTGCCTTTTTAGATAGAGACTGCCTAGATTAAAAACCTTATTCATTGCAGTAAATGAGACTTGGTTATTCCATTTTGAGTATGGAAAGGAAGAGATGAATAGATCTTATTCATCGTGAGTAATACAACATAAGTTAGTAAAAAGTAATAGGCGGTAGGAGGAGCATATGAGTTACTTAGATTCCTAGAGTAGGACCTTTCTGTGTCAAAGTGGACATGGTCCTAGGCCTCCTAGCCCTAGAAGATAGCTGTGTTTAGCTGCTATATTAAAGAAAAGTAAAAGCAGATAAAAGTAACTAAAAGAAAAACAGTAAGATCTAAAGAAAGCGATAGAAACGTTTATAGAAATAAATGAGAATTGTAAAAGAAAAATACATTTTTTCCATAAATTATGCTTGGGAAAAAGTTTGAAAAGGAAAGTTTTTCTTATGTAAACCGTGCTTGGGAAAGAAAATAGTGATTTTCATAGAATAGCGGCATAAGTTCCAAGTATGGGGAAAGAGGTGCACAAAAGTAAAATGGTAAACGTAAGGTTTTCCGTTTTCTACCTTCTTTCTGACATAAGAAATCAAGTTCGGAAAATTAGATTTTTTTTCTGAAATTTGAATATTAAAAGTTGTGTGGTAGGATTTGGATGTAAAATTCAGTTAACCATACTCCTATTCAGTAGGAGTGTGGGAAAAATTGGATGAAAAATGTTTTGAGTTTTCAAAAGATTGCATTCATATAGAAATTGCAAGTATATTTAGGGTGTGTGCATCATGTTTTAAAATAAATTTTTAAAGAAGAAAACCATTCATATAGGAGGTACCACTTAGAAAATCATGTACATGCATATATTTTGTGTCGAATGACACTTTGCACAAGGGCGCGGATGGTCGTAAAATTGGATGTACACAAAATGGATGTGATTGATGCGAGGAATTACATAATTTTACCGTTGTCGAATTTCGAGGACGAAATTTCCTAAAAGGTGGGAGAATGTAACACCCCGCATTTTTAGATAATTAAATAATCAAATAACGCTGAACAATGAAAATAAACAATTTGGAATTGTTAGAATATGGTCTCGAAACTTATACCATTGTATTCATGGCAATTTTCTAATCGATTTTCATATATAACTTGTCAAAATCCGAGTTAATACAAAGAAGTTACGAGAGAAACGTAAATCAGAAGAACGAAAAAAAATAAAGCCCATGGTTCGACCCATAGGTTGACCCACAGTGCACAAGGGTCGACCCTAAGGTCGACCCCTAATGAACACAGGTCGACCCGCGTTTTCCCCTAGACATGAATTCGTCCAGGGACGTACCGAGCCTATTTAATTCAATTTTTGTGCAATCTCAAACATTGGTTTCTAAATATAATGATCTGTAGCAAACCTGTGATGTGGTTGCACCAAATTTAATCCTAAAATTCCACGGTCTGAGATCCCCAAACTCCCCTATAAATAGAACCCTAGGCCTAGCTATTTTCTCACAATAAGATTTTCTCCCAATTGGGTTCATTGCCTGAGGCTGAACCCTAAATAGAAAAATATTTCTAGGGAGAAGATCTTCTTAATAAAAATATTAGACACCTTAGAAGGGGATCCAGGAAGGCAATGGAGCAAAACTAAGGACGAACAAAGCTAAGGACGACGGGTGAGTGGATTTAAATTATATATCTTTTACGTTTATGATATATTATCGTTAGATTTCCATGAAATATTTTAATTCATCATTTATTTCTGTAATTAATTCTATTAATTAGTTATGTTGGGACTGTAATTTTATATGAGAACTTATATTTAATTATTATTTATATGGAAAAGAAAGAAAGAAATCCAATTAAATATGAATAATATTAGGCTTAACAATTATAGAGAAAGGCTTAAGCCCAAAAGCAAGAAATTTACAGTAAATTATGCTAAAACGGGAGAAATAAATTAAAAAAGGGAAAATCTAATGACTTGATTTAGAAGTTAGTGATAGATTATTTGGTTGGTTTAGAAAAGAGAATACATTTCCATAGTTTATGCAAAAATAATGATAAAACGTAATTGCAAGAATAAAAGAAAGAAAAAGGGAAATGGTGTAAAATAGAGACATTTCTGTATTTTGCATTATCCAATAGTTAAAGAAATAATAAAATAAATATCTTGCAATTTTGAGTTATTGTTTATAGCATTATTTAGTATTAAAATATGGAAATGGATTTTTTAGCACAGCTTTTGTAACCAACCAAATAGAATAGAACTACTTCCTAGAATAAAAGAGAATAAAGTGAAGAGTTAAAGAAATTAAAGAAGAAATCAAGTTAATTATTTGACAAGACTAGAAACAATAAACAGAAAGGTGCATAGATCTGCATTTACTGTGCATATAGTAGAATAAAAGCAAAGCAGTTATTATGATAAGTAAATTTATGACAGTCAGACGTAGTCCCAAGCCAAGATTGTCATATAATATAAGAGAACTAAAGAGAATTCAATATCATAATAAAAGAAGACAGACTAGAATAGAAAAGAGACACTTGTAATTATATTTATAACATGTAGATTATAAAAGAATATAGAAGTAACAATTGCAAGTATAATTATAACATAGGTTATAATTAGAGATAACAAAAAAGGCTTATTTTAAAACTTACACTAAGTTAATAAGTGAACATAGAAGAAAGGCCCATACCAACAGCATTCCATTTCAGTCAGGAACTAATGGTCTCACAATAGTTAGGTGAGACCGGGACATGCTTATGCCAATTAGGGTAAATAAGTAGCCAACAGAATTAGAAAAGTAAACTAAATGCATAATAAAAGATTAGATGTAGGGTCTAATAAAATGGTAAGATGTGTTTGGAGCAGCTCAAAGGATGAAGAGCCCAACGAAGTAGTTCATCAGAGGTTTTTAGCGCAGAAATAGCACGTCCAACTTAGTTAATTTGGACTAGAAGGAAGTACGAGACTTCAACGGGACATGAGGGTACTCAAGGATGACCCTCTAGGGTAGGCTTAACGAAGCTGCACCCCCGGAGGCAGGTCTGTAGGTGTTCCATCAAGAGATTAGCCTTGACTGCTTTTGCATTGCAGGCCTAATAAAGCGGACCTTCGTAGGCAGTCAAAAGGTTGATGAATGGAGTATGATATTCGTATGACACCGTACTCTGACTTGCGAGTAAGTTTTAGTGGGAATGACCCAAAAGGATAGTCGCATGCGGAGATCAAGTCATCATCAACCAAGAGCGAGTTCAGGAAAAACTAGAGTTAAACCAACATGCCAATGATTCTTTCACTATCGAGACATTGGATGAAGGGCGCAGCCAATTGGATATTTAGATTGTTTGCAGTAGGGCACAACCACTTAGATCTTTAGAGGTCTTTCGATTAGTTGAGGAGTGGCTGCGTGGGGCCATAGCCATGATGAGAAAAAAGACAGACGAAGTAGAATATCTCTATTGTAGGCCTAATGAAGCTGTCCTTTACAGATATAGAAAATCCCCGACCGAGTTCCGAACAAGGTAGACCTTGTTGGTGAGATTTAGCGAGTAGATAGAACGATTACGTATAGTCCTCAAAGTACGCACTGGGTGGTACATTGTGGATGTTCGAGCATTAGTATAGGCTAGTGTGGACGCAATTTTACGTTTTCATAGTAGACGATGGAACATCTATATTGTAAGCCTCACGAAGCTGTCCTTTACAGATGTGGTTATAGTATGCTTCAGCAGCGAGACGATGGAGTCCTTTTCGAGGAGGATATGGAAGGTACTATGGGTAGTACCTAGGACCGGTGCGGTCGTTGGGCATGTAGCTACATATATGTTTGTTATTAGGTTTTAATCTACTAGGGAGTAGATGGGTACGATTCACGCACAGAGGCGAGAGTATTATAAACCCAATAAACCTAACATAACAGAAAATGGAAATAAAACAGTATATGTAAAATTAAGCTTAGAAGTGTATAATCTGTCCATTCACCAGAACTTTAGTTCTGACCCCCTCCTTATAACATCCTACAAGTTAGGTAGATGGTAGAGACTTTCCAGCTTTAAGACACTTGTTTAGAAAGTGTTATTATCTTGGTGAGTATTTACTTACTATTATATTTTAGTCAGTTCCACTGTGAGATATTTATCTGAGCTCTGATATATTTGCCTTTGCCTATTTGCGGGATACTAGATACCTAACTCGGGCTTCAGTGGGCTTGGATTTTATCATTTTTGCGGAAATTCCGGACCCACTGGAATTCGGGTTGTTACATTACAGCCCATCAAAGTACACCTCTAGAAAAATGTACCAAGATCGAACCTATCGATCCCTGCCAACAGAAGACCGGCCTACCCCTTACTAAATAGTGACGAATATGTCATTAACCCGGTTGTTCCCAACCTTTTATTGAGATCTCATGCACAACCAATCCATAAAAATGTAGATGTATCGTATCTAGAAAGGTGACAACATACCCTAATGGGTGCGACCCACTTAGCCTTGCTGCATCTCCCCTGATTTTTCGTCATTCCCGGTTGATGAGGTTTGCGGCTACGTATTACCTTAGATTTAACATTCATATACTTGGAATGCTAACACCGCCTTCCAGGCAACAATGCAATGATAGCATTCGTCTATACAAGTTGTTCTGGGTCTGAACAAACCAATCTCTTCAAGATCACCGTCTTCATTACCCTCAAGATTTCACAATTCGTAACGCTCAAATCGGATCGACGTGGTTTTCGGATAATTAAATCTGATCCTGGTCTCTTCGAAACAATCAACGAATTTGGTAAGATTTGATAGTCGTTTGTTTAACTATCAAATTACACACATAAGCAGTCACTAGGCCATATTATAAATCTTTCAAAACATTTATTTCAAAATATCTTTACACACATATATATTCAATCTCTTTCAGTTTTTTTTTTTATTTTTAAAAACAATTTCAAATTCTTATATCCATAATAGGATATTTCCAAACCATATCAACACTTATAAATATCTCCAATTTCAATTTGTAATCCATTACTTAGAAAAAAATATTTCTATAAAATCATTTCGTAGTTGCAATATTTCCAAACCCATTCATTCCAACACTAAGGAAAATATTATTAGTATATTTCCCAAATCATTTCTAATATCAATACAGGAAATATTTCATAACTTATTCCATAAATCTTCGAAATTTTTATTACTTCCTTTTTACAATTTCCAACAAACTCGATTATACTCATTTATAATCGAACTAAAAATTTTAACTTCTTTTTATGAATTCAGATTCATTTTCGAAGTTCCCGTATCTAAACATTTTGGAAATTCTCTCAAATTTCCAAAATTCCTTCATAAGATTTCTCTTATCAAATTTCATCCGTAAAATAAATCTAGTTACAAAATTCGAGAGGAATTTATAAATAAATTTCAAACACTTACCTTTAAACTTGATATATAAAAATAATAAGTATTTTAAAAGAAGGATAATTTATTTTCAAAACAAGTTTAGGTAATTATTTAAAACATCAAAACCCTTTTAAATAGACAATGATAACTAATTTCCAATTCTTTTACATTCCCAATTTATAACTATTTCCAAAATCCAAAATATAATCCACTATTTCTATCTAAAACGATTTACATATCTCATTTTAAATTCACATTATGAATTTATATTCCCAATTTATCAAATGATAATCAGTCCACTTTATTTATAAACATTGTTTATAAATCCATAAACTTGTTCCCGGTTTTTCTCTATTAATAACAGATTCATATTAAACAACTCCATTTATAAATATAGTCCTTTATAAATTTCCCTTATTCTCCCAATCTATTGAAATATCGATTTTTTTTAAAACCTTTTTACGTTTAAACAAATATCACTTAAGTTTTATTGTTAAAAAAAATCCTTTATACACATTATTTCAGAAAATCTATTTAAAATATTTCATGAAATAGTTAAGTACAGATTTAAAATCAGATCATTTATTTTATCCAAATCAATTCCTATTTAAATAATCCAAAACTCAATATAAATATTTCACTTTCAAAATCGCCTTTAAATTTATTTTCAAATTCACAAATGATAGTTATGGTGTTTTAAAATATCATAATTTAGGCTAGTGCTACTATAGCATCCAATAAATCAAATCATATCATAATCTATCACAGATTATTCAAACACGTCATATATCACTATATATGAAATTAAAATCAACATTTTTAGGAATCCAATTGGATCCCTTCAACCATAGATGTCATACAATCACAGAAATATAATCGCTGCTTCGAGGCAGGATATCGCAATCAAAAGGATCATCCGCTATTATGCGGGGTGCATAGTGTTTCATCTGCTCCAATAAGCGGGAATAATCAACCCAACTAATATAAATATAGTAATTTATTCAAACAATCATTCAGCAGTTATTATCAACTATAAATCAAACTAGTTAACCAAAATGGTGAGTTTTACTCATTGAAATTTTCTGTTCTCGCCGAGGCTTTCCGGTTTGGAACTAAAACCGGATGACGTCCGATTTTAGCCCAATTTTCAACAGTCTCCAAATTCATCCGAACCAGTTCCATTGCGAAGCTCTCATCGTCACGAGTGCAACGCAAAAAGTTTTATTCCAATCGGACCTCGTATGAAGGAGTTATACATTTTATAAGTTATCGATATTTTTAAATTAAATAATATAAACTAATTACATTTTATAATTTATAATTACCCAAAACAAACGGGCCTAGCCCAACCATTATCACAACCTACTAGTGCACCTTCTTCTCCCCCTCTCCTCTTCATTTTCCAGTAACCTATATGCATGACCTCGACCGTGCATGTGCACGAACTTCCAAAGCCACCCACGACCAACTCGAAAACACTAAAATGACCGCTTTGTCGTTCACGTCCCAGCCATCACCTCGATTACTCCCCCGATCAACTGAAACAAAAAGCGACATAAACCATCGACCCACGGCAGTGTAAAATCACGACCCTCCCCACCAAATGGAGATCGGACCACCTAGATTTTCGCCCTGAGGTGCCTCTTCCCATCGTGAGACCCCTGCTATACCTGAAATCGCCTCCGACTCCCTGCAGTGCACCATGACCTGGAGCTTCTCTAACATTTCGAGGCGACGCGATTTGCACCACATACTCGAATGCCTCAAAACCTCCCTTGCCGACTGCTCTTCAGCCTCGTGAACCCAGACATCAACTCCAATTCACAAACCAATGCTTAAATCGACGATTATTCCCAACCCCAGCATCGACTGGCTAATGTCGAATAACCCAAATTCAGTCTTAACCAATAATATGCGTACCCACTCAAAGATCTAGCTTCTACGATTTCAAATATAATTTTTTTTTTTAATTTTCAGCTTAATGGAAAAATTGGAATTTGATTTTATATTAGATTCGGCCATGCTTTTATTTGTTTACTGGGCAAACAACGGGATGGCTTTGTTTACTTGGAGCAAGTAGAAGAGGACGGTGGATGAAAACATGTTTGTATGTTGTCTTGTACGTGTGTCTATTGAGTACTGATGTTTTTATTATTATTATATTTTTATGAAAAAAATTCCAGCACAACACTGCACAAAGTTCAGTTCTCGTACGAACCCCGAGTCGATAAAATAAAAATATATACTAGTTATTGAATTCTGAAAAAAACATCGCTGTTCACTGAAAAATCGTCAAACAACAACTTAAATATTTTCCAAATTGCAAATTAGGGAAAAATCAAATAAATTAAATTGAAAATGCGTCTATATAAATCGAGTCATTATATTAATAGTTGATTTCCTGATAATCAATTTTAAATCATTATTATTGTAAAAAAATCAACAAAGAAACTCATAGTTAAATCCAGTTTAAAAGTTTTATTACCTTCATTCTTATTAAGTAGAGTTTAAATAAGATTTTAAATCATTTTTATCCACTTAAAAATCCAAGATTCAATTATTTACACAATTCCAATTATTAAATTTAACAATTAAATTATCAAATAAATTGCTATATTTGAAATTAAAATTATTTAGTCTATAAAATAAAATTTTCAATATATAAAATCAACTAAAGATTCCAAATTCAAATACCCTAAATTCTTGGTCGTTACACATACACTCTATTTCCCGTAGGGTAATCGAGGCAGGCGTACACCTTCAACATTATCCATTGTTCCGACTCATAATCAACTTATCCATATTTCATTGTATGGTTGCTACTCTATGGTCAGAATTCATAGGATTTGGCTTATAATATACCTATATGGGCATTTAGTTTTAAGGGAACAGTTTAGAAACAAATTAGATCCAAGGACAACGAACTTTAATAATTAGATTAAGCACGAAGATCACGTTAGATTATGCAAACCTATGTTCTTTTTAACTACTTTTCTTCCTTAAATCAATAAAAAATAAATAATGACACTCCAAATTGCAAAAAAGGTGACTTCAAACAAAATTTAATTGACTATTGACAGTATGAAATCATAGAATTAAATAGCTCAGAAAGCTAAATGAATTTAGCTTTATACTTAAAAATAGCGCTATATTATATTACTTAAAATATAGGACCAAGCAGCTATTCTCATTTAGCATTTGAAAAATGTTAGTTGTAAATAACAAAGCTATATACATTTCGTTTTTCTTACAGTGATTTCTATATTCCTTTTTCTCACATTCACAAAAGAAAAAAACATTTTTGTATTTAATTTTTATTATTTGCTATATTCTTTTTTCTCATATTCACTATAAAAGGTTTTTGTATTTAATTTTTATTATTTCTGAAATGTCGATGTCTCCTTGATTAAAATATTTCGGTTTTATCAGTTAAAAACTTGAAAGTTGTCATTGATATGATAACGGACGTTGGTTGTCCTTTGAAATAATAAAGAAAGAATTTCATCCTTAAAAAAAATATTCAAAAAAAAGAAAAATGACATTCGAAATTGCAAAAGTAAAAATAAAAGTGATTTCAAACATTTTAATCAAATAATGTAAACATAAAAATATAGAATAACGGCTTAGAAACTAAATGAATATAACGTTATCACTTGAAAACAACATTTTACAAATGCTAAGTGGAAATAGTTTCAGTAGTTAAAATATTTTTTTTAGAAAAGCTAAATGAAATTTGCTTTATTTTGCAGGTAGAATAAAATTAGTGGCCATACCACTATATATTTAAATAACGACTAAGTTGAAATCTCTTTAATAATAAAAATAGATTGAAAAATCTCTTTTTTTCCTAATTTTTACAGTTTGATATTTCATTGAGTGTTTGTGGCATTTTTGGTCCAAATAGTTTGAATTTGGTTGAAGCAACTAAAAAGTTCAATTATGAGTATATCCTTTAATGCTCATGTAAACACCCTTGAAATTATAGCCCCTCGCCCTAAATGTATTAGTTTTGACATATAAATAGAAACCCATTCAAATGATCTGATGCCTTTCAAGGATCAAAGCATATTTTAATAATAGCACAAATTTGCAAAAAGAACCCAAACTACAAATTCATTGTTTTAAGATATATTCCTTCGATATTTGATTATTTTCTCAATTTTATTTATTTATGCTGCTTATTTTTCTTATTGAAGCAATAGAGCTGACCCTGATTTTGATGAGATTGATGGTGATGGTTGGAACTTTGATAGTTATAATATGGTGGAGCGACTTTGTTGATGCTGATGTGATATTTTTGAGATTGGGGAAACACTTGTAGGAGACGGCTCCATCAAAATTAGGGTTTTGATTTATGTATTTGTAAAAGATAAATTTGGACCTAATTTAAAATTTATGGCCTATACAGAAATAAAACTAAAAAGTTTTCTTTAGGTTGTATTACTGAAGTGTGCTGGCCTTGGAGATAAATAAAAGTTCAGCTTGTCCTCCACACAAATATCCTCATATGGGGTTTATATTTATAGGCAAAATACAAATGCTCAATGTTTCTTGATTTTTAAAATCGACTTATCTAAGCTTGATACCAAATGTAACAACCCGCACACTAATGGATCTAAATTTTTGCTAAATCGAAAACCCAAGTCCACCAATGTGCGAATCGTTGATTTGGTATCCCGTGATAAAGAAATAAATGCATACCAGAGCACTATTGATAGAACTCATAGTGGAATCTATTCTATTATATATAAATTTCAATATTTATTGTTTCATAACATCTTCCCTTATTCATTCTTAATCCAAATCCTAAACTCTCCTTAATTCTAGCAATTTTTTTAGTTTCCTCCTCGGTAAATTCTTAATTCAGGATCAACTCTGCACTTTAATTCAGAGTATTAATATTAAAAACATTTAATAGATGCGTAACATCTTACTCAATCCTTTTAACTTCCCTTCTTAATTCTTCACATCTGCTAAGCATAATTATAAAGAATGTAGGTAAAAAAAAACCATTCATCATCCCTAAAAATCAAGGATTCTCATCTACAATTCTCTTTGATTCCACTTTAGTTTTGTGATTGGATATTTTGAAAGTGAAGAGTATACTTTTGAATCTCATTTCTGCTACATCTATCAATTATTCAACCATCTATTTCCCTTTTCTTTTTCCTTAATTTTTGGAAGTGTTCTATTGTTTTTTCTTTTCCTTTATATTGTAGTAACATATCTAAAGTTGTATTTAAATTCTCATTTTCTTTCATTCATGTTGTATATTGCAATAATTAATAGTCTGATATTTTTTTACACAATAGATGCTACAAATTTATATGACCTTGATTTTTTATATAAGTGATTGGATTCTAATTATGTATGTTAACTTCAATTTATTGTATTGATTTTGAATTATTTTAAAGAATGAGTTATTCATTTCATGTTTAAAAATGTCAAGTTATAAATATATTAGACTATAGTATATACTAAATCATAGTATTTTACCATATTTCTTACTTTTTTAAAAAATTGATTTCTTGATAGAAAGCTAAGTTAATGTTGTACTTCTGTGTTCTTTCATGAATTAAAGATAATTATATGTTATTTTCCTATTGCTATTTGAAAATGCTTGGTTTCTTAGAAAATATGTTGTGCTTCTATTATACTTGAGTATGATTAAACGTTCAACATATCATTTAATGATTGTCATAGTCTGATTTGTACATATTTACTCAATGGTTTTGGAACGTCTTCAAGTTTATGTTTGCAAATTTTAAAATTACTCCTTTTAAAGTCAAGTGTTCGATGAAGATAGTTAAAATGGGTGACCTTGCAATTACACATCGACTCATTTGAGATTGGATTATACTGTGAGTAATAGAATGAAGTTTGAATTGAAGCTTCTTATGTTGTGAAGTGGTTACGTAGAGAATTCATTTTTTAAAAGAGCATTGTTATTGGCACTCCATTTTTAGATATGAGAGAGTTATTTTTTATTAAAAAAGTTTATTATATAAGAGGTACTAACCAAACTAGTCTCCTCATAAAACTACAATCAAATTGACTTAATTATCCTTTCTTTTATTTACCCTAATTTTTTTTAATTACCATTGATCTTTCCAAAATCATTAATCAAATATAGAGAATGAAACTCAACTCCACATGGAATTGCAAATGAGAAAGAGACAAGGCTGTTTTTTTACTCAAGAAAGCATTCAACATGGTAAATTTAAAACCTAATTTTTATCATGGTTAAAAAAACGCGCAATTAATTGGTTTAAGAAATTACCTTTCTGTCACTTTCTTAGCAAAGTTTGGATGTGATTGTGAAGATTGAGATAAAATTTTATTCTCGCCATTATTTTCTTTTTCAAAAAAGGAAGGAGAATGAGAGAGTAAGTTAAAGTGTTTATAATTTTGATGTTTTAACCAAGGGCAAAAAAGGTAAAATGTATGTTTGATTAATAGGATGTGTACTCCTTTTGGCAATTTAATTTTATCGGGATTGCTCATAAAATTTGATCCTCTCATATCCAAAACTGGAGTGTCAATAACAAAACCCTTTTAAAATATTATATGTTCTTTTCTTATTCAAACATACGTCTTAAATTAAGTAAAATAAAATTTTTAATATGAATTTTGGTCAATATTTTATAGAAGTGAGATATCACTTACTCTTTTATAATTTGAAAAGGTAAATATTGACTTTGTATATAATAGAATGGATACATTTTTAAATGTAAATTTTGATCAATATTATACAAAAGTGAAATATCACTTAATTTTTTCATAATTTGAATATTCATGTTAATATAATGAATAAATTTTTATTTTATGCTTCTTAATTTTCTTTTGTTGTTTAGCCTAGGAATTCAATTTTAAAATAGAATTAATTTTCTTCATTTGAATTAAAGACTCTGATTAAAAAACAAAATGAAATGAAGCTTTAAAGGCTAAAATATGTTTCTGAATGTATTATAATACTAGTGCGAACCCGTGCTACGCACACGGTATTTGTGTTAAAAGTTATTGATATATTGTTTGATTTTTATCGGGTTATCCCAATGTGAAATTCACTGTCAATTGATGAATCTGTGAAGGACATACTGACACAATTTGAGGGAAAAATCAGCAAACTTGGACGCCTAATAGACCGTGCACTCATGGATTAAAACATTAGTCCAAAATAGATCTTAAAATTAAACATTGGTAACATTTTTATAAGACAGTCAGGGTGACCATGAAACATTATATTTACTCCCAGTTTCCATCTAATATGTATAGCTTTAAATTTAGCACGTGTTCGAAAATTATCTCATCCACGAAATACCAAGAGCCTTTAGACTTCCTTCAAACCTAAACATGTTATTACAAACAGAACCAAATATTTAGAATGACACAATAATGAAAAACTTAAGTTTATAATGAATTAAAGTCAAAGATTGAAATTACACGTTGATAAATATATAAGCAACATGCCAAATGTCAGTATTCAATCATAAACATAATCCACAATGGGAAATGATGAAAACACTCTGTCCAAATATCACACCCATGGTTTAGTTCAGCACATCAATCTAAAAAAGCACGACCATAGTAATCAAAATGATAACCAATAACAAAGGAGTAACATCATATCAGTTTACATCCAAATAACCCATTTAATTGTACATGCAGAATCCAATATTCTTTTACTTTGCATCCTTAAATCTTAGATTGATTTGAGTCAGAAAGCATTTGAAGACTATATTGCATTGACTGTCAATTATTTTAGCAAATACAGCTTTGTAATTTACTTCATATGTTCAGTTGTTGATGCCTGAAAGCCTTTCCATCGTCATGGTAAAGCTGATTAGAATTGTGCTGCAAGTATAACTATAAATGCATTAATTCTCATGCAATTAGCAAATATTATAGTCCATTCAATAAAAATTAGATAAAAGCTAACACAGCAAAAAAAAGTGTTGTTGTGTACGTTTTCGTAGGGAGAAGCTTTAGACATTCTCTTTTTAATATTGACATGCATGCGAAAAAGGAGAATGGACTGCCATATTTACCTTTTCTATTACACTAATATAATTTCTTTTCATTTGTAGCGATCGCCAGTAATACCTTTTAAACAAAATACTCTACACAGCTAAAGATCAGTCTAGAAGGTTGGAATGGATGAACTCTTGTAGAAAATTAAAAAAAAAATTCCTAGCAATTCAAGGTAGGGAAATACTTAAATATAATATTCATAATTTCATTTCACATGAACAATAAAACTTGTATATCGAGAGAGAGAAAATCACTGTGATGAAAACCTTGAACTTACTGTAGCAGTATGACAACTAACAACTATTCTCACATACAATATGTGTTGAGCAAGTGCTAAGATGAAATGAAACTCATTTTTTCATAAGTTTATGCCATTGGAAATTAGTGTTCCATGTCTAAAGTGCACAAATCAGTAGCATAGTATTTAAACGGGCAAGTAGAATTTAAGACCATGTTCTCCTCTTCAAAATGACTATCATCAATAATAAAAAATAAAAGAGGAAAAGAGAGCGTAATTGATGGCAAAACTATTTTAGGAAACAACAAAGCGAAAGAATCAATTTCCAATTAAAATAACAATAGATTTGATTTACTTATGTTTACAATTGCTAACATAATTTCCATCAATTAAATAATTACAGTACTTAATAGAGCTATTAAAAAATCATGAAATGATTAAAGAATGAAAGTTACTTAACAAAAATGTATTTAAGGTAAAAACATATTTCATACAAATCATTTCAGCCAATTAATATTGGCGAAATTAAAGAAACAACATTAAATCATATTGTCATAACTGATAGTTACATAATTAAATAAATAAAGTGATATTACGATGAACCCTAAGAGCAAAGAAAAAGACTTCAAACTTGTGTAATAAATGATAATCTTTGTGTTTAGAAACAAAATAAGATAAAATTTGAGAAATATAACATGTTTGTTTCATTTTGTGTTTTGTCTTTTGCATTTTCAACATTCATAACAAAATATGAGGATAATGGAAAAGAAATATAAATTTTTAGACTATTGTGACGACGATGGATGAACGACGGAGGGGATGGATGGACGGCGGAGGAGATGCATTGTTTTCCATTCTTTTGTTATTTCTCAAAACACAAAAATAAATTTGTTTTCTATTTTATATGTTAGCTTCATTTTCCAAATCGATTGTTTTCCAAAAATAATGCATTGTTTGCACGTTTTCAGGATAAAAACACAGAACTAAAAATGACAAACCAAACAGGGCCTAAATGTAAATGAATTTAGAGTTTTTATATCGCAGTGAAGAATTAAGAATGGACATCGCATTAAATAATGGACTTCACATTGCAGAGAAAAAAATCAATAAAAAAAGTGATAGTATTTATGGTTTGTGGTGAAGGAAGAATTAATCTATAGTTAAGATTATACTAAATTTTATTTATTTATTTCTGAAATTGTTAACAAATGTTCAATAAATCAAATGATTATAATGCTTAAATAATGGTATGGTAGATCATGAAATAGTAAAAGAGAGAGGGGTGGAGAGAGAAATAGATAGAGAGAGAAGGAGAAGAAAGTTAATTAGTGTGGACTTCATGTACTATTATACACACACACATATCATACAATTCATTTCGACCTACTAATATTTGCTAAATCAAAGGACAACACTAAATTATTTCATTATTACTGACAACTATATAAATAAAGAAATTGATATTTGAGATGAACTATAAAAATAAACATAATGATATCAAACCTACAATAAATGGAGATCTCCATGTATAGAAAGAAAATCAGAAAATAAATCCAATACAATTGAAGAAATACTAATGCCAATCACTTTTGCTTAATTCTTGGTGGATACGAAATAAAGAATTGACATCACAATGACTATCGTGTAATATTTACTACAAAACAAACCACTAAATAAATTATATTAGCCACAACAAATCTCATTCTAGCATGAAAATACATTACCAATTTTTTTTCAACTAATAGCCATGATTAATTTAGTATGTTTACAAATATTATGGCAACATCCACTTTGAATTATGTTATAGGTATCTTAAGCATCGACCAAAGTTTAATGAAATAAATTTGAAACCACATTATACATGTCAAAAATGTTATATTTCCCTTCACTAAGAATATAGTTTTCTATTTTTAATTGGGGTCAGTATAGAAATATTAGAGAGAGGGCACGATTCACATTGAATATACTAATTAAAATGTTGAAACATGTTTTAAATAGTTCTACTTATAAAGAAAAGGCATAATGAAAACATATTTAATTCCAAAGGATATGATAATTATCCATTATAGCAGGTATAAATATAAGCACATTTCCATTTCTAATGGTAACCAACAACCGTTGGTACAAAAAGGCTTGGTCTACAGATCATCGTGTCACTAGGATAAGCATGTTTACTTCAAAGGTGAAATTAATAAAAAAGAGAAATATTTTGTATTTTCACTATTACTCTATTATAATTACCATATTGACTACAACATACGTGTAGGTCATATATTGCTGCATGCATTATTAATGCATATATTTCAAAGCAGGCTGGTTGGAAAAGAGATTTTGTAAGTCTGCTACATTATTTTCAAACATTTGTATAATATTAATCATGGCTGGAAAAGATCCATTTTTTTAACAAAAGAATTGATTTTAGAAAAGGTTATAAATGAGATTGAACTTATAGATGATTTCCGATGATGCAGACCCAAACACATTGTATTATATATTTATATCTTAAACTAATGGTTAGAGTTGATAATTCAGTTACTTTTCTACTATGAAAACAAAATTTTGTGCACAATTAAACAGCAACCACATAATTGCAGGTAGAAAAAAAAACGAAAACAAATAAATCACCATCAATACAGCGGCAATGAATTAATCTTAATATCCACCATAATAATTATCATTAGTCAGTAGCTATAGTTGAACCACATAAATGGTAGGTTTTGTTTCTTCAAGTTCTTTTGTGAATGGTTGAAGGAAATAGATAAATATAAAAGATGGCTGATTCATATAGTTTAGTCCCCAAACAAAAAAATGAGTATAATAGAGTAGTGATGAAAACTTTCAAGTTGATTATACAATTGCCATAAAAAAGAATAACCAAATAAAAATATACATTATATTTTGAGTAAAATAGTTTGGAGTATATTTTCAATCACATATCGAAGAAGCAATCATAAAAATTAGCTTATATGTGAGCAATCAAAAACAAATCACCTACAAAAAATAATATTATAAAAGGTTTGGTGGTTAGTTTGATTGAAGGAAAGTTTGTTATAACTTTAAAAATTTATTTCCTATACTAATATGCACATAACGTATTCAACGCTCATTATAAATTAATAACAATTACCTTCCAAACAGGGTTGATTGTACAAATGCTTGTTGTCCGAGCCTATCTTCCATTTTCAAATACCTGATTTTAAAATTGGAAATCTAGTTATCATTGCAAACAGCATAAAATTATAAATTATAAAGTATAAATTGATGGTATTGGTTTGAAACATTTAAATATTCAGTAGCCGTATCAAATGATCAAATATATGTGTATGCATCTAGATCCATTTCAATTGAGCAACTCAACTACAACAAAAATAAAACAAAAAAAAGATACCTGATCATACTAACTATCAGCAATAAATGAAACAACAATTATATTCTATGATCCGATTATTAAAGTAATCAAATGTTAATGACAATTTGGTAAATATGAACAGCAATCGGAAATAGAAGAGTATCTGCAGCCAAACAAAGCAGCAACGAAACAGCCAAATGAATAGAGAGAATAGCGAAGAAAACCTTATTGAAATAGTAATGAAACAATTCGGTACATATGAACAACAATCGAAAAGAAAATAGCATATTCATCCAAATGAAACAACAATGAAATAGCCAAAAGAATAGAGAGAAAAGAAATGAAAAAGCAATAGAGTACCTAAAACGGGATGCACCTAAAATGCAGTAGATCAAAAGCTTAAGATCTTAATGTCAATTGTAATCAATAGGAAGAAAAGCCTAGTAGGATTTGGCAGTACGGTTGGACGATTAGGAAATCGAAAAATGTCGCATAATTAGGGGTTAATGCTTACCTTAACTAGACGGTGAAGCAAGGAAGAAGATAGAAATGGGAAAAGAATAGGCGAATAGCTCGTATATAGTGCGAAGGAGGGGGCGGTCTTTGATTTGTGTGACCGTCCGTCTTTGCTGGCTCCATTAATTTAGAAGGTAGGTTAGAATGTTAGGGGATTTAACGTCAGATATCAAAAAGGCCACATTTATTCCCAATTATTACGAAGACTCAAGTTTTCAAACGTGGAATTTTTTATAATGGCTAAAAGGCAAAAAGTGCCTCAAATGCCTGAGAATAAAGGATTAGAGCTGAGAATCAATCGGGTGAGAGGAAAACCACTTTAGGTTTTTTTGCCTGTTTTCTTAATTCTAAACTACTTTTGGTTTTTTTTGCAAACTACCACCATATTTTGTTGCATCCTACTTGAAATGTTGCGGCCTTATTTGATTCAGCCAGATGCTTCTGTAGCATGTTTTGCCCTTCCAGTCAACTTCAGCACAGTGCAATACTACCGACAAAATACACAATTGTTAAGTAAATAGTTTATTTATTTGATTGTTTGTTGTATAAATAGATTAACTTTTGTAATGTTATTTGACTCAGTAGGCCTTACTTGATCATCGACTGATGATCCATGTGGCATAGATTCGTTTTATGATCATATGACATTAATAATAAGCTTATACATCAGCCACCAGCCTTGTTCGTAGTCTTTTATTTGATTCTCAAATAAATAATTCGAGTGCTCTCCTCAATTTAAGGATCGCTGTTTCATCAACAAAAAAGAGAGATACAAACTTAATTGGTACTGTATATTATGGTAAGAAGGAACAAATTTTAGTTGATTGAATAACAATAATATAACAATCAGATATTACACAGAAAATAAAACTAACCTTCACATTGTAGATTTGCTCAAGTGTTATTTCAATGGAATAAACATATATTAACCATTAACGGTCTCATTAAAATATCCAAACCAGCATTCAAGAGATCTTTTATTTTGGTCATATATGCATTTACTGAAATTATAATAGTCATTTGTTATATTATAAAATTAATATCAAAATTATGTGTCTTCAAAATTAATCGATCTAAAGTATATTTAATTTTGATAATATGTCCATTATGCCTTCAAGTGACCATTATTTCATTCTGAAGTAGAGAAAAACAATTTTACCAAAATGGACATATTATCAAAATTATAATATTATCAGTGCCCAAATGGACTAAGATAAAACTCCATTATCTTGAGTTGACATGAGAATTGTATTATCTAAAACCTGGAAGAACCGAAGGTTAACTATAACATCAGATTTCATTCTAAATAGCAAGACAACCATGGACCTTTCAAACAAACACGACCCATTAACAAATCCGTGATTCAGAAATATGTGGCAGAAAAAGAAGCAAAAGTAGCAGAGGAAAAAGACAGAGAGAGTACCTACATTTGATTACCGTTCGATGCTTTGAGGACAATTGGATGGACGATCGGCGAAGACTGGTTGCTGCAGAGGACAGGTTGAGGGATAACAACAATAAAACAGAAGGGCGACGACAAGCTGTAGAAAATCATGGTCAATTTACAGTTAAGGCGTATATGGGTAATGGAAGGGAAGACGACAGGGTGAGGAAGAGCAACAGGAAAACAACGGGGAAAGTGCGAGTGGGTGGTAAACCAAATCGCCTTTGATTTAGGGTTAAGATGAAGGAGGGGAAGGGCTGGAGTATAAGGAAGAAGCGGAGAGAGGCAAACCAAATCGCCTTTGATTTAGGGTTAAGACGGAGGAGGGGAAAGGCTGGAGTATAAGGAAGAAGCAGAGAGAGGAAACGAACAGAAGGAAATAAAAAAAAGGACTGTTCAAGAGGGCTTCTGCGACCTTCAAGTGCAACTCATTAATAATAATATAACTCGGAGACTGTTCAGTTGCCAAATTTCAAGGGGGCCTGTGTGAGCTTGAAATTTAACTCACTAATAATAATATATTATAGATACGGTTATTTAGTGAGTAAAAAAATAACCTGAGTGATAAATTATTTAAATAATACTCTAAAATATAATAAAAACTACGTGCTATCAATTTTACTGCATCATGATTTTATATTAAATTTACATTATATTATTATTATTATTTTTTACAAATACGCACACAACTATATATATATAATAAATGTAATAAATCATATATTATAACCAGTACTTACTAAATATCCATTAATTCTATTATCTATTGTATTATATGAAAGCTGAGTTCAAATCTATATGTCCTTTCATTTCCACTTTTGTGAAAAATTCATACACTGCCATGTGGTTGATTGCTCGTATATATATTATTAATTATCTCCTTAATTCAAATAGTTTTTTCTTTGTATTTTGGCCCTTCATTTTTTCTCTTCTCAACACCACTCCATTCCTATATAAATCAAACAATAATTGCTCAAAATTTTCTCTTTCTATATTTACATGTTGAATTTTTGTCAGTTAAATTTATTCTATTATACAAATAATTTATCCGTCTGCAATTTATTTGTCAGTAAATCTCAATTAAAATTTCATAATTGCTTTCTCATTGAACATCGATCAAGATGCTCATCTCTACATAATTCAAGCATGTTTTATATATATTATAGACTGTTAATTTTTTTCCTCCCTCTAAGTAGTACCCACTTCCTATAAAATTTCACTAATTAATGTTCAATAACGTTCAAAAGTTACCATCCCTAAATCTTTTTCACCTACCTTTCAAAATTATTATCAATAGCATTCAGTTTTCTTAGTTATCCTTCTGATTTTTATTTTATGTATAAGGTTCAACAATCACTCCTTCATTATTTAAATGCTTAACTATCGCAATTTGTAATTCATTTTACAATAAAGTCAATTTGCCTCTTAAAACCTACTGAATATTTACATTAAATTCGTTTTCATTTGTAAAATATGTCCTAACTTGATAATGTCCTACGTTTTCTACTCTTACCCTCCATTGCAAAATACATACAACAGATTTCCTTCTAACTCTTCATCTTCCTATAATTTCAGTTCGGAACCACAAGTTTTATTTTCTATTTAAGAACATTATTATTGTCTTCTCTTTTTTTTCTTTTGTTAATCCAAGTTTTCACCTTTTTTCAGTAAATATCAAAATTTTCATCACTCCTTAATTCACGCTTTTTTTATTTTTTCGCACTAGTGTAACGACTCGGAATTTCACTGCTTTGATTTGCGAATATTTAATTAATTTAAATATTAAAATAATTGATTTTATAATCAAAATAAAACTATTTTAAATGATAAATATTGATGATGAAATAGTTTTCCAAAGTTGTTTATAAAAATATTTAGTTTGGAGAAAAATTGAAAATGTGACCATAATTCGTTTTCCGAATTTTCGACTTTTCATCGACTAAAAGTCATCGGAAATATTATGATCAAAATAGCATATGTATATACATTCATTTATAACTAAAGTTAGGATTTCATTTCATATGTATATATATGTATTCACTTTAGTATATAAGGTAACATACATACATACATACATACACATATACATACATAAATACATACATATATATATATATATATATATATATAATTAAGAAAAGGGGTATATGTCACATCATGTGAAGATATAGGTACATTAAGGTACCAAAATATCTCTAAACATGTTTGCTAGTGTTTGTGAAGGATGGGACAAGGCCAAAAACGCGAGGAAGAGGGAGGGAGGCAAGGGTGGTAAGGTGGCGCAAGGTAGTGGAGGATACGAGTACAATAGTAAAAAAGTAATTTCATTTAATCCATTTTTATAAAAATAAATTTCATAATTTAGTTCTCATTTTACCATTCAATTTCCATTTTAAATTCCTCTTCAAGCTTTCATGACTGTTAATGGCTTCAAAAAGAAAATTTCTAAGTTCAAAAATCCTAACTCTTTTTCATTTTTAAAATCCATAAAACATTGTTAAAATCTCCTCTTTTTCCATTTTTACATCCTCTTTTTTCAAATCCAAGGCCATACATCCCTAAGGCACCAAAGCCTTGCCCTATTGCACCATGGCCGAGCCATGTGTATGTTCCTTTTTGGCTAAGGTTTTCATAAAGCAAAGTTCTAAAGTTTTAAATCAAATTTTACAAAGTTCGGATGATTTTGGTGAGTAAATCTCCTTATCTTTTGGAAAGAATTTAACTCCATATATTGTTGATTGTTGTATACTCATGTTGGTTCGATAATCATAGTTGGATTTGGTTGAAAATGATGATGTTTTGCGTGTATGCTTCTGTATTTAGATGTAATATGAATTTGAGAATGTAAGTTAATTAGTAGTAAGGTTAAAAGTGGTGAACTTGCTTATGGTTTTAAATATGGCTTGCATGTCATGTTATGGAATGTGCTTGTGATGCACATGATAGAAAGTTAGCACCTTTAGTTGTTAAAGTGACATTAGATCTTTGGGAAAATCAAAAGGAGTTTACTAGTTTGTTTACTAAAATTTCGAAGTTAAACTTTATTTTGATTTCAAACTTTCTTACCTTTGTTTAGTTTAAAAATTATGTTTAAGAAGAGTTAGTAAACTTAAAGTGTTAAGTTTCAAAGGAAGTTAAAAACTAGTTTAAATTTCAAGTATCCATAGAGATAGTCGCTACGGATACCGTTCGCTTAAAAAGTCCAATGTTTGGAAACTAAGTTTTTATACTTGAGATTGTTCTGTAAATGTTTTATAAACGAAAAATGATGTTTAAAAAGGTTAATTAAAGTTTTATAAATTAATTTTAATTAATTAAGTTTTCAATAATGAATAAATTAATTAAGTATTAATAAGGTTTATTAATTTTAATTGATTGAGATTAATTACTAATTAATTATCTTTTAAAGGTAAGATTAAGTTTAATTAATTATTAATTAAGAAAGACTCATTTTTAATTAATTATGAGTTAAGTATATGATTTATTTATTTATTTATTTTATTTAATATTAATTAAATATTGGATTAATTATTATTAATTATTAAAATAAATGTTAATTATTTTAATTCAAATTTTAGTAAGGGTATAATTTAAATTAATTGTTAATTAAAGGTTTAATTTTTTGTTTAAGTTTTAATTTAAGATTTTTTCTTAAATATTTGGGATTAATATTTAATTATTAATGAAGGTTTAAATTATTTAATAATTAATAAAGGATTAATTAGGGTTTGATTATTTATATAATGGTTAATATTGTTTAATTATTTATTTAAGCTTAATTATTTATTAATTCATAATTAAATTAAGTTAAGAATTAATAAAGATTAATTATGATTTAATAAAGGATTTAACTTGTAATCAGTTATTTTAGAAAGAAGTTCTAAGTTTTTAATCCTTTGTTTTCCAAGAATAAAATTGTTTAAAGGTACATCTTTTTCAAGATGATTTTGAACAAAAGGAATTCAAATGTCTATACCATTAACTGGACAAACAACTGTGAATAACCTATAATGTGTTTGTGTTGTGCGGACAATCATTAGCAAAATAAAACACTATTCTGCTAAAATGTAAATTGCTGATAATGTGGATATTTGTTAATAGAATAAATCCCCGTCCTGTTATACCTTGATTGTTTGATTGTATTGACACCTAATAGCAGAATAAATCTCCCGTTCTGCTATAATGTAATTGATTTGTTTGGACATCTATTTAGCAGGACAAATCACCATCCTGCTATTGTTTTGACATGTATATGCTAGTTGAATTGTATTGACATGTTATTTTCTGATTTGGATATGAATTGAATTTACATACATATTGACCTATGTAAATAATTGTGAAGTGACTTGGAATTCAAATTGGAATTAAATGGTAACTTAAATTGGTACCATTAGGATCACTAAACCTTTTTTGAATTATCTTAAAGTTATGGTTTTGAATTAACTTTAACTCTTCAATCAAATCTAGGTTAAGGGTTTATAAATGATTTTCAAGTATTTAATTATTTAATAAAAGTATTTAAAAATAATAACTTGTTTATAAAAGTGGTTTACTAAATAAAAGTGGTTTACTTAAAGTGATTTTCAGGGGATGTTTTGCAAATGATCTTTTGTAAGAAAATTACATTAAGAAGATTTATAAAAGGAGTTTTAAAAATCAAAAAATGTTTTATAAATTTATTTTTTAGATTTGTAAAGGCATTTAAAATGTGAAGTGAGCTTTCGAAAAGAATTCTTATAAAGGACAAATGGTTTGGTTTTATAACAAGTAATGTTTTTAAAAAGGGAATTTGAAGGATGAAATTGGCAAAATGCTTTGGTAATATACTTATATGGTTAAGATAAGTATAAAACTGATTTCCAAGTATAAAGGGGTGTGAGGGGTTTGGGAATAGTGTTTTTGAGAAAATCCATTGATCAAGTTTTATTAAGTGATTTTAATTAATTAATAAAGGCTTAGTGGATCCTTATGAAATTTAATCAATGTTTGAATGATTGTTTATTTGATAGTTAAATCACTGACTATCAAATCTGGATCAAAATATAACTCCGGAAATACTTAAGAGAAACATGTGAGTTAGAGGGCACAGTCATCTTCGATGATGTTGTAATGTGCGTATAAATATCGTTTTTTTCTTCTAGGACAAATGATAGGGAGATCTGTCCACTTAAACAGTTAAGGGGTGATCCCTGCTCCTATGCATTGTCTGAATATTTCCAAAAGAACCGATGTTGAGTTTATCGGAACCATTGAATGTTGTTTCCAAGAGACCGAGATCGAATAAATATAAAGTATCCAAAAACTACTTCGATCCAACTCAAGCATTTCGAACTGAAGATATCTTGAAGATGATTGAAGATAGAGCTTTTGAAGTGCAAGGGCTACTTGCTACTAATCTTGAGAGTGATTCCAAAATGAATGTAGTAGAGATAGTGCCTCCGGTTCATTCATTCCTAGAACGAACTTGTATGGTTGAATGCTGGTATTATATTTCTGCTTGGAAGGCAATGTTAGCATTCTAAGACAGTCTGCTAAGAAGAAGGTAAATCGTTACCTCAAGCCTCGCACCCCGGTAATGGCTAAAATATGGTAAATGCAGCAGGGCTATGTGGGTTGCTCTATTAGGGTGTGCCATCACCTTTCTAGATTACCCTATTATTGATTTGATTGTGCATGAGATATCTCCATAAAGGTTGGGAACAATAGGGGTGATGACGTATTCTGTACTATCCAAGTTCAGGGGTAGATCGGTTCTGTGTTGGCAGAGGTAAACCAAGTTCAGGGTCTGAATTCGGTACATTTTATCTAGAGGTGTACTATACCTTGCCATTTATTGGAACTCATTCTCCAATACATGCCTTACAGTTTTCATTGTAGAGCGTAGTATGCTTGAATTTAACCATTTCGGCTATGATTAATATGTATTTGTATCCTAGACATTATGATAATATCAAAGGATTTTATATAAAAGTTTTTTGGTTATCATAAGGTAAAAACTCATCCGTGTTTATGTACGGCGTGGTCTTATGAGATACCCTTGATTTTAAAAGAGTTTTTAAAGTAATAATTCAGTTGTTTTGAGTTTACTCACACTAAACCCATATCTAATCCGGAGTTTCTCTTCTTTTCCTAAAACTTTTGAGTGCTCAAAATTGTATAGGTAGCCAAGGAGTTTAGGTTTCTATAGATGCATTATGGAGGAGCTTGGAGGAAGCGGCTTCATCGATGACTAGTTACTATTTTGTTTCCACTGTACTATATGTATATTATATCAGTATAACGAACCGGAATTTTGGTCGTTTGGTTTTGAACGTTTAATTCATTTTTAAATGTTGAATTTGAAATATTAATTGATTTTTAATATGGAAATTTTAGTTGAATTAGTGAAATGGTTTAAAATTTTAAATATAGCGATTAAATGAATTTGGTGAATAGTAAATTTAATATTTGAAATTGGATAAATATGTGAATCTGGAGATAATTGTGAATGGAAATGATTTCTAAGTTGATTTAAACTCTATTTGAATTAGAGTGATGATAGTGGATCTTTGAATGGAATTAAAAGTCGAAAAATTAAAATTTGGAATTATATATATATATATATATATATATATTAATTTAATAGTGAAATTTAATATTTGAGATAGTGTAAATAATTGAATGTGTGATTTAATATGAATTGGAATGGTTTTCAATATGGACATAAATTCTATTTGTATTATAATTGAGTTGGTAAGTTTTTAAAATTGGAATTTCAAGTAATTTCGTCGATTTTGAAAATCGCTCGATTTAATCGACACGATAAAATAGCCTTCCAGGGCACAGTCTCGGAATTCGACGAAACCAGTTTCATTGGATCCGTAATAGTGTATTATTATCTGATTTCAAATTTCATAGCATTCGGAGTTACCGTTTGGTCGTACGGGATAGAAATGCGTTGAAATTAATATTGAAAATTTATTATTTTAATTCGATTCGAAAAGCTATTTTCTACATACGATCGAATTAGGTCTCGAAACATGTTCCGCTGTGTTTGGAATAGGGGTAAAACATTATAAACACTAGGCGGCACGCTTTGTTTGGAGTTCGTCCAGAAAAGCACGTGAATAGTCGAAATAATAATATAATAATATGTTCACGTGTATATATATATATATATATATATATATATATATAACAAGCAACCCTCTCCAGCCCTAACCCTAAATTCACTCAGCCACCACCATTATAATTAATGGCTGAAATTCAATAACTTTCCACCCTCGTTTTCTCTCCATCTATCGACTTTTAGGCCTCGCCTTCAACTGAAGAAACGTAGAGCACGTCCTCCTCTAGTGATCCAACGGCCATGATTTGATATAGCGAAGAATCGGCGTCTATAGCGATTCGACGGCGCATGTTATGAGGGGAAAATTCTCGACATTGGCAGCACGGAGTCGAGGCTGCTTGGCGCGGTGGTGAAGTGGAGGAAGGCATTTGCATAGGAGGTGGCGGATCATGTTCTAAGCGCGTGATTGGAGGAGCGGCATCAAAGATACGCACGCGAGATGGGTTTGTGATCGTCTTGGTCACATACGCGAAGAAGGAGGGATTTTGCGACCCAGATCTATCTCCAGGAATCAACGGCAGATCTGAGGTTTAGATATAAAAAATTATTTATATTGATTATATTCAAATCTTTAAAAATGTATATCTTTGTCATACGAGGTCGAAATTGGACGAAACAAACGGCGATGGAATCGTGGCGAAGAGCACTACATTCTACAACAGATTTAAAGATGATTGAAGATAACTAAAATTTTAGGTTAAATCGAACGTTGATCGATTTGATTTAAAATTGAAAACTCAAGGTGAGTGTTTTAACTCTCACAAGTGCTAAAATATTTTTATGATTAGTTAAATTAAAATTCATGAAGTGATTTAATTTTGTTGATTGTTATTTGATAATGTAACTGATATAGAAATTCAGATGTTAGGAATTTTGAATTAACAGTTAAATTGAAATTAACTGCTAGTTAAATTCCCGATTGCTAATAAATAGATAACTGTTGAGATTTGTTGGATGTTTGGACAATTTTTTGTAATGGATGCCAATTGGTTGATATTTGGATGATTGAATGTTTATTTATATTTTTATATATCTTGTTATCACCCCATAAATTATTTACAATATATAAACTATAAATTGAATTATTTCGAATAAATTAAGAAATATGTTGAAATGATATATACCTATGACATTTATTTTGGATTGAAATGATATATATCCATCCCTGAAATTAAAATTAAAATAACCGATCACTTGGCCATAGGATAGAAAATTATATACGGACACCGGATTGGTTAAATCTAATAATTTTAAAAGTCTTGGTTTTGAAATTATTTAAATAATTTTGATTTAAAGAAATGAAAATCAAATTTATGAAGTTTGAATTAATCACGAATTCGAGTTTGAAATGTTGAAATTAATTTTGGTTAAAAGAAATTGTTTCAAAAAAAAATTAATTGGAATTTGAAGTCATGATTGAAATATAATTTGAATTATCGAAATTGAATTGTTTAAAATGATTTGAACTTTACTTAAGCTTTGAAGTTATTTAAGTAAAGGTAAATTTAAATGGATATTCCAAACTTGAGCTCGAAATTGAATTATTTCAAAATTTTGAATTTAAATTCGAACATAAGTTTGATTTGAATTAAATGATTTAGGTCGATATTTTGAAATTGAACTCGAAATCGATAAACTTAAATGGTTTTAAAATTTGAGAATTGAATTGGAAGTAAATCCAAATTGAAAGCGAGATGAAATTAATTAATTTTAAATTGAAATTAATTAATTTAAAATCAAAATTGAATTAATGTGAAAAATCGAAGTTGAAATTGATTTGAATTGAAATTGGAATCGAAGTTAATTTGGATTGAAATTGGAATTGAATCGATTTAAAATTGAATTGGATTGAGATTGAAAATGATTTGAATTGGGAGATTTGGAATTGAACCAGTTTGACTTTGAAATTGTTTTTAAATAAATTATTTTACTATAAACTGTAACGACTCGTATTTTTAGCTATTTTAAAATTATTAAATTTAATATAATTATTAAATAAAAAATTGTTAAAAATAAAATTTAATGAATTATTAGTGGAGTTATTGAAATGAACCTGAATAAAAATTTGAAATAATAAATTCTGAATATTTAGGCAAAAACAACTATTGAAATGAAAATTCTATTTATTGAACGTGTTTGTAATCGATGTCTGTAATTGGATAATAAATGTTGAATTATATAGATAATAATAAAATGATTGTTAATAAATGTTGAATTATTTATTAATGGTGATTTACTGAAAGTTTAATCGTTGAATTTAATATTGGAATTATTTGGATATTAAAATTCTAAAACTAATGTGAATGGAAATGATTCCAAAAGTTGATTTAAATTTATTTAAATGAGAATGAAGATTGTTAAATTTTAAATTTGGATTTAAAGTGATTAAATAAATTTCTGAAAATTTCTTATTTTATTTAACGTGAAAAAATAGTCATTTTAGCCAGTGTCTCGGATTTCGACGAAACCAGTTCCATCGGATACGTAATAGTGTATTATTATCGGATTTCAAATTTCGTAACATTTGGAGTTACCGTTTGATCGTACGGGATAGAAACGCGTTGAATTTAATATCAAAATTTTAATATTTTAATTGGGTCCAAAAGCTATCTTCTCCATACAATCGAATTGGGACTTGAAAATTGTTCCATTGCGTTCGGAATAGGGGTATAACATTATGAACGCCAGGCGGCATGTTACATTTGGAGTTCGTCCGAAAAAGGTACGTGAACAGTAAAAATAATAAAATAATACATATACACCTATATATATATATATACGCGTGCATATTAAACCCTAGTTATCTTCTACTCGCCGTTCTTTTATATTCAATGGCCGAAAATCCCTATGCTTAATCCTTCGATTTATCCTAATCTACGCATCGAATTCGAAAACTTCCAAAAGCAAAATCATAGATCGCGATGAGGTCTACGTTGTATGCGGTTGGGTCGAGGTGAGAGTTCATGGATTCGCCAGAATCGATGCTCAAAGGTTGCATGTATTCTCTCGTTTTGCACGACGATGGCGGAGGCAGAGGCATTGAAACTTGGGTCGATGGTGGAGCTTTGGGAGGCGCGCGTGGTGGTGGAGTTTGATCGACGCCTGGTGGGCTCTGGCGTGGCGCGACCTGGTAATGAGAAGCACGAGTTTGGGTTCATTCATGGCTTTGTTCGAGCGGGATGAAGATAGGTTAAGTTTTGGTTTTAATTAATTAAGTTAATTATATTTTAAATTATCATTATATTAATTATAGTGTAACTTTTGCATGCAAGGTCCGTTTTGAACGATTCAAGTTGCGTTGGAATCGTATCGACATCGTCTACACCTTGGAATTGAAGTAGTATTTATTTAAAGCTAAGAAATTTCCATTTTCAAATAAAAGGTGAGTGTTTTATAACGCTCACAACATACTAAAATATTTTATGCTAGTTAAATTTGAAATTATGAAGTGATATAAATTTATTGATTGTTGTTTGATAATTTAAATTGACATTTAAATTGACATCTAATTTAACTGACAGATATTTAAATTGACGGCTATATTGAATTTGAATTAAATTGTTGGTAAATTTCCCGATTATTGATAATTGGGTAACTGATGTGAATTATTTTGACTGTTTGATGATTGATTGTGATTGATGCCATTTGATTGATATTTGGATGATTGGATGTTTATTTATTTTTATATATATCTTGTTATCACCTGGTAAATTATTTATAGTACATAAATTTGTAAATTGAATTATTTTGAATAAATTAAGAAATAGGTTGAAATGATATATACCTATGACATTGTAATTTGGATTGAAATGATATATATCCATCCCTGAAATTAAATTGAAATAACTGATCACTTGGCTATAGCATAGAAAATTATATACGGACACCGGATTGGTTAAATTAAAGGATTTTAAAATTTTTGATTTGAAATTTATTTATTAGATTTTTATTTAAAGAAATAAAAATCAAATTTATAAAAAATTGAATTATTTTCGAACATGAGCTTGAAATGGTGAAATTTAAATTTGTTAACAGAAATGGTTTAAATAATCAAAGTTGAGATTTGGAAGTTATATTTGAAATATGATTTGAATTTCGGAAATTGGGTTGTTTTAAAGGTTTGGACTTTTATTCGAACTTCGAAATATTGCTAATTAAAAGTAATGTAAATCGATATTTCAATAATTGAGCTCAGAATTGAATTATTTTAAAGATTTGAATCTTAAATTGAGTATTGAAGTTAAATTTAATTTAAGTGATTTAAATCGATATTTTGAAAATCAAACTTGAATGTATATAAATTGAAATAGTTTAAATTTGAGAATTGAATTGAAATTTATTCAAGTTGGAACTGAAATTGAAATCAATTGGAATTGAAAGTGAAATTGAATTAATTTGAAATTAAAATCGGATTTATTTGAATTGAAATTGGATCAGTTTGACTTTGAAACTATTTCAAATAAATTATTTTAATATAAACTACTTAAAATCTATCTTTTAAATATTCAAATTATTTTTATTTCCAAACTATTTTACCTTATAGAACATTTTAAAAACTTAAATCATTTTATATCAAACTATTTTAGTTATTTAAACTATTTTTAACAATTTAAATTTTCAAACTATTTTGTAAAATCCAAATTGGTCAAAGGCTGGAAGGTTTATATTTAAATTATGGATTTAAATATGAATTGGTTTAAATTGAATTTATAACCCAAATGGAAATTTGAAGAAATGTTGAATTGGAACTGAAATGGAGATATTACGACAAACATGATTTTGAATTGAAATAGTATATTTTGAGTAAATATGATGATTTTGAAATAAATTTGATTTTGAAGCGAATATGATATTTTGATATCAAATTTGAATTGTTTTCGAAATGTAAAAGTACTAACCGGTGTGTAAAACGACGTTTGGTTGTTAAAGAGACCGAGGCCTCTTATTGGCACACTCTCTGTCAATGCTGGAACCACTTTAACAACTGTGTACGCAGAGTGATGGTCCAAAATGAAGTGGTTGGATTTGGCGTCGTTTGCTGGATTTAAAGAAAGAGAACAATGATGGATTGGCCTGACACTTGTGTCAATTTGAAATGACTAAAATAGGAGCCGTACCTGTCAATGAGGCTAGCTACCTCTAGCAGACACACTTCTTCATATTACCATCATTTACATTGTGATTGATTGGTGCGCACCCTCGGATTTTCGGAGTGTTGGACGCGGTGGGCCGTTAGGGGTTACCACCAGCCAGGAAGGGTAAACTGCTAGTATCCTACCTTGGGCATTGCCTCATGTGCCTTGTCATACTTTTATCCTTATATGAGACCCCTACGATTTTGGTTTAGTGTTGTCATATCATAGTGCATCCTTATCCACCAATGGTTTACTGATGTTTTATATGCAAACTATACGACAATGCTTAAAAACGCGTTAAGAGGGATCAATGTAAAGCCTTAACGCTATTTTAATATTTATTTTATTGATTAGACATTTATATATGTAGTGTATTCTACTACATATAAATATTTTGATGGATCCTTAAGAGATGGAAAATCCCATAACATCTCTTGAGTTATTGCACGCACATTATACACTAGATAGGAGATGTGAAACCCCATAAACATCTTTGAGGCCACGACACTCATGTTATATGCGATATCGATTTGACTCACATAAGAATATTTTAGTCCTGACTCGAGTGTTTTGTCTTTCCATTACGCTCGGGTCAGCCCTGAGTTTTCAGCTTATCTAAGATTATTCTCCGGAGGACGAAGACGAAGATTTGGTATATTATTATTACTAATATTATTCCCAGCATCATGTTGTTCTGCTGCATTATATTTTGTTCTGTTGTATATGTATAACTTGATAAATGTTGTATAAATTATAATCAAATGTATAGTAAACAGCTTCATGAACTATTTATTTGATTATTATATTTTATCGTTCCGCTGCGAGACTATGTGTTTGTTTTCTTCTTCTTTCCTTATTTTTCTTAATTAGACCCATTGATTATCGATGTTCCGGATTGTTTAAGTCGGACTTGTGTGTATTATTGTCGATTTAAACCTTTCAAAATGTTGGTCGTCACATAAAATGTTTTAAAATCTATCTTTTTAAATATACAAATTAATTTTGATCTTTCAAGCTATCGCCCTATATAAACCATTTTCAATACTCAAACTATTTTATATTAAACTATTTTAACTTTTAAACCATTTAAAAATTTTCAAACTATTTTCTAAAATTCAAACTGGTAAGAGGGGGAATCGTTTATATTTAAATCGTGGATTTAAATACGAATTGGGTTAAAATGAAGTTATAACCTAAATGATAATTCAAATTGAATTTTGAAGTGAAATTGACACATCGAACTAAATTGGTATATTTTGGAGTAAATATGGTGATTTCCAAATGAATTTGATTTTGAAGCGAATATGAAATTTTGATATCAAGTATGAATTGTTTTCGAAATGTAAAAGAACCAACCGGTTTGTAAAATGATGTTTGGTTGTTAAGCGACCGGGGCTTCTTATTGGCATACTCTCTGTTAATATTGGAACCACTTTAACAATTGTGTACGTGGAGGAGACTCCAGAACGAAGTGGTTGGATTTGGTGTCTTTTGCTAGATTTGAAGAAAGAGAACGATGATCGATAGACCCCAGCACCTGTGCTAATTTGAAATGACTAAAACAGGACGGCTTGATAGGGCCAAGTGGGCTAATTACCCCGAGCGGACATCCATTCTTTGATTTTCTTGGACTCGGTCCATATTATTACTCTTGTTGTTGGTTTCGATTGGTGCACCTTGATTTAGGATAGCCTCCCTTTGACTTGATATGGGATGGATGGATGGACGCAGTGGGCGGTCATGGTTATGATGCGTTACCACCAGCCATGCGACCTGAACTGGTAGTATCCTACCTTGGGCATTGCCTCACGTGCCTTGTCATACTTTTATCCCTATATGAGACCACTACAATTTTGATTTAATATTATTGTATCACAGCGCATCCCTATCCACCGACGGTTTACTGGTGTTTTATATGCAAACTGTACGACAATGCTTAAAAACGCATTAAGGGGGATCAATGTAAAGCCTTAACGGTATTTTGGTATTTATTTTATTGATTAGACATTATATATGCAGCGTATTCTACTACAAATAAATAATTTGACGGATCCTTAAGAGATGGAAAGTCCCGTACCATCTCTTGAGTTATTGCATGCACGTTATACACTGGATAGGAGATGTGAAACCCCGTAAACATCTCTGACGCCACAACACTCATGTTATATGCGATATCAATTTGACTCAATAAGAATATTTTAGTCCTGACTCGAGTGTTTTGTCTTTTCATTATGCTCGGGGTCAGCCCTGAGTTTTTCAACGCATTGAAGGTCATTTTCTGGAGAACGAAGATGAAGATTTGGTATATTATTACTATTATTATTCTTGCATCATGTTGTCTGCTACATTATTTATTTATCCCTATTGTGTATATAACTCTAATAAATGTTGTATAAATTATAATCAAATGTTTAATATAAACAGCTTCATGAACTATTTATTTGATTATTATATTTAATTGTTCTGCTGTGAGATTCTGTGTTTGATTTCTTCTTCTTTTCTTATTTTTCTTAATTAACCCCATTGATTATCTATATTCCGGATTGTTTAAGTCGGACATGTGTGGGTTATTGTCGATTTAAACCTTTCGAAATGTGGGTCGTCATAGTTGGTATCAGAGCGAGGTTTAGTGATAACCTTAGATTTGTGGGGTTTGACTCATTAGAGATAGGGTAGTAATACCCTAGAATGGGTTGTTGAGTGTGTGTGTGTCTATATATATATATATATATATATATATGAGAGAGCATACTTATTAGTGAATATAAAATGTTTTATATTGTGTTGACTTATCGGTTGAGTGTTTATGAATTCTGGTCGGTACGGGATGTACAGCTGTATCGATAGGGGTTTCTAAACTTTTAAACAAGGTAAACTGACACGGTATTAATTTTAAAAGAGGGTAAATGATATAATTTTACCCAAACTATATTTTGATATAAAAGAAATAATTTCATGAAATTACTATAGTATAATTGGAATGTTTGGTTGTTAATATTATAATCAAAACAAAATTATAAAAAAAATTGAAATGGTTCATATAACCAAATAGAAATTATATAAGTATGATTATACATATGAGATGTAACTAAAAGTGGATTCAAACCAGAATTTGGAAATTTAAGTCCCGAAAATTTTGGAAAATGCTTTAAATGAATTTGGACTAAGTGTTTGGGAGTTTTTAAATCTGAGAGGTTTTGGAAATGTTTTCCAAAGTGATTTGTGAAGAATAATGGAGTATTATTTTAGAGATATTTCTGAATAGAAATTGTTTTAAAATGGATTTTGGAAGTAAGAAAGCACTGAACTCACTTCAGTCGTTGGAAAATAATTATGATGATGATCGCAACATCATCAGTGTTCATTTTCGAGTTTCTAAGTGATGGATTGCTACCGTAATAATTTGAAATGGAGATTTTTGTTGAGAAAAAAACAAGTGTTGTTTTGGGAATGCCGAGGGAATTGTTTTGGATAAAATCAAGTTGATTTGAAATTCCAAGGAAATGGTTGTTAAACCAAAAAGGGCTATATATATATATATTATGGTCTCAAATGATTTGAAATAAAAACCGGGTGTTTGAATTCTGGAATTTTAATATAAATGTTGGGAAAAACATCAGAAAATAAGATATGAACTTATAAATTGAGAATGATTTTAATAAGAAAGAAAAGTATGGAATTTGAGTTTTGGAAATAAATTTTAACTTGAGTAAGTTAAAATGAATGAAATTTAACTTAAGCTAAGTTAAATAAAATTGGATTGGATTAGAAATGATATCGATTGGGACTGAGATATAAAATTAAATGAAATTTAATTTAAGTTAAGTTGAATGAATTTAATTTTAAAAATTTAATTGATTTTGATTTTAATAGAATTAATGAAGTAAATTAATGAATTAATTAAATGGATTGGATTTAACTAGTTGAATGCAACTAATTGAATATGGAGAATATAAATGAGAGTGATAAAGGAATGTGTAAATGGATATAAATGTGAAACGATGAATGTAAATTAGTTAAATGAAAATTTATTTGGCGAAATGAATTGGATATTCATTTGAAGGTGTGAACCTGGAAAGAAAATAAACTTTTGAACTTATAACCTAGAAATGTGAAATATAAGTTGTATAACTTGTAAATTGGAAAAGTGGAATAGAAAAACCAAAATAAAAATGGTTTGATATTTTGGTGAAGAGATAAAAATCCAAACTTGAATTATAAAATGAATTTGAACTCAAGTAAATTAAATGGAGTGATTTTTGATATAAAAATCTAATTGTGAAGTATAAAGTGAAAGTAAGCTAATTAGATGAATGAATTAGTGAATTAGATATTGGAATGAGACTTGAGTTAAATGGAATTGAATAGATGGAATAAGAATCAATCTAAAATTGGAATGGAATTTGTTGCAAGGTAAATAAACTTAAGTTATATAGTTGAATTAATCGGAAGTAAACGAATTAACTTAAGTTAATATTTTTGGATGGAAGCTTGGCTCAAATAAATTTATGAAATGGTTCATAAATAAATTAGCATGGATTGGATTATCGTTGAATATAAAAATTGAGGGAACAAGATTTGTGAATAAATTGAAGGTGAATCAATAAGAAATTGATAAATTGATTTAGAACCAATTTAAAATGGTTTATAAACTAGAGTGGTTAAACGAATAACACCAAATTTGCGTGGAAAAATTGTCGTTTGACATAAACGGAAGTAAACAAAATTTTGCAGATAAATGGTAAGTGAATAAATTGATTTAGAATCAATTTGAAATGAATATAGGTATAATATGTGTTGATATGAATTAATGCTTATAAATAGTTGTGAAGCATCTGGAATTGTATAAGTGGTATATAAATTGAATTGGAAGTGAAAGATTAAGCGTTGGAACCTTGAAATTGCAAGTACATTCTAAATATACATGTTATAGCATGCATTTCTTACGAAACTCATCCGTTAACTAGTTAAATAAATGAAACGTTAGTAAATTTCATATTTTTGGGACTTGTGTGTTTAAATTAAGTAAGTACAGGTACAAGGAGGCTATTGGATTAGATGTGGGTTGCGAAATTTCATATAAAGTAAGCTCACTCGCTTAATAAACGCTAAATAAAGGTACGTTTTCAGATTAAATACAACAAAGGAATAAATATTGATATATATTATGTTTTCGACCATATGGGTCGATGTATATATTTTTATCACTTTTGTCATATTGCAAATGGATCTCCGTACAAGGAAGACTCTGCCAAAAAAATTCGGAAAATTAAGGTGTTAGAAAAATTTTGGAAAATTTTTGTTAACTAAATTAGATTTGAAATTATAACATGAAAAATGGAATTTGAGGAATAAATAGGAATTAGTGGATTTGGGTGAGTCTAAAACACTTAGGAAATAGTAATAATAGAATTTTAACCAAATGGGTTTTGAAAAGAAATGGGTTTGGAGCATTTTTTTCTACCTTAGCAATTTCGGGGATGAAATTCTTTTAAGGGGAGAGGAATGTAACGACCCGGAATTTTGGTCGTTTGGTTTTGAACGTTTAATTTATTTTTAAATGTTGAATTTGAAATATTAATTGATTTTGAATACGGAAATTTTAGTTGAATTAGTGAAATGGTTTGAAATTTTAAATATAGCGATTAAATGAATCTGGTGAATAGTAAATTTAATATTTGAAATTGGATAAATATGTGAACCTAGAGGTAATTGTGAATGGAAATGATTTCTAAGTTGATTCAAACTCTATTTGAATTAGAGTGATGATAGTGGACCTTCGAATGGAATTAAAAGTCGATAAATTAAAATTTGAAATTATATATATATATATATATTAATTTAATAGTGGAATTTAAAATTTAGGATAGTGTAAATAATTGAATGTGTGATTGGAATGGTTTTTGTAACGACCCAGAATTTCCGTCATTTGAAATTCGTATATTTAGTTAATTTTAAATATTAATAAGTAAGATTTGGAAGTCGAATTAATTTAATTTCGATATAGTGATTTAATTGGGCGATTAAATTATTAATTTAATACTTGAAATTGGGTAAATAATTGAAATCTAAATTAAATGTGATTAAAAATGATTTATAAGGTTATATTAAATCATATTGGAGTTATAATGATGTTGGTAAACTTTTAAAATTGAATTAAAAGTTAATTTGTGAAAATTGAATATTTTAATATTTAATTGACGAGTAAAAATGACCATTTTTCAAATAGTCTCGGATTTCAATGAAACTAGTTTCATCGGATCCGCAATGTGAAATTATTGTATGATTTCAAATTTCGTGTCAATCGGAGTTGTTGGTTGTCCGAGGCAAGCAAAAACGCATCGAAATCGGTTTAAATCGATTTGATTTAAAATTGATCGTTTATTTCCGTAACTCTCACATACGATCAAATTAGTTCCCGAAACACGTTCCATTGTGTTCGGAACGCGGGGTAAACCTTAGAAACGTCAGCCGGCATGCTCGATTTCGAGTTCGAAAATTTTACGGATGAACAGTGTTTGGCAATTTTCTATAAAAGCCCTCGATTTTGTTCATTTGCAAACCAACCCTAACCCTAAGCTTCGGCCGCCACTAAACAATCAATGGCCGAAAATATTCATTTCTTTCTCCTCCAATTTCTTCAAATCCACATGTTAATTCAAGAAATCTTCAACTACAAAGTTGAAGATCATCACGAGATCTAGGATATCAACGGTGGAGATCAAAAATCATGCTTTGGATTGTCGGCAAATCGAGTTCGAACGGCCGAACTTCGTGCACGTTTATCGAGGTGAGTACTCGACCGAGCTTGCGCGTGTTCTGGCCATGGGCACGTGGTGGCGGTGGCGTTCAAACGGCACTAGCTGATCGACATTTCGTCGACGTACGTGGTCGCGATGTTTAGGGCATAAAGGCGTGCGTTTGGGTTCTTACTCGCGTGAATTACCTGGGTGAGGAGGAAGAAGGATAGTGCGGCCACAATTATGCATCTTGAAATCAACGGCTGTGATGGTGAAGGTTAAAAATAATAAAAGAATTTGTAAATAAAATTATAATTTAAATCGTGTAAACTTTAAAATATTGTAACTTGTTTATACGAGGTCGGAATTCGACGAAACGAATTGTGTCGGGTTCGTTTTGACGAGCTCTTCGCAATGGAGTTGGATTGGAGTCGTTTGGAGCTAGTGAAATTTTTAGGTAAAATTAAACGGTTGTTTAATTTTATCCGAAATAAAATACTGCAATCATTATTGAAAGCAAGGTGAGAACTTCTCACTCAATCGAATATTTTGTTTCGATTTAAATTTTAAATAGTTAGATTTAAAATTATTGATAATGTTGATTGTGATGATTGGATGATAAATTGTTATCTATTGTGTTAAATAGACCATATACGCCGTATATTAAGCGGAGGTTATTTATTAAAAACATATACCGCGATAATTCCACATTGAAGTGGAATTGGTATTATATATGTATTTGGAGTTGATTTCCCGCATTATATAGCGGATAAGACCCTATTGTGCGGCATAATAGCGGATAGTATTTATAAATCCCATATACCGCGATATTCCACATTGAAGTGGAATTGGTATTGTGCTAACATCTGTGGATGCAGGAAAACAGGTTGGAGGGATCCAACCGGATTCCTCAAACATTTGAATTTATTTCAATGTTGTGTGTTGATTTAATTATAATCGCCGTGTGATTATATTATGATTGAAATTGTTGACGGCTATAATTTAGCCGAATATATTTTTGGTATCGATGGATACCAGAAATAAAATAAAATTGGATTTTCGAAATGTAAGTTGAAAATTTATCGAAAAATTTATTTTTGATAATTTGATAAATTAAAAAGAGTTTTAAAGATAAAAGTCTTATTTTTGGAATTGTATTGAATTAAATTTCAAATATGGAAAAAAGGGCTTAATAAATGAATTTCGAAAATATTATTTATAAATTGAGAATTTATTTAAAATTTGGATTTTTGAATAGTTTGGAAAGTAAAGGAATTTATCTTCTTAAAAAGGAATTTATTTTAAAAAGGAAATAGATTTAGAAATCCATTTGGTAATTGATTTTTGGTGATTGAAAATAAATCTTTTGAAAATGTTTGGAAATTTGATTTGGTGTTTTGAAATAAATTTGAAAATAAATTTGAAATTAATTGATTATTAATTTACCATAACCAGTAAAATATATTCACAGGAATTTATCTGATTTGAATTAATCAGATAATTTAAATTAATCCTACTTATGGACGTTGGATTATATTGGATGTTGAATTGTTTGACATCTTTGATAGGTGATGCATTGTGATATATTCTGATTTGTGTGTGATCTGTATTTTGTTTATCTGTGATATATATATATATCAGTGATCTGTGAATGAAAGATAAGCGTTATAGTTTATACCGCTTATCAATTATATTGTTATATTTGATCTATGATGGTTGAATGTTGTTGCACTATTGTGTTAAACCGTGGACTATACAATACACACACAAATGTGGATTTCACGTGGAAATCGGTTAAGTCACAGATTTTTATCAATTTTGGAAAATTGAGTTTTTGAATCCAAAATTGTTTTGAAATTGAAATTGAAAGTTTTTGAAAGCGAGTTTTAGAATAAAAGTTATTTTAAATAACTTAATAAAAATTGGAATCTAAATCATTTGATTTAAATTTTGAATTCAATATTTTGAAATTGAATTCAATGAATTGGGAATTTCGGTTTAAAAGATTTTATAAGTATAAAAGGTGTTTTTATGGTTTTTTTTAACAAATTAAAATACGGTCTTGGGGAAATTTAAATTTATAATTCAAGTTTATACTTGAATGGCTTTAACCTGTGTAAATGTAACCAGTTTTTCCCAAAATGAAAACTATCTGTTTCCAAATAATAATAGCTTTTATAAAGTGAAAAGATTTCCAATTTTGTATTGAAAACAATTCAAGTTGAAATGAAATTGTAAATAGTTTGGAAAAACTATGAATTAACCTTTGTAACGATAATTAAACTTTATTTTGAAATAAAAGAGTATTTCAAAAGGTGTATCTTTTATATTATAAAAGACTTGAATTGTGAATAGTTTTGAAAGCTATAAATTAAATCTTAATTTTAAGATTTAATGGGTTAATCAAATTGAAATGGAAATTGATTTGGAAATCTATGAATGAAACTTTGTGAAACTGGGTAAACTTTGTGAAGTAAATCTTTTTGCTTAAAGATTTAAAATGGTATTTTGTTTAAACCATTTAAAGGAAAGGATTTGGGTAATAAGTTGTGACTTAATTGAAATCCCATATCCAGATATTTTGAAATATTGTGCTCACTATTCGGGTTAGCCGGGAAAAGACCTTTGTGTCATATAACCCATTTCGAATTAGTGATACGACGATATGGATCGTATTGAAGACCGGTGGTGAAGACCGGGTATTTGTGAAAACGATAGGATGACCTATCGATTGTCTCTGCACCGTTAGCTATGGTATAGAGATTTCCTTTGTGATGGGAAGTTTTATCGGGATTGTGAATACCCGGATTGCAAGGGCTTCTTTGGAAGTGCCTTCGGTTCTGTTCGAACCCAGAACAGACTTGTATGGTTACATGTCTGACATTACACTTTAAGACATAAAGCTGATTTCTTTCAAATACATTTCTGTTTGGTGGCAGAGAATTTATTCTCTTAGCTTAACACCCTTCTCTGAGACGTACGAGCTCAGAGGTTATGTAGTTGAACTTTATCAGTGATATACTCCCAATTTGGTAGCGTGGCATGCTGAGTGTTGCTGTGTGATGATCATCTATTAATCATTTGTGATTAAAGCGTGGCTTTGTGAAAAAGCGTAGTTTTGTGGACGAGACCTCTTCGGACCTCACAACCCGGAAATGGTCAAAACAGGAATATGCGGCAAGGTTATGAGGGTCGCGCCCTTTAGGGTATGTCATTTCCTTCTTGAAAAGGGTGGTATCAGGTATGGAGCCCTGGTATTTAACCTATGTGGATACTCCGATCTCATTTATTGTGTGATTGTTGTTTGATCGAGGCGCCTCGGATAAAGGTCCCAAAGGACCGGGGAATGGCATATTCGTGAGTTACCTAGTGACAGGGGTAACCTGGCCTTGTGTTGGCAGAGAGCTAGTTAGTTCTCGGGATGTCCAGCCAGAGGCGATCCCATGTGGCATAGGAAGTTCCTTAGCCTGACCATTTGTTGGAAATCCAAAGAAACAATACGAGCCTTTACGATTGCAATTTGTATAACCTGTCTCCTCAGGAGGCAGCTATAGCAGGCATAATATAACGGTACCATGCTGGCTAAGATTAATATTGTATTTTCAAAATGATTTTTGTACACTATGCACTAATAATAATATCAAAAGAATTTGGCGTAGTAAGCATATTTGACTATCATAAGAAGAAATCTCCTCCAAGTCTGTGATTGCATTGTGTGTGTGGTGGGAGGTCTTATGGTAGTTTCATTTTTCAAAAGCATTGCGAATGTCTTTTACTTCCTTTATCGTTGTTGTTTTAAAGATAAAAAACTATTTTAGTTCTCACACCAGTCACCATGACTGACCTGGAGTTTATTGTTTCTTTCCTAAACTCTGGGTGCCCACCAATTTCCACACGGGCAGTCTAGAGTCAGGTTATCAGGTCATTCTGGATTCAGGAGATGCTATGGAGCTCAGTGGCAAGCTGGATGGCGAGACGTATCACTTGTATATGATATTATTTATTCCCCTGTGTATTCTATATGAGGACAAGTTCATATAACTGTCCAGTTGTGTTGTATATTGTTGTTGTAAACTCTGATGATGTAATGTATAAAATGATATAGTTCTTTGTTTTAAAGATTATTCATTTTTCTATTATATATTGTTCTGCTGCGAATGTGAGATTCTGATATTGTTCTGTTTCTGTGTTTTCTATTGTTTCTTCTTTCTTTTTCTCCTGTCTTCTTCTACCTCTTCTTTTTCTCCATAACAATTTGGTTTTCCGGCATTCGATTGCTCGGCAGTTGATACAGTGGACGTATTAATGTCGATTTTCGAGCGACGAAAAATCGATTCGTTACAGTTTTTAATATGGATATAAGTTCTATTTGTATTATAATTGAGTTGGTAAGTTTTTAAAAATGGAATTTCAAGTAATTTCGTCGATTTTGAAAATCACTCAATTTAATCGACACGATAAAATAGTCTTCTAGGGCATAGTCTAGAAATTCGACGAAACCAGTTCCACTGGATCCATAATAGTGTATTATTATCGGTTTCAAATTTCGTAGCATTCGGAGTTACCATTGGTCGTATGAGATAGAAACGCGTTGAAATTAATGTTGAAAATTTATTATTTTAATTCGATTCGAAAAGCTATTTTTCACATACGATCGAATTAGGCCTCGAAACATGTTCCATTGTATTCGAAATAGGGGTAAAACATTATAAACGCCAAGCGGCGTGCTTCGTTTGGAGTTCGTTTGGAAAAGCACGCGAATAGTTGAAATAATAATATAATAATATGTTCACGTATATATATATATACACACACACACACACACACACACACCCACACACACACACACGCAACCCTCTCTAGCCCTAGCCCTAAATTCACTCAGCCACCACCATATAATTAATGGCCGAAATTCGATAACTTTCCTCCCTCGTTTTCCCTCCATCCATTGACTTTTAGGCCTCGCCTTCAACTGAAGAAACGTAGAGCACGTCCTCCTCTAGTGATCCAATAGCTATGATTTGATATAGCGAAGAGAATCGGTGTCTATGGCGATTTGAAGGCGCGCATTTTGAGGGGGAAATTCTCGACATTGGCAGCACCGGAGTCGAGGCCGCCTTGCGCGATGGTGAAGTGGAGGAAGGCGTTCGCATAGGAGGTGGCAGATCGTGTTCTGGGCGTGTGATTGGAGGAGCGGCATCAGAGATTCGCATGCAAGATGGGTTCGCAATCATCTTGGTCGCATACGCGAAGAAGGAGGGATTTTGCGGCCCAGATTTATCTCCAGGAATCAACGGCGGATCTGTGGTTTAGATAAAAAAAAATTATATTGATTATATTCAAATCTTTAAAAATGTATATCTTTATCATACGAGGTCAAAATTGGACGAAACAAATGGCGATGGAATCGTGACGACGAGCACTACATTCCAGAACTGATTTGGAGACGATTGGAGTAAACTAAAATTTTAGGTTAAATCGAATGTCGATCGATTTGATTTAAAATTGAAAACTCAAGGTGAGTGTTTTAACGCTCACAAGTCTAAAATAATTTTATGATTAGTTAAATTAAAAATAATGAAGTGATTTAATTTTGTTGATTGTTGTTTGATAATGTAACTGACATAGAAACCGATATAGAAATTCATATGTTAGGAATTTTGAATTAATAGTTAAATTGAAATTAACTCCTAATTAAATTCCCAATTGCTAATAAATAGATAGCTGTTGAGATTTGTTGGCTGTTTGGATGATTGTTTGTGATGGATGCCAATTGGTTGATATTTGGATGATTGGATGTTTATTTATATTTTTATATATCTTGTTATCACCCCGTAAATTATTTACAGTATATAAACTGTAAATTGAATTATTTCGAATAAATTAAGAAATAGGCTGAAATGATATATACCTATGGAATTTATTTTGGATTGAAATGATATATATCCATCCCTGAAATAAAAATAAAAATAACTGATCACTTGGCCATAGGATAGAAAATTATATACGGACACCAAATTGGTTAAATCTAATAATTTTAAAAGTCTTGGTTTTGAAATTATTTAAATGATTTTGATTTAAAGAAATGAAAATCGAATTTATGAAATTTGAATTAATCACGAATCCTAGTTTAAAATGTTAAAATTAATTTTGGTTAAAAGAAATTGTTTTAAAAAAAATTGGAATTTGAAGTCATGATTGAAATATAATTTTAATTATCGAAATTGAATTGTTTAAAAAGATTTGAACTTTACTTAAACTTTGAAGTTATTTAAATAAAGGTAAATTTAAATGGATATTCCAAACTTGAGCTCGGAATTGAATTATTTTGAAGATTTGAATCTAAATTCAAACACTTAAGTTTAATTTGAATTAAATGATTTAGGTCGATATTTTGAAATTGAACTCGAAATCAATAAACTTAAATGGTTTTAAAATTTGAGAATTGAATTGGAACTAAATCCAAATTAGAAGTGAGATGAAATTAATTATTTTGAATATGAAATTAATTAATTTAAAATCAAAATTGAATTTATGTGAAAAATCGAAGTTGAACTTGATTTGAATTGAAATTGGAATCGAAGTTAATTCGGATTGAAATTGGAATTGAATCAATTTAAAATTGAATTGGATTGAGATTGAAAATGATTTGAATTGGGAGATTTAGAATTGAACCAGTTTGACTTTGAAATTGTTTTTAAATAAATTATTTTACTATAAACTGTTTTAAAATCTACCTTTTTAAATATACAAATTAATTTTGAACTTTCATGCTATCTTCCTATATAAACCATTTTCAATACTCAAACTATTTTATATTATACTATTTTAACTTTTAAACTATCTAAAAAATTTCAAACTATTTTCTAAAATTCAAACAGGTAATCGTTTATATTTTTATCGTGGATTTAAATATGAATTGGGTTAAAACGAAGTTATAACCTAAATGGTAATTTGAATTGAATTTTGAAGTGAAATTGACACATCGAACTAAATTGGTATATTTTGGAGTAAATATGGTGATTTCCAAATGAATTTGATTTTGAAGCGAATATGAAATTTTGATATCAAGTATGAATTGTTTTCAAAATATAAAAGAACCAACCGGTGTATAAAATGATGTTTAGTTGTTAAAGAGACCGAGGCCTCTTATTGGCATACTCTCTGTCAATATTGGAACCACTTTAACAACTGTGTAAGCGGAGGAGACTCCAGAATGAAGTGGTTGGATTTGGCTTCATTTGCAGGATTTGAAGAAAGAGAACGATGATGGATAGACCCCGGCACCTGTGCTAATTTGAAATGACTAAAACAGGATGGCTTGACAGGGCCAAGTGAGCTAATTACCCAGAGCGGACATCCGTTCTTCGATTTCTTGGACTCGGTCTGTATTATTTCTCTTGTTGTTGGTTTCGATTGGTGCACCTTGATTTGGGATAGCCTCCCTTTGACTCGATATGGGATGGATGGACGCGGTGGGCGGTCATGGCTATGATGCGTTACCACTAGCCCTGCGACCCGAACGGGTAGCATCCTACCTTAGGCATTGCCTCACGTGCCTTGTCAAACTTTTGTCCCTATACGAGACCATTATGATTTTGATTTAGTGTTATCGTATTGCGGCGCATCCTATCCACCGACGGTTTACTGGTGTTTTATATGCAAACTATATGACAATGCTTAAAAACGCATTAAGGGGGATCAATGTAAAGCCTTAACGCTATTTTGGTATTTATTTTATTGATTAGACATTATATATGTAGCGTATTCTACTACATATAAATATTTTGATGGATCCTTAAGAGATGGAAAATCCCGTAACATCTCTTGAGTTATTGCATGCACGTTATACACTGGATAGGAGATGTGAAACCCCATAAACATCTCTGACGCCACGGCACTCATGTTATATGCGATATCGATTTGACTCACATAAGAATATTTTAGTCCTAACTCGAGTGTGTTGTCTTTTCATTACGCTTGGGTCAGCCCTGAGTTTTTCAACGCATTGAAGATCATTTTCTGAGAACGAAGACGAAGATTTGGTATATTATTACTATTATTTTTCCTGCATCATGTTGTCTGCTGCATTATTTATTTATCCCTATTGTGTATATAACTTTGATAAATGTTGTATAAATTATAACCAAATGTATAATATAAACAGCTTCATGAACTGTTTATTTGATTATTATATTTAATCGTTCCACTGCGAGATTCTATGTTTGTTTTCTTCTTCTTTTCTTATTTTTCTTAATTAACCTCATTGATTATCTATGTTACGGATTGTTTATCATCACAATCAGCTACGTAGGGACAAGCTGTTATAACTGTCCGAATGTAACGAACCGCCTTTCTTACACTGAAAGATGAGCCATTAAAGGTAAAAGAAAAGGAAAGATAAGATAAAAGAGAAGAAACTAACAACATAGAATCTCACAACACAACAGAACAATATGTATTACTTAACATAATATATTACAAAGTCATTTCAAAAATGTTACACTAGAGTCATTCTAATACAAATTCTAGCGTAGGACAGTTATAACAGCCTGTCCCTACCTAACAAATAGAATATACATAAAATACAATGGAAAACAGGGTAATAACTAGCCATCGATGAAGCCACCTTCTCCAAGCTGCTCCAAGATGAATCTACGAAAAAACCTGAACTACTTGGCTGCCCATTCCAATTTGAGCACACTAGAGTTTAGAAAAAGGGAAAATAAACTCTAGGTCAGACGTGGGTTTAGTGTGAGTAAATCATAAGTCTTTAACTTTGTAAAAACCTTTAAATCAAAGGCCTCTCGTAAGACCATGCTGCACATAAACATGGATAGGTTTTTACCATACGATAACCAAAACATTTGTATATAAAATCTAGTGATATTATAATAATGTCTAGGGTTTTCAAGTAAATAATTAACATAGCCGAAATTGTTACATTAATTAAATTCCAACATAATAGGTATACAACTAAGACCGAAGGCACTTATTGGGAAATGGATTCCATACAATGAATGGGCTACTGTGGTACCGCCCATCATGGTGCATCTCTAGATAAAATAACACCGAGGACCTTGCTGGGATTCCCTGCCAACACATAACCGACCTACCACTTGAGTTGTAGTATCGAATATGATCACCCCTTGGTTAATGGATCCCGAAGCATACAAATGAGAGATAATATCAACTCTAGATATGGATGATCATACTCTAATAGGAGCTACCCACTTAGCCCTACCGCATCTCCCTTGTTTTAGTCATTCCCGGTTGATGAGGCTTGAGTCTACGGTTTACCTTTTATAGCATATCCCACTTGGAATGCTAACACTGCCCTCTAGAAAATAATGCAATGCCAACATTCATTCATACATGTTGTTCAGGACACAAACAAACCGAAGACACTACTTTTACTACATCCATTTTGGAATCGCCCTCAGGATTAGTAGCAAGTAGCCCATGCACTTCAAAGAGCTCCGTCTCCCATTCCATCATCTTCAAGATGTCTTCACTTTGAAACGTTTGAGTTGGATTGAAGTGGTTTTCGGATAACATATCTGATCCCGTTATCTTCGAAACAACATTTGATAGTTTTTGGTAAACTCAACCCCGGTTCTTTAGGAAATAAACAGGAAAAGATAAGAGCGGAGATCACCTCCTAACCGTTAGTAGATGGATTTCCTTATCATTTTTTCTAGGAGAATGAAAAGAGATTTATATGCATGGTACAACATCATTAGAGATGACTGTGCCATATAACTCATGTGTTTCTCCTAAATATTTCAAAATTACGTTTTGGGTCCATATTTGATTGTTGGTTATTTAACTATCAAATAAACAAACAACCACCAATTCCATTTGAGATTTATTTATCCATAGCAACCACTAAGCCTCAAAACAAATTTTTATTTTATAATTCTCTTTTCAAAATGTTTGTCTAAAACATTCATATACTTATTTATCAGACATAAGTATATACACAAAACATTTGTGAATAACTTCTTTTTTCCAAATCATGTTATAAAGAGTTATACAAATGCTGTTTAAATTGGACGTAAGGACAACCTTAAACACTATTTCCTCAGTGTTAAGTATGGAAAGGATGTTCCATACCACCATTTTTTTTAAAGGTTAATTTAGAGAAACTCAGATCTCAAATTCTTTTAATACCTTTTTTGATAAATCCATTTTGATCAAATCTATTTCATTTATGAAATCTTTTTTACTTGAAATCCAAATCCATTACAAAATACTTTCCAAACTCCCAAATTCATTTATAAACCCTTTTATAAATATTCAAAAAAATTTATAATAATTTCTTTTATAAATATCCAAACTTTTTATATAAATTTCTTATAAATATCCAAACCTTTTTATCAACTTCCTTTATGAATATCCAAGTCATTTTCTAAAACTTCTTTTATAAATACCCGAAATAATTTATAAAACTTCTTCATAAACCTTTCCTGTTTAAACAACTTCCTAAATAACCTTAATCAAATTAGCTTCCTTTAATAAGCAATCCATTTTATAAATCTTCCTTATTTATGAAATCTTCTTTGCTTAAAAACTCAAATCCATTTACCCAAAAACACTTTATAAATTTCCAAACTCCTTTAAATATCTTGTTCAAAATGCAATAACTTTGAAACCATTCGAAAAGAAAATGAAATATTTATCTTTACAAAATCAAACGGAGGTTTAGCGACCACAATAGTGCTTTTATTTTGATTTTACTTATCTAGTCTAACATGGCATCACATAACAACAGGTATATAAGGGACCAACACATAATAATCAATCAACTTAAGTAAATGTACATGTTCATTGTAATAGCAAAATGGTGTTTCATTCTGCTAATAGACATCATTTAGTTTTCCTCATCATATGGGGTTACTTAAGGGCAAGTGGCACAAAAATCCCTTGATTTAAAACAATTTGAAAAGAAAACAGTTTAAAACAAAACTGGTTACTTGAACTCAAAGTGATATTAAAATAAATTAAAAACCCTTGTAAATAAGAATTAAATCCTTGTTAAATAGTAATTAAACTCTAATTAAAGGTAATTATATCGTATTAAAACATAATTAATTTTAATCAAAGATTAATTAAATAAAACCTCTTTTTTAATAATAACTAATTAATATTTATCTTAAATAAATAATCAAATAATAATTAATTAATTCTTAATTAATAATTAGATAACAATTAACTTTAATTAAGTAAGAAATCATTATTAGCTTAATTGATTCACATTTAAGTTTAATAACCATTTTTAACTAATGATTAAGTACTAGTTATCTTTATTAATTAATAAATCAATTAAATAATCATTAAATAAATATATAATTAATTAATTAATTGTTCTCTAAATACTAAACTAAAGTTAGAAAACATTTTCAAAAAGATTTCTAAGTGAAAACAAGTTTAGATTAGAAAAATAATTAGATTTTCCGAACTGCGCGTATAGCAACTATCGCTATACGGACCCGTAATTTTGAAACTTGAAATTTTGATTTTCTAACTTTTAAAACTTCAACTTTGAACTCTTGTCTTCGTTAAAACATGAAAAAAAAATTAAAACCAAAATCAAAGATTTAAACATGAAAACTTTTCACTTTGAAAACAAAAATCAAACTTTTGATAAAAAGCGGATTTCTACGTCGCTTTTGGTTAGCAAATCGCTATCTTCATATCATGAACCCACATACAACAAATACAACATTAAAACATAATATCACATCATAACATTATAACACCATCATAAACAAAGTATTACATCACAATACTAACTAACTTTTCAAATATTCAAGGTATAATTTTTATCGCCTACTCAAACTTTGGCATAAGCAATCAACACCAAATCAACATATATGCATGCGTATACAACGTATAACATTACTACATACTTTAGCAATATTTTAACTCATAAATTTTATAACTTTTGAAAAGTTAGTAATTTGATTTTAAAACATGAACTTTCCTCACCAAACTTTCACTAAAACTTGAATTCGACCTAGATCTGCAAATAAGACTTTGGATGCTTTTACACCTAAATTAGGCTCGGTCATGCGTACTTTAGGGTGGATGGGCTTGCAAATTGAAATTGAGAACTTGAAGCTATGTTTTGATGAAATATAAAAGTAGAGTCTTGTGACTCTAGAATGGAAAGATAGTAAGTTTAAATAAGTTTTAAATTGGTTGAACATCTTGGTTAAGTAAAACAAATTTCATATTGTATATATACTCTTAGGATATAGTAGAGTATTATACAATATGAACTTAAGTCTTGAATGTTTATAAATGTAAGTAATATGTTATGAAATGGTTCATAAATGATTTTAGTATTAAATGAAAAACTACAAACGTAGATGAATGTGGTTTAAAATAAAATATTATTGGTGTAATAAAATGTGAATTTAAAAAATAACCGGTGTAGTTAAGAAACCAATGGAATAAATATGTTAGTTATACGTAGATTATTTTATTCGCATAACTGTTCTTGATCCATATTTGAGTACACGATTTCAAGGTGATTTACACCAATCCGAACAAGGATTTTTCACTTGATTCTTGACGGCGAATACTTGATATAGATTCTTGATATGATTCTGAAGTTTTCTATCATAGCATATGGTTATGTAAGGAGAACGGAGGTTTCTAATCAAGAAACCTGATCAGAGTCCGTACTAGAGAAGTCGGGTGAGCGATACTAGTTTGGATATGAAATTTATACGATCGAGCAAGTGTTACGTACGGATGACATACGTACATCGTACGAACTTTAATGTAGTATTATGCTTCTTACATTAGATATGCAAGTTACATGGTTTGATATGGCATGTTGATGTGAGATGATTGCTATATAGTATTTAACAACCTTAGATTTATGATATATGATGAATGAGCTATTATATTGTTTCATTTGTCGTGCATAACTCTCTTTTTGGGGTATTTAAGCGAAATTCAGATATATGGAAACAAAGCTAGCTTGCTACTTTTGGTTTCATGAGTAGAGTTTGATTTCTTGACAATTGGTATGTGTTTATGCTTAACGGGTGTGTTTGCTATGTGACATTCACACTCTGTAAGGTATATTGACATATATATTGTTGTTGTGTTGTCCTCTAATATGGGAGGTCCCAGATATAGGCTAATATTAATGTTATGATTTTTCGGACCTAACCATGCAAAGAAGATGCTGTCGAAATTTTCCATAACATTAGGGACTTTATAAGCTTAATAACTCATTTTAATTAATTGATTTTAAAAGCCTAAGGGTTTGAAGACATTTTCTTTCTTTGGGAATTTCAGGGACGAAATTCTTCTAAGGCGGGAAGAATGTAACGGCATGGAATTTTATCGTTTTCATTTTTGATATTTAATTAATTTTAAATATATAAATAGTTGATTTTAAAAGCTTAATAACTGTTTTTAATTAATAATTAGTAATGGTGAACTTGTTATAGAAAAATACTGGCAAAAATAAATAGTTTGAATTAATATCGATAGTGTGATCGAAAATCATTTTATCGAGAACGGTCTCGAAAGGCATGAAATTATTATTCCAGGGGCACTGTCTTAGATTTTGACCAAACTACTACCATTGGAACAGGAATAATAAAGTGATGTTTGCCGTCGAGTTTTATGGCGATCAGAAGTATTATGTGATCATGTGAGCTCGATACGTGTAACGTTTTAATTTGAGAAATTTAAATAATAATTTAATTTATTATATAATAACCCCTACCCCTCTCTTATCTCTCATTTTCTTTTTCCCTCTTTCCTTTTTCATTTTTCATCATCCAGTAAACATATAAACCTAGCCGCTTCCTTCAAAAAATAAAATTGAGAGCTATAGGCGACTAAATCGAGCGATGTTTGATTCGTTGTGCTCATGTTAGTAAGGGCTTCGAATCTATGTGAACGTTGATAGGTGGGGCATGTATTAGCTCAGCTCGACCTTTTCGACGTGAGCTAGGATTGGGTTTTTCCGATGATTTAGGAAGCGGTTGGCCAAGGAAAGGTCGGCATTGGACTTAGGGGACGAAGACGCTTGGGTGGTGGAAAAACAAGGTAGTGCGGCTGTGCTCGGTGGAACATGACATCCACTTTGTTGCGACTCAACCACCAGGTCGCGATCCAATAGGTGGGGCCATGCTCTAAATGGTTGGGTCGGGGAAGAAGCTTTCTCGAAGTGGAGTTCATCGAAGGCGACGTTGTGCAATTTCATTGAGTATTTGATGAGAAAGAGAGGAGAGAAGGCCGCATGAGTGGGTGCGTAGGCACGGCCTATGCATGGCTTTGATTTGAGAAGAAAGATTAGAGTGGGGTAATTAATTTAAGTTAGCGATTAAGTTAATTAATTGATTTAATTAATCTCAAAACTTATAAAATCAATATCTTTTACATACGAAGTCCAAATCGAACATGTTTTTCTATGCGCTCGTAGGAGCGTTATCTCCGTACTGGAGCTGATTTTGTCAAGTTTGAAGCAAGTAGGATTTTGAACTAAAATTGAATGCCATTTGATTTTAGATCGAGCAGAAACGCATAAGCGATGGCTTGAATTTTGGTAAGTTAACTCACCTTTGATTGAACACTATATGATATATATGTTGTTATAAATTATTGGTTGTGTGCTTAAATTATTTTTTTGGTTGATTTGGTTGATTTCCTGCTTTGGAAAGCAGATGACATATGAAATGAAATACATGTAATATAGGTAGTTTTGTAGAGGGATCCAAATTCCTCATCACTGTTGATTTTAATTTCATTTATATATTTATTGTATGAATTTTTGAATGTCAAAGCTTGGTAGTTTGACCTTATTTGATGTGACTTTAAGATGTCGTAAAAGTTGAACTCTTTTAGTGTGGATCACTGAAAGCACTTATTAAGTGCTATGGTAACTCTAGGCCTCATTATAGTATCTTAGAAATACTGTTATTTTTTGTTTTGATTCGAAAATGGTTTTGATCCAGGGAATGATTTTTAAATGTGACTTTTGGTATTTTCGATGGTATTTTATTTAGAAATGGTTTTTGAACTTCTCTATTTTCCTTCAACCTTTTTAATAGTCTCTTCTAATTTATAAGTAAACATTTTAAAAATTAATATAATAACAGATGTTTATTTAAAAAGAAAAGGGGGAATTTATCTTTTATAATAAAGTGATTTTGTTTTTAAAGAAGATAGAAATATTTTGGAATAAATATTATATAAAATATTGTGTGGAAAGAGAGATTTATAAATGGTATTTTATAAATAAAAGAATAGATTTATAAATGAGATTTTATAAAAGGGAAATGATATCATTTTGATAAATAGGAAAATAAATCACATTTGAGAATTTATAGTGAGATATGGAATGATCGTTTTACGGAAATTATTTAGTCCAACTTTGGAATCAAAGATTTGTGATAATTATATAGGATTTAAAATCAGGAGATTTATAAAAGGAGTTTTATAAATATAAAGAAGATATATAAAAGGAGTTCTATAAATATAAAGGAGATTTATAAAAGGAGTTTTATAAATATAAAAGAGATTTATAAAAAGGAGTTTAATAAAAGGAAATGGTATTTGATTTCTATAAATGATCATTTAAAATTATGGTGGTATGGAAAGTATTTTTTTCATACTTAACACCAAATTCCGAGGTAGGGAAACTCATCCCTATCTAGAGAATTAAGAATGTATGCGAGGCAATGATAGTTCTCCAACTTGTCCAACTTCATTGTTAATTGAGGGATAGTACAAATTTGAAATCGGAAAGTGGTGGTAAGTATATTTGGTCTAATTTCTGTACGATCCATTTACTTACACCAAAAAGATAGTGGTTTGGGTTTATAGTAAACCATGTTTTTAAATGACATTTGTTTTTGACCTATTAAATATGATTTTGGAAAAAGGGAAAATCTTCCTTAAGATTGTGAATATACTTATAACATTGATATAAGTATGTATATTTTTTTTCTAAGTATTGAAAGTGAAATGGTTTGAGAAAATACTTATACCGTCAAGATAAGCATATGAATATTTTTCAAGTATTCAAAAGTGGAAAGAGGGTTGTGAATATATCTTTTGAAAAGGGCATTTTAATACGAATATTTGAAAAGAGATTTTAATTAATGAAAGGATTAGTTAAAGAGGCTTAGTGGTTGCTTATGTGCTTAATCATGCTTGGTTTTTATATAAAATTAAATCTCTAATTTAATTGTTTATTTGTTTGATAGTTAAATTAACCGACTATTAAATCTTGGCCATTTTTGAAACTATCGATTGTTGATTCAAAGAGACCGGGATCGGATAAGCATGAGTTATTCGAAAACCACTTTGAACCAGCATAAGCGTTTGAATTGGGACATCTTGAAGAAGATCGAAGACAGAGTTCTTTGAACTGCAAGGGCTACTTGCTACTAATCCCGAGGGTGATTCCAAAAAGGATGTAGTAGAAGTAGTGCCTTCGGTTTGTTCATATCCTGAACAACTTATATAGATGAATGCTAACATTGCATTGTTTCCTAGAGGGTAGTATTAGAATTATAAGTGGAGTTTGCTTAAAAGGTAAAATGTAGCCTCAAGCCTCACACCCGGAAATGACTAAAACAGGGGATATGCCGCAAGGCTATGTGGTTCACTACCATTAAGGTATAATCATCCCTGATCTAGATCGATATTATTTTTAGACATATGCTTCTGGTCCAGTATGGTTATGGATTTAAAATAGGGTTGATCATATTCGATACTATCCACGAAGGGGTAGGTTAGTTTTTCTATGCAGGGTGTCCGTGTGAGGCCCTCGGTACATTTTTCTAGAGTGTGCTGTGACAGACGGTACCCCAGTAACCTTGCCATTAATGGAATCCATTTTCCAATACATGTCTTATGGACTTAGTTATATACCAAATATTTGGAATGTGAGATGCAAGCATATCAGCTATGTTACATATTTATTTTAAACCCTAGACATTATCATAATATCATTGGATTTTCCATTAAAATGGTTTAGTTATCGTAAGGTAAAAACCCTTCATGTTTATATGCGGCGTGATCTTATGAGATACCTTAATTTTTGAAAGGTTTTATAACATTAAAAATCCATATGATTTGTGTTTCTCACGCTGGTTTACCAGACTAATCCAGGCGTTATTTTCTTATAATGCTCAGGTCAGCCCGAGCATTTTTCTAGATTTATTTATGGATTCTTTGGAGCTTCAGAAGACGAGATGGATGCCTCTAAGATGTATTCACGTATTTTTATTTCCACTGCATTTCTTATTTTGTATTTATCAGCATTTGTGGGGATAGGTTGTTATAACTGTCCAAGCTGATGATAGGATTGTTTACTCTGATTGATGTATGTATATTAAAGTTTTCTTTTGTAAAGATCATGTGTATATTGTATATTACTCAATATGATGTGAGATTCTCTTCTGCCTTTTCTTTTCTTTCAACCCAACAATCCATCTTTCTGACACTTGGATGCTCGGTACGTGAATACCGTAGATGTATTAGTATCGACTTTTAAGGGTCGAAAAGGTGGGTTGTCATGGTTAGCTAATAACTTAGATTAAATGAAAATAACATAGTCATTAGAATGGGTTGGAATGCGAGGTCAGTAGTGTTACACGTAGAAGTTTTCCCACCATAAGGGGCTACCAATGGTTGTGTATACATTATACAGATGTGAGACATATCCAACCGTAGGACCTGTGGAATTATATACGCCCACGTATAGGCGAAGGAATACCCAAGTAGGGTCTATTTCAACTTTTTAGTAGGGGTATTGCCTTGATGCATTAGGCAATCCAAATGGGACGATGAGTAAGGATTGGCGCTATGTCAATGTTTGGTATCATATTAGGGAGTAGGAGCTGTATATAGACCGAGAAAGTCGTCAGTCATGAGCGGTCGGCGGAAAGACGAGGGTTACACCTAAACGGGCTACACCTCCTACTAGTGTAAGTCACGTTTAGTCATGCATTACCACAGTTGTTTGCTATTTTATTTGTTAGGAGGCAAGGTTTGATAACCCTTAAGAGTGGTCTTTTAAACGATTAGGGTAGTCCGAGAAGCTGAGTCCTCAATGGTCCGAGGAGTTGAGTCCTCAATAGTCCGAGGAGCTGAGTCCTCATAGTCCATAAAGCTAAGTCCATAATAAGAACCAGTTAGGTAAATTTCCAGAACAAGATAGAATATGGCTAAACTATTGTGACACCGTTATTAGACACTACGGGAGTTCCTTGGTATGCATGATGACGAAGACGTGATACTACTTTGATGATGGATCCTAACAAGGTGCCGGGTTATGAATACTAGCGGGGATAGTATCTTGGTCCAAAGGTTGGACCGTGGTCCCATAATGGACTAATTAAATACTCAAACCCATTTGTAATTAATTCTTTTTAAATCAATTTAAATATAATTGATATTGTATATCGATATGCACATATATAATTTTTAAAATATACCCAACCAATTACTAATAGCACCAAGAATATTCTAGATGCTACCCTATTTACTAGGTAACCACATACAAGAATTGCACAAAAAACTAATGCTTCATACATATCAATTAATTTATAATTATTATAAAACAATTAAATCGAGCGGTGTTTCGGAGAACGAATAGGTTTGGTTGTGCGACTCATGGATGTGTATTTAACTAGTAATTAACATATAAACAATTCAAATACTAATATTCATACGTCACCTGTAACGAACGAGATTTTCGACCTTCGAAAATCGGCACTAATACATCCTTGCGTCGCATATCCAAGTGCTAGAAAGTCCGATCGTTAGGGGAAAAGAAAACGAAGATAGAACAAAATCTCACACGAATGGAATAACATATATTATTTCAATATATAATCTTTACAGCTGAAAATTTTGAATAAAATATCAGAGTCTAACCTGTATTCGGCCTAGACAGTTATAAACCCCATGTCCTTACAAATGCTGACAACCAAAAAAAACAAATGTAGTATATGCAACGGATAATAGAATACGTCCATACATAAATGAAGATCTCTAGCCCTCTTCCGGAAACTCCAAGCATCTTCAACTAAACAAGAAACTACTTGGATCTGACCCGAGTATTGAAATACACGGATCAGGCTTGATTAACCAGCGTGAGATACTCAAAATTTTAAATGTCGATGTAAATCAAAACCTTTGAAAAGAGGGATATCTCATAAGACCATGCCCACACATAAATACGGACGGGTTTTTATCTTATGATAACCAAAATACTTTATATCGAAACATTTGATATTATTCTTAACGACATTGCTTTGAAAACACTTTCCAAATAAATATATACACAATGAAAGTATCAATACCCCGACAAAGTTTATGGTAATATATCCGGACAAGGTCAAAGGAATATACCTGGATGGAATACATGATACCAAAGGGGTAGTTGAAATATTTGCAAAGCATTACAGCTATTTTGGGACAATCAAAACTGTAAAACTCCTATTGGAATTGGATTTCCAACTTGATAGGGAACTAGTGGCCTTTTTCTTTGATCCACATATAGCAACATAATTCCCGTAGTGCCTTAATCGCTTTTCTCAAGCAAGTCACTAGAAACTGCAATTGCTACACTACCAATATCTGGTAGCCTTATCGCTTTTCACAAGAAAGCCGCTATATCAAAATAAATGCCTTGAGGATCCAGATTCCAATGGGCTCCTCCATACTCATACAACCGATAGCCTAAAATATATGTCCTGCAGCCACATATTTACCTGTATCATCTTCGGGATGTGAGCCTCGTGAGGCTACGCTCAACTTTAACAAAGCCACGCTTTGCTATTCACAAAGCCATACTTTGCTATTCACAAAGCAATGCTTTATTCTTCCACAAAGCGCATTCCACTTAGAATGCCTCATTGTCATTTCTTAATCACATAACTGATTTCTACCAACGTATAACTCCTGAGCTCGTACTTCTCAGGAAAGGGTGTTAAGAGAAGAGAAGTTGCCTTCTTTTCCACCAAGTAGATAATACGTCGATAGCAATTATTATGATCAAAAATGCAATGTCAGACACTCGTCCATACAAGTTCGTTCTGGGACTGAACAAAATCGAAGGCTATGACGACCCAAACTCGATGTTCGATAAATAACATCAAATTCGTATCACCGGAGCTTGCAACAACATTAAATGATAATTAACACAGCGGAAATAAAAGATAATATCATTGATACAACATGTATACAATATCCGATACATCAGTTTGATACAATGATAATCATCAACATCAGAGAATATACAACACAAAATACAGCGGAATATGATACAATATAAGATGAGTCTTCAAAAGAATCTGATATTGCACTTCAAACCAAAATCTCCCAAACTTCAAGCTCGAAATCTCCATCCAAATTGCACGAAGATAAGCAACGCCAGTCGTCCGTAAGCTCCAAAAACTGAACTAGTCCCAGATAATCTACTAGACCTGACTATCTAAAAAACCCAACTCTAGACTGCCCGTGTGGAAAATTTGTGGGCACCCAGAGTTTAGGAAGGGAACAATAAACTCCGGGTCAGTCATGGGACTGGTATGAGCAAACAAAACAGTTATCTTTAAAAAAACAACAAAAGAGCTTTAAACATTGAAATCCGCAATGCTTTTGGAAAATGAAACTACCATAACGCCTCCCGCCACACACACAATGCAAACGCAGAATTGGAGGAGATTTCTCCTTATGATAGTCAAACATGCTTACTATGCAAAAGGAAAACTCTTTTGATATTATTACTAGTGCATAGTGTGAAAACATTTCGAAAATACAATATTAATCTTAGCCAGCATACAACCATTATTGTATGCCTACTATAGCTACTATGTTCAATAGCAGGTTACCACCACATTCCATAGCAGGTAATACAACTAAAACCGTACAAGGCTCGTATTGTTTCTTTGGATTTTCCAACAAATGGTCAGGCTAAGGAACTTCCTATTCCACGTAGGAACGCCTCTGGAGGGACGCCCCAAGAACCACCTGGCTCTCTGCCAACACAAGGCCGGTTACCCCCTTCCCGGGTAGTAAACCTGAGATATTCCACCCCCGGTCCTTTGGGACCTTTAGCCGAGGATCCTCTACACTAACATCACACAGTAGTAAATATACTATAGTGTCCACATGAGTAAGTATCTGGGCTCCATACCATGATACCACCCTTTTCCAGAAGGAATGGACATACCCTAGGGGAGCTACCCCTGAAACCTTGCCGCATCTTTCCTGTTTCGACCATTTCCAGTCTGTGAGGCTCGATGAGGTATCGTCCACAAAGCTACGCTTTTTCACAAAGCCATGCTTTGATCAACAAATGATCAACAATCACACAGCAGCACTCAGCATGCCACACTACCAAATTGGGAGTATATCACTGATAACCTTCAACTACATAACCTCTGAGCTCGTACGTCTCAGAGAAGGGTGTTAAGCTAAGATAATAAATTCTCCGCCACCAAACAGAAATGTATTTGAAAGAAATCAGCTTTATATCTCAAAGTGTAGTGTCAGACATACAACCATACAAGTTTGTTCCGGGTTCGAACAAAACCGAAGGCACTTCCGAAGAAGCCCTTGCAATCCGAGTATTCACAATCCCGATCGGACTTCCCATCACTTAGGAAATCTCTATACCGTAGCTACTCAGTGCAGAGACAATCGATAGGTCATCCTATCATTCTCGCAAATACCCGGTCTTCACCACCGGTCTTCAAATGTCATCCATATACGACGTATCATTATTCGGAATGGGTTATATGACACAAAGGTCCTCTCCCGGCTAAACCGAATAATGAGCGTAATATTTAAAAACATTTGGATATGGGATTTCAATTAAGTCACAACTTTTTACCGAAAATCTTTCTTCAAATGGTTTAGACACATTACCATTTTAATCTTTTACACAAAAGATTCATTTCACAAAGTTCACCCAGTTTCACAAAGATCTATTCATAGATTTTCAAATTGATTTCCACTTCAATTTGGATTAACTCGTCCAATCTTTAAACAAAGATTTAATTCATAGGTTTCAAAACAATTCTATTTTCAATTCAATTCTTTTATACAAAAGATATATCATTCATAGTTTTTCAAACTATTTTCACTTCAGATTTGAAATTCTTTTAACATAAATTGAAAATCCTTTCCTTATATGAAAGTTATTACTGTTTGAAAACAAATACATTTCGTTTCGGAAAAATCCGGTCAATTATACACAAGTTATAGCCTTTTTAAATTTAAACTTGGGTTGAATTCAAATTCCCAAAACAATACTTTTTAGAATGTTTAAAGCTCATATAAACACATTTATAACTTGTATAACCTTTTTAAACCATAATTTCCAAACATAGAATTCAATTCCAAATTTTTGAATTCAAATTCAAATTAAATTATTTAAATTGAAAAACTTTACCAAGTTATTCAAAATAACTTCTATCTTAAAAATTCCTTTTCAAAAGCTTTTAACATTTAACCCAAATTCATTTCCAAAATCAATTGAAATTGAAATTTCAATTTCAAAACATTTAATTTTTAAATCATCTGTGACTTAACCGATTTCCTCATGAAATCCACACTGGTGTGTGTAAAAGTGTGGTCCAGGGTTTTACACACAATAGTGCAACATTACAAATCATCACAGATTCAAATACATCAATATATTTGATAAGCGGTATAAACTATAACGCTTATCCTTATTTACAGATTCATAGATAAAGTAAATTTATCAATCACAAGAATTCATCATTACGATTCGATGTGGGTTTCGGATAACAAACTGGAATCCGACTCCCCATCGCATCGAAATTCAAGTGCCATTTTACGGGCTAAAGGGTTTTCATATTCACACAGTAATATATATCACAGAAACAGAAATCACAGCTCAGCACAAAGTAATACGCATCACACAGTATCACAATAACAACAGAAATACTAATCCAGTACACAATATCTGATAATAGTTAATTATCTTCAATTAAGGTGAATGTGATTTAATTGAATTAACCACATAATTAACAATTTTTACCGGCTCTAAGTGGTACGGGTTTGTTGGCCTTAATTAATCATAAATTAATTTAATAACATGAATTTAATCACTTTTTAATTATCTTTAAAACAATTAATTAATCTTAATTGATTATAAATTAATAACCTTAATTTTTATTAATAAAACTTAATTAATCATTTGGTTATTACTAATTACTTAGTTAATTTCCTAATCAATTAGTTATTAATTCTTAGTTAAATTTTAAATCGGTTAACTCTTAATCATTAATTAGTTTTAAATTAGTTAATTTTAAAATCTCTTAACTACAAACTTATTAACATTTAATTATTAATAAAATTTCTTAAATTACTTTGCCATTTATTAACTCAATACTTGAATCTTGCATTTAAACAAAACTGTGTATACTAATAACTTTAACTTTGACTTTTGAAAACAACTCCAGACTAATCCCGTTACCTCGAGTTGAACCCCGAGTCCAACACTATTTCTCCTGAGTCTTTCCCCTTCATCTTTTCTTCTTCATCATTTTTTTTGTTTAAAGTTTAAGTACAAAAACTGGTACATGAACTCCTCTACTAATCTCGAGCTCGACCCCGAGTACCGAACCCAGTTGCACGAGAACATCTCCGAGTCCCCCACGCGAACTCACCTGATACCCGAAAATGTCGTACACGTGCACAACCATGCCGGCGAACTCCGACTGACAACTACCCCTCCGACCTGTCGACGTACATCATGACATCGATTCACCATCAACCCAAACTTAAAACAAGTCCTCATTCGAAATCGAGCATAGCTCGTGCAACACAAACCGACCTCCAACCAAAGAATGACTCGCCTGAACGATTTCCAACCACCAGACGCTCAGCTCCTCCGGCCACGAACGCGTCACCCTCCGAGCCACCATCACTCTAAATCCCATGCAACTCGATCGGTCAGTGGTGATGAAATCACCTTGTTTCCAGATCTTGACTAAAACGGGTCATTAAACCCTAAAAGGGCTTCGCCACGCATTCACGGCGAACCAGAAAATCATCGAACATTTTTCTGATGATCCTAGATCCCCAAACATGCTCCCTTTTCGATCACGAGATTTATCATTACTCCGATCATCAGATTTTCATCAAAACCCAATTTACGTTCAACTCGTGATTTCTCCATACATATGTATTTAAAAATCATGATACTGATCTTAAAAATGATAACTTTCAATTTCAAAACAGATTACATAAGTGAAGCAATAAATCATTAAAGTCAAATTTTGTCATACTTTTGAGTTGTTACTGTAATTCATGCTTCCAGGTTAAAATTACTTATTAACTATGTTTAACAGTATTTTTAAAACTAAGATCTGTTTAATCTAATCACTTTTTATTTAAATCTCAAATCCTGAAAAGGATTGGAATAAGAGGGATTTAATTTAAATCTAACATAAGTCTGTATATCCTTTTAACAGGGTGAAATGCCTGTACTCATATGTAACGACCCGCAAATTTCAGTTGTTTTATTTATTTATTTAATTGAATTTTGTGAAATTTTAAACAATAAAATTTTGAAATATAAATTTGATATTTGGAATGCGTCTAAATAAAGATAGCAACAGGTAAATTTTCGTCCGAAAATATAAAAATTTATTTCGCGCGTAAATTTACTTCAATTTAATCAGTTAAAAATTGGTGATAATAAAATATTTTCCAAACCTGAATATTATTACATAGAGAATTTCTAAATCATCTTCTGAGTGAGACGTCATCTTTCGTTTCATCAAATTTGGATGTCTATTACTCCGGTTATCTTAATTCTGGCTGAATAGCAGCATTTTCGGTACCGATTATCGACTTTTGATCGGATGATCGTACCACCAATATTTGTATACCGTTTTGATCGTCTCATCGTGCTGATCTCAGCGGTATATTTATTTCTTTATTTTGAGGTCCGGTACGCGACGGAAATAATAAAACGGTTCGTTGTAGCGGTACCATTAGCTATGACTTTTAACGTTCCTTCGGTTTCAAATTTAAAACGTGCTACCCAAACCAAATATCAATTGATTTTCCCCGGAATCAAAGCTTTAGACCATTTCTATTTCATTTCATTCCATTTTTTTAGCGTTCCATATTCTTCTCCTCTCATCTCGTATCAACCTGCAGCCTCCACTCAAATCCTTCCCTTCGCCCAAGATCGTGACTATCTCCTCCGCCTACATGCTTCCCTTCCTCTACACGCAAGGCCACATCCCCGCCATCTTTGCTCCACGCGCCCAGCCTCTGTCAGGCAATCGAGCCACCAAAACCGTAGCCTCCACGCAACCCCAGATCTGGCCGAAGTCACCCAAACGCTATCCCCATCACCATTTCTCCTTCCATCGTGTAGCCTCCTTCTGCCATCTGTTCTATCTAGCCCACGTTCCTCCAACCGAGACCTGCCACCACCACGAGAACCACCACCGTCTCCGTGACAGCCCACCACCCAACCCCACACCGAACTCCGCCAACCCATGCCGAGACCAGCAGCCACCCATGCCTTTTCCTCCCATCGCTCGAGGCCAAGACCCCACCGTACCCTTCCTGTTAGCACGCAGCCCGACTTCACTTCCACCTGGCCTCGCTTCCTCCTCTTTCTCTTCTCTCTCCTGCGTTTGAACGAGCCGACCACCAGCTTGATGCCACAAGCATCCACCCTTCCTTGGCTACCGTGAGTTTCCCTCCCTGTTATACATATCTTTGATATGTAAAGGTTAATATCTGGAGTTTATTTGTCAAATATATATCTAAATGTTGCGTAAAAGTAGCTGCATACATATTTTCAGTATATAATATGTTATATATTATGTTTGGGTTTTAACGTATAAATTTATATTAGCTGTATATATATAAAATCTATCGGTTAGTATATATAAAGTTAAAAGTATATATGCTTTATATAAATTGATACTGGATCTGTCGTATTGTATATATATATTTTATAGTTAAGTAGGTTTTATTTTATTTTATATTCATATATAATCTACAAGTGTACGGGTTTGCATATTTGTAATATATATAGTTATGTTATGATGTGTGGTCACAGGCAGTTTATATATATACTATGTTTGTAAATATAAAGTAGACATTTCTGTTGTCTATATAAGAGGAAAGATATATTTATAAATATTTATGTTGAAGGCATTTATGTAGATTATATTAACATCATAAAAGCAAATTTTTGGAAATAACTTCAAAATAAAATAAATCTGGTCCGGGTTAATATAGGATTCATGTGAGCTGTTGCTATAGTATCAAGTCTGTATAAGTTTATAAATTTTCTGTTGAATTATTTTTAATATATTATATATATACATTTCATAGGGACGTATTCTATATGTAGGTGTACATCTCTATTTGTATGCAATGCAGCGTGTGTTTGTGTATATATATGGGTCAACAGTACATATTACATAGGAAGCCTTTATATATAAAAGAGAATTTTAGATATTTTACTGCTTTGGGGCTGCACCTGTTCTCGGTACTATATATAGTATTAGTGGTATAGGTATTTTACATCATATATTGGTACAGTAAAGACGTTTTCAGGTATTTATATTGTTTCTGTTAGTTTTGGATGTTAGTTTGAACATATAATTATAATATAGCTATGTATTTGTAGGTGTGCAATTCTGTTTTATTATCATTCTTCTTATAGCTTGTAGCATTTTATGTAATGTACATATATAGGTATGAAAGTTTATACAGTATATATATTTTATAATATATACAAAGTATTTAATATATGTGTGTTTATTTCAAATTAAATATGGTATACATGTTTGATTTTAGTTCATGTGTTATAATTTAAACAATGGTTTTGATATATAAAGAAAATTTAATATGTGTTTGAAATTTTAAAAGAGTATGAGTTTCGTGTGTGTATATATATATAGTTATATATGGTTATATATACATATATATATACTTATATCAATTATCTTCATCGATCCAATACTGATTTGATTTCGTCTATTCTTACTGATCAGTTTTGTTCGTCAATTCGTGCCCATTTCACTTTGCTTTGGAATTCGCGCTTGGATTCGTAATCTACTTCGTTATCAAATTCCTCTAGCCTCGAAAGGTGAGCAATCACTCACGATTAATGTTCTTATAGTTATTAAATTTGATTTCAATTGAAATGTCAATTGAAATATGCTGATGTTAGTTATTTACATTGTTATATATGTCATTATCTGTATATGTTCACCTATGACATCCGACACCATTATCTGTTATTTATACTGATGTTATATGCCTGTTACTGTTGTTATATTATTATCATATCTGTTATCACTCTGCAAGTTCCCTGTTAGTATAGAATCACTATGGGTTGAAATGATACATACCCGAACGATCTGTAGAATAGGAGGAAATCGTTATGGGTTGAAATGATAAACCCAAGCGATTTCAATTGAATTGAATTTGGGATTTCGGGTTGAAAAGATATATACCCGAATATGTTTTAAATTGCGGATTGAAATGATAAATATCCGTATCACTTGACCATAGGATAGAAAATTATATACAGGCACCGTTGGTCTATATATAAACGTTTTGAAAATGATTTCTATGGTTTTGAAAAAAAAATGGTTTTGATTGATATTGATTTTTAAGATTTATTAAAGTTGATTTAATAAAGTTGATAAATAATATGATTAAGTATTTATTTAATATCTATATTTTCAAATATAGAATTTGTAATGATTTGAAATTGATTGAAATTGTATTTATTTAAGAATTATACTTAAATAAGTTGATTTGAAATGTATTGAATTTGAAATTTAAAGAAGTGATTTACAACTTGAAATTTGAAAAGGTGACTTAAATGGATATTTCAAACGTATAAATATTTAAATGAGATCTTTTGTTTATTTAAATTGTAAATTGAAATTGTATTCAAATGTCGTGGAAATGTTAAGTTAATATTTCAAAACTAAATAATTGTAAAGTGAATCTGATATGTATATAAATTATCGAATTTAGTTATGAAATGTTGAATGTTTAAAGCTTTGAAATATATTCAAAATTGAAATGGCTTATTTTATGGTTTAGATACGTATTTGAAATTGATAATTTGAAATGGTTTATTTAGAAGCTAAATCGAGTTGAAACGGATGATTTGAGATTTGATTAATTAAATTTTTGGAATTTGAGTTAATTTGAATCGATTTGTGAAATTTGAGGAAATTAATTTATTTATAACGGAATTTTAGTATCTAAACTGTTTAAAAGGAAAGTGCTATGATTTCCAAAATACTGTGATTTCCAAACTATGATTTCGAAAGCATTATAACTTTGGAAAGTAATACGATTTTGAAAATGGATATATTTGAAATGAAATGATATCATATTAAATTGGGTTTTGAAATGATAATGATATTTTGGTTTTGAAGTATAAACTATTTTGAAATGACCACGGTGTTATAATAACGATTGGTTGGCAAAGAGACCGGGATCGGATATGGACATACTCTCTGTCGATACCGAAAACCACTTTGGCAACCGTGTACGCGGTGGAGATTCCAGAATGAAGTAGGATGGTGGCGACGTTCTTAAGGTATGTTACGTGGACCCAACTCCCGTGAGTTGGCATAAGGTGGCTAAAACAGGAGCGATCTCGGACCAGTGAGGTAGCACCTCTTCTCGGACGCATTTCTTCGATATTATACTCTTACTTGTGATTTGACTAGATGGCCATCCTCCGATTTGGGAATGTTGTTCGAGGTGGAACGGTAGTGGCTGCTATGCGTATCCATCAGTCCGTGTGCGTAATTGGTATATCTACCCTGGCATTGCCTAGTTGTGCCGTGTCACCTACCATATCGAGCTTTACTACGATTATGATTTTAAGATCCGACCGCGTTAAGGTTCTCCATCCCCTTAACGCTATTTTCCGATATGATTATACTTTACTTATTTAGACCCTACTGTATATAGCGTATATTACTACATAGTAAATAGTTTAACGGATCCTTAGGGGATGGTTATCCCAAACATCCTTTAAGTTACTTGTATTTCAGTTGATATTTCACTTGAGTTGGATTTATTAATATAAGAATGTTAATCCTGACTCGAGTGTTTTGTGTTTTGTTTTACGCTCGGGTCAGACTGAGTGATACAGCATTTGAGACTCACCTTTGGAGTTGGGCTTCGCTTGGAGATCCAGCAATCTATCGATCCTGCTTTCAGTTATTCTGTTGATTCCAGTGATGTATTCAGATCTTGTATTGATTATTGTTTTGAGACATCTATTGTATTCGAGACTTCTGTTGTACCTTGTCTAACTCTGTTATATATATAGTAGCTTCATGAACTACTATCCTTTTGTTTCCACTGCATTATTGATATATTACTCTGTGTCTGTGATCTGTAATTATTTATTTTACTGTATATGATGAGTTTCTGCCAAATTTTATTTACAACGCAGTATTTTGAGCAATTCAACTCCGGCATGAGTGTCTACCTATACACTTATAATGGATGCGAATGGTTGAAAATACTGGGTCGTTACATGTGGTATCAGAGCTCTGGTTTTAGGCAAAACTCAGCATATGTAGTAAATTCAATTACAGAATCACTTTCGTTCGAGCTTGAATTCCTTCTTCTTTGACTCGGTTCCTTTGAATTTTGGGACGTTCACTTCGGTTCCAAAGTCCATTCGTGTCTTCCCATTCGTGTCTTTTGATTCTGGAGTATCCCATAACTCCACTGCAAATGATCTCTATAATAAATCGGCGGTCTCGCCAATCTTCAAATAATTTGTACTGGGGTGAAACTCTTTACAATCGGTATTGATTCACCGGAGATTTCTGTATCCTCGGTTTACGATGCTACTATCTTATACCCGAATTGTACATCTGGTAATCGAATGTCAATTTGCTTCAGAATTCTACATCGATCTTATCTATGAAATCACGGTTGACCCGGTTAAGGTTGCCCGCGATTTATACAATTTTATCCATCTTCCTATTTGAAATGCAATCATCTAACCTTCGTTTCGAGCCAATCTATTTTAGATTAGAATTCTCTTTGATTAGAGTCCCTCTATTTGGATCTCTATCCTTGGGTTGGAATCCAATTCTGGAATCATCGTGTGAGGGAGTGTATTTGTAATTAATATAAAATAGTATATGTTTATAGTGTGTTGTTTGAGTTGTTGATGTTGGTTTGGATTTTCGATCGATTCGTCTGATCAACGCTATCGATAGGATTTCCAAAACACTTGAACAGAGCAAACTGACACAATATAATTTTTTTTAAATTTGATAAATGAAATAAATTTGTATGATTATATTATAAATATATAAGAAAATTTCCTGGAATTAAAAGTTAAATAATTTGGTTGTTGAAAATGATAATATTTGATTATCATTTTATGGTTTTGTAAGTCTTTGACTATTGCAGAGTGACTGATGTTTTTAAATTTATTTGGAATTGGAATGAATTTAAATTGAGAAATTTAAGAATTAAATTTCTGGTGATTTCAAACTTTGTTTAAAGCCTTAAAATGTATATTATTTAAAGTATTTTCTAATAAAATGGTTTTCAAAGAATTTTAAATGTTTAAATCAGTGCTCTTCTCTTTGTCGCTGGAAAATAATTTCGGTGATGACGGCCGCATCATCGACATTCATTTTCGAGTTTCGAAGTGGAGAAACTATTCTGTAGCTTTGCTATGGTTTTGTTTTGAAAAAAAAAATATACTGAAGAAATTTGATATAGGTATCTTATTTTAAAATTTAATTTTTATATAAATATATTATATATATCTCTAAATTGTTTGAAGTAAATCAGAGATTTAAATTCTTAAATTTTAGGCTTAAAGATGATTTCAATTATAAACTAAAGTCAAAATTCTTGGATAAATAATTTAACTGGGAATAACTGAATTGTAAAATCTTATTTGTATAATACTCAATTACATCTCAACATAACTTACCTAAAATTTTCATAAGTTAAAAATGTAATCGGATAATATACAATATAAAATGACTTTATAAGGAAAGATGGAGTGTTATAGTAAATGTTATACACTTAATTTAGTATAAAGATGTTAATAGAGAGAAATAGAATAATAAGTTAATTGAATATTAGACGAGACAAATAAATTTGTTTTGAAGGAATTAATAAATTGAAATTTGATTAAAGTATGGAAATACCTTGAGTTTAAAAATCAATTACTGAATATAAGTTAATTTAAATTGAAATTTATATGGTTTAAATTAATTTATATGGTTTGAATATATATGTTAAGATATTAAGTGGAATAAACTTAATAATAATTAGGAATAAAGAATTAAATTTGTTGAATAAAATAAAAGTATAATAAATGATTATACAAAATTGATGATTTAGAAATTTTAATTGAGGATGACTAGATAATAAGATAATGAATTTAGAAATAGATAGATTGATTTAACTTAAGTGAACTCAGTGGATTAAATCAAATTGTTAAATATTAATTAGTTTAATTTGAAATTATATGGTTTAAATTAATAGTCTTATCTTGTCTTTTAATCTATTTTTCTGTTGGTTGTTTCTATTCTCCTACCTCCTTCCTTTTCGGGGACGAAAAGTTTTGAGTGGGGGAGAGTGTAACGACCCGCAAATTTCAGTTGTTTTATTTATTTATTTAATTTAATTTTGTGAAATTTTAAACAATAAAATTTTGAAATATAAATTTGATATTTGGAATGCGTCTAAATAAAGATAGCAACTGGTAAATTTTCGTCCGAAAATATGAAAATTTATTTTGCGCGTAAATTTACTTCAATTTAATCAGTTAAAAATTGGTGATAATAAAATATTTTCCAAACCTAAATATTATTACATAGAAAATTTGTAAATCATCTTCTGAGTGAGACGTCATCTTTCGTTTCGTCAAATTTGGATGTCTATTACTCCGGTTATCTTAATTCTGGCTGAATAGCAGCATTTTCGGTACCGATTATCGACTTTTGATCGGATGATCGTACCACCAATATTTGTATACCGTTTTGATCGTCTCGTCGTGCTGATCTCAGCGGTATATTTATTTCTTTATTTTGAGGTCCGGTACGCGACGGAAATAATAAAACGGTTCGTTGTAGCGGTACCATTAGCTATGACTTTTAACGTTCCTTCGGTTTCAAATTTAAAACGTGCTACCCAAACCAAATATCAATTGATTTTCCTCGGAATCAAAGCTTTAGACCATTTCTATTTCATTTCATTCCATTTTTTTAGCGTTCCATATTCTTCTCCTCTCATCTCGTATCAACCTACAGCCTCCACTCAAATCCTTCCCTTCTCCCAAGATCGTGACTATCTCCTCCGCCTACATGCTTCCCTTCCTCTACACGCAAGGCCACATCCCCGCCATCTTTGCTCCACGCGCCCAGCCTCTGTCAGGCAATCGAGCCACCAAAACCGTAGCCTCCACGCAACCCCAGATCTGGCCGAAGTCACCCAAACGCTATCCCCATCACCATTTCTCCTTCCATCGTGTAGCCTCCTTCTGCCATCTGTTCTATCTAGCCCACGTTCCTCCAACCGAGACCTTCCACCACCACGAGAACCACCACCGTCTCCGTGACAGCCCACCACCCAACCCCACACCGAACTCCGCCAACCCATGCCGAGACCAGCAGCCACCCATGCCTTTTCCTCCCATCGCTCGAGGCCAAGACCCCACCGTACCCTTCCTGTTAGCACGCAGCCCGACTTCACTTCCACCTGGCCTCGCTTCCTCCTCTTTCTCTTCTCTCTCCTGCGTTTGAACGAGCCGACCACCAGCTTGATGCCGCAAGCATCCACCCTTCCTTGGCTACCGTGAGTTTCCCTCCCTGTTATACATATCTTTGATATGTAAAGGTTAATATCTGGAGTTTATTTGTCAAATATATATCTAAATGTTGCGTAAAAGTAGCTGCATACATATTTTCAATATATAATATGTTATATATTATGTTTGGGTTTTAACGTATAAATTTATATTAGCTGTATATATATAAAATCTATCGGTTAGTATATATAAAGTTAAAAGTATATATGCTTTATATAAATTGATACTGGATCTGTCGTATTGTATATATATATATTATAGTTAAGTAGGTTTTATTTTATTTTATATTCATATATAATCTACAAGTGTACGGGTTTGCATATTTGTAATATATATAGTTATGTTATGATGCGTGGTCACAGGCAGTTTATATATATACTATGTTTGTAAATATAAAGTAGACATTTCTGTTGTCTATATAAGAGGAAAGATATATTTATAAATATTTATGTTGAAGGCATTTATGTAGATTATATTAACATCATAAAAGCAAATTTTTGGAAATAACTTCAAAATAAAATAAATCTGGTCCGGGTTAATATAGGATTCATGTGAGCTGTTGCTATAGTATCAAGTCTGTATAAGTTTATAAATTTTCTGTTGAATTATTTTTAATATATTATATATATACATTTCATAGGGACGTATTCTATATGTAGGTGTACATCTCTATTTGTATGCAATGCAGCGTGTGTTTGTGTATATATATGGGTCAACAGTACATATTACATAGGAAGCCTTTATATATAAAAGAGAATTTCAGATATTTTACTGCTTTGGGGCTGCGCCTGTTCTCGGTACTATATATAGTATTAGTGGTATAGGTATTTTACATCATGTATTGGTACAGTAAAGACGTTTTCAGGTATTTATATTGTTTCTGTTAGTTTTGGATGTTAGTTTGAACATATAATTATAATATAGCTATGTATTTGTAGGTGTGCAATTCTGTTTTATTATCATTCTTCTTATAGCTTGTAGCATTTTATGTAATGTACATATATAGGTATGAAAGTTTATACAGTATATATATTTTATAATATATACAAAGTATTTAATATATGTGTGTTTATTTCAAATTAAATATGGTATACATGTTTGATTTTAGTTCATGTGTTATAATTTAAACAATGATTTTGATATATAAAGAAAATTTAATATGTGTTTGAAATTTTAAAAGAGTATGAGTTTCGTGTGTATATATATATATATAGTTATATATGGTTATATATACATATATATATATACTTATATCAATTATCTTCATCGATCCAATACTGATTTGATTTCGTCTATTCTTACTGATCAGTTTTGTTCGTCAATTCGTGCCCATTTCACTTTGCTTTGGAATTCGCGCTTGGATTCGTAATCTACTTCGTTATCAAATTCCTCTAGCCTCGAAAGGTGAGCAATCACTCACGATTAATGTTCTTATAGTTATTAAATTTGATTTCAATTGAAATGTCAATTGAAATATGCTGATGTTAGTTATTTACATTGTTATATATGTCATTATCTGTATATGTTCACCTATGACATCCGACACCATTATCTGTTATTTATACTGATGTTATATGCCTGTTACTGTTGTTATATTATTATCATATCTGTTATCACTCTGCAAGTTCCCTGTTAGTATAGAATCACTATGGGTTGAAATGATACATACCTGAACGATCTGTAGAATAGGAGGAAATCGTTATGGGTTGAAATGATAAACCCAAGCGATTTCAATTGAATTGAATTTGGGATTTCGGGTTGAAAAGATATATACCCGAATATGTTTTAAATTGCGGATTGAAATGATAAATATCCGTATCACTTGACCATAGGATAGAAAATTATATACAGGCACCGTTGGTCTATATATAAACGTTTTGAAAATGATTTCTATGGTTTTGAAAAAAAAAATGGTTTTGATTGATATTGATTTTTAAGATTTATTAAAGTTGATTTAATAAAGTTGATAAATAATATGATTAAGTATTTATTTAGTATCTATATTTTCAAATATAGAATTTGTAATGATTTGAAATTGATTGAAATTATATTTATTTAAGAATTATACTTAAATAAGTTGATTTGAAATGTATTGAATTTGAAATTTAAAGAAGTGATTTACAACTTGAAATTTGAAAAGGTGACTTAAATGGATATTTCAAACGTATAAATATTTAAATGAGATCTTTTGTTTATTTAAATTGTAAATTGAAATTGTATTCAAATGTTGTGGAAATGTTAAGTTAATATTTCAAAACTAAATAATTGTAAAGTGAATCTGATATGTATATAAATTATCGAATTTAGTTATGAAATGTTGAATGTTTAAAGCTTTGAAATATATTCAAAATTGAAATGGCTTATTTTATGGTTTAGATACGTATTTGAAATTGATAATTTGAAATGGTTTATTTAGAAGCTAAATCGAGTTGAAACGGATGATTTGAGATTTGATTAATTAAATTTTTGGAATTTGAGTTAATTTGAATCGATTTGTGAAATTTGAGGAAATTAATTTTTTTATAACGGAATTTTAATATCTAAACTGTTTAAAAGGAAAGTGCTATGATTTCCAAAATACTGTGATTTCCAAACTATGATTTCGAAAGCATTATAACTTTGGAAAGTAATACGATTTTGAAAATGGATATATTTGAAATGAAATGATATCATATTAAATTGGGTTTTGAAATGATAATGATATTTTGGTTTTGAAGTATAAACTATTTTGAAATGACCACGGTGTTATAATAACGATTGGTTGGCAAAGAGACCGGGATCGGATATGGACATACTCTCTGTCGATACCGAAAACCACTTTGGCAACCGTGTACGCGGTGGAGATTCCAGAATGAAGTAGGATGGTGGCGACGTTCTTAAGGTATGTTACGTGGACCCAACTCCCGTGAGTTGGCATAAGGTGGCTAAAACAAGAGCGATCTCGGACCAGTGAGGTAGCACCTCTTCTCGGATGCATTTCTTCGATATTATACTCTTACTTGTGATTTGACTAGATGGCCATCCTCCGATTTGGGAATGTTGTTCGAGGTGGAACGGTAGTGGCTGCTATGCGTATCCATCAGTCCGTGTGCGTAATTGGTATATCTACCCTGGCATTGCCTAGTTGTGCCGTGTCACCTACCATATCGAGCTTTACTACGATTATGATTTTAAGATCCGACCGCGTTAAGGTTCTCCATCCCCTTAACGCTATTTTCCGATATGATTATACTTTACTTATTTAGACCCTACTGTATATAGCGTATATTACTACATAGTAAATAGTTTAACGGATCCTTAGGGGATGGTTATCCCAAACATCCTTTAAGTTACTTGTATTTCAGTTGATATTTCACTTGAGTTGGATTTATTAATATAAGAATGTTAATCCTGACTCGAGTGTTTTGTGTTTTGTTTTACGCTCGGGTCAGACTGAGTGATACAGCATTTGAGACTCACCTTTGGAGTTGGGCTTCGCTTGGAGATCCAACAATCTATCGATCCTGCTTTCAGTTATTCTGTTGATTCCAGTGATGTATTCAGATCTTGTATTGATTATTGTTTTGAGACATCTATTGTATTCGAGACTTCTGTTGTACCTTGTCTAACTCTGTTATATATATATATAGTAGCTTCATGAACTACTATCCTTTTGTTTCCACTGCATTATTGATATATTACTCTGTGTCTGTGATCTGTAATTATTTATTTTACTGTATATGATGAGTTTCTGCCAAATTTTATTTACAACGCAGTATTTTGAGCAATTCAACTCCGGCATGAGTGTCTACCTATACACTTATAATGGATGCGAATGGTTGAAAATACTGGGTCGTTACATCATACATGCATACCTACATATCTTTGAGTACTCAAGCGTACAATCCCATTTATATTCATACAAAACAGTTTCACTTCACAGAAAAAAAGCATAACACAGATTCAAGTTTTTAACATGTAACAACCCGCAAATTCGTAGCCATTAATTATCGACACTAGGTGATTAAATCGTTCGCCAATTCTTATCGGAATTCTATCGAGTTGAAATTCTTTTATAAAAATTGGTGAGAAATTGTTTTGGGCTTTAAATAAATATATTTCTTTGGCCCACTTCTATTATCTTCAACTCTTCATCAAACCCCCCTTTCCTCCATTCGTTTACCCTAAGCCAAAATCAAGCGAGCGAATAAAATGGCGGCCACGAGAAATTCTCGTGTTCGTTCATCTCCTGTTCGAAGCTAGGGCTTCTAGCAAACAAGAAGGGATGGCGGCCTCGTCCTCGTCTTCGCTCCTCTACGAATTAGGGCATTCTCAATTAGCTTCGTCGATCGTCTATCTCTTGGAGTTGCTCACGGCCGCTCCTTCTTGGTCGAGCTCGAAACAGAGGTGAGTGATTTTATTCACTCACGTCTTCTAATTCACACTTAATTAATGCCTTGAATTTTTGTTCGTATGCGTTCGTCTGATTTGTTTCTAATTATGTGCTTTGGTCGTTTGATCATTGTTGGATGATTGCGATTTTCCTTGACCAATTCATATTGCGTATATATCTTGGTTACTTGGTTTCCACGACATTGATTTGATTGTGGAAATCTCGGCTTGAATCTGGACTTGATTTTGGGATTTTTCTCTGACATTTTCAAAAGTACAGATACGAACTTTTCCTGTTTTGTGAATTTCTTCCTTGTTTTCATTCGGCCTTGACTTCCCTTGTTTTCATTCGGCCTTGACTGTTTTTGAAATCTCGGTTTCGCATCTTCATGTATTCACCTGACTTCGTCGTTTTTGTGCATTTAGTTCATGTATCACTTTGGTTCATGTTGCACTTCACCTATTAGTATAACCTGATTGCTTGAACATTAGCTTTGCTGGCATTACTTGTACATGATCTGTAGCTTGATAATTTAGACTTTTGTAGTCTGGTCCAGCTGCTGTCGAGACTGTATTTAGCCTTGTACTCATTGGATCATTTGCATTTCTCTGGTCTCTGTCTTGAGTCTGGTACGCACATGTACATGCTGTGTGACTTGAGTTTGCATATTCTTGTTGGTTCAACACTTTGTTTCACTACGTATTCCTTCATCATGTATACCCTATGTTGTATCTGCACTTGTACACTTGGTCACTGTTAAGTCTACTTTTTGATGTTCTTCATTTGATCACTGTTACATTGTGAAGCATTTGAGTCTGGTTTGATTACTGCTCGAGTTCTTTTGGTTAGTGCATTTTGATGTTTAGTATTTTATGGTCTTTACTTGGACTTGATACACTTCACTGTCTTGGCTTCACCTGACTTTGATCTTTGACTTTGATCATCTATTTCGGTGATGATATTGATATATTTGCTGGAGCTGTTGTACCTGATCGCTTGCATATGCATTCATGTAGAACTTATGGGTTATCACCTTGTCCTGGATTAACATTTTTACTGTGATGAGCGCGGGTCTTGTACTTGATTACTACGGCCATGTTTGTTCATCCAATAGCACTTTGATATGGTGTAGCTTTTGAATTATCACTTACCTGTTACTTTTGCATATCACAGTAATTCTATCACCACTGTTTATTTGCATATAAATGTGAGTTCTGACTTGTTTGGATTTCGTGACATCCGGGATTCTTGGCATAGTTTGAACTTGGTTCTGGTTATCTTCGACATTGGGTTAGATATTGAACTGCATTGCCTTGTTCTCGAACCTGATACATTGCATTGATGCCTTGTATCATTTGCATTTTTGTCATTTTGCTTCACTGATAACCTTATCTTCTAATGAGGCTGATTTGTGCCTTTTCTGTTGAGTGCTGTAGTGCCATATCTTTGGTGCTCTCGCCTTCAGTTTGCTATTTCCCTGTGCCTTGCTTTGCGACATGTTGAACTTGTTTCACTTATTGTCTCTTTCACTGGGTACACTGTTTCATTTCACTAATGCAGCCTTGCCCTTAAATACAAGTGGTGGCTGCATTTTCGTAGCAGTTTTACCCTTGTCCCTTGTGGTGACTTTATATTCTGTTGTGGCGAGGCAGTGCACGCGTGCGTGCACTGCAGCCACACTGAATTGACAGATTTTAATCGATATCTCTTTTGTTCTTAATTCATCGATCTGTTGCGTAATCCGTAGGCTGTATTGGCGAGGCAGTACACGTTAGCGTGTACTGCAGCCAATTAGCATTGATATTTTTAAATTGACATTTCAATTGCTTAAACTGCTTTGGATTTCTGTTTTGTGGATTAACACTGTTTAGTGTTATATTCGCCGTTATCCAATTCTCGTATCGAGAAGTTGGATATACGAGATTTCTGTGACTGTCATCTATTTTGAGATTAATTATTATTGCTTCTATGCGCTAATAACTGAGTTTGAATTAGACTGATCCGAGTATTATTTTCTTTTGAATGTAATACTCGGGTCAGACCGAGTATTTACAGGTTGTAGATTTTTAGCTTTGGGTTGCTGCTAGAGCTATGAAGACTTTTTATATCAGTTGAAGTGGTCTTCGTCTTGTTGTAGTAGTCAGTGTGTCTGTTTTAAGATGATAATGTATTCATGTATATTAGTCGATAATGTACTTGTATATATAACTTCTTGAGTCGACAGTTGTAGTTGTATCATTTGTATTGTGTCAAATGTATTGTAACTGATATCAGTTATTGTATATATGAGACTTTTCGTTCCATCTTTATTCCGCATTTATGTTATCTGTGTTATTTTTATATCTATTGTCCTAAACTATTATAGCCACTGTGTAGTAGCTTTGAGTTTGTATCGGTATGTCGGTATTCCTCTAAAAATGAAATGCAATGTTTTATTATCTGACATATCGGTGCTCGCACAAGGCAATTACATAGATGGTCGCTCCTCAACAGCCTTATTCTCCGCGCTAGTTGACAGCACTACACCGTAGTGTTCTTGGCTATCGTGGGTATAGAGGTGGGGCGTCACAGCTTGGTATCAGAGCCTGAGGTTTAGGACAATTATAAAACATAACTTAGATGGAACTTGTGTTACAACTATTTGTCGATGTTTTATCTCTCATCTTTACATATGACTATTTTTGACTGTTAGGTATGAATTCCTAACGCTTATTCTTGTGTTTTCGGCTTTGAATTGATTTAGCCGATGTTGATTTTGTTTTAATTTGGCAAATTAAATCCATTTTGACTTTTGGACTTTGTTCCACTTTTGTTCTATGCTATGAGTGTCATTGTGTACCTGTTACACTGTGATGAAAAATAGCTGGACCAGTTGCAAACTGAGTGATTTTGATTTCTCATTCACATCTAGTTTGAATCTCAGCGATTTTGAACTTGATATTTTGTGTTTTCCTCATCTGGATTTCCCTTCGACTTCGGTCACTTTGTTTTTGAGAAATTGCTGATTTCTTGATTTTCAAGACTCTGATTTTGTTTGCCGTTGGTTTCTTTGATAATGATGATTGATTCATTTTGTACTCGACTGCGGCTATTAATTGTTGACTTCGACATTGACTTGATTCTTACTTTTGTTGAAGTCATTTATGCATTTCTGCTCGTTTTGCTTTGTTTTTCCAGTTGATAATCGATTCTTCTTCTCTTATTAGTTGTTATCACTTTTATTGATTTTGATAACTTCTATTTCTGGAATTTTTGGTATTCCTACTTTGATGAATTTGGAATCGAATTCTTTGGATTCTATTCACATCTTCGTATGTGAATTCTTGTGATTGATTGTTTCTACAATCATTTTTGTGATTGGTCACTTTAAAAATATAAAGGTTTTCTATACTAGTAGTAAATATTAAAATTCTTTTTCTCCAAACGATTTTAAAACTATTTTACTACAAAGCTCTTTTTCTTAAACCGTTTTCCAATCTATTAGTATATACAAGCCTTTATTTCACTCGTATGAGAAATTGAATTAAACGGCCTAGTAAAACAAGTGGTATGAAACGCTTGCGTTTACTTCATCGGTTAACTCCTGGACTTGTTCGATTGAACCTTTTGTGACAATTTTCTAGTGTAGATTTACAGTTTGTTCGTAAATATTTAAGTTAAGCAAGTGGTTATGGGACATGAAGCTAAACTTTTATATATTTACTAGCTTAGTGTAATTGACACTTCTCGTTGATCATGACGATCATTTTATGATTAGACTAGCCATTGTGCGATGTCTTTTTGTTTGCGAGGCTAGACTAGACACCACTTGTGTGATTCCATTCACACATACCTTTTTGCTTTTTGGTTAGTCTAGACCTTAATTTGTGTGATTCCGACTCACACATATCTTTTTGTTTACTAGACTAGACACCACTTGTGTGATTCCATTCACACATACCTTTTTGCTTTTTGGTTAGTCTAGACCTTAATTGTGTGATTCCACTCACACATATCTTTTTCTCTGCGAGGTTAGCCTAGACCTCAATCTGTGTGATTCCGACTCACACGCGTGGGATAGCGACCCACGGTCTTCGGACCATTCCTGTGTGAAACTTTAATGGATGGCTTCCATGAGATAGCGTCTCATCTTGTGATACCGGTATTTTGGAGTTTTCATGCTCCCATTTTGTGATAGGCATTTCCATTTTCCTTTTTATGGTTTAGACTAGCAAATGTGCGATGTCTCTTTCTCTGCGAGGTTAGCCTAGACCTCAATCTGTGTGATTCCGACTCACACGCGTGGGATAGCGACCCACGGTCTTCGGACCATTCCTGTGCGAAACTTTAATGGTTAGCCACCATGAGATAGCGTCTCGTCTTGTGAAACCGGTGTTTTGGAGTTTTCATACTCCCGTTTTTTGATAGGCTCTTTTTTCCCCTTTTTATGATTTCTGGATTTCATGTAATGATTTCTAGAATTTGTGCTTCACCAATTTTCGTGATTTCTATTGACAAGTTTTGTCAATTTTTGTGTATTGGTGAATTCATGTGTTATTGACTTGTTATGAATACAAGTTTAGGGTATGATATCCCTTTCTATCTTTGAGAAGATTCTTGTGACATTTTTGATGAATGAAAATTCATTTGGCATTATATTTTGATGCCAGTTATTTTGATGAGATTTTGACGTGTTAACTTCAGTACTCGTCAATTTTGAAATGGATTTACAAGCGGTTCTCCCGCAATACTGATATTGCTAATTTAATCACGTGTTTTCAAAATTCTTTATTTTTAAAAGTTGTTTCAAAAATATAAATTAAAATTGTTTTCAAATCTTTTTTACAGCTTACATTTTCAAAAGAACGAGGAAGCGATTTAAACATTTCAGAAAAATCGAGGACTATGACCCCTTTCTTTTACTGATTCGCTTAATTCCGGACTTGTCCGTTTGAGAATGTGAAATGTTATTTTAAAAAAAAAAAAAAAAAAAAACACACAATCCTGCACTTTCAAGGAAACGATAAAGAGATTTAAACGATTTAGCCAAAAGTACGGACTATGAAACCATACTTTTACTACTTCGGTTAATTCCGGACTCGTTAATTGAATATTTATGACTTCTGATTATCGTTTTTGATAATCAGATGTTTGTGATTTCTGATTATCGTTTTTGATAATCAGATATTTGTGAAATTTGATTATCGTTTGAGATAATTAAATATTTTTCGATTTGATAATCGAATCTTTGTGATTTCTGATTATCGTTTTTGATAATCAGATATTTGTGAAATTTGATTATCGTTTGAGATAATTAAATATTTTTCGATTTGATAATCGAATCTTTGTGATTTCTGATTATCGTCTTTGATAATCAGATATTTGTGAAAATTGATTATCGTTTGAGATAATTAAATATTTTTCGATTTGATAATCGAATCTTTGTGATTTCTGATTATCGTTTTTGATAATCAGATATTTGTGAAATTTGATTATCGTTTGAGATAATTAAATATTTTTCGATTTGATAATCAAATCTTTGTGATTTCTGATTATCATTTTTGATAATCAGATATTTGTGAAATTTGATTATCGTTTGAGATAATTAAATATTTTTCGATTTGATAATCGAATCTTTGTGATTTCTGATTATCGTTTTTGATAATCAGATATTTGTGAAATTTGATTATCGTTTGAGATAATTAAATATTTTTCGACTTGATAATCGAATCTTTGTGATTTCTGATTATCGTCTTTGATAATCAGATATTTGTGAAATTTGATTATCGTTTGAGATAATTAAATATTTTTCGATTTGATAATCGAACCTTTGTGATTTCTGATTATCGTTTTTGATAATCAGATATTTGTGAAAATTCGATTATCGTTTTAGATGATTGAATATTTGCGATTTTGAGATTCGAGCTTCGTCTTTTTCTCTGACGATTCAGGTGAGTAATTTGATTTACTCACATTCAATTCGTGCAGTACGTGATTTCTGCTCTGATCCCTTTTCTTTCAATTGCTAGAATTCGATTGATTCTTGCTTTTGATAGTCGTCTGATTTTGATTCCTTGATCCCCACGATGTTGATTCTTTTGATTTAAAGCAGTCGAACCTTTTGATTTCATATCTAATACTCCCCTGCTGATATTTGCCTTGCTTATGCATTCGACATTGCCATGCTCTTATGGTTGTTACCTTTTGTCCATTTATTCCTTATGATTGCGAGGACGCAATTTCTTTAAGGAGGGGAGTCTGTAACAACCCGCAAATTCGTAGCCATTAATTATCGACACTAGGTGATTAAATCGTTCGCCAATTCTTATCGGAATTCTATCGAGTTGAAATTCTTTTATAAAAATTGGTGAGAAATTGTTTTGGGCTTTAAATAAATATATTTCTTTGGCCCACTTCTATTATCTTCAACTCTTCATCAAACCCCCCTTTCCTCCATTCGTTTACCCTAAGCCAAAATCAAGCGAGCGAATAAAATGGCGGCCACGAGAAATTCTCGTGTTCGTTCATCTCCTGTTCGAAGCTAGGGCTTCTAGCAAACAAGAAGGGATGGCGGCCTCGTCCTCGTCTTCGCTCCTCTACGAATTAGGGCATTCTCAATTAGCTTCGTCGATCGTCTATCTCTTGGAGTTGCTCACGGCCGCTCCTTCTTGGTCGAGCTCGAAACATAGGTGAGTGATTTTATTCACTCACGTCTTCTAATTCACACTTAATTAATGCCTTGAATTTTTGTTCGTATGCGTTCGTCTGATTTGTTTCTAATTATGTGCTTTGGTCGTTTGATCATTGTTGGATGATTGCGATTTTCCTTGACCAATTCATATTGCGTATATATCTTGGTTACTTGGTTTCCACGACATTGATTTGATTGTGGAAATCTCGGCTTGAATCTGGACTTGATTTTGGGATTTTTCTCTGACATTTTCAAAAGTACAGATACGAACTTTTCCTGTTTTGTGAATTTCTTCCTTGTTTTCATTCGGCCTTGACTTCCCTTGTTTTCATTCGGCCTTGACTGTTTTTGAAATCTCGGTTTCGCATCTTCATGTATTCACCTGACTTCGTCGTTTTTGTGCATTTAGTTCATGTATCACTTTGGTTCATGTTGCACTTCACCTATTAGTATAACCTGATTGCTTGAACATTAGCTTTGCTGGCATTACTTGTACATGATCTGTAGCTTGATAATTTAGACTTTTGTAGTCTGGTCCAGCTGCTGTCGAGACTGTATTTAGCCTTGTACTCATTGGATCATTTGCATTTCTCTGGTCTATGTCTTGAGTCTGGTACGCACATGTACATGCTGTGTGACTTGAGTTTGCATATTCTTGTTGGTTCAACACTTTGTTTCACTACGTATTCCTTCATCATGTATACCCTATGTTGTATCTGCACTTGTACACTTGGTCACTGTTAAGTCTACTTTTTGATGTTCTTCATTTGATCACTGTTACATTGTGAAGCATTTGAGTCTGGTTTGATTACTGCTCGAGTTCTTTTGGTTAGTGCATTTTGATGTTTAGTATTTTCTGGTCTTTACTTGGACTTGATACACTTCACTGTCTTGGCTTCACCTGACTTTGATCTTTGACTTTGATCATCTATTTCGGTGATGATATTGATATATTTGCTGGAGCTGTTGTACCTGATCGCTTGCATATGCATTCATGTAGAACTTATGGGTTATCACCTTGTCCTGGATTAACATTTTTACTGTGATAAGCGCGGGTCTTGTACTTGATTACTACGGCCATGTTTGTTCATCCAATAGCACTTTGATATGGTGTAGCTTTTGAATTATCACTTACTTGTTACTTTTGCATATCACAGTAATTCTATCACCACTGTTTATTTGCATATAAATGTGAGTTCTGACTTGTTTGGATTTCGTGACATCCGGGATTCTTGGCATAGTTTGAACTTGGTTCTGGTTATCTTCGACATTGGGTTAGATATTGAACTGCATTGCCTTGTTCTCGAACCTGATACATTGCATTGATGCCTTGTATCATTTGCATTTTTGTCATTTTGCTTCACTGATAACCTTATCTTCTAATGAGGCTGATTTGCGCCTTTTCTGTTGAGTGCTGTAGTGCCATATCTTTGGTGCTCTCGCCTTCAGTTTGCTATTTCCCTGTGCCTTGCTTTGCGACATGTTGAACTTGTTTCACTTATTGTCTCTTTCACTGGGTACACTGTTTCATTTCACTAATGCAGCCTTGCCCTTAAATACAAGTGGTGGCTGCATTTTCGTAGCAGTTTTACCCTTGTCCCTTGTGGTGACTTTATATTCTGTTGTGGCGAGGCAGTGCACGCGTGCGTGCACTGCAGCCACACTGAATTGACAGATTTTAATCGATATCTCTTTTGTTCTTAATTCATCGATCTGTTGCGTAATCCGTAGGCTGTATTGGCGAGGCAGTACACGTTAGCGTGTACTGCAGCCAATTAGCATTGATATTTTTAAATTGACATTTCAATTGCTTAAACTGCTTTGGATTTCTGTTTTGTGGATTAACACTGTTTAGTGTTATATTCGCCGTTATCCAATTCTCGTATCGAGAAGTTGGATATACGAGATTTCTGTGACTGTCATCTATTTTGAGATTAATTATTATTGCTTCTATGCGCTAATAACTGAGTTTGAATTAGACTGATCCGAGTATTATTTTCTTTTGAATGTAATACTCGGGTCAGACCGAGTATTTACAGGTTGTAGATTTTTAGCTTTGGGTTGCTGCTAGAGCTATGAAGACTTTTTATATCAGTTGAAGTGGTCTTCGTCTTGTTGTAGTAGTCAGTGTGTCTGTTTTAAGATGATAATGTATTCATGTATATTAGTCGATAATGTACTTGTATATATAACTTCTTGAGTCGACAGTTGTAGTTGTATCATTTGTATTGTGTCAAATGTATTGTAACTGATATCAGTTATTGTATATATGAGACTTTTCGTTCCATCTTTATTCCGCATTTATGTTATCTGTGTTATTTTTATATCTATTGTCCTAAACTATTATAGCCACTGTGTAGTAGCTTTGAGTTTGTATCGGTATGTCGGTATTCCTCTAAAAATGAAATGCAATGTTTTATTATCTGACATATCGGTGCTCGCACAAGGCAATTACATAGATGGTCGCTCCTCAACAGCCTTATTCTCCGCGCTAGTTGACAGCACTACACCGTAGTGTTCTTGGCTATCGTGGGTATAGAGGTGGGGCATCACATAACAGGTAGATTTGCTCACCTGATTTCCAGAAAAACAGAGCCTCTTTTTTGAAACAGAACTTTGAAGTTTTGCAAGTTGAAACCTTTTGATCACTGATTTGTTTTGATTTTATTGTTGCTTATAGCAAAGTTTTAATGATATTGTTTGCTTCGGTATTTTTTCTTTCTTCAGCTTTGAAGTGGAACGAAAATGAATTGAAAAAAAAATGAGAAGGCTGATATACAAAAATGAGTTTACAGGGTGATAGAAAATTGTACAGGTAATATATTTGTTTGTACAAATTTGATCAGTGATATTTTCATTGCTTGGTGGCTGATAGAAAATGTTGTGATGGCTTGCATTAATTAGTTTGTACCATATACTCATCTTATTTTTATTTCGGCTGTAAAAAAGCTACAAATATCTAATTGTTTATACTTGAATATGTCTTCCTTTGCAAGCTTACATATATGTATTTGTTTGCTTCATTTGTTTACATACCATTCTATATGTATTTCATATGTTATATATTTTTTTCTTTTTCTTTTTGTAAGTGTATATTTTTATACTTCATTTGTTTCATATATATATTTATTATTTGAATATATTTCTTCTTATACTTACTAATTTATAATATAAGTGAATTTCCTATATTTAATATATTGTTAAAATTTAGCAAATGTCTACTTTATATTTCATCTTATATACATCTATTTCCATTTGTATTTTTGTAGTCTATTTTGTTAGTATTAATACATAATATTTTGTATGGATTTTATGAGATTAAAATTTTCATATTTACTATATAATATATTTTGAAATATAGATGAATTTCTATATTTATTTCGTTGTTAATTTTAGCTAATGCTTTTTTTATATTTTTTTTATAACTTATATTTTTTTACATTGATTTATATTTTTAGGTTAAATTATTATTATTATTATTTACACTTCCATTTCTATTTTAAACATTTATTATAAATTTTACATTAATATTTATTGTCTTATATTTCTCCATATATATTTATTTTATAAATTCAAATTATTATTAAACCATTTACTTTAAATTTTAAATCCAAATCACATATATACAATATGTAAATTCATATTATTTTAAAATATATTCTATTTGAATTGGGGAAACTCGCTTCAATTAACAATTAATTTACAATTTTAATTCAAAAATTACATTAATTATCAATTTAAAAATATATATGAAATCCGGGGTCGTTACAAAGGCACTCCTCCTACTACCATTAGTAGCGAGTAGTCCTTGCAATCCGAAGATTTCAAAACATGATAGAACCACTGCTATAATAAATGTCTCTATATTGGGAGCGACCCAGAGAATGTCAACAAGCAGTCCTTCCGCTATGAAGATCTTTGGTTTTCAATACAATGAAGATTTTCAAAATGCAGTTATTACTGCCATATAAATATAGTATGGGGTAAACCCCGGGACTCGTGACAACAATCCCTACATTCTGAAGATCCTCCGTCTTCAATATAGTACTTGTTCAGTTTTGAACTTGCCTTGATTGTACAGTGATAAAAAGATTAATATACCAAGTGTTCGATAACATTAGCCCAAGCCAACATATGGTCGATACTTAGAAGATTATTCCCACCATCACCAAACAGATCAAGACCTTATTCTTGGAACTTTCCAAAGGGATAACATCTTGTAAATTTCCATATCACATGAATATTTATACATTTGTATATATAAAATATACTTCTTTTAAAATGATGTGTCAATTTGCCTTGTTAAGTGTTTAGAAATTCCTATAGATAACGGTGATTAGGCGCATTAACCAGAATCTATAAGCCACTCAACAGATAAATCAACACCAAACATTTTGTTATATCAAATAACAAATACACGCTCATATATATAATACTCTCAACTCATTCTAGGGCGTTGCTAACCCTATCTCTAATGAGTCACTCATTCTAGGGTATTATTAACCCTATCTATAACGAGTTTTACCCAACAAAGCCTAGGTCTTCGCTCAACCTAAGCTCTAATACCAAATGTAACGAACGGGATTTTCGACCCACGAAAATCGGCACTAATACATCCTTGTGCCGCAAATCCAAGTGCCGAAAAGCCTAATTGTTAGGGGAAAAAGAAAGTAAAGATAGAACAAAATCTCACATGAATGGAATAACATATATTATTTCAATATATAATCTTTACAGCGGAAAATTTTGAATAAAATATCAGAGTCTAACCTGAATTCAGCCTGGACAGTTATAAACCCCTGTCCTTACAAATGCTGACAACCAAACAAAACAAGTGCAGTATATGCAGCTGATAATAGAATACGCCCATACGTAAATGAAGATCTCCAACCCTCTTCTGGAAACTCCAAGCATCTTCAACTAAACCTGAAACTACTCAAATCTAACCCGAGTATTAAAAATACATGGATCGGGCTTGATAAACCAGCGTGAGATACTCGAAATTTTAAATGCTGATGTAAATCAAAACCTTGAAAGGAAGGGTATCTCATAAGACCACGTCCACACATATATACAGACGGGTTTTTATCTTATGATAACCAAAATACTTTATATCGAAACATTTGATATTATTCTTAACGACATTGCTTTGAAAACACTTTTCAAATAAATATATACACAATGAAAGTATCAATACCCTGACAAAGTCTATGGTAATATATCCGGACTAGGTCAAAGGAATATACCTGGATGGAATACATGATACCAAAGGGGTAATTGAAATATTTGCAAAGCATTACAGCTATTTTGGGACAATCAAAACTGTAAAACTCCTATTGGAATTGGATTTCCAACTTGATAGGGAACTAGTGGCCTTTTCCTTTGATTTGTGTATAGCAACATAGTTCACGCGGTGCCTTAATCGCTTGCCTCAAGCAAGTCACTTGGAACTGCACTTGCTACACTACCAATATTCGGTAGCCTTATCGCTTTTCACAAGAAAGCCACTATATCAAAATAAATGCCTTGAGGATCCAGATTCCACTGGACTCTTCCATACTCATACAACCGATAGCCTAAAATATATGTCCTGCAGACCACATAATTACCCGTATCATCTCCGAGATGTGAGCCTCGTGAGGCTACGCTCAACTTTAACAAAGTCACGCTTTGCTATTCACAAAGCCATTCTTTATTCTTTCACAAAGCACATTCCCCTTAGAATCCCCCATCGCCATTTCCTAATCACATAACAGATTTCTTCAATGTATAACTTCTGAGCTCGTACGTCTCAGAAAAGGGTGTTAAGCTAAGAGAAGTTGCCTTCTCTGCCACCAAGCAGATAATTGATAGGGATCAATAAATATGATAAAAAATGCACTATCAGACACTCGTCCATACAAGTTAATTATGAGACTGAACGAAACCGAAGGCACTCCTCCTACTACCATTAGTAGCGAGTAGTCCTAGCATTTTGAAGATTTCAAAACACGATAGGACCACTGCTATAATAAATGTCTCTATATTGGGAGTGACCCAGAGAATGTCAACAAGCAGTCCTTCCACTATGAAGATCTCTGGTTTTCAATACAATGAAGATTTTCAGAATGCAGTTATCACTGCCGTATAAATATAATATGGGGTAAACCCCTGGGACTCGTGATAGCAATCCCTACATTCTGAAGATCCTCGGTCTTCATAATCATCATCTTCAACATGCCTTCACTTCTGAACGCATACATTGGCTCGAAGTGGTTTTTGGATAGAAGTTACCCAAATCCGATCCCGGTTCCTTCAAACCAATCATCAATAAAAAAAGATGTTAAGTTCATACATGATTATCAATCATCAATCAATTTAATTCATCTTTTTATTTATTCATAGATATCTCTGAGAGATATAATCATTGAATCATTTCTTTATCTTTTTCAAAGTATATGGAATCATTAAGCCTCATTTATCAAATCATTCGGTAAATTTTAAAACCTTTTAATCTTGGAATAATTCCAAATCGTTTCACCTTTTTTTAGGAAAACATTTCCAAATCATTTCTATGCAATCCAAGTTATTTAAATTTGGAAAATTATATCTTTATACTTTGAAAATTTTTGATCCGAGTAAACCAAATTTACTATCACATCCATTGGGCCAGTCCAGATAGCCAAGAAGAGCAAGAAACTGGTTTTTCAAACTCAAGCCTAGACACTATCTCTCTGACACCTAAACGGCGGTCAAGTTATTTGATCGACTCTAAACTATTTAACATTCAACCATTCCATAAATCCTTCAAATCATCTTTAAAATTCTTTATTAATCTTTTAAAAAAACATTTACAAAATATTTGAAAAAGAATGGCTTCGTTTAAAACTATAATTTAAAAGTTATAGAAAAGTGCTGCGAAAAGTTCTTTTTAAGCTCTATTGATCAAAACGAGCTTTTATCATTTGGAAATTTGTTTTTATAACTCAAATCTATTTTAAAACATTTTAAAAGAGTTATAAAATTTATTCCATATTTTAAACTATTTTAAAAATATTTATTTAAAACATTTGCGACTTTAGCCACCGAATTGCCAAAGCGCGATTTTCTTGAAAACTTGATTTGCTCATATTTCAAAATTTACCAAACGAAATATTGATCCTTTTCTTTTATTTGAAAACAATAGTCATAAGAGTTTAGAAAATTTTTATTGCAAAGAAATCCGGCTCTGATTCCATCCTATAGAAGAATTTACTTTTACGGCGCGAAATCGCGAACTACCGTTACACAAAGCGCTTATTTTTTATTCCAAATTCATTATTTGACAATACTTCTCTAGTTTGAATTTTAATGTTTATAAAACATTTATAAACCATTTTCAAACATTTGAACTAATATTTTCCACATTAAATCTCTTTTTCACTTTTAAATCGTTTCATAATATTATATATTATTATAATATTCATTTTCAACCTTTTTATATTTTCAAAACCATTAAGAGGTTAAATAACTTTATATACACACATCCATATGGATTTATTTTTCATTAATTAATGGTTAATTTCTTAACCATATTTATTATGATTTCTTATCATTTATCGTAATCAAGTGTCAACCATATCAACATCTATATAATCAACCATACAATCAACCAAGTTATCAAACATTCATACAAATCATTAAGAGATTAAATAGTTATATTATCATACTTAAAAACAGTTATAGAGATTATTTATCATTTAATAAACATTGAGTGCTCACTTATGGCTCCACTCCACCAATCATTTCCGTAGCTTCCCGAATTGATTCCGACTATACTTCCTCCTCTTTTACTTGCTCCAAAGCCTTTCGAACTCCTTCTGTCTTCCTATATATGTTTGGCCAAGGCCTAGGAGTGCTCGGCCATGCTCCTTGGGTAGTGGTGCTCTCGGCTTTGAGGTGGAGATGGGGTGGTTGTGAGCTTCTAAGGGGTGGAGGAGAAGATTGAGTTGATTTTTGAAGTGTTTATGCATATATACATATACTATATATATTTAAATTATTTGCTATAATTTTATCCATAATTTTTCTAAGATGAAAGACCATTAAAGAGAAGGAGAAATCTTGAGAAAAGTGGAAAAAGAAGATGGGAAGTTGTGTGAGAATGTGAATGAATGTATGCATGTGTTTATAACCAAAATTTTACAAAATATCCCACATCACTTTACCTTCCTTCCATCACCCATGTGCACCACTTCACCTCCATCATTTCACACATTAGCCCCCCTCCTCCACGTGCTCCATCACCTCAAATCACTTCATGTCCTAATTGTTGACTTTATGAAAGCTTAAGGGTGAAGTTTCCATAAAATATATTAGATATTTTTAACATATGTATATATAAATGTATATATGTTATATGTATGTATGTATGTGTTCATGTATATGTTAGTGGATGCATTTGTATGTTATATATGTGCACATGACATATAAACAAGATTGCAACAACTTTCGAACAACTTCCGTTAGTTAAACCGTTGAAAATTAGGAAACCAATTCCCGGTCACATTTTCACTTTTTATTTAACATACATATATTTGTAAACAAAATTTGAAAATAAATTTCTAATCATTTTTAATTAATTAAAATGATCTCATTTGAATTATAAAATCATATAAATAAATATTAACAATTATATACAATTTCTATCGTACCGATAAAGCGATATCAATTTTCTCATATTTTCAAACTGATTATACATCTTTATAAAACTATTATAAATTATTTATGATCACTTTATAACCATTTAAAATGAATTATTATCATTCAAAAACAATTATTTGAATAATTATAATAATTATTAAATCATTAAATCTCAATTTAAAATCATAAATCAATTATTAAATATAAGGGCATCATTAAGGATGTCATGCATACTTTTAATTTCCAAAAATAAAATAAATAATTTTATTTCATATTCTTGTTCAATTATAAAAATAAGTGTATGTATCCAGCTTCATGCACGACGTTTTATGATTATAGAGCTGTTTTATATTTTCGTAAATACTTATTCAAAATAAAATTACCATTATTATTTATTGTTAAAAACATCATAATATATGTTTTTAAAAGCTTATATTTGGATATTTTAAAAATAAATAAAATTTATCAAACTGATAAATTTGCGAGTCGTTACATCACCTTAGTTGGTGGTGTGACCGTTTGGCTTAATTCATCACTTAAAAATCTTGTCGGTAAAATCCAATTTTACAATTTTAAATGGTACCTTTTAGTAACGACTAGTTACAACAATGCTCTTCATTAATGCTATACCACATTAGATTACAGAATTTGGTTTTGGTCAAAATTTCAGTATTATCAATATTCAACTCGATCAGTCCATAAACAAAATCTTTGATTCAATAATAATATTTATTATTATTTGTACCACTCTGACTATAGATTTTGACTTTGAGTTGGCTATAATTAACTATGATACTAACATCATACAACTGAGGAGATGAATTCTCTATTGAATAGTGTTTCACTTTCAATACTTCAACTTAGACTCAATTATAGTCGCTCAACAGTCGCTAAGCTATGATTTAACTATAATCAATGTAATGTTTCCATGTTGAAGTTCACTAGTATTATTAAGTTGAGAGAATTGTATAACATCGTCAATTCGAGATTTTCCGTTTGACCTAGTTGTAATTAACCAACAGGAAACTCTCAGATGGATCATTCCATACTGGGGCGAAACCAGGATGTTTTATGAAAGGGGTCATAAACTAAAGAAGAAAAATCAAAATGTAATTTGATATACAAAATACCTCGATATCAGTTTTTTGTAGTTATTCTTTACAATTTTCATTGCAAATAGTGTTCTTCTAATGGTAGCTTGCTATAAAAGAGTCAAAGCCAACATAATGAATTTGTGAACAAATTGGTAAATAACGTCCTTTATATTATGCCCATAAAGTCTTGCTTCATTAAGGAAGATTAAAAGCAACACTAATTACAACATGTGCAAACAAATAAAAGCTCATTAAAAAAAGATGTAAAACTGCTACTTTTCATAATTCAGAATTGGTTGCACGTTTTCAGGACAAAGAAATGCAAATGACAAAATTGGTTACATGCCTTTTGGAAGTGGGTATAATCTTTCTTTACAAATAAAACAATATGGTTCTTATATATAGAAATCTACCTATGTAAAAGAACAGATAAACTTGAGAGGAGTCAGTTTTAAAGGATTAATCTTTGCCTTATAACAAATTTTGTGAACTTCAGGCGGTCAATTGACCCCTCTAGCATATATGTAGATTCGCCATTAATTTCATAGTTATCCAATAACCATTAATACGTAATATCTTAGTACCTCCAACAGCCATGAGTAATTCACTGTCCAACATTTGAAAAGCATTACGTACTCTGGTCTCAATGAATATCGATATCCTTTCACGAAATATCTTGACTATAGATATTTAAAACAATATGTTATTCTATACCACGATAATTTTCTCTTGATTACAACTACTTGTAATTAGTATCACATAAAATATTATTTAAGGATTTTCTATTTAATATACTTTAAATTAATTACTTAATTAATTATATCACAATATAACAAAGTATATAATATAAATCAAATATCTTTATTACGAACACCTAGTGTTACTACTTAGCCTTCAACGTTTTACAAGAATTATATGATTCAAATGAAACCAAATTTTCTAATAGGTTCTTATAACATTTTCAAATTTTATTTCAAAATCAATTGCTAAATTATACAGCTAAAACTAATTTGATCTTCTGAACACATTAAAAATTTCGAAATGATCTCAAATTTATTGGAAATGATCTTAAATGGCACTAAAACTTTCCTACAAAATTTGGTGCGGTTTCGACCGGAGATTCTCCACCTATTCAACTTACTTTATGCATTAAACATGAAAAGTCTCATCATCGGTACTATCTTCATAGGCACAAACATACATACATATCTACACATACGCATGTGTGTGCATGCGCACGCGCGTATGTGTTATCTCCATTCTTTTGCAACCGCTTTTAACATCTCTATCATATTTTAAGTTGCATTATTTCAAATGTTACAAAACTTTAAATTTTCTACACAATGCATATCATATCCAAAAGATTTAAGGCCATCCAACAAATATTAAACTCTTCAAAATTATTAAGTATTGTTAGAAGTCATGTATTTTAATCGTTGATTGATTGAAGTATCGATTTCATTAAGTTAAAAATTCAAATTTGACTTCAACTGTTATGAAATGATCTAACATGGTATGAATATGGAAAGGATCACTAGCTAAGAGCAACTCCAACAGTCGTTCAGATTTCACATTTTCTGAAATCTACACCGAAACATCGCTCCAACAGAGTGTGCAAAAATATGATAGTGTGGATTTGAGGCAGCATAGTTTGAGAATGTAGAATTATGATGGGCGCTTGTTCAACAAACGCTTGAATCTCAGGCGCTTGTTGAACAAGCGCCATATTGTCAGGCGCCTGTTCAACAGGCGCCCAGTGCTCAGGCGCCTGTTCAACAGGCGCCTAAATTATATATTTTATAATTATTTAATGCCAGGCGCCTGTTCAACAGGCTCCTGAACATCAGACGCCTGTTGAACAAGCGCCTGGTTAAATTCTGTTGGAGAAAATAGCAAATTACATAATTGAAGTGTATATTTTTTGAAATCTATACTCGTATTTGTTGGAGATGCTCTAAAGTGACAAATTATATGCTCTTTAGACAAATGTTTTGAAGGTTGCTGGTTCTTTTACCCAAAAGTCCCTTCACCTCTCCCTGGACCAGAAAGGACCGTAAGAGAGCACCTGATTCTCTAGATCAGCTTCACTTCAAGGTTTTTTTCCCCGAAAGCCGAAAAACTCTAGATATTTGTTATCTTACTTTTGAATGAGATCTCAATTCCATCTATGGTATCATTAGCTATCTCACAACTAGAATCCCTCCTTTTTCCAATCCGATTCCTTCACCACTGCGAACCCCGGTTCAATTCAGGCATGATACACTTTTTATTTAGTGGAAGAACCCAAGTACTCTCTTGCAGATCCATGAAACGACTCTCGGACATCCTTTTCTGTTTTGAAAGATACAAAAGCGAAACGATCAATCTATTAGAAAACCCAACCACCACCCCCGGCTCACGAGGCTCCCTCGTTAGGGCAAACTGAACTGCCTTCACACAATTCTTTTAGCAACTGAAATTGTACTGCTCAGAATAAGAGGAGCCACTAAAGGTATGCTACAAAGAGGCATGGTATGAAATCTCATGTATATGGACTTATTTGAAAAGGTGAGGAACATCTATAATGTATGAGAAAAAGCAGATTAGAACGTATTAAATACCGTAAATGTTGATACCCCATCAACCACCCACAAACGAATTTGTTAAATGAATCAGGAAAAAAAAATTAGAGGGAATAGCATCCATAGCTAACATGCATTTTCATGATCAAACAATATACGACCATCTTCAGATGATGTTTTTTCTTTATAAATTGCCGCCAGCATTTACCCGCTCCACTTTATTACACCAAATTTTATAATCATTAGCAATAACAGTATCACTTCAAGCACAGTAACGCCATGGCATAAATTTGTCCCATCTTTATTCCATGGCGAATACTATCATTGCATCACTGCTATATCATATCAAACAAATAAGATAACAGATAATAAGCAATTCACCACGATCATGTATTTGTTTGAAATCTTCAACGTATATCAATCAACCCTTTTATCAAAAGGTTTGAGAATCTGTATGAATTGCACATCACTTTTAAGTTTACAGAAGGCCACATAAGCGTGGCCTTGAGCAGAACTGCTTTCCATTGGCTTTCACAACTGCCATCACTCCAGCAGCCAAACCAGCCCACAGTACCGAAGACACAAGATGATGTGCATTGCGCCCAGCTATTAAGAAATACATAGTAAAGGAATGCAATGTTAACGTGAGATGTAAGGTAAAACAAAAGTAGACACATTTAATATATAGGTAATGAGACCTTGATTCAGTGTGAAAGTAGTCATCGTGAGACCTCCAATCACTAGAGCTGATGCCAGCGGAAGATACTGCAGTATATTTACAATAAAATAATTATCATACATCATAAAAAACTTCAAAGGTTTGCTGTCCAGTACATTTAAGAGAAGCAACAATGGTTCGATAATACATTTTCAAGGATATATCGTTATCAGTTTCGACTTCAAATATTTATGAAGATTTAGAAGAAAAAAATGGCTATTATTGTGTCATTTTAAAGACCAAGCAATATTTACTGGATTAATAGCATTATACTTGTATGTTGACTGTATCGACTTGCATCCCTTGAAGTTAGAAAGATAAATCACTAGGTTGATTTAAGAAAATAGTGTAGCATGTTACATGGTAGAACTGCTTGCTGGCACATGCCACATGGTTCGGTGGAAGCACCGAAGAATTAACAGTTCAACGGTTATGAATTGCTTCCAGTTCTTCAGACCAGCTTGTTTCATCTTTGAAGTGAATTAAGAAAGAGGAGCCATAGACGGTTCTGATGTACATGAATAATTTCTTTGTATATATTTCAGTGAAATAAAGGACTCATCTTAAAATAGGCCTTGGGAAAAAACTTAAGTTACAAATAGGCCTCATTCGAAATTTATTACAAAAACATGCTTCATTTTCAATTTGTACATGCCCTTTTTCAAAGTGCGCACGCACAAATTTTGAATGAATATGTGCACTTTAAAAATACACTTATAGAAATTTGAAACAATGCTTATTTTTGTAACAAGTTTAAACTGAGATCTATTTGTGGGAGAAGTTTTGAAAGGATGCCCAGTTTTGTAATTCACTCTTAACTAAAAGCAAGCACCATGCTTTATTAAACGCAGGCAACAGATGACAAAACATATACAGCCTCAGCTACATGTACATGTCCTTTAAACTGCAAAAAGTGAAGACAATGTAAACCTAAATGCAGCACTTACTGAAATCGATTCAAAAACATTCAGCTGAAACGGAGAAGGCCCATCTCTTCTTATGCTATACCGACCACTAATAAGATCCAGTGCATCCTGAAAGCAATATGCAGTGTGACAATTTCAGATGTCTATTAACCTTTGGTATGACTGCAAACTTTAACAACATAAGAAAGAGGAAACATAAAAACCAGATCTTGAGATAACATACTTGCCGAACACCATCCTGAAAGTTATTTAAATAATACCGTGAAAGAGCACTCATTCCGTCCTTAATCATTCCAGATACAGTCTGCTTTCCATATCTGAGTGTACAAAGCAAAAAAAATCACTTTACAACGCAGCCAATTTGGTCTGTCAACGAATACTTTCGGATGCAGATAGTGCAATATCCACACCCACATCCAAAATCATTTGAAATATCGGATACCCGCATCGGAGGATACGGATAGATATCATACATCATCTCATCCGCTGATGGTTCATATATATCTAAAGATACAAAATACAAAATTTTGATATAATATAAAAACTGTTTCAATCCCATTAAGTGCAAAAAATAAAATAAAAAATATGATGAGAAAAGTTAGTCAGTGAATATGCATTAAATGCATATCAATTATTTTAGTAAAACGATAAATACATATAATTCATTATACTAAAGGACACCAAGTTTTATTTTTTGACTGAAGGACAAACTTTGTAAAAAATTAGGTTGAAGGACAATGCTAGTTCTAACCTAGCATTATATTCAGTTTTTACACTATACAAAATGCTAGTTAGACTAGCATTATATTCAGTTTTTACACTATACAAAATGCTAGTTCTAACTAGCATTGTCCTTCAGCCTAATTTTTGTTCAAAGTTTGTCCTTCAGTCCAAAGATGAAACTTGATGTCTTTCAGCCTTAATTTTTTTTCAAAGTTTGTCCTTATGCCTATTATCCACAATACACAAAATATAAACTAAAACCAGTGAATAATTTATTCAAATATCGGATTTTCATCTGTTTTTCGATACGGATGCAGATGGATTTCCGAATTTTACGGTATTCATTGATAGGCTTGTGGTTTGCAATCCCTTTTCATATATTGTTTTTCTTTTCATATAATCTAAAATGATTTTACCTTACTAAGTCTCCTTTGAGAGCATGAGTGCCAGCATATTCCAAGCTGATTTCATCTCCATGTTCAGCCCATACTAAAATCAAGTTTAAATTCTTTATATCAAACAAATTTTGGACCAAGACAGTACTAAGACCTTTAAACTGTCAATCCAAAGGCCATGGGACTGAATCCCCTGGACATCATCTACAAAAACTTCAATGTAAAATAAAAATAAATTCTGGCCAAGTAGAATTGAGAAGAAAATCTTACGTATTTTAAACATTTCATATATGTCAGTATGTGTGGATATGCATTCATCTGAGGAAAATACACCGATCCTTTCCAATTGAGAATTTAGCGACTTGCGAGCCAAAAAGCTCTGAAGAAAGAAATATATTTTAATATCTATGTTGCTTATATAAGATGTAAAAATTAAAAATAGAGGAACTAAGAAGTGATATGGGAGCTTACATGGTAATATATAAGATGTCAAAATTAAATATTTGAGGAACTGAGAAGCAAGGTTTGAGGTTTCGACCAAAACACGTCCGGTCGTTCCGTTTAGGTTTCAGTAGAGACCGAAACGAAACCAAGCCAAAACTCCGGTTCAATAAAAAAAACCATTGAACTTCAAATTTTATAAAAAAAAAACCTAAGAAAAAGAATTAATTTGAGTTTCAAATACATTAATATTCAAAATCTGAGATTTTAACTTCGGAAAGACAAAAATTCACAAAATATATAAATGATGTAACTAAAAAAAGTTGAAAACGAAAAAATGAATAAACAATTTTTAGTGTTATAAATATTTGTAATTAATCAGAATTGTTCGTTTATATCTTATTTTTCAATTAGATATAAATTACACGTGTCAACGACGATTAGCTCAACTAGTTAGTGGTATGACGTTCTAAACATAGATTATAGAGGTCATGGGTTCGAACCCCGAGACATTAAAATGAATGTTATGTTTGATTACAGTACCATTCTTGGTATCAAAAAATATAAATTAGGCATTTTGTTTTAATAATTTAAACAAATATACGTGTAATTATATGAAAAATAAATAGCAAGATCTGAAATCGAAACTGAAATTGAAATTCCCGAAATTTACGAATTACATCGAAATTTCTAAAATTACAAATGACCGAAATCGAGACCGAAACCGATATCTCGAACCTTGCTGAGAAGTGATATGGGTATTTGAAGTAAACTTTGAATAATAATATATTATGAATGAATGTACGATGAAGAAATAAACCTGTGTAACATTTGTTCGGTCTAGGCAGTCAATACAGTTAGATCTAATAACTCCAGTTTGTTCCAAGATTATGTCCCCCACATCATTGTCGACAAGAAAATATCTGCTCAACTGGCACAATAATGTATTAATGGCAGTTTATTTGTAACTTTCAAAACTAAGATTTAACCGCTACAAACGACCATCAATTATTTATTCATTCACCCTTGTTTTTCGAAGCTCTCAGAGATTTCATCATAGAGAAGTTGAAGGTTATCAAAGTTCCCTTTGCCACATATATGATGAAAATCAAATGATACATATCTGCAAACCAGTATTCAGAAACTGTCAAGAGAATACAAAAAAGATGTGCGACTCCATGGAACTTAATGCAGTGGAAGGCTAAAATCTTATCATCCTCTTTTCATTTTGATAGTAGCCGCCACTCAAGTCATATGATGTAGCATAACAAATGTTTTTCAAACAAAACGATGCATAAACATATAAAATGGGAAATCACCGAGCATTTAAAAAGGAAACCGGAACTTTAAACAGGGAAATATATTAACTCAAAATTAGGCACTTACATTAGCACACTGCTAAAAAGATGGAAACATATTCATTAAACTGATAAAGCTAAGTCATTTTCAAATCTAAAGAAAAATAGCATGTAATACCGGTACAAGGTCACATGGATATTGAGTATCACAGCTCTTGAATGTGTGTGCGCACGCGCGCACACATACACGCCCTTCCAAGTTTTCCTCTAAGATATGTTCAATTTATGTACATAATCTTCTAAAGTTTATTTCATTATATTTGATTATAGTTTTACCTACAAAAGTTTGAAACTTGCATCAATATTGCTACGTAGAAAATCACTCCATAAAACAGCTAAAATATATGTAATGTTATAAATAAAGAGTTCCCTTATTTTATACAAATAAAATTGTTCTTCGTAACATATATTTTTACCTGGAAATACATAACTTATGTGCCTAAAAAATCAAACCATAGAAAAATATTCTCTCGTAGCATATACATTTAAATGGAAAAAAGGAAGAAAAAAAATCCTACAAGTAAAATTACGAGTGCCAAATTGCAAAAGCATTCTCCCCAGGCCCCATTACTCAAAATTTAATAAAACAAAAAACATGTCATAATCTCATGTAACAATATCATTATAATTCAAAATTCATTGCTCCTTGAAACTCTTCATAAATTCAAATGTCTATCAAAATTATGCCACGTCTGATGAAATTCATCTAAAACACACAAAGGTTTCATTGCTTAGACTCTTCTATAACACTTCAATTACTTTCCCATACCCGAAATCTCCAAAACTAATTTAAAGATATTATATAGCAAAAGCTACAACAATTGATCCAAATCATTAATACAGTCATAAAAGTTAGATCGAAATTAAAACTCAATCAACCTTATAAACTATTGAAAATAATTGATGGATATTTCATCAGTTATTTTTGATGATTTCATAAGTTATTTTTAGCAGTTTATGACTTTGAATAAAGTTACTAGTAAGAAAATTTATAATTTTACATATTTATGATTTTGATCAATTTTGTTAGGTTTTTTTTTTTCAGAGACGATGTTCTAAAATTTGATTTGGAGGAAAGTACACTGAAATATTATAAAAGAATCCAAAAAAGAATCATCAGCTATTGTAATTTTCCATATTTTTTATAGCCATTTGGACTTGGAAAAAGACATAAAAGGCAATGAACATAAAATTATAGTGATGATACCATAAGGAAATATAATTGACAGTGATGTCCTTTGAGTAGTGAATCAAGGATGAACTCATGATTTTACTTTAGAAACTTTCTGTAACTTGAATATACAAATACAAATGGATAGAGCAAATAATTTTCTTGAGGTTTGATCCTATAAACTCCTGAGCTACGTCTCTGTGGCTAGAAATATATATTATGAAGATGAATTTTATTTGTACAAATAAAGAAATTCAACATTTATGACGACTGCATATATTTTAGGTGTTCTCTAGAGCGATGTTCGTCTTAGTAGAAATACTAATGCAAGACTTCAATCATTTATAATCAAACCTGAAATAAATAACATAATCATAAACTCATTATTTATGTGACCTTGCACTATGAATACTACTTCTTCTTCTTTATAATTTTTTTTTTTTTTGTAATGGTCATTGGTAGATTGATTTCAAGCCTTATTGATGTCTCGAGGGTTCGAAGACATTACCTCTAGATAATAAACTAGAGATCGTACCATTTAAGCTAGTGGACCATAACAATAAATACACCTTATTTTTTTTGGTTTTGAAACTGACTAAAGATATATCAAATTAATAAATTTCTTTGATACTATTATTACTTTTTTTAGGATGTATGCAATGAACAATACCCAGTATTGAATTAATATCTTTCTCCATTTAGAGTTCAAGTTTTCTTTTTAAACTGATAGTTGATTTCCTTTCTAAAAAAAATGCTCTCATTTCTAATAGAAATAAGGTAATGGAATTGTAAAAAAATTGTTGAATAGACATTACAATATGTAGATAGACAAAGTTCGCTTTTTGAAATAACACCTGGATGGTGGAGTTCTAGTCCACTATTCCATGGAACTTCATGCATGAAGCAGTCAATATTTTGCTTTATCATTTTCATTGTATTCACCAAGTAAAGTATTGCTGACCATCTATTTATTCAGAAATTTATAGCAATTGGAATTTGAGTGATTCTGAAATTAGGTTGCTCTAGTGAAAACTAGTTCACATCTCATCAACCATGATAACCCCATTGAGCGGTGATCATGTTGACATACTGTTTAAATAGTACCTAGGCCATACATCAAGTTAATTGAAAATGTTGTATCCGTCAAATAAGCCATGCACACATTTCATTGTTAAAAGCAGGGTATACGCTCTCAGTTCGATGAGAGAAAAGATGATTCATTTTACCCTTATACCCTATACACATTTTACACTCTCAGAATTAAAAGCAGCTTTACAGCATTTGCTTTTTTCATTAAGATGTCCATGAATTCACTATATTGATGCTTGTCCCTTATACCATGGTTACCCTTGGGCAACATTTAGTCCCTTGCGCTCATTTTACCCTTAGAAGCAGCTATGACCAACAGACTGCTAATCCAATCTGCTTGTAATAACAACAATTAATGCTATCTGAGTACAAAAATTATGAAGATACCTTACAAATCTTAGTTTTTCCACCTCAATAGCATATGCACGACTAAGTTGACCCTCATCGCCATGCTGTTTAAACATAAAACTAATTAAAATAATGTACAGATACATGTGCAGGCATATAATGGCACATTTGCTAATCTAATCCATAATATTCATATGCTGTAATACATGCTTATTGGTCTAATTTTCAGACTTATAGGAAGAGCACAAATTTCATTTCATTTCCTTTTTGAACATGCAACTTTATTGTTGTGCAAAGCAATGAGATAAATGACTAATTCCAGGAAGAAATGTTTAATGAAATAACAGTATGAGACATCATACTTAGCACAAATTTTCAATCATCGATCACAGGTGGAAATTTTCCAGTTTGTTCCTTTCTGGTAGAGTCAAAAATAACTCTTACAGCTTTAAAAAATATGTAGATAATCCTTGAGGTGGTGAATCATTTATTAGCACTTGCTAAAAGTCAGGGGTAAAGATTAAAAAAATATGATGTGCATGCATAAATGCACAAGTAACACGGTATCAAGATGTCAATAGCTGTCTATTTTCTTGATCAACATAAAATTATGGCATATGCTAGTCAATTATATGCAGCAATTTCAAATTTACATAAATGATACAGAATCACGGATGCAAAAGGCTGTAGAAAATTTTAATTCAAGACGTACTATTTTCCTTAGGATCAAATCTGAAGAACTAAGAAGACAAAAATGAAGAGGGAGTTTTTAGTATCTTGTATTTATGTAAATAAGGTAATGATAGAGTTCATTCATAAGCATCAAATGCACACATGCAACTAATTCTTACTTTATCAGTAAGGTCAACAGCTACTGTCTCTCCATATCTTTGCGAAAGATCATGAAAATGGCGCTCGACGACTTTTGCCTAAAGGCAACATACAAACTCAGAAACCAATACATTTTTTGTTGTATTCTTATCCCTGCACTCAATAGTATTCTTACCGTTTCTTCGTGATTTATTATTTTAAGTCTTGGCTTGTAACTCAGGTCCACAATCTGCTCCCAAAGAAGAGGGATGGAGCCACGTATCTAAAATAAATAAATGAGTCAATGGTTGGTAACGGTAGAAAATCAGTAACTTCCAACATGTAGTAGCTATCATAAATTTGGAAAAATTAAATTAAATCAGATCAAGAGTCAGATAATCACATTGCCTGTAAAAATCCCTTGTATAAGAATGCTATAAGTAGCTTGATACTAGCGAACAATACTGTCAAATAATACTCAAAAGCTATTGCAATAAATCAGTATGATAGATATAACCTGATCTTTAATTCTCAAGTAGATGTAATTTCAACAGAAGTATAGAATCAAGAATATAGCACAGCAGTCTGTAAAATAGCTATAGTAACGGAGTAGCGAACTATATAAGTGAACCTGTTGTAAAACTAATTCCCGATATGTTTGCTTCACTCGCAACTTTAGAACCATTATAATTATTGGAATAAAAAATGCATTGTTTCCATTAATGTAGGAATCGAAATAAATCCAAAATTACTTGAAAGGAATACCATGTTGACATCAAGAGGAATATTCTTCGCCAATTGGGTCAGCAGCCAATGCTAAGGAACGAGACTTACCAAAAATGTTCAAAATTAAATAAAGCAGTACAAAGACACAAATAAAACCAGAAGAAAGTGGAATTAAGAGAACGACGGGCTTACATGTTACTACAATTTACAAAGCACGCTATTGTACATATTATATCACTATAATAGCTTAATTATTATGCAATGAGATTGACTTATGCATTATAAAAGTAAAATATGGGCAATGGAAATTCTATAATTCCTATCCGACAATGGCATCTAAAAGATCACCTGTAAAAAAGATGATTGAAAATTTTCAAACTCCAATAACTGCTCGGTTTCGACAAAATTAGCTGTTGCTCCTTCAAGGTTGGCTCCTCTTCTCCACATTCTTGTTCCTGAAAATTACAGAAATGCTTACACACACTTAATCAGGTGTCAGGCCAATGACCTGGCCAAGAAAATTACCATTAATGTCTCAAGAATGTGTTTTCAACAAGTCGTTTAGGGTACAATAGATTTATACATGTTCCTTGATCCTCAGCATGTTGTGTTAGGTTCCACCATTGACTGGTATATTCTTACTACCGATAATGAATATATTTTTATTACAAGGATAAGAAATCATTTGTAGAACCCAATAAACTGCAGCAACTAATAACAAAATAGGTGAGATCTAAGGACTTCTACATAAATAGCTTATTTCACTACATTCAGTATTGTTTTTGGAAAAATATCTCACCTAACCGCCGATTGCACCTTCGAGAGATCAACATCAATTTGGCAACTGATTTTTTAATATTAAACTTTATGGTCTGAAAATGTAAGCTATGATTAAGGAATAACATCCGCTATAATAACTTTAACTTCTAATGAGTTTGGAGAAGAGAGAGAGAGAGAGAGAGAGAGAGAGAGAGAGAGAGAGAGAGAGAGAGAGGGAGGGAGAGACAGAAGGGCGAATCTGTTAATGCATAATTTCAGAGATATAATCAAAATTCTACTTATGCAAACCAAATGACCTAAGCAAAAAGAATATGTACAAGTGACCCTACTGTAAAGGAAAAAACTTGTGGAAGGATACATGCACATAACTGAAAGAAAAGCACAAGGATGTGATTTATTTAAAATACAATTTAGAACTATTTGAGGATATTCCCTTGTATTAGAGGAAGTACAAAAGCATCCATCTGCAACAATAAGAAGAATAAGGTTAACATTAAGGATAGAAACTACCAGCGAGCTCTAAAACAGTGAAAATCATTTCCAGAACCAATTAACCTTTGCTTCAATAAGTTCTTCCAGCAAGTGCTGATTCCAGACAAAGCGTGGGTCAGCCTATAAGAGAATAGATCATTAGAACAAGGTTAGCTCTAGGTAATTTAAAAATTAATGTCCAGTTTAGATCATTAAGTGGGATAACTGAGGAAAATATCGTATAAATAAATTATATGATTATCAGAAAAAAGAATGATCCTATCCATTTATCACCCAATGATATCATTCCCTAGTACTTGTGTTAGTTTGCAGCCATATATTAATAACTCCAAAATTAAGGAGAAACGATAAAAATGTATATTATTATCTTCTTTTTTTTATGCAATTACACAAATTAAACTAAAGTCGTGCACAATGAGGCAAACGAATGTTTTTCCACTGGTCACTGGTTATAGTTCTCGAGCCGGTATCGTGAAATAACCACTTTTGGACCCTCACATAACCTTGGCACTCATTCTGCCCAAGGTCAATATGGTTACTTGGTAAACATGAGGTATAAACGAATAAAAAATTCAACAAAAGTTTCATTGAAAATGTTATTCGTTAAAAAATATTAAGATAAAGCTTCAGCAAACTTGAAAAATGAATCGAAATGGAGCAAAAATGTTGATGATAAAAGATGAAAATGGAATAAAATTTCCAAGAAGAAATCACTTATGCACGTTTTCACTAGAGAATATAGTGCAGAATAAACAAGTTCAAACATCATACATGCTCTCTTTTTTTACTCCATATGTTGGAACAATGACCAGTAAAGTTTGAAATTTGTACTCCTCGCATTAATAAATTACTACCTCAATCCTCACAGTCTATAACTACAACCAAGTGCTTGCTGGTTTAAAATTGCCACATAAAAACTGAAAAAACAAAATTGGCATTTCATAGACTTCAGAAAAGAAAAGTAAACCGATGTACTAAATAACAGTTTATTCATCAATTAGGTATGTCTAAGACAAGACCTAGCTGCCACGTAATAAAAATCCTAAAGTTCACAAATCAAATCAGGTGCATAATTAAAAATACATTTTTCAAGCCATGTCCAGAACATTTCTAACAAAGCTAACATACACTTCATCAGCAGAATAAGCTAATAAGGATTGCATGTGAATAGTAATAGCAAACAACATTGTTATTGTTATGCACAAATTATTTCAGTGCTAAAGGTTAGGGATTAACATTGCATATGAGAAAGGTGGAACCTTGTAAAAGCTGAAAATTGTTGTTTCACACATTAAGGATCCACAAAGATCAAAATTCAAGAGTATCCTTTATTGAAGCTACAAGTAAATTCAAATAAAAAATTTAATTCATATCAAAGCTAAGTGTCTTTTTTTTCATTTGTTCTACAGTTATCTGTTTCATAATTCAAACAACAGGTTACATTGGTTGTCATTTTATAGCACAGGGAAGGTAAAAATATAAGGAAACAATCATTATTTCGCGTGTGACCAGAAAATGAATTCAGCAGGAAGCAATTTTCATGTAGAAAATACATCAAATCACTAAACTATTATGTAACACTGTAGCCAAGGAGTGCTTAGTTATATGGATCATCAATCAGAATCATGTCTGCGACTTCTATGGAAATCTTACACAAACCACTCATTTGGTATTGCATCAATATGCATATGATGATGTTATTAAAATTAGAACTACAATCATTTTAGATTTAAAAATTTAATGAACATGAGTCAAATTGTGCCACTTAACAACAAATGGACTAGCACAAAAGTTACATAACCTGTTTCCATAGTGGTTTCTGTAAACATCCCTCAATCAATTTGCAAGCCCTCTGTAAGCTGCATATAGATACATTAAAAGAAGTAAGTCGCTGTTGCACTAAAAATTAGTGATGCACCCTTATTTTCAAACTTATTCTACTTCCACCCCCTTTCAAAAACAAGTTTCACAAAATCCTTCTAGTTAATTTCAGCGAAAATTTGCAGTTTTAAGTGTAAATAATTTTTTAGCAAATTTTTAAAGTTTTTAGTGCAAATATTCGCAGAAAATGTGCAATTATTTGCACTGAAAACTGCAAATTTCACTGATAATAATTACGGAGGTGTTTTGTGAAACTTATTTTTGAAAGGGGGAGGAAGTGTATTTTGATAGAAGGGTGTTTGTAAATCATCCCAATGAGAAAACACAAAGATAAAGTGAACATATGGTAGGACATGAAGAGAGCTATACAAGATGTTAGGTCACATATTAGACCATCCAATTAGTGATTCCCGTGATCACGGTCATATGGCATGCACTAAGAAATAAGAAATTGTTGTCTCAATGGATAAGACATTCAAGTCTCAATGGATAAGACATATATGAATGACTGTGTCATACTGTGGACAAACCCTGGACATACAAATAAAAAACTAGTATCTAATCGTCTGCAACTCATTAAAATTGATTCCACCTACTCTAAAAGGGACTTTAATAAGTAAAAAAAAAAAAAAAAGTACGTGCATGGCTTATTATTAAGATACTGCATTTGTGAAACTATGGAGTCAGCAATTACAGTACCAGTTAAAGTTTAGGGAGTAATACATGGTAACTGATATTCTCAATATGCATATGTGATAGACTACACGCACGCATGCACCCCCACATAGAGAGGGAGAGGGGGAGAGAGGGAGGGAGGGAGAGAGAGAGAGAGAGACGCACAAACATGCTTAGATGTGGTTCGTCAGAGAAATCTGGATTGACTGGTACTGTGGATTTAGCCATGTAGGTAGAACAGCTAATTAAAGCTAAATTGATTTTACCTACCGTGAAAGGGGTTTAGTATGAAATTACATGGCCTATCATCAAGACACAAGAGTTTGCACTTGAGAAACTATGGAGTCAGTAATTACAATCGATTTAAGGGCTAAAGCCATGGTACTAGTTAAATATTTAAGATGGCACACAATTTTCTGAACATGCATGTGAAACATATAATATGTGGATGTAAAGAACGACAAGTGATTAGTAATTTTTGCATATTAAAGATAATTTAGTTGAGGTTCCTCATAGAAATCTGGGCTTCTATAGTTAACCAAACGTCCAATGATAAATATAAGATGGTCTGCAAAAATATATGCGAGTCTTTCAAAAGTTGCAGGATCTGACTCATCTGAATGATAATGCTAACTGATAACTGCCGATATAAATTTGACTGGGAACTCACTTCAAAGTCAGATCTTTTTCATATGAATAATACAATCCAGCAGTTGATTCCACATTCCGCAAAAGAGACATGAAATAAGCCTCATCCCTTTTCTGTACAAAGCATTATATAATCACACATTTAAACACCACCAAGATTTAAAAATTTGGAAGAGAAATAGCACAATCAACTGCCTTCTCTCTTGTTATAAACTCTGAGCATAAATTTACGAAATCATACTTCTTGTGGAGTTGAATGTTTCAGAGCCTCGTTACAGGGTAAAAATTTCATAGATTGTACACGGTAAATGGAGAAGCCTAAATAGGTGCCAATTTCTTTTTGAGAAGTGATAACTAGTACATAAGTTCCTGAAACAAAAAGGAAGCGTTCATAGCAAAAGATGATAATATAAACTATTGTAAGACAGCTCTTTTGCTGCACGGATAACAATAATAAAAATTACCTGCAAGCAATCTAATGATTCCAGCCACTCCGTAGATCGTTGAAACCGTAGTGGGAATTCCATGATTATCACCTTCTGCGTGAACACAGTGATCATTGTCAAATATCACCAGTGCATATATTTCTTATGCAAAATGCTTTTATCTAAATAAATGTTCAAACACTGTTTAACAAAATGATGTTCGAGCAGTATTGCAATTCAACATGTTGGTCGTTATAGTGACGATCTAGCAGTAACATGTGTTAGTCCCTGAGGAGTTAGTTTTGATGACAACAACCTTACTTAGAATTAGATTATAAAATATATAATACTAACATTATTGTATAGATATATATAGATATGTTTGCAGGTACTAAAGAATGAAGAACTATACAGTATAAAGATTCAAGATTCATGGGTATCAAGAATTTCAAGAGTTCAAGTTTTCAAGATAAGTTATATAGTTAGGAATATTGTTAAAACTCATAGAAAGGCACTGACATCTTAAAATATATTTTATTCGTTGAATGGAATCCACTTCGTGCTCGTTAAAGGGATGAAACCCTAAGTATGATGGAACCTACGAAAAATCTAGTGGAACATCTTTTTGTATCCACTTACTTTTATTTCAAAATGATTTTCAAAATATATAGCTTGTTTTTCAAAATGATTTTAAATATTCCTATTTAAAAACCAAAATCATCTGTCCTGGTTTTTCAATATATTTTAGCCTCAAAAATATCCTTAGTTTTAAATATCCTTAATTTTAAATATCTTTGATTTTAAATTATTATCCTAAGTTTTTAAACTACAATTTTGATATTAATATATTTAGCTGTTTTATATATTTATACTTAAGATTTAAATATAAAAGTATAAAAAATTATTATATATATTTTAATATTGTTCTCTATAGTTATTTATGTATTATAACTATATATAAGTATATTTTAAAGTTTAAATATAAGTATAATATAATATAGAAATTATTTTCAAAGAAAAACAAATCACCAAAAAATACAAGGGCATGTCGACATGGTCACATGTATCCCTGTCGACATGGTGACAGTTGAATTGTTTTTTAAAAGAAGTGTCTATTCGCCACATCCCTTCACCAATGGACATGGCTATTGATCTACTATAAATAAAGGGTGTTTTCAACGAATTTTAATTACTTTTGTCTCTGATTTAACTTCTCTTCTTCTTCTCCACTTTCTTATTTACAAATTACACAATTACTCTACCGAAATCAATATCGAATCTAACTAGATAATTTCTGGTTTTGATTCTCTCCACTATCTCTACAAGATCCAAGTGCTAATCTGAGTTATAGACTTTTTGTAACAAATAGAGCGAGAAAAGGTGTGATTGTAGCCTTGGAAATCAATTGGGTGAACTTGTTGCCCCGGAAATCAAGTATCTCTACCCAGAGGATTGTGAATCTGGAGCGGTGTACCTCGTAGCCTTGAAATCGAGGGTTGTATTTGTAAGAATTGTTTTTGAAAGGAAATCTGTACTTGTGTTGCGGGACTGGATGTTGGGTAACTCCGAACCAGTATAAAATCCGGTGTGTTCTTTCCTTTACTGCTTTTACTTTATATTTGCATCTGTGTTTGATTTTGTGTTCTTATCTGTGTCTGATTAGTGTATACATTGTTAACAAATTAAGATAAACTCAAAAGGATTAACAAATTTCTTAAAACACTATTCACCCCCCCCCCTCTAGTGTTAATTCTAACCTTAAGATCCTTAATCTGCATTCTAACAATTGGTATCAGAGCTTTGTTTTCAAAAGTTTCATAATCTGAATTTTGAAAAGTTTTAAAATGGCTATTTTTGAAAAATCTGTTAAAACTAGTTTAGAATTGTTTAAATCATCATTGTTCCATGAGTCTGCATATGAATGTTATTCAAATTCTAGTTGTCTACCCAAATTTTATAATGTGCATGAAAGATGCTTTATGGGTATTAAGGAATCAATCCACAATGGACAATTTGTGCAGATCAAAAGGAACAAGTGGATACTTGATAGTGGATGCTCTAGACACATGACGGGTAATCCGGATATGCTGAATAATATTATATACAAAGACGGAGGACTGGTTAACTTTGAAAACAACTCGAAAGGATACATGATTGGCATCGGCAATGTCGGTAACTCTGAAACTACTATTATTACTAATGTTTTGCTAGTTAAGAATCTAAAACATAATCTACTAAGTATTAGTCAACTCTGTGATAAAGGATATAAGATTAAATTTGAAAAAGATAAATGTCATATTGAAGATAATAACTCAACCATAATATCTGAGGAAATTAGGAAAAAGAATATTTATATTCTTAGTATGAAAGTTTCAAATGATAACCTATGTCTTTTGGCAAATACAAGTGACCCTTGGATTTGGCATAAGAGATTTGGACATTTGAATTTCAAACTCTTATCTAGACTGTCAAAACATGATCTAGTAAGAGGCCTCCCTAAAATGAATTTTAAAGTAGATAGTTTATGTGATGCATGCCAATTAGAAAAGCTTAGAAAAAGTTCCTTTAAATTAAAAGATATGATTTCAACTTCAAAACTCCTTGAGTTACTTCATCTTGATTTATTTGGTCCATCTCAAATTCAGTCAATAAATCATAGTAAATATGTTTTTGTAATTGTAGTTGTAGATGATTATTTTAGATTTACACGGACAATATTTTTGAAACATAAAAGTGATACTTTTGAATGTTTTAAGAACTTTACAAAAAGGATTCAAAATCAATTATTTTTAAAAATTATAACTATTCGTAGTGATCACGGTGGTGAATTTGAAAATGAAAAGTTTGAGGAATTCTGCAATAAGAAGGGAATAACTCAAAATTTCTCATTTCCAAGAACTCCACAACAAAATGGAGTAGTTGAACGTAAAAATAAAACGATACAAGAGTGTGCGAGAACTATGCTTTCAGATAGTAATTTACCAAAACACTTTTGGGCAGAAGCTGTTGCTACCGCCTGTTATATTTTGAATAGAATTTTAATTAGACCTTTAACTGATAAGACACCTTATGAACTTCTTCATTGAAAGAAACCTAAGGTATCATACTTCAGAATTTTTGGAAGTAAATGCTTTATTTTAAATACAAAAGATAATTTGGATAAATTTGATCCTAAATCCGACAAAGGAATCTTTATCGGATATTCTAATAGAAATAAAGCTTATAGAGTTTTTAATTTAAGATCTAACACCATCGAAGAAACAATGCATGTTTCGTTTGATGAAAATTTAAAAGATTTTGAAATTACAAATGATGAAGAAGATTTAATTACTCAAAATCAGGAATCAACCGAAATTAATAATGAAATTAATCATCCTAATAAAAGGATTAAACTTTTAAAAGATCATCCTATTGAAAATATAATAGGAGATATGCAATCTATTGTTACAACTAGAAATCAACTAAGTAAAATGAGTAATGTAGCATTTATATCATCTATTGAACCCAAAAATCCTAAAGAAGCATCAACTGATGATTCATGGATTTTGGCTATGCAAGAAGAATTAAATCAATTCACTAGAAATGAAGTTTGGGAACTTGTTCCTAGACCTGAAGATAAAACTATAATTGGAACTAAATTGGTCTATAAAAATAAAATGAATGAACAAGGTGAGGTCGTTAGAAATAAAGCACGATTAGTCGCCCAAGGTTATTGTCAAGAAGAAGGTATAGATTGTGATGAAACCTTTGCTCCTGTAGCAAGATTAGAAGCCATTAGGATTCTACTTGCTTTCGCAAATCATAATAATTTCAAATTATTTCAAATGGATGTTAAAAGTGCATTTTTAAATGGATTTGTAAAAGAAGAAGTATATGTTGAACAACCACAACCTTTTGAAGATAAAAAATTACCAAATCATGTGTACAAACTTAAGAAAGCTTTATATGGTCTAAAACAAGCTCCTAAAGCCTGGTATGATAAACTAAGATCTTATTTATTACAATCAAATTTTAAAATTGGTAAAATAGATAATACTCTTTTTATTAAAAGAAATAAAAATGATATTCAACTAGTTCAAGTATACGTAGATGATATCATTTTTGGTTCAACTAACTTCGAAATGAATAAAGAATTTTCTAAAATAATGACAAAAGAGTTTGAGATGAGTCATATGGGTGTATTAAACTTCTTTCTAGGATTGCATATAAAACAGTTAGATAATGGTATTTTTATTAGTCAAGAAAAATATGCCAAAGAACTAGTTAATAAATTTGGTTTGACTACTGCGAGTGGAAAACCTACTCCCATGGCAACCAATGAATATCTAAATAAAGAAGATCTCTCGAAAGATGTAGATCAAAAGTTGTATAGAGGAATGATCGGATCATTACTCTATATCACTGCTAGTAGACCTGATATCATGCATAGTGTATGTCTCTGTGCAAGATATCAACCTCATCCTAAAAAAACTCACTTAAAAGCTGTAAAACGTATCATAAGATATATTAAACACACCTCTGATTATGGCTTATTTTATCCTAAAAATGATTCATTTGATTTAATATCATACTGTGATGCTGACTATGCTGGATGTAAATCAGACCGAAAAAGTACAATTGAAACTTGTCACTTTTTGGGACATTCTCTGGTTTCCTGGTTTAGTAAAAAGCAAAATACAATTTCTCTATCAACAACTGAAGCAGAGTATATTTCTGCTGCTTTGGCTTGTTCTCAAGTAATATATATGCAACAAACCTTAAGAGATTTTGGATTAAATATCTCAAAATCGCCAATTTATTGTGATAATACTAGTGCAATAAATTTATCTAAAAATCCTACTCATCATGCTCGAACTAAACATATTGATATTCGACATCATTTTCTTAGAGATAATATAACTAAAGAAGTAATTACTCGTGAATATATAAACTCTGAGAATCAAACTGCTGATATCTTAACAAAACCATTAAATGAATCTATATTTACTAAATTAAGAAGAGAATTAGGTATTTGTTCAATAACTGGAATATAAAACATAAATATACAACAAGTATAATTAAATAAATTAAATAAATAAATTAGAAGCCAAAATTAAAATACCTCTGTCGACAACCCAATATCCCACCATGTCGACATATAACGGTATTTTTTGAAAATTAAAATTCCTACCAAAATTTGAAAAGTTGGTTATATATTCTTCCATATTTCGACTTTCTCTTCATTCTCTCTCATTTTCTTCTGGTTTAACTTCTGAAACAAAGAAAATAATGGCTTCTCCATCAAATTCAAACATAAACTCAACTTTCTCATTTCACTCTCCTACTCCCGGCCCTCTTCAACGCTCCATTCACGCTCGTGTGATAAAATTAGAGGATACTACAAAGGATATTCTGCAAATGGTGACTGAGATTCAAGTCAAACAAATTCGGATGAGTAAAGAACAGGAGAAGCAAGGTCGAATTCTTAGAAATTTGCAGAAGTTCCTAATGGATAACCAAGCAAACCCGATCTTGATCGAAGAAGAGTCTTCTAGTGACCATGCACAAGAGGACAGCGAAGAAGAGCCAATGAAAGAGGAAGAAGCACCCTTGGAAGAAGAGGACGCATCTGTTCATGAAGTGCAAGTTGAAGACGACGACACCGTAGTTTGCGTTGGTGAAGTATGTTTTGATAAGGATGGAAACCTTGTCGAACAGCGTGGAAACTTCTGTCTCCACTATCCTAATTGTTCGATTCATAGGTCTCCTATTGTCAAGAATACTCCTTAGTGTTCTTTCTTTCATTCTTTCGTTCGTATCGTTGTATATATAGTTGTTTATATTAAAAACACATGTATATTTGTTTACATAGTTTACACACATATAAATATAACATTATATAATAAATTATGTTCTCTTATTCGTATACTCTCGTATCTTTTGAATATATAGTTTATTAGTTAGGAAAAGTAGTTATTAAGAGTTTAGTTTAAAGTTAAGTATTGATTATGTATGATAACACTATCATTATAATCACAAGTAATGTAGTCTTAGTTTCAGGGGGAGTTATATAGAATTATATAGTATTATAATTATGGAGTTATATGGTTTTTTGTTGATGACAAAGGGGGAGAAGTATAAAATAGGATAGTTAGGCATAGATTAAGGGGGAGTTATTAGAAGTATTAGGATAGAAGTGATATTTTATAAACAAAGGTTGTCATCATCAAAAAGGGGGAGATTGTTAGTCCCTGAGGAGTTGGTTTTGATGACAACAACCTTACTTAGAATTAGATTATAAAATATATAATACTAACATTATTGTGTAGATATATATAGATATGTTTGCAGATACTAAAGAATGAAGAACTGTACAGTATAAAGATTCAAGACTCACGAGTATCAAGAATTTCAAGAGTTCAAGTTTCCAAGATAAGTTGTATAGTTAGGAATATTGTTAAAACTCATAGAAAGGCACTGACATCTTAAAATATATTTTATTCGTGGAATGGAATCCACTTCGTGCTCGTTAAAGGAATGGAACCCTAAGTAGGATGGAACCTACGAAAAATCTAGTGGAACATCTTTTTGTATCCACTTACTTTTATTTCAAAATGATTTTCAAAATATATAGCTTGTTTTTCAAAATGATTTTAAATATTCCTGTTTAAAAACCAAAATCATCTGTCCTGTTTTTTCAATATATTTTAGCCTCAAAAATATCCTTAGTTTTAAATATCCTTAATTTTAAATATCTTTGATTTTAAATTATTATCCTAAGTTTTTAAACTACAATTTTGATATTAATATATTTAGCTGTTTTATATATTTATACTTAAGATTTAAATATAAAAGTATAGAAAATTATTATATATATTTTAATATTGTTCTCTATAGTTATTTATGTATTATAACTATATATAAGTATATTTTAAAGTTTAAATATAAGTATAATATAATATAGAAATTATTTTCAAAGAAAAACAAATCACCAAAAAATACAAGGGCATGTCGACATGGTCACATGTATCCCTGTCGACATGGTGACGGTTAAATTGTTTTTTAAAAGAAGTATCTATTCGCCACATCCTTTCACCAATGGACATGGTTATTGATCTACTATAAATAAAGGGTATTTTCAACGAATTTTAATTACTTTTGTCTCTGATTTAACTTCTCTTCTTCTTCTCCACTTTCTTATTTACAAATTACACAATTACTCTGCCGAAATCAATATCGAATCTAACTAGATAATTTCTAGTTTTGATTCTCTCCACTATCTCTACAAGATCCAAGTGCTAATCTGAGTTATAGACTTTTTGTAACCAATAGAGCGAGAAAATGTGTGATTGTAGCCTTGAAAATCAATTGAATGAACTTGTTGCCCCGGAAATCAAGTATCTCTACCCAGAGGATTGTGAATCTGGAGCGGTGTACCTCGTAGCCTTGAAATCGAGGGTTGTATTTGTAAGAATTATTTTTGAAAGGAAATCCGTACTTGTGTTGCGGAACTGGATGTAGGGTAACTCCGAACCAGTATAAAATCCGGTGTGTTCTTTCCTTTACTGCTTTTACTTTATATTTGCATCTGTGTTTGATTTTGTGTTCTTATCTGTGTCTGATTAGTGTATACATTGTTAACAAATTAAGATAAACTCAAAAAAATTAACAAATTTCTTAAAACACTATTCACCCCCTCTAGTGTTAATTCTAGTCTTAAGATCCTTAATCTGCATTCTAACAACATGATCCCTGCACTGGTTATTGCAATGGATGACAACATTGACACTAGATCATAATTAAAGCAATGTAATCATGTATATGCCATCTTTAACCAACAAACTGGGTTGGTGCATAACTTGTTTATCAAATTTTGCTGAGTTGGCCCAAACCAGTCTAAGCACAGTTATAACCACATAACCTTAATAATCAACCATTCATATTAACCAGTCCTCGTTTTCCACAAATCCATGTATGTCATTTTTTTTTCACTTGGGATGTTTTACTTTATTCACACAATATTTTAAGTTTCCTTGCTAAAACATTTTCCTTCATTGTTGCTTTGCAGATGCATGCATATAATGTTCTTGATGAACTATATTACAATGCATAATATATCGTTACTAATAATTAAAAAAAATACTGCTCTTTCTTAAGAAAACCAAACACGTAAAAACTAACAAAGGGTATTTGTATTTCTATTTTCTAATCACTTCACATTAATCCTGAAATTATTCTTGGGAAGGAACATAATTAGTTTCAAACTAAATCCTAAATATCCATATTATTTGAAATCATTTTCTACCACAAACTTGAACATTTGTTTTCAATGAAACTTTAATCATCTTTCTTTTATTATGTTATACGTAAAATATATTTTGAAACGAAAAAAATGCAACGGCCAGAGATAAAAATTTCAAATTTTTTGTATGCAAATTCAAATTTATACAGTACAACACTATTCATCTCATATATATCATCCGAAAGTATGCATAGATGCAACATACTTTCAGCACACAAAATTTACTAAGGCCGTTTTTTTCTTCAGATTTGTTGTTGTAGAACTGCAAAAAACTTAATTACCGTGTTCCATGCGAATGAGCAAAGAAAAACTTTATTAAGTGCCCAGCAGATTTTGGCAAACATACTTTAAATGAAGCACAAACTGCTTGGTACTATAAATATTCACTCGATCCTATGCCATCAAAGGCTCCACATCAGCTCCATTAGGCTCCACCTAAGCTCTATCTTTTAGCTTTGGCACGGAGCAGAATGGTGTTATAATGTTTTGACTCGTCTTTTACAATTTCTTTTATTGGGGTCTGGAACTTTTAAAAGCTTAGCGTTCTGCTTCGTTCCTAGCAGCATAGCCCTAACCTGATAGAAAGAATCTTTGGATACCGGATAAATAAAAACCGTGATTTACAATAACAGCTGAACTGACTTTTGGTCCAAAGAGCGATGCTATACTGACTGAAAATGGGAATGCAGAAATACGAGGGTGAGGAAATCAAAGGATGAAATCAAGGGGGCAATTTAGTTTGATTGTTCAGATTATTCCTGCCCTATCTCCTGTATATCCTGTTTCGAGTGAAACAGAATTGCTGAAAGATTTATACAACAAGCAACAAATTGTATTAGAATATTTTTTATTTATCAAATGAAATTTTATCATATCCAATCCAAAGCACTAAATAAAAGTAGTGTTAGTCTCTAAGGAGTTGGTTTTGATGACAACAACCTTACTTAGAATTAGATTATAAAATATATAATACTAACATTATTGTGTAGATATATATAGATATGTTTGCAGGTACTAAAGAATGAAGAACTGTACAGTATAAAGATTCAAGATCAAAGATTGAAGATATCAAGATTCAAGACTCATGAATATCAAGAATTTCAAGAGTTCAAGCTTCCAAGATAAGCTATATAGTTAGGAATATTATTAAAACTCGTAGAAAGGCACTGACATCTTAAAATCTATTTTATTCGTGGAATGGAATCCACTTCGTGCTCGTTAAAGGGATGAAACCCTAAGTAGGATGGAACCTACGAAAAATCTAGTGGAACATCTTTTTGTATCCACTTACTTTTATTTCAAAATGATTTTCAAAATATATATAGCTTGTTTTTCAAAATGATTTTAAATATTCCTGTTTAAAAACCAAAATCATCTGTCCTGGTTTTTCAATATATTTTAGCCTCAAAAATATCCTTAGTTTTAAATATTCTTAATTTTAAATATCTTTGATTTTAAATTATTATCCTAAGTTTTTAAACTACAATTTTGATATTAATATATTTAGCTGTTTTATATATTTATACTTAAGATTTAAATATAAAAGTATAGAAAATTATTATATATTTTTTAATATTGTTCTCTATAGTTATTTATGTATTATAACCATATATAAGTATATTTTAAAGTTTAAATATAAGTATAATATAATATAGAAATTATTTTCAAAGAAAAACAAATCACCAAAAAATACAAGGGCATGTCGACATGATCACATGTACCCATGTCGACATGGTGACAGTTAAATTGTTTTTTAAAAGAAGTGTCTATTCGCCACATCTCTTCACCAATGGACATGGCTATTGATCTACTATAAATAAAGGATGTTTTCAACGAATTTTAATCACTTTTTTCTCTGATTTAACTTCTCTTCTTCTTCTCCACTTTCTTATTTACAAATTATACCATTACTCTGCCGAAATCAATATCGAATCTAACTAGATAATTTCTGGTTTTGATTCTCTCCACTATCTCTACAAGATCCAAGTGCTAATCTGAGTTATAGACATTTTGTAACCAATAAAGCGAGAAAAGGTGTGATTGTAGCCTTGGAAATCAATTGGATGAACTTGTTGCCCCGGAAATCAAGTATCTCTACCCAGAGGATTGTGAATCTGGAGCGGTGTACCTCGTAGCCTTGAAATCGAGGGTTGTATTTGAAAGAATTGTTTTTGAAAGGAAATCTGTACTTGTGTTGCGGGACTGGATGTAGGGTAACTCCGAACCAGTATAAAATCCGGTGTGTTCTTTCCTTTACTGCTTTTACTTTATATTTGTGTTTGATTCTGTGTTCATATCTGTGTCTGATTAGTGTATACATTGTTAACAAATTAAGATAAACTCAAAAAGATTAACAAATTTCTTAAAACACTATTCACCCCCCCTCTAGTGTTAATTCTAACCTTAAAATCCTTAATCTGCATTCTAACAATTGGTATCAGAGCTTTGTTTTCAAAAGTTTCATTATCTGAATTTTGACAAATTTCAAAATGGCTACTAACACTAGTATTGCTATTACCACCAACACTAGTTCATTTGTAGAAGGTCAGTCTACTACTAGACCACCATTTTTTAATGGTAGTAACTATGCATATTGGGCATGTAGGATGAAAATATATTTACAATCTATAGGACTGGACACTTGGAATGTCACACAGACAGAATATTCTGAACCCACAACTGCTTTTGCTCAGTGGACTGCTGATCAAAAGACTGTTGCACAGAATAATTCTAAAGCTATGAATATCTTGTTTTGTTCACTTGATAGAAATGAATTTAATAGAGTGTCAGTTTGTAAGTCTGCATATGAAATCTGGAAAACTTTGCAAGTTACTCATGAAGAAACAAGCAAAGTTAAACAGACAAAAATCTCCATGCTCGCAAATCAGTTTCAATTATTCAAAATGAATCCTAATGAGTCTATTCCAGATATGTATAGTAGATTCCAAGATATTGTCCACTCTCTAATATCATTGGAAAAAGTATTCTCCGAAGAAGATCAAGTCAGAAAAATCCTAAACTCTCTTACTCCAGAATGGGATCAAAAGACACTCGCAATCAAAGAAGCAAATGACATCAGCATCTTAAAGATTGAAGAATTGATCGGAAACCTAATGTCGTTTGAAGTTCAAATGCTTGGGAGAAGAGAAAGCAAGGCATCAGAAAAGAAATCAATTGCATTCAATGCACTAACAGAAGGATCAGATTCAGACAGCGATAATGATGAAGAGATTGCTTTTATGACCATGAATTTTCGGAAATTCCTGAAGTACAGAAAATTGAATAGTTCCAAGAGAAACAACTTTAAGAATTCCGGTAATCAGACTACAGTACCAAACTTTATCAAATGCTTCAATTGTGACGAACCAGGTCATATCAAAAGAGACTGTCCGCATCCAGATAAGCAAAACCCTCCTACAAACAATGATTCTGCAAAGAAACGGAAACGTGCATTCACTGCTACTCTAGATGACTCTGACTCATCCTCCAGCGACGATGAACAGAAGAAAGATAATTCAAATCTGTGTTTCACAGCAATTCTCGATTTAGTCGATACCAAAGACACGGACTTTGAAAAAGGTACACGTTTACAATACATTGACTGAAATTGCATGCTTGAATTGATTGATTGATTGGTTGTTTTTGAATTGATGTGTCGTTTGAATTTTAAAAAAAAAAATTTTATTTTATTATTATTTTATTTTTAATAATATTATAATATTTTATGAGTCTTAGTAATATTCCAGATATTATATAGACATTAAAATAATAGATATATATATATATATAAATATTACATTATATAAAAGTATCTAGTCATCAAAATTTACGGATACCTGTCAACATGAGTCCATCCCTACCTGTCGACATGGTATAGAAAATTTGAAATTCAAATTTTGAATTCAAATGCTTGTATTTTCCTCCACTCTTTCACACCATTCGAAACTCTGAAAGGACACTTTTTGACCAGAGAAACTGTCCATTTAATTTCTATTTATTTACTATCATTTATCTCATCTTTTCACTTAACTTTTCAAATTCAAACTCTTTCTTCATAACTCAAGCTCTCTTCTCTCTACATCAATGGCCTCCTCAAGTACTCTATCAACTATGAGACTCTCCAAAACCTTAAAAGAACACCTCTTTTATGATCCGGAAGCAATCAAAGCCTATATTGGCTATGCTAATTATTGAAAAGTTCATCCCGGAAAGTTTGCAATTTTCCGCGATTTCGCTTCTTATGAAATCAATTCTCTTTGTGTTAGCAACAACATTTTAAGTCTTGTTGACGATTCTCAAAATGATTTTGTATGCTACCCAAATCTTGTGAAAATGTTTTATGCAAATCTTAATCGTGGCTTTTATCAAGGAAACGATGATGAAATATGGAGTAGTGTAAAAGGCACTCAAATTGTTTTAAATTGTGATGTTTTGGGAGCGATTCTAAATTGTAAGTGTACGGGTATGGATCTTTCAAATTTCAATTTTAATGAAAGTGATCGTGAGACTTTCCACCATATTTTTGAAAGTGACGAAAACTTTGATTTTATAAACCGCAATTTTCATCCAAAAGCAAAAATTGTGAGCATTTTTTTGCAACACACTTTGACCCCTAGATCGGGAAGTTTTAATAATCCTACTTCAAAAGTTTGTAAAGCTCTTTTCGCTCTTTTTGGAAACTATGATATTAATTGAGCTCAAGTTATTTTGGATTAATTTCGGCCTAAAAACTTGAAAATGGGAGAAAAAAATTTATATCATGGAATTTACCTTACTAGAATTTTCAACTATTTTAGAGTGAATTTTAAAGGAGAGGAATTCATTTCTAGAAAAGTTTTCAATCATTCCAATATCTCACTTATGAAAATTCCATACATCTTTCAACCTTATGAATCCCTTGTGGAAAAGGAAGAGCGTTTAGCTCACGAAGAAATAGAAGAAGGAGAGGAAGAAGAAGAAGAAGGGGATGAAATGGATATTCAAGAAGAAGAAGAGGAAGGTGAAACATCTCTTGAAAGTATTGATTACACCTCCAAACCAACCAACAAGATGATTATCCAAAACCAAAAGATAATTGTGGAAAATCAACGGACACTTAAGAGATCCGTTAGTAAAAAGTTGAATAAAATGTCTTCTAAGATGAACAAGTTCTTCTCAAAAGTCAGCAAGAAGTTTAACCTTTCATCATCCTTATCATCCTCCAATTAGATCTATCTTTTCATACCTTGTCGTAGTTGTTTAAGTTTGTTTTAAGCTTGAATGTTATTGTATTTCATGTTGTTTAATCCATGTATCATTCCAGTTTGAATTAATGTTGAAGTTCTTTTTGTTATCTAGCTTATTTCATCTCTAGAATAACTGTTAATATGATATATGTAAATATATATATATATACATTTATTCAAAATAAAAAACAAGTCATCAAAACACAGATGACCCTGTCGACAACCCCCAAAGGCACCCTGTCGACATGCTTAAAATCTGAAGTGTCTTTTCATTTTAATTTTTGAATTTTAAATAACTAACTTGTATCTATTCATTTCAAACGAAATTTACACCTATAAATACCTGTTCTCTTCCAGAAATCTTTACTCAAAATCATTACTTATCTATTCTATCTATATTTCTCTTTTTCACAAAAATGGCCGATCCTATTCACAATTTATTTGAAAATCTTGAAGAAACTCTTAAATCCTTCAAGAAAATTCTCTCTATCATTCTTCGTAATCAGCGTCACTTAGAATTGAGTCAAATACAGATGATCAAGGAGCAAGAAAGGCATTTCGAAGCAATTCGATAGATGATTTCCTTCCTGCACAAGGATGATAATGAAGCACATCCTCCCGCTTCTCTCTCTGTTGATAATGAAAATTGGGATGCCATCAAACAAGACCCTATCTTTGGAGAAGAATGATGGGTTGATGTTCCTCGTAATATTTGATTAACTTTGTTTAATTTTTATTTGTTTGCTTGCTTAATTAGGATTTGGTTTGATTTGCTTGAATTTGACTTAGTATGGATTGATATTATGTGTGTAAAATATAACATACATATGATTAGTATTAATAATGAATGATCTTTTAAGTTATCATGATTATCAGTTTAACTATCTATTTTTATATTAAAAACTCCATTATGAATAAATAAATTGTGTTCTCTTATTCGTATATTCTCTTATCTTTTGAATAAATAGTTTAGTAGTTAGGAAAAGTAGTTATTAAGAATTTAGTTTAAAGTTAAGTATTGATTATGTATGATAACACTATCATTATAATCACAAGTAATGTAGTCTTAGTTTCAGGGGGGTTATATAGAGTTATATAGTATTATAATTATGGAGTTATATGGTTTTTTGTTGATGACAAAGGGAAGAAGTATAAAATAGGATAGTTAGGCATAGATTAAAGGGGAGTTATTAGAAGTATTATGATAGAAGTGATATTTTATAAACAAAGGTTGTCATCATCAAAAAGGGGGAGATTGTTAGTCCCTGATGAGTTGGTTTTGATGACAACAACCTTACTAGATTATAAAATATATAATACTAACATTATTGTGTATATATATAGATATGTTTGCAGGTACTAAAGAATGAAGAACTGTATAGTATAAAGATTCAAGATCAAAGATTGAAGATATCAAGATTCAAGACTCATGAGTATCAAGAATTTCAAGAGTTCAAGCTTCCAAGATAAGTTATATAGTTAGGAATATTATTAAAACTCGTAGAAAGGCACTGACATCTTAAAATCTATTTTATTCGTGGAATAGAATCCACTTCGTGCTCGTTAAAGGGATGAAACCCTAAGTAGGATGGAACCTACGAAAAATCTAGTGAAACATCTTTTTGTATCCACTTACTTTTATTTCAAAATGATTTTCAAAATATATATAGCTTGTTTTTCAAAATGATTTTAAATATTCCTGTTTAAAAACCAAAATCATCTGTCCTGGTTTTTCAATATATTTTAGCCTCAAAAATATCCTTAGTTTTAAATATCCTTAATTTTAAATATCTTTGATTTTAAATTATTATCCTAAGTTTTTAAACTACAATTTTGATATTAATATATTTAGTTGTTTTATATATTTATATACTTAAGATTTAAATATAAAAGTATAGAAAATTATTATATATTTTTTAATATTGTTCTCTATAGTTATTTATGTATTATAACTATATATAAGTATATTTTAAAGTTTAAATATAAGTATAATATAATATAGAAATTATTTTCAAAGAAAAACAAATCATCAAAAAATACAAGGGCGTGTCGACATGGTCACATGTACCCCTGTCGACATGGTGACAGTTAAATTGTTTTTTAAAAGAAGTGTATGTTCGCCACATCCCTTCACCAATGGACATGGCTATTGATCTACTATAAATAAAGGGTGTTTTCAACGAATTTTAATCACTTTTTTCTCTGATTTAACTTCTCTTCTTCTTCTCCACTTTCTTATTTACAAATTACACCATTACTCTGCCGAAATCAATATCGAATCTAACTAGATAATTTCTGGTTTTGATTCTCTCCACTATCTCTACAAGATCCAACTGCTAATCTGAGTTATAGACTTTTTGTAACCAATAAAGCAAGAAAATGTGTGATTGTAGCATTGGAAATCAATTGGGTGAACTTGTTGCCCCGGAAATCAAGTATCTCTACCCAGAGGATTGTGAATCTAGAGCGGTGTACCTCGTAGCCTTGAAATCGAGGGTTGTATTTGTAAGAATTGTTTTTGAAAAGAAATCCGTACTTGTGTTGCGGGACTGGATGTAGGGTAACTCCGAACCAGTATAAAATCCGGTGTGTTCTTTCCTTTACTGCTTTTACTTTATATTTGCATCTGTGTTTGATTTTGTGTGCATATCTGTGTCTGATTAGTGTATACATTGTTAACAAATTAAGATAAACTCAAAAAGATTAACAAATTTCTTAAAACACTATTCACCCCCCTCTAGTGTTAATTCTAACCTTAAGATCCTTAATCCGCATTCTAACAAGTAGTACACGGTATCTAAAAGTAAGAATGATATACATGTTCCGAATTCATAAGATATACATATTCCGAATTCATAAGACATGTAAATATACAATATTTTTGGTGCACAAGCACACCTAATGTAATCCAGCTCGTTTATGTTCAGTGACAGATCCATGTATTAAAACCCTGGGCTAGGTAAGGTGCAAATTTGAAAATCAAGGTATAATTGTGTGCAAATTTAACCTTTTTAAAGTAATTTATGGAGCAATTATACAAATACATACAATTAGTGGCTGGGTGGTTTGTAATCCTGCCTCTCTCCCGTTTATGCAAGATCGGCTACATAAAATTAACAGCTAATTTGGGAACCTATCTACCTTATCTTGAAACCAATATACATAAATGTGATCAAAATGCAGGATTTGATGCGTGCTTGAGTCCAGAGTAAAATCTTATTTATTGTTGGGAAAAGTTTCCTCATAAATATGATCGAAAATACAAATTTCAAACGTAATAGAACAAAAGCTTTTATATTTTATTAGCATCGCTTAATAAACTTCAAATCACAAGTCTGTCAATAGTTCTAAACATTATACGCTTCAAACTGCTTCTAAAACTGCCTCTAATCTTTACATAAGCAAACCAAACACTGATTGATTGACTGCATACGAAACATAAAAACGACAGAAGTAAGAGATTAACCGGTCAACGCATTAATAACGCCATCTGAGCGACTAATTGAGAATGCGAGATCGGTAATAGCAGGATCAAGAGATCTGATGACGTATTTGTCACTGAATTCTCGAAGTTCGAGCTTTCGGCAGCAGTGGCTACGTTTGTCTAGAGCCTCTTCTACTTTTTCGCCATGGCACTTCAGGTCTTTTACCTCTTCCATTAATTTTGTACTTTAATTTTCCGCGAAGTGAATGAGAATGTGGTTATTGGATTGGACGTGTTCAAATAGTTTTAGCATTGAACTTGGACGAGTCGATGATTAGTTGTATTATTGCTAAATGCACGCTTTATTTCATTGGTGTACTACTAGGCAGGCTTTATGTTTTATTTTAGAGCAGTGCTAAATGCACCACGATACCTCTTTCATTTTACTCATTCTTCATTTTAGCCTTCCTCGTTCCATTACACACTTCAAAATACTCAATAATTATTTTTATGCTATCCATCCAGCAATCGCTTTGTATACTGCCGTACGGCAGTACAACGCCGTCCAGTATTTAGCGTTTCAAAAACAAACGTTTTCATACTGCCGATCGATCTTCTGCTGCCGACCGTATGTGTTGTTTTAAAAAAACAAACAATTTTTCGAACAATCTCAAACTACCGTTCGGCAATATGGTGCCGTCCACATTGGATAAAATGAAGCACCGTGCCTTTTTTTTTAATTCTTTTTTTTTGGGTAAAATGAAGGGGGTATCGTGGTGCATTTAGCATTGCTCTTATTTTATGGGAACGTTTGTCATACATCTTTAATATGTTTGAAAATACACAAAACATTCCTCCGTTTTAATTATAAGTTTCTCATCCTTATTTTTAAACGTGACAAAAAGATTTCCATAAATATCCTTACGCCTTCTCCGAACAAAACCCAAAACCCTTCAAATTCTTTTCATCGATTAACATTTTAAAAAAAGAAAATCCTAATCGCCTGAATTATAAATCAGAATTAGTTGCTACTTCAAAAATCGATGTCCGAATTGAGTCCAGAACTGAAGAAAGTTGAGATTCAGAAACAACACAAATCAGAAAACCGAAGGTTGTCTATTAAGAAATTTCTATATGCAATTTTATTGAAGTTGCAGACATATATGCAATTATTATGAATAGTTGCATACATATTTGCAATTACTATTAACAATTGCATTTTTAAATGCATTTCACTTATGAAGTTATGAATTGCACCATTTTTAAATGCATGTCTGATATGTATCTTAAAATTACAGCTGTTATATGCAAATTTTAACTGCATATGAAATATGCAGTTAAAACATACAATTAAATGATGCAAATTTTAACTGCATTTCACTTACGCAGTTAAAAAGTCATAAGATTTTTATTATACTTGCAGACATATATGCAATTATTATGAATGGTTGCATACATGTTTGCAATTATCTATGAACAACTGCATTTTTAACTGCATTTCACTTATACAGTTATAAATTGCATCATTTTTAACTGCATATCTGTTATGTAGTGAAAAATAGCACATGTTAAATGTAATTTTTAACTGCATATAACATATGCAGTTAAAACATACACTTGAATCATGCAAATTTTGAAGTGTGTTTCACTTATGCAGTTAAAAATTCATAAAATTCTTATTATACTTGCATACATATCTAATATAAAGTTATGAATTGTATTATTTTTAACTGCATATATCGTATGCAGTTAAAAATTACAGCTGTTAAATGTATTTTTTAACTGCACACTTGATATGCAGTTAATAAATACAGCTGTTAAATGCAAATTTTAACTGCATTTTACATATGCAGTTAAAAACTAAAAGGATCCTTAAAAAATCTTGTTACCGAACTGATGCATTTTAAGACTACATATGTATTACATAGTTAAAAATTAATGAAAAATGTAGTTAAAATCTATACTAAAATACAGTTTTTAATTACAACAGTATTGGTTTCAAATAATTGCATATTTGTATGCACATACTTAAGTTTTTTCAGCTTTGTATGCAATTATTTAAAAACAATAATACAATGTCAATTGAAAATTAAATCAAGCATTTATCTGCAAGAAGATGAAGCCATAATGAATCGCAAAAAAAAAATCGAACAGTGGATCGAATTAAATCTGATTTCCCTACGAATATTTCAAATCTTGATCGTCAATATAATCACACGAGAATAGTCGACATGAAATAAACGAGAGTAATTAGGGAAACAAAATATTGTAAAAAAAATAGGGATCGGATTTACAAGTTTAAAACGGAAGGAGTTTTGGGCTATTAAATTAGATTTTAGGGACGTGGGCCTAATTTTCACTTATTTTATTCACGGTTTCGACCGGCACTTTACTGCTGGTCGTTTTTATCACTTGAAGCAACGGATGTCACCATGGAAAGTGAAGATATTAGAGGGGTAGAAGGGGAGAGATTGGTAATGAGGACATTAGATGTCGACGTTGCCATAGGACCAACCAGCAGCAAAAGGTACGGGTGAATTTCAAAGAAAAAATTACCTTATTGGATATTTATTGAATCTATGAAGCCCAATTTATTTAGAACATTTCTAAATATAATTTAAATAAAATCATATATTTTATTTAAATTTATAAATTGTTGATAGAAATTTATTTAATTTATTTTCAATTTATATATAAGTATACATATGTATCATATACACATGTGTATGTGCGTGCATGTGTAACACGATATTTCATGTAAAGTATAACATGCCCGTATATAGATGTTGGCATTTACGTCGCAATGGACATGTCAGGTCATCATATTACATGTATATATCTATACTAGCTATATATAAAAATCCAAGTGTGTGTGTCTATATAATGAGAAAATATTATAGATATATTTAAACTTAAATATTATAGTGTTAAGTATTAAATAAACATATATATATATATATATATATGCAAGATATAGTTTATTTTTTTAATTAAATATATATATGTATATATGTATTAAAGTAACATAATTACATATATATAACAATATGTATATATAAATATAAATATATTAATTAATGTAAATATGAGTTAGTATAGTTTATATAAATATATAATTTTAAAAAAATATTTAAAACATTCCAGATCAAATACACAACATATCCAAATTTAATTACAATTTTATTATATATATTATTATGAATTAATTAGTTAAACAACGATAAACAAATGATTGAAAATATTTATATATTAAAAATTTTGAATTTTAAAATTTTAGAAAATCAGTAATGATATTTTATAGCTTACAAAAATTTTTTAGATTTTTCTAAGTCAAATTTATATTTTGTATTAATTAAATGCTTTCGATCGAATTTAAAATTATTTTTTAAAAACCATAAAAAATGGTTTAAAAATCATAATTTTTTGACAAGAGCTTCTATGATGACAAGTTAATTTTAGAAAATTTAAAATCAAAATTTTGAAACATAATTTATTTTATATCGATTTATTAATTCATACAATGTTTTTATAGTAAATATAAAATATTAAATAATTACCAAAAAATTATTTTCGGTCACTAAAAATCATAATTGATATATAATACATTTGAAAAATATTAGTTCAAATATTTATGTAATATAGTTATATGGTTTAATACAAATCAAATAAATAAATTAGTTAACATATTAATATATGTTTATATTAATTAATAAAATATAATGGTTTCGGCTGTGCATATCAGATCCTTAATGAAAATTCTATTTTTTGTTTGATAAACATATTCACATAACCAATCAATATGTGACAACATCAATACCTATAGGAATCTCACCTAATTGACAATGCAATAACTACAGTATATATGTATATATATATAAACAATATATGGTTATACAAAGGTTATGCATCATATATAAAACTAAACACTTACCTAAAACTAATGCCCCTAAGTCCACCTTGTAATGATGAGTTCTCCTCTCTTTGAAATCTTCTCGATTCGATAGATTGCTAGTCCTTAAACTACAAACCATTTGCTATTAAATAGGTGTTAATTTGAATTTATTTGATTTGAGTTTTGTTGGAGCTTTAGGAGATGTAGTTTAGCTAAAATAATGGAGATAAGAGGCAGCAAAAAGTCCTTCCAAAGTTAGGTTTACGGTTCCTTTTATAATGATTGAATCAAAGAGAAAAGTGGATCACATCACTTATCTTTTCTCACCAACTCTTAACCATCCATCACACATCCTTTTACCCTATTTTGGATGCCTTCTACACCATATGTTTGCTATCGAAATATGTCTCTAACAGCATGGGCTAATAGCCCATTTAAGCCTAAGTAATATATTTAATTAAATCTAATTTAATTTCTTATCGATATCTCATATCGATTGATATATTTATAACTATTATAAGTATGTACAACATTATTTATTCCTCAAATCATATTCAAATTTTATAATTAATATTTCTTAAAAATTATTAATTTATAACAATTATAAACTAATTAAATCATTTGGTCTAAAGAGAATTCATTATTTCGGTTGTGTGACTTGTGGATGTAAATCAGCGATTAACATCGAACAATTCGAATGTTAACGTTCACACGTCACTTAGCAGGTGGTGTGACATTTTGGCCAAATTTATCGCTTACTTAGTTTTAATAAAATCCAATTTCACTTTATTAAGCGTTATCCGGTTGTGACATTTATTTACATCAATTCTCTTCGTCAAAACTATATCACTTTGGACTTATGGAATTTGGTAATGGTCAAAATTCCAATATCATCCATATTCAACTCTGTAGTCCAAACACAAAGTCATTGGTTCAATAATAACAATTATTATTAACTGAAATGCTCTAGCCATAGAATTTGACTTTGAGTTGACCGTGATACTAACCTCGTATAACTGAGGAGATGAATCTTCTCTTGAATAGTGCTTCACTTCTAATACTTCCACTCGACACAACTATAGTCACTTGATGGACGACATGCCATGTTTGGACTATAATCAAAGTGAAGCTTTCATATTAAAGATCCATAGTATTCTCAAGTCGAGAGAACTATGTAAATTTGTTACATCGATATTTTCTATTTGACCTTAGTTATATTAAACAGTAGAAAACTATCGAGTGAGTCATTCCATGGTTATCCAATAACCATCAATACGTAACCTCTAAGTGCCCCCAATAGCCACAAGCAATACACTGCCTGACATTTGAAGAGCGTTACGTATTCCAGTCTCAACAGATACATCAATATCCAGTCTCATGCATCTTGACTATGAACATTTAAAATGGTATATTTATATTCATTGCGATAAACTACTTATGGTTACAACACTTTGTAACTACTATCACAAAATATAGCATTTATGGATTTTCTATTAAATATACTTTTAATTACATTGATTAATTAATATAACATATTGTATCAAGTATATTATACACTACAACAAAAGTCACTTTTAACAGCAACCATTTTCAGCGTTTATTAAACAAATGTAGTAAAAAATTATTTTAAATGAATTAATTTTCGTCAAAACGCTGACATAACGCTTCAAAACATTTGTCACCGCCTCTCTCATTATTATACCTTGTGAAAAAAAATTGCTTTCCCTCTTCTTATTCCCTCTTCTTTTCATTTCCCTCGTTCTTCAATTTCAACCTGCCCTATTTCCCTTCCCTTCAATTTTTGTCGTTCTCTATTTCCCTTATTTTTCAATTCGCAGTTCCCTAATTCTCTCGTTCAGGTACGTCAATTGATTCAGTTCTAATTCGTCTTCTTTTTTCTGATGTTTGTATTCAGTGATCATATACTAATTTAGTTTTCGTTAGAAGGTTAATTCCAGAAGTCTCAGTTTTGATTCAGACTTCGATTCATATTTTGATCCTGACGTGGATTTTTAGGTTTTGATTTAGACTATGGTCTCACTCAGGTACGGTAAGTTGAACTGCTTTTGATATACATTTTTGTTAAGTCCTATGCTGATTACTGAATAAAACCTGGTTCCTCTTAAATTTATACTTCTATAAGCTTTGAAGTTGGTTGGAACTTAAAATTTACAAAAATGAAAAATTCTTAAACCATTATTATTGAAACTGCTATGTGGCTTAAAAGATTCGCTGCTCACCAGTTTGGTTGTTGATTTTGCACATGTTGATTATAACCTGTGTTATTTAACTAATACGTCTCAGCCCAATTTTATTTGTGTTTGATACTATTTTTTCTTCTAAGTTAAGTAATGATGAATGTTAATGTTCGTATTAGTGTGGTATGAGAAGAATTATTCATGGATGAATATCGTTAGTTTTCGGTGATGGTGAGTTTCCTAATCTGCTTCTTATGAACTGGCTTAGACAATTAAATTTGTTTTCGCTATGAATTGATTAAGATGATTGGATTTTGATCATGTTGATAGGAAATGTTTTTTTCAAAGAGTATATAATTTTAAATATTGCTTGTTCTGGTTACCATATGACATGCAATTGAAGTATACATCGGACATTAAAGTTAGAATATCATACACAAAACTAAATCATATATAGTTTGAAACAAAAGCATGTCTTAACTCGGTGTGTAATATCTGAGGCAGAGACAATTTTATTGAATCATTTTTGTGTGTATTATTTTGTAATAGTTTAATCAAGCATTTTATAACAAAAACTTGAGACCATGGTTCATGGTTAAGGATCATGGATGAAACACAAGATGTTATCTTCCTATACATGCTACAAAATCTGAGTTTGTATCTCAATACAATTGAGATTTCAAAAATTGCCATGAGTATAATAACCTTTATAGACTTTTACTATATTTAATAACTTTTGTCCAATTTATCCAACCTAAGCAAATTACAAAACGAGGCAAACATCAAAATGGTCTATGAACCGAGTTCACTAATAACATTTTTTTCACTAAGTCACTAATCATAGTAGCATAGGCTTATGAACTAAATTCACTAATCAAATAGTACAGGCTTGATCTCCATATAATCATATGACATATCAGCCACAAGTTAAATTGAAGTATTATTACTTGGAGTTCCCAGTCTCATCGAGGTATAATTATGATACAAAATAATGAAATTTCTTAAACACATAGCCTTAATAATCACTGAATCATTACATAAGCAGCCTATGAAGTATGTGCATTACTATTCAAACATTTGAGATTCTACTATTTAAAAGCTTGTCAAATTTTAGCCTATGACTTTGGGATAAGTACTATTTTTTCATTTATATTGTGTGCTAGTACTAAGAAAAAACTTTCAACCTCTAAAGTAACAAGAAGATATGCATCAGTTGGCAAGTCCTCAACTAAATGATCTAAAAGCAACCTTATGATTAATTGACACCAAGCATGCATTTAAGTTCCCCGTTTTTAGCACATAACAACTTCACTATGTTTTTCTTTTCTTAATATGGTTTAAGCAACCTTTGTAATATCTTAAATAAAATTATTAGTTCGACCATACATTTTGTAGAATGTCTGTACAACATCAATTTTTTTCACAATTGGTTTGCATCTACTTATTTTAATTTATCAGTAGGATACAACATGATAGGGTTATGTACAACATCTGAGCTTCAGCATCTTTCTAATTTTTGGGATTTTCCTTGACTGGCCTATCTTTTGGTTGCTTGGGGTGCGCTTTTGTTATATGGCAGTGAGTTTCGCCTTTTTGATCTGGTAATTTTTGCCTACTAGTTTAAATTGGGTTTGCCTCTTTGCATGGTTGATAGCCTTGCCTTGCTATTTTTTCGTTATTGCTTTGTGATACCTTGCTGATTTCTCTTGCAATGGGGATGTTTTCATTTAGTGATAGCTTGTTGTGCTTTGACGAGCTTTTCCGGCTGTCTTTCTTCCTGCTTTGGGCTCCCTGACCATGCTAGTGGTACTATTTGATGTGTTTGATGGGGTTCTTTCCTTCTGCCTTACTTTTGTCAAGTAGCGCTTCTTTCTTGTTGCTATGTCTCTGGTTGCGATCTGTTCATGCAATTTTTTAGGCTTTTCGTGAGTATAGTGTTTTCATGTGCTGTGGCCGTGTGCCAATGTTTGGAGCAGGTGCTTTCATGTGATTCGGTAGTTTTATTTTTGGAATAGTGATGCTTTTGTTCTGGTGGATTTATGATGTCTTCAGGATGGTATTGAAGTTCTGTTTATGTTATTAGCTTATCTCTGGTTGCTGGTTTGCAACTTACTTTTTTGCTGGTATGCATCTGTAATTTTCTCTTCCGGTTTTTTTGTTTTCTGCTCATTTTGTTGTGACTTAGTTTATTGCAATAATAATTCATCTGCATTATATGATAGGTAATATTCTTGGTGTTCCATTTTTAGATATATGGAGGTGTTGGGATTGCATGCTTTCCAATGGATTTAGATTTTCATTCGTACGATGCCCTAAGGTAATTATCACTCGTTCACAATATATAATTTTTTTTCTTGGGTATTGTCTGTGAATAAATCATTACTTAACATAAGCAAGGCGTGGTAACGCTGATTGTTTACTCTGAATTTTGTAGAAAGCAACTTAACTTGGAAAGAAATCTAGAGAACTTAAGAAAGTCATTGAAGCACTTCACTAGGATGAAAGAAATGGTGTTAAAGGGAGAAAATGACGTAAAAATGTAAAGGTTGTTTAAAAGGTATAGTATTATGCTTAAGCAAATGCTATTTTTTTATACACCCTCTACTAGCATCTTAATTCTTAAATTATTTTGCATGTTTTTATGATGACCATAAAATTTATACATACAAGATGTGTGATATCGATGTGTGCTATCGGTAAGCAATTAAATTAGATTTAATTAACAATTTTTATTTGGGCTTAAAATGGGTTTATAGCCCATGAATGGGGCTGGAAATTTCGACCAAATTAAGGGCAGTATGCAACCATAAGATGGTGCAACAAAGGATTTCAGACGGAGGGCTAAGATGGAAGAGAATTGGTAAGAGATGATGTAGGATATTGATCCTAAAATATCTCCACCTTCTCCTCTATATAAGCATCTATATTCTCAACCTTTAGAAGACTTATAATTAGCAAGGTGTAATTTAAGGAAGGATATTCATCATAGCAAGGTGTAATTTAAGGAATAGATTTTGGTATGGCTTATTCATCATAGCAAGGAAGGATATTCATCATAGCAAGGTGTAATTTAAGGAATAGATTTTGGTATGGCTTATTTCATATGACTTATAATTAGTGTATAATATTCTATTGCTTGTTTATATATATATATATATATATATATATATCATGATTATTTGTTAGTTATGTGAGATTCATGTATGTATGAATGTTGTCACATATTGAATGGTTATATGTATGTATAATAAAAAACATTTTCTTATATAGATCTTTTGTATACATGGCCAAATAAATTTATTTTAATTTTTATTATTTTATTAATTAACTTTATTTATATTAATATGTCATATTACATAAATTAAAATACTTATAATTAATTATGCCATCATATCATGTTAAAATTGATCTTATATTTTTATATATGCAAATTTATACTAAATATAATTTTAGTAACATCAAAGTATTTTTTAATTTTATTTACTGATTTTAATATTATTTAAATTGAAATAGAATAATTCATACAAAATAATATATATTTTGAAAATTATATTTTAAATTTTATAAAAAATCTTCATTGCCATGTTATTATTTAGCCAAATCTCATAATTAAATAATCAAAATTATTCTTTTTTAAAAAATCTTTTAATTATGCAGTCGAAATTAATTAAATATTAAAAAATATATTGTTGAATGAGAAAATTATGGAATTTTTTTCATGACCTTATAATATCATATTTGAATTTTATAAAATTTAAAATTTGAAAACTATGTCACAAAAATATTTTAATGCTTTTTGGCTAATATATATATATATATATATATATATATAATTTAATAATATAAAATTATAATAAAATATTTTATGTGCTGGGTAATGGATCTAGAATGGTATAAAAATAATTATTTAATTTTATTTATGTTTGCGCCAAAAATGGTCACAAACACCCAATTGCAGATGAAAGTACCAGATCACAGTCACAGACCACAGGTAGATTGTATGTAGTAGAATTAAATATGAGGAACACTCAAAAAATTAAAAGGAAAGCAGAAGAAAGGCAAGATTTATAGTGGTTCGGCGTTGTAACCTACGTCCACTTTAAAGGATTTTCTGTTTTATTGATGATTTTCGCTGGTTATAATTGATTACAACAGTACACTCCAGCTACAATGAAGATTTTGGCAGAGTATAGATGTAGAAGGGCCAAAAGATCCCTTTTCTGACGCTCTTGGACTGCTATTTATAGGTGTAGGCTGCAAATATCTCGCCCAAATCTCGGAAGACTCCTTCTCTCACGCGAGTGGGCCCACGTGATCGATCCCCTGACATTTTGACTCGATCCGTGATTGATACGAACCAAATTCGTATCAATCCAAAACTGCTCCTTTTGGGCTGGGATCGATCATGGACATTCTTGAGGTTGTACGCAAGCTCCTGTGAAAATTTGGTGGCATTTGGACTCGTAGATTATGAGTTATGATCGATGCAAGTTTGGGTTTGCTGAAGGCTGCCGAGTTCGTATCGATGCCGTTCGCATCGATCTCGTTTGTACCGATCAGACGATGGTGACGTGGAGCGATAAGCTAGGGTAGATCCATCTTTAATGTCGTGTTGACTGCTTCTTCCTTTGTACCCATCGGGTGCTACGCTCTTCGTATTAATCCTTATCTCTTTCAGTATCGATGCATGACACACACTCTTCGTATCGATCACCTGGCGTTGTCTTCGTATCGATGGAAGTGATAGTTTCGTATCAATCATCCAGTTGATCGATACGAAACATACATCAACATGATCGATATGAAGTAGACATCCATGGGCTACTTCGTATCGATGGAAAGTGTTGGGTTTCCTACCGATCATCTGGTTGATCGATACGAAACATATATCGATACGAAGTGAACAACTTCGATTGACTTGGGAGATGTGTCTGTCCGGTGGATACGAAAGGAACGAGTGCAAACTTGATGGATACGAATATCATGGATATGAATAACATGGGGACCTTGGTTGCCGATCGATTCATGTCTTTGACTCGAAGTAGCCGTCTCCTTAACTCGAAGTAGATCCTCTGGTGACTCGAAGCAAGTGTTGTGGTGACTCGAAGCAGCTTGCAAACATGCTAACCTGACCAAGACCCGAAGCAGACCCTTCTCTGACTCGAAGCATTTTGCTTGGAAACCCGAAGTAAAGTTTGGGACGACTCGAAGCAAGCCCCAAACAGCTTGAAGCGACTTGATTTTGATCGATCAATATCTTGAGCACACGAGCTCCAATTGACTTGAAATTTGAAATGTTGTTTTCCGTAGCTTCACTTGTCGTGTTGCATCAATTGTAGCCTGATCTAGACTCGGGCAAAATTTACTAGCATCCATAGCAGGTCTGTGTGCAACCGACCTTCGGGGATGATCTGTCTTTGGATTCCAGTTAATCTTTCGGTGTCACGGCCTTGCTAAAAGGCGGGACAACACTTGCCCTCCAAAACATGCCTTGCGATAAGAAGGTGTGTTTTGTAGTTCAATAAGCTGGATGTTCGTATCCTGTTAATGACCTGTAAAGAGATTGATAGTCTTACCTGACTGTGAATGGCGATCGTTCGAGATCGTATGCCGTTCGGGGTGGTATGTGACCTTTCGAGGTCGGATGCCGTTCAAGGCGAATTGTGACCGTTCGCGGTCGGGTACCGTTCGAGGTGAATTGTGACCGTTCGCGGTCGGGTGCCGTTCGAGGCGAATTATGACCGTTCGTGGTCGGGTGCCGTTCGAGGCGAATTGTGTGTGCCCGGGGGGGGGACTTAGTATCATTAATGTCAGATTTCACGTTCGAGTGAGTTTCCGAATTGTTTGTTATGGCGGTTTATTGCCATCTCAGAGCATGCCTGAGGACCGTTCGCGATCCCGTACATGTGTAAGTGACTTAGCCGTTATGGAATTACAAATACCAGATTTACATTCAAAAGGAGTCTTACAACCAAAATGTCCAACCAAATCAAGTCTAGATGCAAAGAATAGAAAACAAAAGCAAAGCAGAGACGTCAAAGTGCAAACACCTACACTAATGCGGTTGATAGTCGTCTCAAAGCACGCCTAAGGACCGTTCGTGATCATGTACATGTGTAAGCGACTCAACCGCACTAGTGTGGAGTTTGCAACTTATTCGTCATTATTTCAGTCAGTTGATGACAAGCTGATACCTCGATCTTGAGCCGTCTCTAGTTGATGTGGATGGTGGCCGTTCTTGCTCCACCGTTGCTGCTTGTCGTCTCACGTACCATGATAGCACGCCGTTCCGGATATTCCCTTCTATCTCATCCCTCAAGTGTCTGCAATCATTTGTACTATGGTCGCTTAGCTCGTGGAATAAGCAGTACTTGTCTGATTTCCTCTCATTGTTGGTGGGGTCCCTCCTCATTAGCCTCCGATAGGGAACCTGCCCCCTAGTGTCTTGGTAGATTCGCTCTAATGTCTCGTTCAGCTCTGAATAAGAGGTGAATCTTGGCTCCTTTCATGGCCGCTTTGGCTCATCACAATTGTCCTCTGCTTTCTGTTTCCCTTTCTCTTTGCCTGAATCCTTTCCGAGCGGATCTCCACTTTTTGACTGCATAAACATCAACCCCCTCTCCTTCTTCTCTCTCGGCATTTGCATCCTCTTGTCGCAGAAACCTTTCTGCCTCATGATAAACTCTCCTAAGTCCATAGGTGGATTCTTTGTCAGTGAATTCTTGAATTCTGTTCCATCAGCTATGCCAGATACAACTGCCATCAAAACCATGGATGGATCTGGTCGATCCTTCGATGCTGCCGCTGCATTGAATCGTGACAGAAAACTCCTCAAAGATTCCCCAGTTCTTTGCTTTAGTGTTGTCAAACTCATTACGTTCTTGGGTCTCGAAATGTGAACTCTGAATTGCCTCATAAACTTTTAAGTCAACTCGGTCCATGTTCCAATGGAGCCGCTCTCCAATTGCCTGGACCATAGTGCTGCTATGTCTCTCAAATACAATGGGAAACACCGGGCCATGACCTCCTCCGATGCCCCCAGTACCTCCATGTGCCTCATATATCTTGTCAGATGAACAGCAGGATCCGTCCTCCCATCATATGTCTCCGGTGTTGGTAGCTTGAATTCAGGTGGGTTCCTAGCCTGCCTGATTGCGGGAGTGAAGGGGCTTCTGTTCACATCTTCCAGATCTCTATTCACTAGTCCTCCCCTCATGGTTCGTCTGACCATCTCCACTAATCTATCACTATCTCCAAGTTGTAGGCCTTGTATGTTGCCTCCAATTTGCCCCCCCCCCCCGAGTTCATGAGGGGACCTTGGAATCTGCTCTCCTGGACGGGGATCCGTTGCTCTATCAACGCCATACTACATAGTCCCGGCTGGTATCCTGCCTGAGATCAGATCAACATGTTCCTGGGGATTGCCTCCCAGCTCAGGGGCTGCTCCTGATGGTCCTGCTCTATCCGATTGCCCGTTGGGTCCTTTTGGTCCAACTCTGTGGATCTGAATTCTAGCTCCTCGTGTTGTTCCTACCTGTCCAAACTGTCTGAGAATGTTCTGCATCATTTCCACTTGCCTTTTCAACATTCCCTCCTGCATAGCTTCCATCATCATCTCCATCTCGTCTCGGGTGATGAAGACTGAGGCCTGATTCGCTCCTGAGGAAGCCTCCTGACTTCCTTCATGCTGGCTTCTTTCTGCTCTTGGTCTCCTAGCTGATTGCTTCACCATTGCTTTCCGGATCTAAGTCCTTAAGCCTTCAGATCCAAAATCCAAGCTGTAGAATCCCTGAGTTCACTTTCTCAGTGAAAGCACCAAAATGTTTGCGCCAAAAATGGTCACAAACACCCAATTGCAGATGAAAGTACCAAATCACAGTCACAGATCACAGGTAGATTGTATGTAATAGAATTAAATATGAGGAACACTCAAAAAATTAAAAGGAAAGCAGAAGAAAGGCAAGATTTATAGTGGTTCGGCATTGTAGCCTACGTCCACTTCGAAGGATTTTCTGTATTATTGATGATTTTTGCTGATTACAATTGATTACAATAGTACACTCCAGCTACAATGAAGATTTTGGCAGAGTATAGGTGTAAAAGGGCCAAAAGATCCCTTTTCTGACGCTCTTGGACTGCTATTTATAGGTGTGGGCTGCAAATATCTCGCCTAGATCTCGGAAGACTCCTTCTCTCACGCGAGTGGGCCCACGTGATCGATCCCCTGACATTTCGACTCGATCCGCGATTGATACGAACCAAATTCGTATCGATCCAAAACTGCTCCTTTTGGGCTGGGATCGATCATGGACATTCTTGAGGTTGTACACAAGCTCCTATGAAAATTTGGTGGCATTTGGACTCGTAGATTGTGAGTTATGATCGATGCAAGTTTGGGTTTGCTGAAGGCTGCCAAGTTCGTATCGATGCCGTTCGCATCGATCTCGTTTGTACCGATCAGACGATGGTGACGTGGAGCGATAAGCTAGGGTAGATCCACCTTTTATGCCGTGTTGACTGCTTCTTCCTTCGTACCCATCGGGTGCTATGCTCTTCGTATCGGTCCTTATCTCTTTTCGTATCGATGCATGACACACACTCTTCGTATCGATCACCTGGCGTTGTCTTCGTATCAATGGAAAGTGATAGTTTCGTATTGATCATCCAGTTGATTGATACGAAACATACATCAACATGATCGATACGAAGTAGACATCCGTGGGCTACTTCGTATCGATGGAAAGTGTTGGATTTCGTACCGATCATCTGGTTGATCGATACGAAACATATATCGATACGAAGTGAACAACTTCGATCGACTTGGGAGATGTGTCTGTCTGATGGATACGAAAGGAACGAGTGCAAACTTAATGGATACGAATAGCATGGGGACCTTGGTTGCCGATCGATTCATGGCTCTGACTCGAAGTAGCCGTCTCCTTGACTCGAAGTAGATCCTCTGGTGACTCGAAGCAAGTGTTGTGGTGACTCAAAGCAGCTTGCAAACATGCTAACCTGACCAAGACCCGAAGCAGACCCTTCTCTGACTCGAAGCATTTATCTTGGAAACCCGAAGTAAAGTTTGGAACAACTCGAAGCAAGCCCCAAACAGCTTGAAGCGACTCGATTTTGATCAATCAATATCTTGAGCACACGAGCTTCGATTGACTTGAAATTTGAAATGTTGGATTCCGTAGCTTCGCTTGTCGTGTTTCATCAATTGTAGCCCGATCCAGACTCGGGCAAAATTTACTAGCATCCATAGCAGGTCTGTGTGCAACCGACCTTCGGGAACGATCTGTCTTTGGATTCCAGTTAATCTTTCGGTGTCACGGCCTTGCTAAAAGGCGGGACAACAATTTAGTTTTCATAATTGATATAATAATATGAATAAATATATATATACACACACATACACATATTTATAAATACTTTAGATATTATAAATATAATTATATTTACAAACATACATACATACATATATACATACAAACATATATATATATATTAGTTTCTTACAATAAAATATATGTGTATAGTATATTTAAAAATAAAAAAACTTTGTATACTATGTGTGTGTGTATATGCATATATATATATATGTTTATATATATAGTCATTTATTTAGTTAATATCTAATTTAATATATGTATATATATATGTATATATTAACATTTTACATTTATGCAATATTTATATTGTATATAAGTAAATATTTATATCTTGATATTTATTTAAATAACATGTTTATATATACATACATATATTTGGACAACGTACTATACATATAAGATAAGCTAACATGTCTGTTGCGATGCAAATCCTAACATTTATATACAGACATGTTATACCTTGCATGGATTATTATGTTACACATGCACACACATACATATATGTATATGATACATATGTGTACCATTATATTTAATTAAACTTGAATTAAACAAATTCCATTCACTATTTATAAGATTTAAGTGAAATAGAAGATTCTATTTAAATTAATTTAGAAAATTTCTAAATAAATTAGACCTCATAGGACCAATAAAGGTCCTATGGTGTAAAAAAATTTGAAATTCACCCATAACTTGCGCCGCGGGCTGGCCCGGTTCCAACAATGGCACTATAGCTCAATAGTCTATGAGGTTTAAATTAGTCATATTAGGGTTAACTAATTAAAGCCTGCCCATATAGTAGGGTGTCTAGAAATTAGCGCGTAAGGTTGGGTTTAGGCTCAAGTACTTTGCCCTAAATGGCTACTAGCTTGGCCCGAAATGATGTGGTAAGCCCAAAATGTTATCCCTAATAGAAAATGCCTAATTTGTATTAGTCCTTGGGATGATTTCAAAATTGTTTTGAGTTAAAAATAAAAGTTTTAAATTTAAAAGTTGAATTTAAAATAAGAAAAATATTATAAATGTTATAATATAAATTTTCAAAATTTTTTGAAAATTAAAATATAAGATTTTAAATTTAAAAGTTAAATTTAAAATAAGATGTACAAATATTATAAAAGTTATAATATAATAATTTTTTTGAAATGTTTGATATAAAAATATCAATTTCGAAATTTTAAATTTTATTAATAAGATTAATAGAATAAATCAATTAAATAAGTTAATTAATTAATAAATGTATGCATGTATTATATATATTATGATATATGTTATGTTGTTTTAAAATGTTTAAAATAACATACGTATGCATGTATGTATATAAATGAATTTTGAAATTAATATAAATTTAATTAAAATCGTTTAATTAAATAAATTAATCAAAAGGTTGATTAATTAATAACATGCACATATATATTATATATGTGTTATACTATAAAGGTTATAATATATAATAAATATATAATATAAATGTTATATTAAAATAATATAAAATTAATTAAATGTTAATTAATTAAATTAGATTTAATTAGTATATATTATACATAAGACTATTATATAAGTAGTATGAATATAAAAGTTATATAATAATAAAACTTATATAATATGAATGTATAAACTAAAGGTGGAACATTAAAGAAACCAAAACAGACTTAAGGAACAAATAAATACGTAAATGTACGTATACCATGATTTCAGATGTGTTCACTTGAATCACGAGGGTATTTCATAAGAAATACATTATTCCATGAGTCGATATCACTCAATATAATATATTGAAGATTATGAATGTTGTCCTCTACCATATATATATATTAATAAATTACTTGCATACTCCTTAGCTGTTAAGCAGACTCAAACTGGGGATGTTCCGTGAAGTATTATTAATATATTGAATAGACGAGGTAAGATAACTATATCTACTTGATGAGCAGACTCAAGGTACATATACTATACTTAGGCCGTCGCGATATGGTAGGTACAAGTGAATAATTTCACTTTGACTTGTTGAGCAGACTCAAGGTCGAAGTGGAATTAGGACAAGGTACCAAAAGGTTAGGAGCTGTATATGATAAACTGATAAGAAGTTATCCATCATTTATGGGGCTATGATTTGTTGAGCAGACTCAAGGACAGAATCCTAAGACAAACGGTTCCTAACACCCGCTAGTGCAGTCGAAAGACTTCTATGTTTCACTTAGGTTTGGTGAAACATAAAAGACTAGCAGGAGCCTTATTAGAGAAATAAAATGATACCATTTAACATTTATAATATTGAAAGAACATATGCTATATAATGTTATAATAATCTATAATGATAAATTTGTGCATTTAATACGATTAATAAAACATATTAGTTAAGATATACAAATGATTTGAATCAAAGATTGACAAATAGAAATATAACATATACTTACTAATAAATGCTTCTTGCATGTTAATGTTTTGATATCCATGCAAGCGCCTAATTTTGCAACTACTAAATACGTTCGTAATTTTGTCACTTATTCGTTTATTTGGTCAAGACCGTGTATTGCATTCTATGAGTTTCGAACTCTAAAAGCAATACAAGACCATGGATATTTGTTCCATATACAATCGCCAATAAATGTTATATAGTGAATGGTCAAAGTTTGTAATGTGTAATATTTTGATGAAATTAGTTCATACGAAAAACCAAATAAATCATAATGCAAGATTGAGTATTCAATTTAATTAATTAGTAATGGATCGTATTGTGTTAAATGTAACACTAAACCAAAACTACAGTATAAACCTAAGAACTCGATAACATAAATGTCAGTTTTGATCAGTTTACGCAAAGTGCAACATATTTGATGTCCTTAAATGTTAATGATAATCATGTGCGCTTTTGTAAAGAGTTCATTATGATATTGTATTAAGGATATTCTTTTGAATGGTTCGACCATTTAGAAAGAGTAACGAATGTACAAAAGTAGATGTGATTTAAGGTACAGTTGGGATGAAGAGAGTAAATGGTCACTTCTGCTTCATAAAGAAAGATCGAAAATGAGAATTGTAATAATAGTTGGTACTTAATATTGGAATAGGAAATATGATTTCTATTTTGAAATGTATTTTCTTATAGAAAATTATTTTCTATGAGATTTATTTCTTTGACTTCAAGATATTTCTTCAAAGACTCTCCGCTGTAATATATTTACAGTGTATGAAATAAATAATCTATATTAAGTGAATGATGGATCTTAGAATTTAGTACGCTATTATAGTAGTGGCAGAATTAGTGTGAGAATGCCATATAGCACCAATTGATTGCATCAAACTACGAAAATTGTTTTTGTAAAATATAACGAACATTGTTTATGAAATAATGAATATTTATCAGTGCAGACTGAAAAATAGATATAGTTAGATTTCAATGTGAATATTATGAAATATTCATAGTGAAATAAAACTACAATATGGTATTTGTTTCACAAAAAATGTAATGCATTTGGAACATACTGAAGTATCTAAAGTTAGATATAATTATTTTGGAATTATATACTAAGCCACGGTTTTGAGAAATAATTTTTTATTATGTGATTATGAATCATGTGATACTAGTTGATTATATCTCAAATAATTAAGGGCTATGCACCCATTTAGTGGGAGCGTCATAGGAGTTGATGAACTCTTCGGATTGATACATATTGATCTATACAATCGCAAGTCTATTAATACCAATCGGCTCCTCCTACTTGGTTGTATTCATCGTTGATTTATCACCAACATGGACTTGTGTATTTGATACATATGTAGTATGTTTATGATAAGATCATGGAGTATAAAAAAAAGTAAATAAAATAGCATGTAGTAAAATAAAATGATTCGATTTGATCGAATATATGAGTATATCGGAAAGAGTTCCAAACGTACCTAAAAATGAATAAAGATTCAATCCCAAAAGTCGCTTCTTCTTATGGTACATAATGATGTATTGACAAGGAGTAATCGAACTTGGTTGGACAAAGTATGATTAATTGTGAGTGAAGTTGAGTTAACTTCTTTCTATAAGGTCGTGTACTTAAGATAAGTACCCAAGGTTAATATTATTTCATCTGAATAATAGTTTACAAAATCATATAAGATAAGAGTTTATAAGAAATCCCAACATATCCTAGGCCAAGGAGTTGGCAGGTAGTGCGAATCGAAAGTCTGCACGTACTAATTGTTCGTGGGGGATCTTGTATGAATCTCCCCAAATGGAGTTTGGGAAGGACTATCATTAGATGACATATTTATGTTTTGAACATAAGTTTTGTAAACTAAAACTAAATCAGTTTTAAATAAAAGGCAATTCATAAAGTGTTTATGAATACATATTCCATTGTATTGAAAAACAAATTGTTGTTTCAAGAAATACCAACTTCATAGTGAAGGAGTTTCTTGGAGAAATTATTGGTAGCAAAATGGAACTGGGTACGATCCAAGGATAAATCTGACTACTACGAAGTGAAATGAAATTAACTAACCTAAATGAACACATTACATTAGAGTGTCTAATAAGTATTCTCATATATTGAATAGAAACTATAAGTTCTTATTAATGTCGAAAATATATAATTATTGGTTGTTTAATTAAACCATTAAGAGTATTGACTCTATAATATTGTATGATGCGCAGATCCAAAATAGATTCCAAGTACATTATCAAAATATGATTTTGATAGTTGTATCCAAAGCGATATGATTCATTGGCCACAAATTTGTCTTTATGAGAAAGACAAATGTTATTGGAATATAGTTAGCCATATTGCTAAGAATATTATCGTAAATTTTAATTGTTGAAATTAACGTAATAGATTCACCAATTGATGTTGTCAAGTTCTCTCTCAAAAGTATTGCTTGGTATGACTTTATGTTTTGGTGCATATGTATTGAAAAAGAAAATTCTAAATAATGATTTAAAGTAAGCTGTTTACACATAATAACCAAAATGTCTCGAAGTCAGTGGGAGCGACATTGAGTTTATGAGTATTTGGATATGATCTAAGAAATGATTGAAAGCGTCATTTTATAAGCATCAGAATTGAACAAATATTTTGATAGAAACATCGAATAGTTTGATTATCCATCAAAATGCAGAGAAAGCGTGTGTTTATAAGAAAGAACGTTAAAAGGTACATTGATATTTCTAAATTGTAAGTAAACAACACATTGTAATTTTAACGATGTACTTATATTAAAATCAACCTTAGTTGTTTTAATACTCGACGTTAGATTTGTAAATAATGTCTTTTATAGTGTTTATACCAAAATTGGGCACAACACTCTTCAGAAGTGTTTGAAGAGATAAAATGAAGAAAGTAAATGTAAAAAGAGGATTATCTAACAAACACTCCAGGCAATAATCAGAAAAATAGCAAAGAAACACAGAGATTTAGAGTGGTTCGGCGTGTTGCCTACATCCACTATGAAATGATTGATCTTTATTAACTTTTGCTTGTTGGTTACAGCGGATTACAACATTAAATCTCGAGTACAACAGTGAAATTCGAGTACAATGGTGAATTCGGCAGAGTCTGGACGTCAGAGAGCCAAAAGATCCTTTTTCTCTAGGTTCTGGGATGCTATTTATAGGCGTAGGCTGCAAATATCTCGCTCAGATCTCGGGAGACCTCTTCTGGCACGTGGGTGAGCCCACGCGATTGATCCCACGTGATTTGCACTCGGTCCGTGATAGATACGAACAAATTTCGTATCGATCAAGATTTGACCCAATCGAGTCGAAATTTAGCATGAACATTCTTTAGATTGTACGCAAGCTTCTGTGAAAATTTGGTGGCATTTGGACTTGTAGATTATGAGTTATGATCGATGCAAGCTCGCGTTTTCCCTAGGCTGTCTTGTTCGTATCGATATACTTCGTATCGGTTTGTTCGAATCGTTCTTGAGCACGTGCCTGCAAGTTGACGTGGCGCTAACTCCTCGAATCAGTCCACCTTTTATGCCAAACGATCGAGTCTTCCCTATGCATGCGCCTTGTTCGTATCGATCGGTAGTGTCTTGTTCATATCGACCAGATCTTGCTCTATTCGTATCGATACACTTGAGGTATGTTCGCAACATTTGCAACCATTCTGTTCGTATCGATCGATTGTCTTCACCCTGTTCGTATCGATCCTTGACCAATTGGTACAAATTGACTCCAATCGATGGATTCAAAATCAAACCAGGCCAAGTGGATATGAAGTTGAGTGTACGTGATGGATGCGAAGCAATACTTATTGAATGATACGAACAACCGAAGCTTGATGGATACGAACAACGGAGGCTTGATGGATACAAACAACGGAGGCTTGATGGATACGAACAACGGAGGCTTGATGGATACGAACAATGGAGGCTTGATGGATACAAACAGCACTATTCTCCTGATCGATGCGAAATCGCGCGCCTCTGATCGGTTTGAACTTAATCGTTACGAAGTCGGGTTTTCTTTGGTTGCTTGATGGATGCGAACAAGAGAATTGATTAAATTGCATCGATCATATCTTGAGCATACGAACTCGGATTGACTTGAAATTTGGAGCGTTGGCTTTCATAGCATTGCTTGTCTTGTCATATCAATTGTAGCTTGATTTAGACTAGGACAAAATTTACCGACATCCATAGTGAACCTACGTATACTCGATATTGGGATGAACGGTCTTTGGTTTTCAGTCAATTCCTTGATATCACGGCCTTGCCAAAAGGCGGGATAACATTTGCCCCCCCTCAAAGTATGTCTTGTGAGAACATGACGTGCTTTGAATAGGTGTATCCTTCATTTTGAACAGTTCTGTCTGACTTGTTGACCGATCGTTGTCTTTTCGTCGAAAGTTGTAACCTTTGACCGATTTTCAGTAATATGAATTATTAACTTCCAACTGTTGTACCGTGTACTGTTGTAACTGATTGTTGTATGATAGTGATTAGCTGTTTGTTGTTGTAATCGTCATCAGGTGGGCATTCGACCTGTGAATTTTGAAAATTGAATATTAGTCCGACATATATGCATATATGTTAACCTGACTCTCGTTAACGTTCGCACGTTCACAAGTCGTTGTCAGTTTTCTCGAATCAAATTCCATAACAATCCTCTCCTGAATCGATGTGAAATTCGAGTTGTAACAACGCTTGACGGTTGTTGTTGGAATGTTCCTTCGTATCGATCCTCTCCTGGATCGACGTAAAAGGTCGAAAGATTGTTCTCGTGTCGATGTAATTCGCATTGATGGATGCGAAATAAACATTTCGCATCGATGGAGCCATGTTGCACTAGTGCAGTCTTGATGTTCCTTTCGCATCGATGCATTTTTATGGATTCAAACAGTTAGCACGAGCCTTGCCTTTGTTGCTTGTTGAGTCTCTTTTCGTATCGAGGGATTTATGATGGATATGAATAGTCCAGCCAGTCATCCGGGTGTTATTCGTATCAGTGGATACGAGCCTTAACGGGCTATAAGTTGATGGATACGAATAGAGCAGTTCGTGTCGATGCACTTTAGATGGGCTCGAATGGATGGATACGAATAGCCATCTTCGTATCGATAGAAGAAACCTGTTGAAACCGGTCGAAATAACTAGGAGACGAATCATTTTTATCTTCTTGTTTTCGTGTCCATATAAATACGTTCTATACTTAAGAAATTTCTCATTTCCTTCTGTTTTTATTCTTGCCTTCGTATCAAGAAAAACCGAGAAACAGAAAATAGCCTTCATCCTCAAACCATAATGTCTTGCTAATCCTTCGAATTGATCTCTTTAAACTAGGTAGATGATCGATCAACACTTCTTAAAAAATGACGAGACTCGAGTCTTAACGCCATTCCATCCAAGGCATCGGCCAGTTTCGATGTTGTTGACATTGGGATGGAGCCGGAGTGAGGTCGAAGAGGCACTCTCCAATGGCGCCTTGGTGGCTTGGAGAAGAAGATGGGCAATCGGTGGAGATGCGAAAGTTACAGACTTTCGATCTCTGGTATCAATTTCGCATCGATAGAAGATGGTTGAAATTGCTACGTATCGATCTAGGAAAGGGGGCGGTGTGTATCAACGAAGACCGATGGATACAAAATTGAAAATTGGGGATCGATACGAGCTAACCAATACGCATGGACCGATCGATATGAATAGAGTATCGATACGAATATAGTATCAATACGAATAGAGTATCGATATGAACGTATCGATGCGAACAAACTATTGGTCCAAGCTTTTGATCGATACGAACTTAAGCTTTGGGAGAACGATCTTATTCCACCCTTAATGGATACGAATTCAACTACTTTATGCATATTCGAACACTTGATTTCGACGAGCCTTAACTTTGCATAATTGGACTTGATCATTAAACTTCATATTTGACTATCTTTTGAAGCTCGTCGATGGAACTGTAATTTAATCAAAATCTTAACGAACTTTAACATAGGTTGTTCTCTGAAGTTTTGATGGCATGGTTGTGACGGTCAGCGATGATGGTCACTCCGGTTGAAATTCGAAGTCTTGTCATTTTAACATCTTTTAATCTCGTAGAATCTCTCAAGTATTATGTAGCACTGCACTACACAACACATTCACACACTTCACACTGGGGAACACACGGGCATATTATCGTCTAATGATGGTTTTTATTAAGTTGATTAGCTATGGAATCCACAAGTTCACAACAGCAAGAGCTTCAGAGTCCATCCCTTTTAGTCATAGATATTCCGGTAATCGCGACCAAAGTCGTAGACCCAGCTCCGGACGAGCTTCCTGGTGCCATGTTTATCATGAACCCGCAAGATTCTGTGCCGTCTAACGTCTCCGAAGATATGCTGGGATGAATATGTTTATGGCATGGTTTATTGTTAGACGACGTCTTATTATCGGGACCGAATGATAGACCACATGCTCCCCCGGAAGGGTTTACTGCCTTCAATAGGCATTTATGTACAATCGGGACGCTTCCTCCATTCAATTAATATATTCGGGAAGTGCTATCCTTTTTCGGAATTGCCCCATCATAGTTACACCCCAATGGATATGCTCTGCTCAACAGTCTGTTCATTGTATTTATGGAGCATCTTTTCCGACCTCCGATCCCAATCGAAATTAGATACTTGTTCAACGTTAAGAGTCGGGGAGATAGCCCTTCCTTCACGTTCTTAGAGGCGGTCAGGAACTGCCAAGTTGCGATGGGGTCTTGGACCAGATTGAGCTACTTTAAAACTGAGTGGTTCTACGTACGATGCCCACCAGGGTTTTCTAGTCGATGGTTAGCCAAACGTAAGTGCTGAACTTATTCCAGGAGTTAACAATATAGTTGCAACTGGTATTGGAACTAATACTCTCTTTCTTTTACAGCAACAATTCCTCGACCTGATGGTGCACATTTTAAAGAGATAGTACGGGTCCTCCAAGAAGTTCCAAGTGAGATGAGAGAAATCGAGTCGGTGCTCACCGACAGGAACTTGAGAATTCTTGGACTAATCGAACGAAACCAAAGTATCATACTAGAGGGAACGCTTAGGGTAGTCCCGACGAAGCGAGTAAAGCGCAGAGCGCCAAGAGTCGTAATTGCTGAGGAAGGTGATGAAGAACACACGCCCACAAACGACGAACCCGTCGCCGGGCCTTCTGACAGTTTTCAGGGTTCAAAGGGAAGGAGAAAAGGCAAGGCAGCTGCATACAAACGTCACAAATCCACAAGATGGAAATCCGTAATAGTGTCCCTGCCGGCCTCCAACGTTAGAATTTCGGAGGCTCCTCCCTTGCCAGTAGAGAATCCTTATAAAGGACTTGCTGATATTCCGATTCCGGACTTTGTGTCACTTCCACATGATACCGGATTGGAGGAGCTTCAAAATGCTCTAGATTTAAGCGAGTTTCTACCCATCAGTGCGACCGACATTACCGGTTGGTCAGGGGGTTGCACACACATATACACTTCATGACACTACATGGTTTCCAGCCTTAAATTGCCTGTTTCAAGAATTCACTAACTCTGTTTTTCTTTTACTTTACATATACGATGAACAGGCGAGATTCTATGCTCAGCAGTCTTCGTTCAGCACGCCAATCGTCAAGCTCGTATTATGGGTCCCGTCGGAGGGAGGATGACAGAAACCGCGATTGCGGTTATTCTAGTCAAGAATGTTACGAGAGGGACAGAGACATAGATTACAGAGAACAGAGATATCGATCCCGATCGCGTTCTCCACCCCCTCGACTCCCCACACAACCTTTAGGCCAGGGAAAACAGCTGGTAGAGCCCCCTCGTCATAAACCATCTTTGCAAACTTCTCGGCCTGAGTCGCAACGCCACAGAACTGAGGTTGAGCCTCCAGCCATTGCTGAACAAGCTATCACTGAGCCTACTGGGGAAGGGGCTATTAGAATTGCTCAGCTAAAGAAAGATTTTCCAAATATATGCTTTGACGGCTACATCTTCCCTCCTCACTTAAAGAGAATTCCGTCGGATGCAGAGAACACAATGCATGATTACATTCATAACATCTATACCCAGTACAAAGAGTGGCTGAAAGCTGCAGAAAAAGCATCAAAGGTGGCCTTTGAGCGGGCAAAAACAGTCGAGAAACTAGAAACTGAACTTGCTTAAAAAGACCGGATCATTCAAGTGCTTAACGATGAAGCCGAGTCCTCTCGGAAATCAGAGATAGAGGCCACAAAAAGGCCGATGAGGCAAACTTGGCTATGGAGAGGATGAGGCAGACACGCTTTGCTTTGGTGGAGCAGATGGGCCACCAGAACACCACTGTCACAGCTGAACGAGATGCTGCTTTGAAAGAACTCGCTGAGCTTAAAGCTAAATTTTCCGAAATCATCAAGGAGAAGGATGATGCGAATAGAGCAGCTTAGGAAGCATGTGAACAGGCCGTAGTGCTTTGGGGCTAACGGGATGTGGCAACGGTTAAGGTTCGGGAGGTGGAGACTAAAGTCGAGGAGGAAGTCCGGATGGCGGAGTCTAGGCTAGAAGCTGATATCGAAGATCTCCTCATTGTTTATAATGCTAACGTCTTGAAGCATAGAAATCTAGCCTGGCTCGATAATTACCCGACACATCTACACAACGCTTGGGGCCGATTAGTAGAAGATGAAAAGGCATCAGGGCGAATCAGTTGATGAATTTGAGCTTGAAAATCGAATGTTGAATGAAGACGAGTGAAAAGTTCTTCACGATGCAATGATTTCACATGAGAAGGAGAAGCTCGACGCTCAGCATTTGGAAGTTGGAGAAGGTTCCGGTGTCGAGCACCGCGATATAAGTCTCGAAACTCTTGTGCCAACCCAGTGTGTACTGACTTCCACGGCTGATTCTCAATCCGTTCCTGCTTACAACCCGGATCAGCCGCAGTTATCTCAAGCTAGCGAGCAAATTTCTGAGGCTGTTCAGCTGCCCATAAGTCAAACTGAGGAAGGTACTCTGAACATTCTCTATGCTTATCCGAAATTGGAATCGTCACTTGAAGTAGTTATTAACAGTTCTTCTTTTGATTTTATCCAGTGATTGATGCTACACCGGTCATGCCTCCTACCACTCAAGAATCACATCATACGCAGGAGGCCATTATAACTGAAGCAACCACCACAACGACCACGACACCGATCGATGGAGCGCAGGGGAGCACACTTATTTTTGATGAGCAGATGATGGAGGAACTCCTCGGTCATCACAGTGACCCCTTTGCAGACTTGCCATTTGTTATGGGTGGAAGCGTCCTAATGTCAAGCTCTTCGGCTCCAACTGCGGGAGTTCCTGGCGATGCACAAACGCTTCATGAGGAGGAAATCATAGCTGAAATGGAGGCAGCCGCGTGAGGCAGTGGTTTTGGCGGTGGAATGGCTGGACCTGGTCCAGCCCCTTTGTGGATGATATCTCCGAGAGGAACGGTCATTGAGACGAGCGCGCCTGCCCCACCTCCTTCTGTTGATCCCGTCCCTCCGACTTTGCCTGCAGGAAGTGTTCCAATACACTTAAGTTCAGAGGAGGATGTTGATATAATGCCCCCGACTGGAGATCAGCCGCCGAAAGGCAAGGGCTCAAAGAGAAAACTAAGCGGAAGCTCCAACGGGTCTACACCAAAGGGGAAATTGAAGAAGAAGAAAGAGTAGGCATGCTTCTTTGGTGAAATTTTTGACTAGATAGGAATTTCTTCTGTTCTTTTTTGCTAGCCATGTATAGATGCGGGTTCGGCCCCTGCTAGTAGAATTTTTTGGATAAGCTTGTACTTTGTTTCCTTCTACAAACAGTTGAAACGAAATTCCATTTTGTCTTTAACTCAATTTTCGTTTATTTGCTTAAGTATTTCAGCGTTCGAACTCTAGTCCAGTGTACTTGTCGAGTTTCGACCTTTGGATTGGACCCAAGTTTAGTCATTAAGTCCTGAAATCATGACTATGAGTGATGACTGAATGTTGAAATGGACTCCGATGCTGCATTGTCTCAATTAGTGATCGAGGCTTAAGTTCTGCCCCCAGTTTCAGGGGCGAATTGTAAGACCAAGTGGAAATCGCTTTCTGCTTTCAACTCATCGAGCGTAACATCATCGGACTGATGCTGGACTAAAGAAATTCGAGTGGTCGAATCGCACTCGCCCATTTATCGTCGATTGCATCCACACTCCGGGGATTTGCATTTGTACGTCGGCGGTTGGGCACGCCTGCTTGAGTTTCAAGGATGCATCCATGCTCCGGGGACTTAAGTTATTTTCACGGGTGGTCATTCACACCCGTTTAATGTTTGTAACGGTGTCCACACTTTGGGGACATCAGATGGATTCATGAGTGGTCAGTCACACCCGATTTGCATTTACACTCCAACCACGCTCCGGGGACTTAGAGTTGTTTTACGGACGGTCGATTCCAATCCGGTTCATGTTCGAACTTCAATCCACTCTTCGGGGATTTTGAGTTAACATTTATACTCCAATTCGCACTTTGGGAATTTGGAGTTGGTGTTTATGTTGACGCTCCGGTTCATACTCTGGGAATCTGAAGCTAGTTGATGTTTATACTCCAATTCACGCTCCGGGAACTTGGAGTTGTCCGACAGATGGTCAGTCACATCTGTACAGGCTTTAGGATTACGTTCGCACTCCGGGAACGACGAATTTATCAGGATCGTGGATTGTTGGTTCACATCCACCCCAATTTAACACGCGAGGTCGTTAGATGGACGGATCCATTTTCCTCAAACTTGGTCAAGGTACGGGCGAAGTTGTTAGGTGGATGGATCCACCCTCTTCGAAACCGTATTTGTAAGTTTATACTCTAGTTCACACTCTAGGAATCTAGAGTTGGTTAAAGGATTGTCGAGTATCAATCCTTTTTTGACTTCAGTGTAATGATTTGTCCCCGAGCTCGGGTTTCACTTAGCGAGTAACCGGTCATATCACGGTCACTCCCTATTTGAATAAATCCCACCGTCGGGTGGAACTTAGCTCTCCGTGCATAGTGATAGTTGTATGACGCATTCAATAAATCACAGCTCTGGCTCGAAGAGATTGCATTTTATTGCTGAAATAAGAAAATATGGCAAAATTAGTTGCCTTATTGCAAATTCAAATTTCTAAATGCAGAAACAAATTGCAAATGGAAAATAGAATGAACAAATAAACAGAGCCTGTCATGTGTAGTAGCGATGAAGACTTTCGTTGTTCCAGGCTCTCGGAAGAGTGAGACCGTCAATGATTGATAATTTGAATGTACCATCTCCGAGTTTTCGTCGGTAACATATGCCCCTTCCCAATTTGGCTTCATATGCGAAGGGACCGAGTAAATTCTCTTAAGGACGAGGTCGCCGAGTTTAAAGGTTCGGGGTCGGACCTTGGCACTGTATAATCGGGCGACTCGACTTCGGTATGTGGCTGCCATCAAATCAGCCCCTTCACGCTTCTCATCCAATAAATCCAGAGATTCGGCAAGTAATATAGCATTTGTCTTCGGATCATAGTAAGTCACGCGATGGGAAGGCACTTCTAATTCGACTGGAATAACAGCTTCTGAACCATAAGAAAGAGAAAACGGAGTGTGGCCGGTCGCGGACTTGTGGGTTGTTCGGTAGGCCCATAAGGCCATAGGAAGTTCATCGACCCATTTGCCCCTGGCTTTTTCCAGTCGTTTCTTCAGAATAGATTTTATAACTTTATTTACAGCTTTGACTTGTCCATTCGCTTGAGGGTGTGCGACTGCGGAGAATTTCTTTTGAATGTGGAATCGTTGACATAAATCTTTAAATTCAACACTGTCGAATTGGGTCCCGTTATCAGTGATGATAGTATGTGGGAGACCAAATCGACAGATGATGTTGCGCACTACAAAGTTGATCACCTTCTTTGTTGTGATTGTAACAAGAGGTTCAGCTTCCGCCCACTTGGTAAAGTAATCAACTGCTACGATGGCGTACTTCGCACCACCTTTGGCTAAAGGTAGAGAGCCAATAATGTCAATGCCCCATACTACAAACGGCCATAGACGACCGTTTGAGTTATCTCGGTAGGTGGGGCCCTTAGAATCCGAGCGTGCTTCTGGCATTGGTTGCACTTTCTGGTGTAATCTGATGCATCGTGATTTACGGTTGGCCAATAGTATCCATATCTGAGCACTTTCTTGGCAAGGGCTTGCCCTCCAGTGTGATTGCCACATTCTCCTTCATGCACATCATGCAACACTCATTTGATTTCATCGTGAGCGATACACCGGAGTAAAGGAACAAAGTACCCTCTTCTATACATAACTCCATTTTGAATAGTGAACCATGAAGCTTTTCGAAGAATCTGTCTCTTTTCACTCCTGTGCTTTGGCAGGGTTCCGTGCTCGAGATAATTTCTGAACGGAGTCATCCATGACTCCTTCTTGGAAGCGACATCAAATATCCAATCAGTTTCCATTTGATCAGTGCTTGGCGAAGACAATGTCTCCACGGGAACGAGTCCCATTTGTTGTGCTTCACATGTACTGGCTAACTTTGCTAACGAATCGGCTTTCTGATTGTGTTCTCGTGGGATGTAATAAATGGCATAATAATCGAACTGATTCAATATCTCCTGAACCTGAACAAAGTAAGCATCCAGTCTTCGATCTTTGGCTTGATATTCCCCTATTACTTGACACACGACCAATTGTGAATCACAATGAATTTCCACAGCAATGATTCTTAGATCTCTGGCAAGTTTCAATCCAGCCAGTAGGGCTTCATACTTGGCTTCGTTATTAGTTGCACAGAAGTTAAACTTTATAGCATAGCATATAGATCGACCTTCAGGAGTTTCAAGGACGACCCCTACACCTGAGCAACGATCAATTGATGCACCATCTGTGTGCAGCTTCCAGATATATTTGGGAGATTCACTGGTTTCGGGCAAGTCCTCGGAGATGGTAAATTCAGTTATGAAATCTGCTAGGACTTGTCCTTGAATGGCTCGCCTTGGAGTGTAAGTAATGTCAAACTGACTTAACTCGATATTCCATTTGAGTAACCTACCAGACGTCTCAGGCCGCGTAAGGACCTATCGTAACGGCTGGTCGGTGTAAACGGTGATTGGATGAGCCTGGAAATACGGATGGAGCTTCCTTGAGGCAATAACAAGACAATAAGCCAAATTCTCTAGCTTCGGATAATTTCTCTCAGCTTCGGTTAGTCGTTTGCTAATATAATAGACCGGCTTTTGTATTCGGTCTTCCTCCCGAATTAGGGCAGCACTGATTGTGTTTTCTGATACCGCCAAATAAATGTACAATTTCTCGTGATCGATAGGCTTCGACAAAATTGGCGATGTAGAAAAGATGTTGAATTAGTGCTCGGAATGTGCCCTCACATTCCGTAGTCCATTCAAAGTTTTGTTTTCCTTTTCGGATCAGATCGAAGAAGGGAATGCATTTGTCAGTAGACTTTGAAATGAACCCGCTCAGTGCTGCTACCTTCCCGTTGAGACTCTGGACTTGCTTTATAGTTCTTGGAGTTTCAAGATTTTTGATTGCCCAGATTTTTTCGGGATTTGCCTCGATTCCTTGAGCGTTTACGATAAACCCAAGGAATTTTCCGGATGCGACCCCAAAGTGACATTTCAATGGGTTAAGCTTCATTTTGTATTCTCGAAGGACATTAAACATTGACTCCAGGTCCTTGACGTGGTCAGTGGAGAATTTTGAATTGACTAGCATGTCGTCCACGTATACCTCCATGGTTTTCCCAATCTGATTGGCGAACATTTGATTAACTAATCGTTGATAAGTTGCACCAGCATTCTTGAGTCCAAAAGGCATAACCTTGTAGCAATAAAGTCCCATATTGGTTACGAAGCTGGAATGCTCCTGGTCGGGTAAGTGCATAGGTATTTGATTGTAACCGGAATACGCATCCATGAAGGATAATAGTTCATGCCCGACCGTTGAATCTACGAGTTGATCAATTCGTGGAAGTGGAAAACTGTCTTTAGGGCAGGCTTTATTCAGATCAGAGTAATCAATGCACGTTCTCCATTTCCCATTTGGCTTTCGGATAAGTACAGGATTTGACACCCGTTCTGGGTATAGTGCATCTCGAATAAATCCATTCGATTTAAGCTTGTCTACCTCTTCCTTAAGGGTAGTAGATCTCTCTGGATCCATACCACGCCTTTTTTGTTTGATCGGGACGTGCCGCGGGTCAATGTTCAATGCGAGGCTCGTGATGTCCGGCGAGATTCCACACATGTCAGAATGTGTCCAGGTAAACACGTCAAGGTTTGCCCGGAGAAATTCAACCAATTCCTCTTGCATTTGTTGGCTTAACTGAGATCCAATCTTTATCATTCTAGAATCATCGCTATCATCGATCGAGACATCGATTGTCAGTTCGGCCAGAGAAGCTTGACTGTCTTTACTTTCGTCTTCACTTTCGGTGTCTCTCGGGTCAAGATCTCTTTGGAATTGGTTGGGGTGCCCAGGCCTAGGCCCAGGTGTCAATTGTCAATTATCAGCAAAACGGACGCAGAGAGATTCCTCTACGCCCTTTCCTTTCTCTTTTCGCTGCGCCTCGCGCAGTTCAGCAACATAACAGGCTTGTCCAGCAGCTTGATCTCCTTGAACGACTCTAACTCCATGATCGGTGGGGAACTTTAGAGTCAAACACCATGGGGCAATAGCAGCCCTGAACTCAGCTAGGGCCGGTCAGCCCAAGAAAGCATTATATGAGTCTATATCCAAAACAACAAACTGCAGTATCCGGACTCTCCGGCATTCTCCAATTTATAGCTCCACTGGCAATTCCACCACTCCAGTGGGTATAGTTGCACTCCCATTGAAACCATGGATACGATACTGACAAGGTTTCAAATCTTTAGTCTCCATTTTCATCTGATCATAGGCTTGCTTGAATAATATATTCACAGAACTTCCACTGTCTACCAAGATCCTCTTCATCCAAGCAGGACCTACTTGAGCTGATATGACAAGTGGATCGATGGTTGGGGCTTCGATCCTATCGGCATCTTTGTCTCGAAAGATGATGTCATCAGTCATCGTCTTTTGTTGCTTGGCCGGAGCCCCATCTTCTGAATTACTACAACACTCGAAGCTCGCATGCCTAATAGAACTGGCATACGACTCCATTTCCTTCCAGCTTCGGTCTGTTGGATGAGGACCACCACTAATGGTATTTATCACCAACCTCTCGCCAGTATAAGCGGGTTCCTCCTATCTAGCCTGATTCAGTGTATGATTTTGATTCGATGGGCCCGCACCTCTAAACTGCGGCGCCCGCACAAACTGTTCCAACTTCCTTTCACGTATCAACTTTTCAATAAGGTCCTGCAAATGACGGCACTCATTGTGTTATGACCGTAGCTTTCATGGAATCTACAAAAATTTCCTGTCTGAATCTGTTTCTCCGATGACTGTTTCGGAGCAGGCTTCTTGTACTAAATAGTATTGCAAGTCTGTAAATACACATTTTCTAGCGACGTGTTCAAAGGAGTATAATTATCAAACATAGGAGCTCTACGTCATGGACCACGATTCTGATCCCATTTTCTATTTTGGTTATCATTGCCTTTCTGTTGATTTTGTTTATTCTGAATGTTCAATTGCACTTTCTCGGAGCTCTCCCTGGTTTGTTTAACAACATTATTACTCTGAATTCCTTCCATGCTTGGCCCCACATCATCCTTCTTCCTAGACTGTTTCACATCCTCCCTTCTCAAGAATTGGGCTGCCTTGGAATAGAAACAGTCCAATGATGCAGGGGGTTTTCCGGCCAACCAGTTGCCGAATTTGGAATCGGGATCAATCCCCTTGGTCAGTGCCATAATAATAGAGTTATCATTAGGGTTGCTGATCTCAGCGCATGCAGCATGAAATCTCTCTAAATAACGCCTGAGTGTCTCCCTAGGAGCTTGAGTGACACTAGATAAAGTATTAACATCTATCGATCTTGCGACATGCATACAGAATTGCTCAATAAACTTTGTTGCCAATTGATCAAAACAAGAGATAGATCAAGGTGGTAAACGGGTAAACCACATAGTTGCTATGCCCCCTAGAGAGATCGGGAAGCTTCGGCATTTAAATGAATCATCAGCTCGTGCAGCATTCATCAACCACTCATACTTTAAGACGTGTTGATTGGGATCAGAGCTCCCTTCGTAAATGGGTAAAGTCGACATCCTGAATCACCAAGGTGGTTCAGCATAGAGTATCTCATCAGTAAAAGGAGTATGACTTCGGGAGATTCCCCAGTCGTCATTAGTGAGGCCTTGACTCTCTCGGATCATCTGACGGATCATCGTCGGGATATTCGGTACTGGTACATTTTGAGCACGCTGGGCCAAGGTGTGGTCGGGTTTCACAATGCGAGGAGGGACCGGTCGCTGTCGACGGTCCATGTCCCGCCTCCTTGATTCTATGTTTTCGAGGACATATGGTTCGGGAGTATGTTCATGCTGGTGATGGTTCGGATATTTTTCTGATTTCGGGCATCAACTCCCAGTTCAATAGCAGTGGTGTTAGTGCGGTTGTCTGTAACATGATATGGAATAGTACCTCCTCGGGAGGAGGGTCCAGTCTGATGGCTGGTTGACGGACCAACTCTCGGTTGCCCAAGGTTCAGTGCATGCTGATGTCCAGTAGGCTGAGTATAACTTCCGTCCAGTCGCGGGCGCGTGGATCTATGATGGTAGTCTGAAGAAGATGAACTCTCGGTGGAGGAATAGGAAGCCTGATCCCTCTTGGATCTCCTTCGTCGTTGACGGGTCAGTTGGTTGGTTAGTTCCGCATTAGCACGGAGCTGTTGAGTGAGCTGTTGGTGGCTTTGAGTCAATTCTTGCATTAGCATATGGAATTCTTCCCTGGTGATAGGGCCTTGCGGATCTGATGGTCCGGCAGCATTTTGGTCGGCAGGAAGCAGTTGTACGGGATTCTGTCTGTCCCGTCCTTCTGGATCTGCAGCTGTAGAAATAGTCCTTGTGTTAACCATGATGGATAGTGAAGCTCTTTCCTAGACTTGATGCAAATCTGAATAGGATGGAAGAACTTTAATCTTTGAGATTTGGATTTCTTCTTAGATTTGTGCAATCCAATATCGATAGTAGATCCAACGAGCAGGAGAGAAAAACTGCGTTTTCTCAGTGAAAGCACCAAAGTGTTTATACCAAAATTGGGCACAACACTCTTCGGAAGTGTTTGAAGAGATAAAATGAAAAAAGTAAATGTAAAAAGAGGATTATCTAACAAACACTCCAAGCAATAATTAGAAAAACAACAAAGAAACATAGAGATTTAGAGTGGTTCGGTGTGTTGCCTACGTGCACTATGAAATGATTGATCTTTATTAACTTTTGCTTGCTAGTTACAGCGGATTACAACAGTAAATATCGAGTACAACAGTGAAATTCGAGTACAATGGTGAATTCGGCAGAGTCTGGACGTCAGAGAGCTAAAAGATCCTTTTTATGTAGGCTCTGGGATGTTATTTATAGGCGTAGGCTGCAAATATCTCGCTCAGATCTCGGGAGACCTCTTCTGGCACGTGGGTGGGCCCACGTGATCGATCCCACATGATTTGCACTCGGTCCGTGATCGATACGAACGAATTTCGTATCGATCAAGATTTGACCCAATCGAGTCGAAATTTAGCATGAACATTCTTTAGGTTGTACGCAAGCTTCTATGAAAATTTGGTGGCATTTGGACTTGTAGATTGTGAGTTATGATCGATGCAAGCTCGCGTTTTCCCTAGGCTGTCTTGTTCGTATCGATATACTCCGTATCGGTCTGTTCGAATCGTTCTTGAGCACGTGCCTGCAAGTTGACGTGGCGCTAACTCCTCGGATCGGTCCACTTTTTATGCCGAACGATCGAGTCTTCCCTATGCATGTGCCTTGTTCGTATCGATCGGCAGTGTCTTGTTCATAATGACCAGATCTTGCTCTATTTGTATTGATACACTTGAGGTATGTTCGCATCAATTGCAACCATTCTGTTCATATCGATCGGTTGCCTTCACTCTATTCGTATCGATCCTTGACCAATTGGTACGAATTGACTCTAATCGATGGATTCGAAATCAAACTAGGCCGGGTGGATACGAAGTTGAGTGTACGTGATGGATACGAACAGATGGATGCGAAACAATACTTATTGAATGATACGAACAACCGAAGCTTGATGGATACGAACAACGGAGGCTTGATGGATACGCACAATGGAGGCTTGATGGATACGAACAACACTATTCTCCCGATCGATGCGAAATCGCGCGCCTCTGATCGATTCGAAATTAATCGTTACAAAGTCGGGTTTTCTTTGGTTGCTTGATGGATGCGAACAAAAGGATTGATTAAATTGCGTCGATCATATCTTGAGCATACAAACTCGGATTTACTTGAAATTTAGAGCGTTGGCTTTCATAGCTTTGCTTGTCTAGTCATATCAATTGTAGCTTGATTCAGACTCGAACAAAATTTACCGACATCCATGGTGAACCTACGTATACTCAATATTGGGATGAGTGCTCTTTGGTTTTTAGTCAATTCCTTGATATCACGGCCTTGCCAAAAGGCAAGATAACATATAATGAGTATAAAAGAAATTGGGAATGTCCCAAATCGATATCCAAATAACTTTATTAAATTGTTTAATATGGAACATGTGAGATGAGTTCCTTATGCATTGGCAATAAGAATTATCATACATGTTATGTTGTCTTCGAGATCATGATTTGTTTATGTATTTAATACATAAAGCAAATATCAAATCCAAATTTATATCACTAATGGTTTCTTGGAATATTCTCATGTAATTGCGAAATACTAGAGAATTGTTTATAGAAACAATGAACTCCTTATGAAGGAGTGTTCAGACTCAAAATTCATAAGTGATATTGAGTATAATATGTCAATAATAAATTCAAGTTAAGAATATTTAAGTTGGAAATATTCTAAATAGAAGAGATTGTGGTTGATTAATTGACTTGAATAAAGCCACAATAAAAACAATGTATATATATAACAAATGCACAAATTTATACCTGAGCTAAGGGTAATTTCAAATATTGAGAATCTCATAACATTGTTATATGATAATAATACGATGATATAGTTCATAACAAAACTTAGAGCTCATTGGAAGTCGAGAGACATACTCTAAATTATTTCACATGATAAATGTAGTTTATTAGCGTCAAAGAGAGTTAATTGACAGAGTACATAACTGAAACGTAATAGCATACCGATTCACTGAGGGACTGAACCGATTGGTTTAGATAAAATTGATTAGAGAAGTTGGAATAAGATTCCATAATTGACCTCAAGTGCAAGTGGGAGATGCACAGAGTTAGGGGTATGCCCTAGGGGTAATTACGTAATTTGTTACATATATCTAACTCGATAACCAATCTTGTTCGAAATAAAAGGTATTTTCTTTCTATTATATATTTGATATAATGTGTTATATTAATTAATTAACTTAACTAGAAGTATATTTAATAGAAAATCCATAAATGGTACATTTTATGATAGTAGTTACTAAGTGTTGTAACCGTGGGTAATTTATCACAATGAAAATAAATATACCATTTTAAATGTTCCTAGTCAAGATGCATCGAGATTGGATATCGACGTATCCGTTGATACTAGCACTCTTTAAATGTTAGGCAGTGTATTACTCATAGCTGCTGAGGGTACCTAGAGGCTACATACTGATGGTTATTGGATAACTATGTAACAGCTCACTTGATAGTTTTCTGGTGGTTAATATAACTAAGGTCAAATAGAAAATATTATTGTGACTGATTTACACAATTTTCTCGACTTGAGAATATTATCGATCTTCCATACGAAAGCTCCACTTTGATTATAGTCAAATCATGGCATGGCGTTCCGTTGAGTGACTATAGTTGGGATGAGTGGATGTATTTGAAGTGAAGCACCATTCAAGAGAGGATTCGTCTCCTCAGTTATATGAGGTTAGTATCACGGTCAACTCAAAGTCGAAGTCTCTAGCCAGAGCATTTCAGTAAATAATGATTGTTATCATTGAACCAAGGACTTTGTGTTTGGACTATAGAGTTGAGTATGGATGATGTTGGAATTTTGACCATTACCAAATTCAATAAATCCAAAATGATATAGTATTGACAAAGAGAATTGGTGTAATAAATGTCACAACCGGGTAATGCTTAATAAAGTGAAATTGGAATTTATCGAAACTAAGTAAGCGATAAATTTGGCCAAAATTTCACGCTATCTGCTAAGTGACGTGTGAACGTTAACATTCGAATAGTTCGATGTTAACCGCTTACTGAATTTACACCGACGAGTCATACAATCGATATGATGATTTCTCTTTAGACTAAACGATTTAATTAGTTTATAATTGTTATAAGTTAATTAAATTAATTAATATTTATGAAATATTAATTATAAAACTTGATTATGATTTGAGGAATAAATATTATTGTATATATTTATAATAGTTATAAATATATCGATTGATATGCGATATCGATAAGCAATTAAATTAGATTTAATTAATAATACTTATTTGGGCTTAAAATGGATTTAAAGCCCATGGAAGAGGCTGGAAATTTCGACCAAAATGAAGGCAATATGCTACCATAAGATGGTGCAACAAAGGCTTTGAGATGGAGGGCTAAGATGGAAGAGAATTGGTAAGAGATGATGTTGGATATTGACCCTAAAATATCTCCAACTTCTCCTCTATATAAGCATCTCTATTCTTAACCTTTAGAAAATTTTTGGTTGCCTTCTATCTCTATTTTTCTAGCCGATCCATGCCTCTAAGGGCTCCATTAATCTTCAAATCAAATCAATTCAAAGTTACAGCTATTTGATAGCAAAGGATCTACGATTCAAGGATTAGCAATCTGTCGAATTGAGAAGCGTTCTAAGGAGGGATATTCATCATAGAAAGGTGTACTTCAAGGCATAGGTTTTGGTATGGCCTTATTATTTCATATGACTTATAATTAATGTTTAATTTTCTGTTGCTTGTTTATATATATCATAATTATATTGTTAGTTAGGTGAGGTTTTTATATGTATGAATGTTGTTACATATTGAATGGTTATATGCATGTATATATAATAAAAAACATTTTTATATAGGTCTTATGAAACACAGCCAAATAAATTTATTTTAATTTTTATTATTTTATTAATTAATTATATTTATATTAATATGTCAGATTGCATAAAGTAAAAGACTTATAATTAATTATGCCGCTGTATCATGTTAAAATTGATCTTATATTTTATATATATATAAATTTATACTGAATATTATTTTAGGTAATAACAAAGTATTTTTTAAACATTATTTACTAATTTTAATATTATTTAAATTGAAATACAAATTGAATAATTCATACAAAATGATATATGTTTCAAAAATTATATTTTAAAATTTATAAAAATTCTTCATCATCATATTATCTTTTAGCCAAAATCCCAGAATTTAAAAATCAAAATTATTATCTTTAAAAAAATTCATTTAATTATGCAACCAAAATTAATTAAATATTAAAAATATAACTTTGACTCGGAAAATTATGGATTTTTTTGTGATTTTATAATATTATATTTGAATTGCATAAAACTTAAAACCATGTCACGAAAATATTTTTAATATTATTTTAATGCTTTTCGGCATATATATAATTTAATAATATAAAATTATAATAAAATATTTTATTGTGCTATGTATTTGCTCTAGAATGACATAAAAATAAATATTTATTTTTCATAATTGATATAGTTATACACACACACACACATGTATTTAAATACATATATTTATAAATACTTAGGATATTATAAATATAATTATACGTACATACATACATACATACATACATACATACATATATATATATATTGATTTCTTACTATGGAATATATGTGTATATTATATTTTAAAAAAAACTTCGTATATTATGTATACACATATACACATATATTTGTTTATATATATAGTCATTTATTTAATTAATATCTAATTTAATATATATATATATATATTTATTAATATTTACATTTATGCAATATATATATATATATTATATATAAGTAAATATTTATATTTTAATATTTATTTAAATAACATGTTTATATATACATACGTATATTTAGACAACATGCAACACATTTAAGATGAACTAACATGACCGTTGCGATGCAAATTCCAACATTTATATACGTACATGTTATATGTTGCATGGATTATTATATTACACATGCACACACATACATGTATGTATATAATATATATGTGTACCATTGTATTTAATTAAACTTGAATTAAATAAAATTCCATTATTATTTATAAATTTAAAAGAAATAAAATATTTTACTTAACTTAAATTTAGAAATGTTCTAAATAAATTAGACTTCATAGGCCGAATAAAGATCCTATAGGGTAAAAAAATTTGAAATTCACCCATAACACCCACTACGGGCTGGCCCAATTCCAAAAGATATCACTCCGTACCACCACATGCATAGTGGAGCATAGAGTTAGGAAGCTTCGTGACAAAGAAATTAAGCTGGTTCAAGTACAATGGGGAGATAAGCCAACGGAAAGCACCTAGGAAATAGAAGTGAAGATGAAGCCTTCTCATCCAGGGCTTTTCTCTAGTAAATTCTCTCTCTCTAGATTTTGTACTATATAGGTTTTGATTGCATTGTGGTTGCTAGATTGGATGGTAGGGGATGGTTGCCCGACTTTTTCATGTTGTTTTTGCACTCATATAGAACTCTATGCATATTTTAGGTTGTCTACATACATGTCTATACGTCACAATCTTGCATTCACGCTAGGGTTGGGATCACCTATAGATATGTTGCATACATAATCACATCATACTTTTTGGTTAAGTAGATGGTTGTGTAGATAACTTGGTTGTACTTCGTGGTTGTGGAGTGCAGGCAACGCTATCTGTCCCTTAGGAATTTTGGGTACGGAATTCTTTTAAGGGAAGGAGAATGTAACACCCCGTAAAATAAACAAGAAATTAATTAAGAAGATTAAATTAATTAATAATAAATTTAAAAATGGAAATTGAGAAAATATAAGAATTTAGCGATGAAACTTGCATCATTGTGTTCGTAGCGATCTTCTGAGCAACTTTCACAACTTTTATATGTAAAGCTTCGTGATCGGAGTTCAAACCAAAAAGTTATCGACCTTTGAAGATTTCGGATTGAAAATAATTCAAAAGGATTTAAATAATAATAATAATAAATTAATGTTAACATAAGCAGTTGGGACTAATTGGTTGAGCGCTAGAGGTCAACCGCTTATAGGGACCGATCAACCAGTTGGTGTGTGACGGCTAGGGTTCTTTTGGCCTAAACGAGCCTAGATTTGACAGTTTTGGTGCATCCAAGCAACTATAATAAGAGGCTAACCTCCTTGTTTTCTTCATACAAATCTAAACCTGGTAATAAGATTCCGCCCAAATCTCTTCCTCCACAAAAATCTCTAGAACTCAAAAGCAAAAATAAAATATATACATTCAGAGTTTAGGGAAAAAATTAAAGAAGAAAAGCTAAGGAAAAAAAGATACAAAATCTTATATGAATAAATCTATATTTTAAAACTCTCTATTCCCCAATTCTCTAAATCTAACACAGTAGTAAATTTGTATAATATACGATAAAAATGAGATAAATCGGAGGAAGAGATAGGCAACAACATGGAAGGCAAATCCAATGAGATTTCAGTTGGGATTATCTACGAGTGAAAATTTCATTCTTTTTTCATAGTAGTAATTTGTGTAGTTTGGTTTTTGATTTGTATTGTGCCTTGGAAAATTTTATATGTGAAAATTTATTGGTTTAAAACCCATAATTTTCCAATAAAATGTGGATTGTGAAATTTATTGAAATTCTAGTTGTTTTATTTTAATATCGTGGAATCAGATGTTGTTATTATTGCAATATGAATATTTTGTACTCCATTTGATTTCACCTCTCAAATTTTCATTGTAATGACAAAGAATTCAAAACATGAAAAATATAAATTGGTGTGTAAAGTAGGGAAAAAGGAATTTTTTTCCTTTTATTGGTAGTTTGCACCGCCTATTTTGATAATTAAAATGAATATGCTTTCTTTTTCATTCAATATTATACACCTAAAAAGTTGAATGGAATATAAAAGATTGAAATTGTAAATATAAAAAGCCTATTTAGTGTAGCTAATTTGCTTATGATGTTAGCTATTATGTAATTTGATGTATTGGATTGAGCCTTGCGCAGAAATTGCGGTTGTTGACACATTAAAATAACATATCACCCCAAAAAAGAAATAAACAAATTACTTGAATACATATAGAAACAAATTAACCATAATTTAATGTTAGACATAAATATAATAATAACGTATTCTTTTAAATTTTGAAACTGACCAACCAAAAATACAAACTTGTAACATATATAATAAATAAAGCATTTAATAAAGAAATCGAAAAATAAATGATAATTAACAATCAACAATAAATCTAATAAAATGAGTTAAGGACAACTATGGAATTTAATCCATAAACAAAGGCGAAATAAGGAGTTTCCCTTATAAGGCATTTAAATGTGTAAATACGGGTGAGGTGTATACACGTGTGTGTGCTGGCATAGCTCAACATTTAATTTTGGGAAGTGGAACTATGGCTAAATTATAGGGATGCGAGGTCTGTTGAAAGCATACAGAAATCTGCCTAGCTAATATGGCTACCAACAGTGTGACTTTTGTAACTGATGTGGGACATCGTTTATAATAAGTACCCATAGTAGGCGCGAAGTTAGTCCCAATTTTATAGGATAAGTATGCCCAGTTGATTTGGCTACCAGCACCTACGAATGGTTTGACTAATATGAGATGTCATAGTATAGGCCACAAGGAGGAGAAAATCCAAAGAGGAGTTTGCTTTGAGGTTGAGGTATTAAATGGATGGTTTAGGGTCTGCCTCCCCCTATTAAGAAGTATTAAATGACTTTGGGAATTTCTCATAAATAACGTTGGGTAATCCCAGGATGGGCCTACTTTGGGGTTGAGGTATTAAATGGCTACTGGGTTTGCCTCTTTCCTATTTAAGAAGTATTAAATGGCCGGGATTTCTTTTTTTGGCATGGGATAATTCCAGGACTGGCCTGTTTCAGGGTTGAAGTATCAAATGGCTGTTGGGGTCTGCCTCTTCCTTATTTAAGAAGTATTAAATGGTTGGAATTATCTTTTTAGGTGCATTAGTGGAAATCTCTTATGAGGGGTCTGCTTTGGGGTTGAGGTATCAAATGGCCGGAGTGTCTGCCTCTTCCATATTTAAGAAGTATTAAGTGGCCTTGAGAGGTTTTCTACGAAGTCAGCTAAGAAGTACCAGAAGGGGTTCAACTCGGGATCTAGGTATTAAATGGCTGGAGATTTTGCCTATTCCATATTTAAAAGGTCTTAAGTGAGCCAGGTACTTTCTTTTACATTATTAGGGTATGATTAGATGGGAGATGGGTTATTGAACCCAATATACTCCATAGTTGCATTGCATTCGCATTTATAGTTATGGAGTTAGGCTTGTTGGGCATTATCCTATAGTTAGAGATATACTTAGAGAAGTATAATAAATATGTAAGACATAATACTTATCTGAATGCTTACTGTCCATATACTATTATTGTAAAACTTGAGGTTTTCATTTACCATACATTGTTGTTCTAACCCTCTCCTCATTAAAACGTACAGGTTAGGTACAACGATGAGTGTGGGGAAGACGGTGGAGGCTTGGTGGGCAGTTATTTATTATAGTTATATTTTTATGTTGTTACGATGTATCCAAAATATGTATCAGACATGTTTTATGCACTATTGTGACATTGTACTTATGTGATTTGGTTTTATAAAATGGGTATATAAGGGGGGTACTTTTTTTATTATTACATTTTATTCATTCCGCTGTGAGACTCTGTAAGCATAGTAGATAGTTTTGCATATTGTTTTGTTAAATCAATTATACCAACCAACAACTAGCCTCAGAATGGACCTAAGGTTCGAAGGGATTTTATTGGATCAAAAATTATGCCCATTTCAGAGAGGGTTGTTGCACCTTTATGTTCTTTTTCTTGAGGGAAACGGTTGTGTAGCGCGAGAGTATACAGCCAGCAAAAAGATAGTAGACAATAGTAAATAGTTTTTTGGCCAACAAGCTTGACCGGTAGCCAAAATAATAAGGAGCAAACTAGTTAATAATAGTAGCTAATACACATAGAAGCCTTGTAGAGATAGTAAAAGCAAAACATACGTATCAACATGCATAGCTACCTAACACAGAGGTCAAAAAACATCATCAACCATAGTGCAACAACATCCGAGCTTTTGAAGAACCATTATCAGCTGCAGCAGTATCGATCATTAGACAAAGCGGGGAGGAGGGTTTCCACCTGTCCAGCAGAGTAAAAATAAGCTATTTTGTTGCATAACTGAAGCGGGGTGCGAGCAGTGTTATTAAAACATCCGGAGTTTCTTTCTAGCCAGTTCACCTAGCTGAATGTTGAGAGGAAGATGTCAATATTGGAAGACTTGGAGCCAAATTGCTAATAGTCGAAGAAAGAATAAACAGTGGGGACGAAGTCGAGGAGGTGAATAGCAGAGGTAGTCTAGATATAGAATGCGAGGACACATTCAAAGAAGATACGGGAGATACTCTCCGATTAAGAGTGGCAGAGAACACAATAATGGTTGAGAATAATGCCTTTACGAATCAGTCTACCTTTAGTATTGACCTTCCTCGATTGGCAAGATACACATTTCCTTAAGTGGCAAGAACATCTTTCTTCTTAACGATCGATGGTAGAGTATGGCAAGTACATCTTTTCTCTTGACTTTCCTAAGGTAGAAAGATCATATTTCTTCTTAACAATCAATAGTCGTCGCACCGACGCCACGCAATCTGAATTTTAATTTTCGGGCAGACTGCAGTTGTTTATCTCCTTTGACTCAAAAAGGTGATGCGTTTCCGACTTTCCATTTCAGAAAACTAATTTCCCATCTCCCTCTTCTTCTTCCCCGATGCTCTCATTAACCATAATATCCAAAATTAGTATTTTTATGCAATTCTATTAAATTTACACGAATTTATATACACAAACATTATATTATATTAAAAGCAGTCCAAATTCGTATATTAATGGTTTGGTGTAGATAAGCACAACAAAATGGCATGAAATTGTGGAAAGTAGTTGTATATTCAATACAGATTATTATATATTCAATACAATGATCTTATAGATCTCAAATAGCAATATATTTTTGAAATTAATAAGGAATGAGATGAGATCAAAGAGAGAATGATTGAGAATTCAAGTATAGATTCTTTAATCTTATGTGGTTTGTAAATCCATAAAGAATCGGAGTGAATGAGTATGGTTGTGCAAAAAGGCTGAAAGAATATTTCATAGATCTTTTCTCGCAAAGTATAAAAATGAAAGAGTAAGAGAAAATGAGAGAAATATATATAAAAATTTATTTTCTAGAGTCATTATATAGAGAATGAAGAAACATGACTTCTGGCTAAAGGACAAAGGGAATTGTCTATTTGTTTAAATTTGAAAATATGTCTAACGACTTGTATGTCGACATATTATGGATGGGTATGTCGACATATCCATTTGTACGTTGACATATGGTTCATGGATATGTCGACGTATCCATGTTGAATTTAAAAAACACCTTTAAAATTGTTTAATCGACATAAAGTTTTAAACTGATATTGTATTTTTATAAAAAGATATTAGAGATTAAAATAGAGTTGTGTAAAATATAAATAGCAAAGTTATTTGCTATGGGTCTTTAACAAAAATTCTATGACTTGGATAGACTCACTAAACACTTCAAATATCTACGTTGTTAAACCTCTTGTTTTTCATTCATCCCAAGTCAGTTTTGCTCTTCCATACGCTTTGAATAACCTTTATATGTTTAATTTATTTGTGAGTTCTTGTTTATCTATGTAAAATGTATCCACATATTTCTAAAAATATTGCATAACTCAGATAAATGTTAGTGCTAACATTTATATGGTTGTTATCATCAAAATCAACGCTCAAGGTATTAACAATCTTTCCCTTTTTCATGATGATAATCATATACATATTTAGAAAATAAAACGTATTATTTTGATTTGACTCCCCCGATTCTATGCACTCACCCTATCATTTTGCCTAGTATATTTATACATTTTCTCCCCTTTTGTCGTCAAAGAAAATAAGCAGAAAAGTATAGTTTAAGCATGACTCGACAACATATAAAGAGTTTTCTATACAATTCCATAAGAATGTATAACTAGAAAATACCAAGGGAATCAAAATCAAACTAAAATATGAAAAATGAAATGCATAACATTAGAAATAAGAAGATTTTTAGGGCTATCGTCGTTGCCGATGCCAATAACATATCATTTTGAATTATCTCTGTTATCCAGCTTTTGGACCAAGCTTGGGAAGCAAGGCAGCTCATCAGACAAAGCGAAGGAGGAGACGACACACGAATTGGTGGCTATGGCAATTAGTGGCACCTACCCCAAGCTTTACTGCCTGGGACAAGCTACCACCGTCCACCGGTGAACTGATGGTGCATTGGCCTGGGCAGTAAAGCCTAAATCAGGTGCCATTCAAGTGGGGATTCTTCCCCTATTTCTAGTGTGGGTTCATCTGGAGCTTTGATGCAACTTCGAGGAAGACTATGGGCTACTCGAGGACGTAGAATGCAAGGTGAAGCTCGAGATCTAGATGAAAATGTTAAGTGATTCCTATGGGATTAACAACGATCGGTATGGGATTGGCATAGTGATTTATCACGATAACGTTCGATGAGTGTGTATGATCAAATGGAGTAAATCTGTATCTTTGGGCTTTGACCTCGGGGTGCGTATAGTTTGATAAATTGTATCGGTCCTATAGTAGTGACCGTACATAATATTAATCTTATATTAGTGATCATTCATCGTATTGGCCTTATTTAGTAGCCATGCATATTATTGGTCTTTCAGTATTGACCATGCATATAGACAAACGATGACGTGATATTGGTCTTCGTTTGTGATAGGCACATTTGATTACTTGATTTTATATTTGATATATATATATATATATATGTATGTATGTATGTATGTATGGCATCGGTGTTCCTTTGTGGTCTCGATAGCATATTATACGGGATACACCCGTCATACTCTTTTGTCGAGAGGCTATGCGAATTTATTCAGAAATCCTGATGGCTATGAGGTAGATGATAATGATTATCTATGAGTGGCCCGCATAACACTTATGATCATTATAGGGGTATGGTGAGGACCATATAGGTTTCATATATCTAGAGTAGACCATATGCAACGACCCGTATTTTTCGAAAAAGAAGAAAATTCAAATTTTAGAATTTAATACGGTAAGAAATTAAAAATTTACTTTGAGTTATAACATCTGATTTTGGTTTAATAAAGTGACAACTATTTTATGTGATTTCAAACGTATGGTTTAATAAAAGTTTAATTGGATAGATTTAATATTGTGTAAAGCATGAAATAAAATTTATGATTAACTGGAATTGGGTTTTAATTGTAAATTAACTTCTAATCTATTTGTAAACAATAAATGTATAATTATGTATTCAAACTTATTTAAATTTTAGTCTTAGTTTTTTCTCATCTTACATATCAACCTATTGAAATTAAGTTGTTAATAAACTTTAGTATAATTGGATTTTACATAAAAGGGAAGAAATATAAATTTTAATTTAATAAGACTTAATTAGTTAAACGATTCATAAATTGAGAATTTAATACTGCATTAGTTAATATTAGCATTTTAATTAAGGAACTTGAAATTATAAACCAATGAATATTCAATTATATTAATTTGAAATATAGTTTATTTTGAAATTAAATAAAGGTGAATTTTATTGAATACAATAAACTGAAATCTACCATTTAAAACAAACAATAGAATTTTATGACGAAAATTCGATATTTGCTATGCGTCCATCTGGACATAGCAAATGGCAAATTTTTGTCGAATAATATAGATGTTCACCTGTCGCTAGAAATTCAGTTTAAATCAGTTAATAACAGTTGAATTTAAAAGTGTTCCGAAATCTAAAAGTGTCAACATAAGAAAATTTATTTAGAACACTTTGAATAAGACCGCGTAATCCGTTTTGCGAAATTCGGACGTTTCTAGATCCGTTTGGATTTTTCCGTACAGAATAGCAACGTATATCAGTGTTCGTATGGACTTTTGATAGGAAGGTCCCGACACAGATATTTCTGTTTCCTCTTGTCCATCTCATCGCACTGATCACCGTGATATATTCATTGGTGTATTTCGGAGTCCGGTGCGCGACGGAATCAACAGAATGCAAAGTGTGACGATTCGCCAAATTGGGTCCATTTGCAATTCCGTGTCCTCCATCTGGTTCAGCTTGCTGTGTTAATCACAGATATAACCTGTCTCCTTTTATATTCGTCAGTTTTGACACCCAAAGTCAAGAAATGTGAAAAGACGCAAGGAGTTCTGGTCACTGATATAACTTCTTCATCTCTTCGTATCTTTCCCTTTTCATTTTCTTTCGCCTCTCCACCATGAATTCGAGCAGCCACGTGCATCTCCACCATTTTCTCTCCTCCACGTTCAGCCATCACCTCACCTTGTTAGCCTCCCTCCAACCACTGAGCTGCCATCGCATCCCCTCGCTGCTCGTCCCATCTCCTCCGCAGCTAACCACGGAAGCACCTCCACGGCCACCTGAAACCCGCAACTCCACCCTGACTTCGTCGGTTGTCCTCTGTTGTTTTTAAGGTACACATATACAGATTTATCAAGTTATTTATATATAGGTTTTGAAAAAGAAATATATACGGTTCTTATTGCATTGCTTATATTGGATCTGTGAGTATAATATAAGAGTTTATATTAGTTTATATATCCATATGCTTGCTTGTTAACTTATTTTATGTACCCTATGTTACAGAAGTTTATATACAAGATATATCATGTTTTGTTTTATATTTATATTTTACTTTATATATATTATATAAGCATAGAATATATAGGAGTAGTAGACATGTTTATATATATATGTGTGAATTTTTGTTTCAGAGTTCATATTTTTAGCGGTAGTAGGCATGTTCGAATTATCTGCTTTTGTATATATATAAGTTTACCGGTGTTATAAAAATATGAAAGTATTTAAGTCAATTTATATATATAAGTTCGTGTAAGTTTTAATTTTGTCTAATATTTCAAATACTTATATAAATATAGTTGTCTTACAAATATATTTCGAATACTGTATATTCCAATTATAGTTATATACGTAAGTCTGTATATATGTTGTACAGTTTAAAAGTTTATTTCCAAAAATTTGAGATGTGTTGGCATTTCCTATAGCCCATGTACATTGCTATTTTATAATAAATATTGACCTTAAAATATATGTTTATATATTGTCTGTATATCTATTCGTTGTATTCTATGATTAAAAGTATGGGTGATATATTAGTTATATATATAGGATGATAATATTTCGATCTTATTGTATAAAAGTCCGCTACATTTTGTTTCGTTAGTTTTAAACTGATATATTAGTATTATCTGGGTATATATTTATGTTATATGTACTATTTTATAAATGTTGTGTGGTATGGGTTTTATCTATCAGTTTATATAAGTTTATAAAATATCAGTTTTCAAATATATGTAAGCCTATATATCTGTTCATATATATAGTGAAATGGGATGGAGACTTTTACTATTTATATAGCACATATATGTTATTACAATATATATACTTTTAAAATATCTGGGTTTTATATTGGTTGCTTACTAGTTGGATAAGTGTGTTTAGAGATTCATGATTTTAAAGATTGCTCTTTTATACTTTTATGTATGTAATACTATTTTGTGTAAAGTATGTATATAATATGATAAATAATAGTTTGAGCTATGTATATACTATATATTAACTAAATATAGGTAGTTATAATATGTTGTACATAGATTTTTATTTTGTTTTTTTGGTATTAATGTTAAAATATTGATTTGATATGCATATCTTATTTTAAATATATGTTTAAGAATTGGTTTTAGAGTAAATTTATAATATATATATTTCGTTTCAGTTTATATCAAGCAGATTCTGATTTATTTCATCAATTCCTTATCTATCAGCTTATTCGTCGAATTCGTGCCGATATTGCTTTGCTTGGATTCGTAACTCATTTCATCGTCAAATATCTCTAGCCTCGAAAGGTGAGCAATCACTGACGATTAACGTTCTTTATTTATTAAATTTAATTTCAATTGAAACGACATTTGAAATATTGCTACAGTTAGTTATTTACATTTCTGTATATATGCTGTTATCTGTACTTGTTCACCTATGACATCTGACACCATTATCTGTTATTTATATTGATGATATATGCTGTTGTATTCATATCTGTTATCACTCTGCAAGTTCCCTGTTAGTATAGAATCACTATGGGTTGAAATGATACATACTCGAACGATCTGTAGAATAGGAGAAAATCGTTATGGGTTCAAATGATAAACCCAAGCGATTTTCATTTGAAATGAAGTTGGGATTGCGGGTTGAAATGATATATACCCGTATATATTTAATTTACGGATTGAAATGATAAATATCTGTATCACTTGACCACAGACACCGTTTGTCTATATATAAATATTTTGAAATTGATTCCTATGGTTTTGAAAGAAAATATATATGGTTTATTTAAAATTTGAAAATATCATGTATATGAATAAGTTTTGATATAAAATAGATTGAATAATAAGCTTTAAATTTAGTAAAGTTTGATTTAAGTAAATCACAACATGTTAAGTATTTATTTAAAATTTAATTTTAAAATAGATTTGATAATGATTCTATAAGTTGAGGCGGGAAAGATAAATTTGAATTTATTCGAAATTGTATTTAATTAAGAATTTTGTTTAATTAAATTGATTTGAAACTTATTGAATTTGAGGGTTTTAAGATATGATTTTATAACTTGGTTTTGATTTAGGTGATTAAATGGATATTTCAAGTTTTAAATAAATCGAAGGAAACATTGGTTTACTGTAATTTAAGGATTTAAATGATAATGGATTTATTAAGTGAATATTTCAAATAATAATGAAGTTAAAAAATAATATATATATGAAATTATCAATTTAGTTTGAAAATGCTAAAATGTGGAAATATATATTTGAAATGAAAATAATATTTTGGTTTTGAAATATAAATTATTTGAAATGATCACGGTGTTATAATGACGTTTGGTTGTGAATAGTGTATATTTCTGCATAGTAAATAATTCCACGGATCCTTAGAGGATGGTTATCCCAAACATCCTTTAAGTTACTTGTATTTCAGTTGATATTTCACTTGAGTTGGATTTATTGATATAAGAATGTTAATCCTGACTCGAGTGTTTTGTGTTTTGCTTTACGCTCGGGTCAGACTGAGTGATACAACATTTGAGACTCACCTTTGGAGTTTGGAGCTTCGCTTGGAGATCCAACTATCGATTCAACTTTCAGCTTCTCCAGTTGATTTGCTCAAAGATGTCATCAGTCTGTATTTGAGGTATTCTGTGTATTTTATTTCAAACTCTGTTGTTTACATAGTAGCTTCATGAACTACTATTTATCTATTCCGCTGCATTATTATATGACACTGTGTTTGTGATTCTGTGATTGATTTATTTACTGTATATGCTGAGTTTTGCCAAATTTAAATGAACAATCTGATATTTTGAGCAATTCAAGTCCGACATGTGCGGATGCGAACGGTTGAAAATATTGGGATGTTACACCATATATCATTTATGCTCGTTATATGGTTACAGTGAGATCTACATGAGTTCCATCAAAGTTGGATGCGGCTTGGGGTCTATGGTACATTTAGGCATTGACTCTATTTATTTTGGACCCTTTATGGAAATCATTGTATCACAATAATTTGAATTATAGGTAGGTGTCCAACACAGACTCAATCTTCAGATATCTAGAGTAGATCATATATCACTTATGCTCACTGTAGAAGTATGATGAGATCTACATAAGTTCGATCACACTAGATGTGCCTTAGGGTCTATGGTACATTTAGGAACCGACTCTATTTATCTTGGGCACGAGCCTACCGTGGACTCCACTCACCAGCAATGACGAGTATCATTTATATTATCTGTCTATAGCTTATCGTTATATTGTGTAATATATTAGTTAATTGATAATATTGTTGTGCATTCTAGGATACACTTGTATTGTTATATTTACATTGTCTCTACAATTATATATTAGGTTACTTTATCATATATATCGTTACATTCCAGTCATATTGTATTAGTTGTGCTGATTCGTTGCTTACAAGAGAAGAACGTGTTATGGTATGATTCCCCACTTATGTGACGGGTTTACTTTACTTGTTTATGGGCAGTCTGGATTGTACTTGAGCTATGTTTGTGGAGAGGACCAGTTGTACCTTAGTAGTTCCTATATTATTTGTATATAATTCTGATATAGTATTTAGATATAGTTCCCCTCACACCAGGCTTTAAGTCTGACCTATATTTTGTCTTTGTTGTTTTATGTCATGACAACTTTTGGGTACTCGGTTGAGTAATTTAGCAGTCTGTTGCTTTTGGGGATACATTATCAGGATGCACAACTGGAACATTTCAGAGGCGTGGCTTTGATATTTTAGATCTGTATACTTGATATTTTAGTAGTACATGGCAGACCTGTTATTTCTTTATGAGATTTGTTGTATCGAATATTTATTCAAAACTACATGTTGTTGGAAGTTGATGTATTCTGAATTTCTTTATTGATATTTATTTATTAGTTGCTTCTGCTACTGCGGGCTCTTATATATTGTCAACCTGTTCTGCTCATGTATATTCGGTATATTATATGTTATCGTTCCGTTGTGAGATCCTATCAATGTTCTGATATAGTGTTTCATTATAATTTTACCCCAACAATTTGTCGTTTGTGGTATTCGAAAGTCAGTCGTTGATGTAGTACGATGATTTTTGGGTATTATGAAGGACGGGTTGTTACACATTCAGACGGGCATCTAGATGCTCTTGGGAATTTTTGAGGGTGAGGATGAATGAGGGATTCAATCGGCAGTGTAACAACCCGAGATTTCGCAATTATCTTGTTATCGTCTAATGACGATTAAAATCGTTGGTTAATTGCTATTGCAGTTTTGAATCGATCTGAAACTCTTTTGTAAATTTTGTAAATATTGAAACGGGCTTTAAAGAAAAATATTGTGGCCCATACTTGTTGTTGCCGTGATGTTTATCTTTACCTTTCCCCTTTTATTCGTTCACTCGAAAAAACCCGTCCACCCTTTCATTCCTCATTCGAGAAAACCCTAAGTCTAAACAAACGAAAATGGCAGCCTCGTTCTCTTCTTCGTCCCTCGGTGAAAACTAGGGCTTTGTGACATTCGTGGTCGCCGCTTGCTGGGGATCGATCAAAGGATGTTGCTCGTTGCTGCTTTTGTCAATCGTTCATCTCGTGAGGGCCACGGGCTTCGACTCCTCTTCAGTTCGAACACGGCTGCTCCAATTCGTGGCAAAGGTGAGTAATTTCTAATTACTCACATCTAATTTAATCTCATAAATATGCGATTTTGGTGAATTGATTTACATGCCTTTGATGGTTTTTGATCTTGTTTGAACGATGTTGATTTTGTAGTTGTCTGCATTTTCATGTTTGGTTCGATTTTGGGTTACCCACGGCTTCGTTAATTTTTGAAATCGAGTTCGATAATGTTATTTTGTTCGACCTTGTCTTCACTGACTTGTTCATGCTTCCACTGTTTCACTTGTACTCTGATGTTTGAACTTGATTTACTTGATTCCCACGTTGTTAAAACGATGGCTTTGATTTTGTGATATCTTTTGGTTTTCTGGCTTCCTGTTCCTTACTGTTTCGACTTGTTTACTGTTGTCTTTGATGGGAGCTTCTTCTCTGATCATCTGACTTTGATCTTCGCGGCTGTATATATATAAATTGTAGACTTGAACATAGTTCATCATCTTGTCTTCAACATGCAGTTTCATTGATGATGCTCTGCTGTTTCTCACTTCACTGTGTTGTAACATTTTATACATATGTGTAGCTCGACTTAAGTCTGCATTCTTGTACTAGTGATCATTGTTTCGATCTGGTCATTTGAATTATAGCTGTTCATCTTAAACTTGTTGTATTCCATTCATGTGTATTTTGCTATACAGTTTCATTGAGTAGCTCTGTAGTTTATGATTTAGGTTGCATAGCATATTGATATTCATGTCTAGATCGAGTTCATTGCTGTATACTTGTTGTTGTATTACTTGTTGCCAGTTGCTGAGTCTTGACATTCATGTCTTGGTTCACTCTGTCCTTTTAGCATGTATTCTGTTGGCACTGCATATAAGTCTTGATTTCATTGGTGTCATTGGTGCATTTGTGTTCATATCACTGGGCATGTCTGCACACTCTTGAGTCTTTATTGCAATCATATTGCCTCGAGTACATGTACAACTCTGTATACATGTATGGTTGTAGTTGTGAGCTTGTACTGTCACTTGTTCATATTGCTGGTTGCATTTCTTTGGTCTTTGGTCATGTTGCCTTCATTGCTGTTGCCTTTAGAGTACATGTAGCTTGACCTTTCCAAATGCTCTCTGTTTATAGTTCATGTTGCTGGTATGTGGTCCTGTGGCATAGCGTACCAGTGATGGTTTGTCATTGTGTAGTTTTGACTTGATTTACTCTTTAGTCTGGATACTTTGTGTTGGTCTGGTTTTACTGTTGACATGTTTTGAGTTACAGTGCTTTGTGCACTTGTGTAGCCAGTTGATATAGTGCTTCATCATTTTGCAGTGTGGACTTGTTTGAATTTTAGCTTGTGTTCACTTGGACTTGAGTTCATTGTGATAACTTCACTGTTATATGTTTTTCCATTTGCTTGTAGTTGCATCTAGTTGTACTTGATCATTTTATATCTACACTTTCAGTTGGGTAATTTCCACTGTCTTGGTTAATTGATTTTTCCAATTTCACCTGATTTGAATCTGATTTGGATTTGACCGTGTGAACATTTGTGAATTTTCAATGTGTACATGTGTGCACATTGTCCATGTCTGCCTGCTTTGACATTTGAGGCCGTGGCGTTGAGATTTGAATCTTCATTTGATTTTGGTTCGTTGATCTTTTGTGTATTTCAGGTTGTAGTGGCGAGGCAGTATACGCGTGCGTATACTGCAGCCCTACCAGAGTTGATATTTTAAATTGATTATTTGGTTGTTGTCTAATTATCTTCTAGATAATTAGATTATGGGTTTCTAGTTATTTATTTAATAATTAGATTTTGTCGTTGATTGTCGTTTAGACAATTTTGATGTTTTATAAATTATCTTCATTGATGTTCTTTTCACTTACCTTTGTTGATGATTTAAATCTGCTGATTTGTTGTTTAACACAGTTTAGTGTTATATCTGCCGTTATCCGATTCTCTTATTGAAGAGTTGGATATACGTGATTTCTGTGACTGTCGTCTATTTGATATTGATTATTGTTGCTTCTGTGCATTTATAACTGAGTTTGAATTAGACTGACCCGTGTATTATTTTCTTTTGAATTTAATACTCGGGTCAGACCCGAGTTATTTCAGGTTGTAGATTTCCTGCTTGAGTTGCTGTTGAGCTATGAAGACTTTTCATATCATTTGAAGTGTTCTGCGTCTTTTTGTAGTAGTCAGTGTACTGATTAGGATGATATGTATTCATGTACATTAGTTGATAATGTATTTGTATATATAACTTCCAGAGTCGATAGTTGTAGTTGTATCATATGTATTATGTCAATTGTATTGTAACTGACATCAATTATATATATATAAGACTTTTGTTATCTGTGTTCCGCATTCTTTTAGTATCTGTGTTATTATTATATACATTGTCCTAAACTATTATGAACCATCGTAGTTCGTTTTATACTGGTAATTGGGTATGTCGATGGGGGTAAATAAATAAGAGATGAAAATTTAAAAATATACACCACTCCTATCGAGGTAACCAATACTAGTGTAAGGCCAACTACGGATGGCCGCTCCTATCCAGCCTTATTCTTCGTAATAACAGACAGTATTTCTTTTAATACTCTTTGTTATTGTGAGCATAGAGGTGGGGCGTCACAGTTGGTATCAGAGCTTGGGGTTTATGGACATAATATAAAACATAACTTAGATGGAACATATGTTATAACTATTAGTCGATGTTTTATTTGTGCTTTGAGTCAAAACTAAAGTTTTGAAATTTGGATGAAATTTTTAAGTATCTTTATTTAAAAATAAAAGTGAAACTGTGTTTTGTTGATTTAATTGATTTGGGTACTGTTTATCAGAGTGCGCAGCGGAAACAGTGAAACTGTTTTCGCTGAGTACAACTGATAACCTTTTTGATTTAAAAATCAAAATATGAAAATTGAAGTAAATTTCGTTTGTTGTTTACATAGCTGTATTTATTTTGTTTCTTTGAAAATTTCGAATCCGATTTGAGAATTCGAAATGATTGCAGTTATGTAATTTTTGTTAAAATTCATGCTGGTTTTCTTTGATGCTAATCACATATCTGATTAGATTTTTGCTGTTTTAAATTATCTTCATTGAAGATAATAGAATAATTTCTTTGTTTATATTGTAGTGTGCGTGCAAATATAAATTGCACGTTACTGCATTAATTTTACGTTGAACCGATGCTTGGTTATGAAACATATTTTGTTGCCGTTATTTTTATAACGGGATTTTTACACCGATGATTAAGTTTTTGAAGCACGGTGTTTTGTTGACATTTTGTTGAATGAAAGTTCACTGATATTACATTTTGATGTAAATTATTTTGATGAGATTTTAACGGTTAGAAATTTCTATCGTTTTGACTTCAGTAACCGCCAAATTTTGAAAGTGGAATTTTCAAGCGGTTATTCCGCAATACTGATTCTGAGATTCGTTTTACGATGTTCCGGGGAAGTGCAATTTTCTTTTCGAAATTGCTACTGATGTTGTTGCTTTAATCACGTGATTGGAAAATCGTTTTAAAATGAAAATTGTTTTATAAATTTTTAACAGTTGCGTTTTCAAAAGAATGAGGAAGCGACTTAAACGATTCAGCAAAATCGAGGATTATGACCCCTTTCTTTTACTGATTCGCTTAACTCCGGACTTGTTCAGTTGAGAGTGTGAATTGTTATTTTTATAAAATAAATAAAATTGTTTTCAGAAATTTTACAGTTTGCGCTTTCAAAAGAATGAGGAAGCAATTTAAACGTTTCAACAAAATCGAGAACTATGACCCCTTTCTTTTACTGATTCGCTTAATTCCGGACTTGTCCGTTTGAGAATGTAAAGTGTATTTTTACAAAATACACAATTTTGCATTTTCAAGGAAACGATGAAGAGAATCAAACAATTTAGTAAAACACGTGGTATGGGACATGTGCGTTTGCTATTTCGGTTAATTCCGGACTCGTTAATTGAAATATTTGATGCTTTCGTGTGCTTTCGAGCCACTATGAGGACCTTCGGGTCATATGAGGACCTTCGGGTCATATGAGGACCTTCGGGTCAAATACCAGTACTAGACCTTCGGGTCACTCTGCGGACCTTCGGGTCAATCTGATGGGCGCCAAAATTATGTTGAGTACTTGGTAGGCTTCGGTCATTTGTTGATGCACGTGCGGCGAATTAAAAACTCGCCATCTGATGGGATCGATCCAAGCTTTTATGTTGATTTTCTAGTCTTCTTAATTGATTTCTAGATATTTGTTGTTTCCAATTATCTGCAGGTAATTGGATATTTGTTGATATGAGTTCTGATTATCGTTTTTGATAATCGGATATTTGTTGTTTCTAATTATCGCTTGTGATAATTAGATATTTGTTGATTTTGATTATCGTTTTTGATAATCGGATATTTGTTGTTTCTAATTATCGCTTGAGATAATTAGATATTTGTTGATTCTGATTATCGCTTTTGATAATCGGATATTTGTTGCTTTTAATTATCGCTTTTGATAATTAAATATTTGCTGATTTGGGATTTGATTATCGTTTTTGATAATCGAATATTTGTTGATTTGAGATTTGATTATCGTTTTTGATAATCGAATATTTATTGATTTGAGATTTGATTATCGTTTTGATAATCAAATAATTGTTGATTTGAGATTTGATTATCGTTTTGATAATCGAATATTTGTTGATTTGAAATTTGATTATCGTTTTTGATAATCGAATATTTGTTGATTTGAGATTTGATTATCGTTTTTGATAATCGAATATTTGCTGATTTGAGATTTAATTATCGCTTTTGATAATTAAATATTTGCTGATTTGAGATTTAATTATCGCTTTTGATAATTAAATATTTGCTGATTTGGGATTTATTTATCGCTTTTGATAATTAAATATTTGCTGATTTGAAATTTGATTATCGTTTTTGATAATCGAATATTTGTTGATTTGGAGATTTGATTATCGTTTTTGATAATCGAATATTTGTTGATTTGAGATTTGATTATCGTTTTTGATAATCGAATATTTGTTGATTTGAGATTTGATTATCGTTTTGATAATCGAATAATTGTTGATTTGAGATTTGATTATCGTTTTGATAATCGAATATTTGTTGATTTAAAATTTGATTATCGTTTTTGATAATCGAATATTTGTTGATTTGAGATTTGATTATCGTTTTTGATAATCGAATATTTGCTGATTTGAGATTTGATTTTCGTTTTAGATAATCGAATATTTGTTGTTTCTGATTATCGCTTGTGATAATTAGATATTTGTTGATTCTGATTATCGTTTTTGATAATTAGATATTTGTTGTTTCTAATTATCGTTTGTGATAATTAGATATTTGGAGATTTGATTATCGTTTTTGATAATCGAATATTTGTTGATTTGAGATTTGATTATCGTTTTTGATAATCGAATATTTGTTGATTTGAAATTTGATTATCATTTGTGATAATTAAATATTTGTTGACTTGAAATTTGATTACCGTTTGTGGTAATTAAATATTTGTTGATTTGTTTTCTGACTATCGTTTGGATAATTAGATGTTTGCTGATTTTATTGATATGAGATTTTCTAGTCTCCAATTGATTCTAGAGTATGCTGATTTTATGGAATCGCTGTTTTCTATCTATTTCTGTCAATAGTTAGAGTTTGTTGATTATGGAATTTGTGTTTTCTAGTTAATTGTTGGATAACTAGATATTTGCAGTTTGCGATTGTGATTTGTGTTTCATAATTATCTTTGTTGATAATTGAATATTGCGGATAATTGTAATTATTCAGTTTTGCTATTTTCTAATTATCTATCGGATAATTAGATTTTGTTGAGAATTTGTGAATTTATTTTATGAAATTAAAAGATTTATTTGGCATTTGAATACTCGACTTTTATTTTTCTAGGTTAACCAGTTTATGTTAGAAAAGTAATTGTTATTGACGACCTTAATTATGAAAATTGCGGGGATGCAATTTTTATAAGGAGGGGAGTCTGTAACAACCCGAGATTTCGCAATTATCTTGTTATCGTCTAATGACGATTAAAATCGTTGGTTAATTGCTATTGCAGTTTTGAATCGATCTGAAATTCTTTTGTAAATTTTGTAAATATTAAAGCGGGCTTTAAAGAAAAATATTGTGGCCCATACTTGTTGTTGCCGTGATGTTTATCTTTACCTTTCCCCTTTTATTCGTTCACTCGAAAAAACCCGTCCACCCTTTCATTCCTCATTCGAGAAAACCCTAAGTCTAAACAAACGAAAATGGCGGCCTCGTTCTCTTCTTCGTCCCTCGGTGAAAACTAGGGCTTTGTGACATTCGTGGTCGCCGCTTGCTGGGGATCGATCAAAGGATGTTGCTCTTTGCTCCTGTTGTCGATCGTTCGTCTCGTGAGGGCCACGGGCTTCGACTCCTCTTCAGTTCGAACATGGCTGCTCCAATTCGTGGCAAAGGTGAGTAATTTCTAATTACTCACATCTAATTTAATCTCATAAATATGCGATTTTGTGAATTGATTTACATGGCTTTGATGGTTTTTAATCTTGTTTGAACGATGTTGATTTTGTAGTTGTCTGCATTTTCATGTTTGGTTCGATTTTGGGTTACCCACGGCTTCGTTAATTTTCGAAATCGAGTTCGACAATGTTATTTTGTTCGACCTTGTCTTCACTGACTTGTTCATGCTTCCACTGTTTCACTTGTACTCTGATGTTTGAACTTGATTTACTTGATTCCCACGTTGTTAAAACGATGGCTTTGATTTTGTGATATCTTTTGGTTTTCTGGCTTCCTGTTCCTCACTGTTTCGACTTGTTTACTGTTGTCTTTGATGGGAGCTTCTTCTCTGATCATCTGACTTTGATCTTCGCTATTGTATATATATAATACTGTTGTAGACTTGAACATAGTTCATCATCTTGTCTTCAACATGCAGTTTCATTGATGATGCTCTGCTGTTTCTCACTTCACTGTGTTGTAACATTTTATACATATGTGTAGCTCGACTTAAGTCTGCATTCTTGTACTAGTGATCATTGTTTCGATCTGGTCATTTGAATTATAGCTGTTCATCTTAAACTTGTTGTATTCCATTCATGTGTATTTTGATGTACAGTTTCACTGAGTAGCTCTGTAGTTTACGATTCAGGTTGCATAGCATATTGATATTCATGTCTAGATCGAGTTCATTGCTGTATACTTGTTGTTGTATTACTTGTTGCCAGTTGCTGAGTCTTGACATTCATGTCTTGGTTCACTCTGTCCTTTTAGCATCTATTCTGTTGGCACTGCATATAAGTCTTGATTTCATTGGTGTCATTGGTGCATTTGTGTTCATATCACTGGGCATGTCTGCACACTCTTGAGTCTTTATTGCAATCATATTGCCTCGAGTACATGTACAACTCTATATACATGTATGGTTGTAGTTGTGAGCTTGTACTGTCACTTGTTCATATTGCTGGTTGCATTTCTTTGGTCTTTGGTCATGTTGCCTTCATTGCTGTTGCCTTTAGAGTACATGCAGCTTGACCTTTCCAAATGCTCTCTTTTATAGTTCATGTTGCTGGTATGTGGTCCTGTGGCATAGCGTATCAGTGATGGTTTGTCATTGTGTAGTTTTGACTTGATTTACTCTTTAGTCTGGATACTTTGTGTTGGTCTGGTTTTACTGTTGACATGTTTTGAGTTGTAGTGCTTTGTGCACTTGTGTAGCCAGTTGATATAGTGCTTCATCATTTTGCAGTGTGGACTTGTTTGAATTTTAGCTTGTGTTCACTTGGACTTGAGTTCATTATGATAGCTTCACTGTTATATGTTTTTCCATTTGCTTGTAGTTGCATCCAGTTGTACTTGATCATTTTGTATCTACACTTTCAGTTGGGTAATTTCCACTGTTTTGGTTAATTGATTTTACCAATTTCACCTGATTTGAATCTGATTTGGATTTGACCGTATGAACATTTATGAATTTTCAATGTGTACATGTGTGCACATTGTCCATGTCTGCCTGCTTTGACATTTGAGGCCGTGGCGTTGAGATTTGAATCTTCATTTGATTTTGGTTCGTTGATCTTTTGTGTATTTCAGGTTGTAGTGGCGAGGCAGTATACGCGTGCGTATACTGCAGCCCTACCAGAGTTGATATTTTAAATTGATTATTTGGTTGTTGTCTAATTATCTTCTAGATAATTAGATTATGGGTTTCTAGTTATTTATTTAATAATTAGATTTTGTCGTTGATTGTCGTTTAGACAATTCTGATGTTTTATAAATTATCTTCATTGATGTTCTTTTCACTTACCTTTGTTGATGATTTAAATCTGCTGATTTGTTGTTTAACACAGTTTAGTGTTATATCTGCCATTATCCGATTCTCTTATTGAAGAGTTGGATATACGTGGTTTCTATGACTGTCGTCTATTTGATATTGATTATTGTTGCTTCTGTGCATTTATAACTGAGTTTGAATTAGACTGACCCGTGTATTATTTTCTTTTGAATTTAATACTCGGGTCAGACCCGAGTTATTTCAGGTTGTAGATTTCCTGCTTGAGTTGCTGTTGAGCTATGAAGACTTTACATATCATTTGAAGTGTTCTGCGTCTTTTTGTAGTAGTCAGTGTACTGATTAGGATGATATGTATTCATGTACATTAGTTGATAATGTATTTGTATATATAACTTCCAGAGTCGATAGTTGTAGTTGTATCATATGTATTGTGTCAATTGTATTGTAACTGACATCAGTTATATATATATGAGACTTTTGTTATCTGTGTTCCGCATTCTTTTAGTATCTGTGTTATTATTATATACATTGTCCTAAACTATTATGAACCATCGTAGTTCATTTTATACTGGTAATTGGGTATGTCGATGGGGGTAAATAAATAAGAGATGAAAATTTAAAAATATACACCACTCCTATCGAGGTAACCAATACTAGTGTAAGGCCAACTACGGATGGCCGCTCCTATCCAGCCTTATTCTTCGTAATAACAGACAATATTTCTTTTAATACTCTTTGTTATTGTGAGCATAGAGGTGGGGCATCACAGGCAGCCAATAGGGGGTTGCTTCGTATATTGACACGAGTGTTGGGTCTCAAGGATTTCCTATGGAGGAGTGAGGAGGAGATCAAGATCACTGACGATGGTCATCCTGCCCTCGGGTCTTGTCATGAGGCTGGTCGACCAGAGCATTTGGTAAGGGCATGCTTGGAAAGCGGTGGAAGGCTTGTGCCCTATGTCGGGGGGTCTTTTCAATGATCAAAGGGGCGAGTGGAACCACACTTGCAGTTTCCATATTTCAAACTGGATGTGAGATACTAAGTGCGAAAATAGCTTGCACACGAGGATACTAACAACAAGACCAGAGGTTTTAAGCCCTCCTTCTAGTGCTAGAACATTGACTATATTTTTCCTCAACCTTGGAATTGCACCATGAAAAGCAAAGGTTACTTGCTAGTCGTCCAATTTAAGAGCTAAAATGAGCATTTAGTGGGTAAGTAGCATAATATATAAAGTGGTTTAGCAGAGCTACCTACGCCTATTATGAATTCCTTATTAGATGGTTCTCTTACAATTACATGGAATTACAAGAGTTACAATAAGATAAAAAAAAAGCGGCTCAAGACTAATGGTTCTGCTAATTTTGAGGGCTTGTTGATCTTAGAACTGTAAATGGTGAGCTATTGTGAGAACATGCTGCTTGTTGCTAAGTTGAGGATGCGGGATCGTGAGTGGCTGATGGATCCTTCGAATAAATCGACTCTTACCAGGTGGCAACCAACCTTTGCATAGTCGACCTTTTGCAGGTGGCAACCAACAATCCCTTTGCAGTTTCCATGCATGTGATATTTATAGTGGTTGAAACTTATGCTGGGATGCTAAGATGATGCCATAAAACCGATTGGAATGGCACCGTGTCGTAAATCTAACTAGTGAGGGACAACTGGCGAAGTGAAGGGAATTGGCGGTTAAGGTCAATGTCAATAGGAAAAACCTTGTAAGATATATGTCTCGCTCTTACTATTCATGTAATGTTCATGCATAGTGGCGGCATGTTGCACACTATGCTCTCTATTAGATGAGGACACACTTGGTTGTACTTTTTTTATCGGCCTAGGCTTTATACTGATGTGGCAAGGAGGACTAGGCAAGTAGCCTTTTCCTAGGATATGGAAAGAGGTGGGAAACCTTCAGGGGTAGTGCTGAAGGAGCGGGACAAGCTAAGTAGGTCTAGCTGCACTACTCGGAATGATACAAGGACTAATTGTAGGATTGCTTGTGGAGGCTGCACCAGAGCCGGGTTGGTAGGCCGCGACCAAGGCAATCTAGAGACGTGTTGATCGACGGATGGGCCGAGGGAGGTGCTCAAGTAGATGAGCTATCTAGGAGCTAGTTAGTCATAGGAAGGGGGCCAGATGATGGGTGCAAGTCGAGTAATGCAGATGCCTTGCTTTGCTTGATGAGCTGGCTGTTAGTCGTTTCTTCGGGGTGCAATGGCTAGGGGGTCGACCTAAAGTGCCATAGAGAGGACGGGCTGTGCAATGCCCCTGAATTTTAATTAACATTATTCGGGATATTTAATTGGATAAATTAAATAGAATAATGCGAATAATTAGGGAGATGAGATTAATAAATCCAATGGCCGTGTCTTAATGAATGAACTAAAATAAGAATTAACTAAATTCAGAAGGAGGAATTTTCCTAAGGGGTAAACTTGGAAATGGGGCTACATTTCTTAGTATATATCTCTTCCTCCACCTTAATAAACTTTTACTTTCTCATTCATAACCCCTCACCTATATTTCGGCCGACCATTAAAACCTCTAGGAAGAGCAATAAATTAAAGATAAAGCTAAGGAATTAAAGCTAGGAAATTACCTCATTCTCCAATCAACTAATCAAGGTGAATAATCATGTTTATCATCTCATTTTTATGTGTTGGATCGGTTATGGGTTATACCCGATTCATGTTTGTGATTTTGGTTAGGATATAACCATTTAAACCTTTGTTTGGATAAGAAATAGGTTTTTTTAAATGTTAATGGGCTAATTAACACGTTTTTATTCGGTTTTGGTTAAATTCCAAGTTGTTTTAATCTTAATATGCTTTGAAATTTTAATATGTTGAAGTATATGATTGATCAGATTTTTGATGATTTTTGGGGATTTTCCTTAGTGATTTACTAAGGTAATTAAATTATTTAAGCCTAAGGGTTAAACTGCAAAATTGCCTTCGAATTAGTCAATTCGGAGAGAAGGCTGCAATTTGAAAATTTAATTGGGGAAGAAGAATAGTGTTTTAAGAAAAAGGTTAACTTTTGTATACTTTTTACTATTTGGAAGTACACGAGAAGGCTCCTCAGCCAATCAAAATTAGACAAGCAAGATAAGACATCACTTCAGTAGGCCCAGTTCTGCCTTCGACTCCAACAAGCCCACTTATACCCTTTCGACGAAGTCGAAAGGTACCTTTCATCTAAGACGGAAGGTAAACAATTACCCTCTGCCTAATTCGAAAGGTAGGCACGGTGTCGAAGGGAAGTGGGGCGAAGGGATGGAGAGGCTGCTTCCTTTGCTTTCGAATAGAAACACAATTGCTTTCGAATAAGTTGAAAGGGGATCTTTCGACTCTATCATTTTATAAAAGACTAAATTTTTTATATATTCAAGAAGGGGTTTCGAAGTTGATCTTGAAAGCTTAAACCTTCAAGAGAATTGTTTTAAATTGTTTTCTAAAAAGGTGTTTTAATCCTTTTGACTAAGTCGAAGGGATGCCTTCGAGCAAGCCGAAGGGAAAGATGAGGAAGAAGAAGGGGTTACTTTTGAACCTCCCATTGTTTTTAAAGTAAATTTTTTAATACCTTTCGACAAAGTCGAAGGGTAAACCTTCCGACAAGGTCGGAATTATACTTTCGAAGGGTTAGTTCCAACACCAACACTTCGTTGTTTTCGAATGGTTTCGAAAGGTTTGATTTCGAAAGGTTTTGAAGGGGTTACCTTCAATGATTGCAAAAGGTTTTGAGTTTCAAGGCTTTAAAAAGGTTTATAAATGGTTTTATAAGGGGGGATACCCCAGGCTTTCGATAAGGTCGAAAAGAAACCTTTCGACCTTGTCGAAAGGTATGATTTTGTGATGCTTTCAAAAGGAAGGCTTCCGAAGGGGCTAACTTTGGAAGGTTATTTGCTTTCGAATGAGACTTCATTCGAAGGGTTTTAAAGGCCTGTTTTTAGCCATCTTTCTTAAGTAAAATTTTGCTAAGTCGAAGGGGTTACTTCGGAGGGTTATTTGCTTTCGAATGGGACTTCATTAGAAGGGTTTTAAAGGGTTGTTTTTAGCCATTTTTCTTAAGTAAAATTTTGCTAAGTCGAAAGGTTATAGCATAAAATACTTATCTTTGTTTGAATATGTAAGGGGGATCCTTATATAAAATGAATGGTAATAAACCTTAGGGACACCGGGGTGGGTTTAATGTTTTCCATACATAGTTTGGGGTTACAAACAGAAATATGCTTTCGAAAATATACATTGGGGCTATCAATGTGTTTTTATTTAATTTAATCTAATTGGGGATACCAATGGGAATTGGTTAAACAGGTGGTATACCTGGGAAAAATAACTAATCTGGGGATCATTAATTTTTAATGAATAATCATGGGGATTGTGATATTTTAATTGACCAAGTGATGGGTTCTTGGTTAACCTAGGAAAACCATAAAATGTGTGGTGGATAGCCCACATCAAATTTCTAAAGTAAAGAATGTTTGCCAAAGGTGGTTAGCCTCGGGATTTGGCATCCAAGGGTTCGTAGTCATCCTAGGAAAACTATGCAGTTTGCGGTGGATAGCTCACACCAACTTTTATAAAACAATGAACGATGAATAAGCTGCATTTATTTTAAATGGATTTGAGATGGATAGTCCTATTAAATTATGACGGATAGTCATTCTAAAGGTTTTAGAGGGGAACTCTAATAAATTGATTTTAGATGGGAAATCTAATAAATTGCTTTTAGATGGGATATCTAATGAATGGGTGGATGGGATATCCAATATATATGATTTATGGCTTTATTTCATATTATGTTAAGACTAATCATTTTGGGTGCAGGAGCATAGTAAATGATTTACATGTTTTGGATACTAGTGAGGGGACATCCCGTTCCGCTAAGCGACATGGTCTCACTAGATATCTATTTATGATAAGAGATGATATGGGATTATTCATACCAGACTTATTGTCTGACTCGAAGTTTGTGTTTCTCCACAAACTCTTGGGTACTCAAAATTAATTTGAGTAGTATGAGAGTGTGAGACTTTCAGATTTTTGGACGAATAAGCTTCCAGAGATGTGCAAGAGGCAGTGTTAGCTATATAGGAGCTATTTTGTGTTTTCCGCTGTGTGTACTAAGAACTGTAAAGTTCATATTTATTATTTCTCTGATCATCATAAGGGGACATCTTAATATGTCGCTCTTATCGTATTTTGTACATGTATATGTGATCTGAATGTGGTTAACATTTGGGATTATAATTAAATCTTAAATTGAAATTCATAAGAAATGAAAAATTCTGTTTTGTAGAAGTTTAATTTTTTTTATATTATTGTGTTTCTGTTTTGCCAATAGTTTCAAGATTTCGATTTCGGTCACTCAGAAATAACACCTATGGATGACTGTAGCATCCGTAGCAGTTAGTTTTGAGCCTCCGGAAGCGGGATGTTACAAGTTGGTATCAGAGCATGGTTTATGTACTTAAAAGGAATTTATACCTTAAAAGATTTTTAAAGCATAATCTAATGAATCTAAAATATAGTTGGGCTTGGGTAATCATTATAGTAACATATGCGTACTTTGCTATAAATACCTAAATATGTATTCCCCACTCTCTTAGACCGTTCTTCTGTATCTTACCAATATTGGATTTCAGGTAGTAGGAAAGTAAGATATGGAGGCAGGAAACGGAGTGAATCAAGGTGGAAGACGCACCGCAACAAGTAGAAATGTTCGACCCAATACTAGGAGCAACCAGAGTCGACATGCAAATGCAAACCCAGATGCAAATGATAATATTGGTGCTGAGATTCCGCCGGTTGATATGGGGATAATGTATGAATTCTTCATGAATATGATGCAAGTTGGATCAGCTACGGGAGTGGCTATAGGGAATGCTGGAGGAGCTAATCCGGTGGTCCCAATTGGAAATAATTATGCCAAGCTGAGCAGGGATTACGCTAGTCTTGGAGGGAAGCCTTTTCTGGGAACCAAGGATGCAGTAGGAGTGGAAAACTGGCTATTGCACTGTGAGAGGATATTTGCAGATCTCGGCTTGACAGATATGCGGAAGATAAGACTTGCTTCAAAGCAATTGTAGGGAGCAACGTTGTTTTGGTGGAACGGAGTTACCGTGGGAGAGCCAGAGGAAGACTTGACTTGGGCTAAATTTCGAAGGAGGTTCGAAGAAAGATTTCTATCCGAGGTTGCCAAGTCAGCGTTGGTAAGGAAGTTTGCAGATTTAGTCCAGGGGGATAAATTGGTGATTGAGTATGCTACAAAATTTGATGAGCTGTCCCGTTATGGATATGCACTATGGATACAGTCATTTGGAGGAATGATAAGTTTATCAAGGGGTTGAATCCTGAGATCGCCAGAGCAACCATGCCAAACCTCCAGGATCCGTGTCATATTGTTGTCGAGATACCTATTCGGAAAGAAGAGATGATTTCTACTTTTGGAAAAGGGAAACCAGCTGAGGTCCAGAATTTTCAGGGTAAGAAGCGGAAGTTCTTCAAGAAGAAAGGAACCCAGTCGGGGGCAGCAGCCAAGAAGAGCAAGGCTGATATTGTCTGTTACAAGTGTGACAAAAAGGGGCACTATGCTAATGAGTGTCGCTTGGGTGATGGAAGAGCAGTTGCACTGAGGTCGAATGTGAAGTGCTATAACTGTGCCCAGATGAGGCATTATAAGGACAAGTGTCCCGAAGCTGCTAAGGCTGGAAAGGGAAAGGTCTTTGCGTTGGAACCATCATCCTCTAGACCAACGGCTACTGAGAAGGGAAAAGCTGTGATGGAAGGTATGCTTATGACTCATAGTACTCCAGTTAGGATACTATTTGATACCCGTGCATTACACTCATTTATATCTCAGTATTCGGTGGATTGCTTATGTCTATAACCTTTATACCTTATTACTCCTTTAAGGGTTGCGAATCCTATAGGAGGGTATGTAACTCTGGGAATGAGATATGACCAGTTAGAACTTGATTTGTTAGGTCATATGTTTGCATGGACTGGATATGTTTTTGGTTTCGTGGGTTTCGGGATCATATTGGGTATGGATTGGTTAGATAGATATGATGCTAGGATATTTTGCCATAAGGGGGAAATATCATTGAAGCACCCTAATAGCCATAACCGAGTTATTTACTCAGTAAGGAGTTCAGACCGAAATGCTTATGTGTTATTGGGTGCCATGGGAGCGGAAGCAGAGTTGAAGCAGGTTTATGTTGCAAGAGAGTTTGCGGATATGTTTGAACCAGTTTTGGGCTTGCCGCCGAAAAGAGCGATCGAGTTTTGGATAGATCTCGTACCGGGTGCTGAACCCGTAAGTAGACCACCTAGCAGGATTTCATCAACCGAGATGAAGGAATTGAAGGTACAGCTAGTGGAATTGAAAGGAAAGAATTTCATCCAGCCAAGTAGTTCGCCTTGGGGAACGACCACGGTATTCGTAAAGAAGCCAGATGGGTCGTTAAGGATGTGTATCGACTATCCTATGCTGAATGAGAGGACGATCAAGAATAGGTATCCTTTGCCGAGAATCGACGACTTATTTGATCAGTTGAGTGGAGCCAGAGTGTTTTCCCAGCTGGATTTGGCGACAGGTTTCCATCAGCTAAGAGTGGCAGAGGACAGTATTCCCTTGACGGTGTTTAGGACCAGATATGGGTCTTAGGAATGGTTGGTTATGCCATTCGGGCTTACTAATGCACCAGCTTTCTTCGTGGATTTGATGAACCGGGTTTTCCAAGAGCACTTGGATAGGTTCGTGTTGGTTTTTATTAATGACATTTTGGTATATTCTAAGAATGAGAAGGATCATGCGGATCATCTTAGAATAGTGTTGGAGATGCTAAGGCAACATCAACTGAAAGCGAAGTTCTAAAAGTGTCATTTCTGGAAGAAGGAAGTAAAGTTCCTTGGTCATGTAGTTTCCGAGGAAGGTTTAGTAGTTGATCCAGATAAGATCGAAGCTGTTAACAATTGGAAAAGACCAGAGGCGGTAAGTGAGATTAGAAGCTTTCCTGGACTTGCAGGTTACTACCGAAGGTTCATTAAGGATTTCTCGCGGATAGCGGTATCCTTGACCATGCTAACCAGGAAGGACGTGAAGTTTGTTTGGTCTGACAAATATGAGTAGGCATTCCTTAAGTTGAAACATTTGTTAACCAATGCGCCCGTGTTAGTAGTTCCAGATGGGAATCAGGGGTTGGTAGTTTACACCGATGCATATGGTACTGGGTTAGGGGTTGTGCTAATGCAGAATGGAAAAGTTATTGCCTATGCTTCTAGACAGCTTAGACCGCATGAAGTGAGATACCTTACTCATGATTTGGAGTTGGCAGCGGCAATCTTTGCATTGAAGGTGTGGAGACATTATCTTTTTGGAGAAAGGTTTGAGCTATTTACAGATCATAAGTCTCTACAATATTTATTCTCTTAGAAGGAGCTGAACATGAGACAGCAGAGATGGCTGGAGTTTGTTACAGCTTATGATTTTAGCATCGAGTATACACCGGGAAAAGGAAATAAGGTGGCGGATGCGCTTAGCAGGAAACATCAGAATGTGGTGTTAGCTATGTTGGTGTAACGGAAAGACTTGGAAGCACTAGCTGCTTGCAGTGTGTAGTTGAGGTCGACTACTAGATCTAGTCGGAATATCGCCATGATGTTTTGTTTGGAAGTTCGACCAGTTCCAATCGAACGAATTGCTTTTAGGAAGAAAGAGGATCCAGTGTTAGCCGAGGGGATTAGAAGGTTAGAAACTGGAACCGAGATTGATGACTCAAAGGATTTTATTCTTGACCGCAGGGGTTGGTTGAGAAAGAAGGAACGGTTATGTGTTCCGGATGTTGGAAACCTTAGGAAGGAAGTTCTTAGGGAATGTCGTCGATCGAAGTTTATGATTCATCCTGGGGGAACCAAGATGTATCAGGATATGAAGAGAAGTTTCTTCTGGGAAGGAATGTAGAGGGATGTTGGCTTATGGGTAAAACAGTGTTTGAACTGTCCGCAAGTAAAAGCCGAACATTAGAAGCGAAGTGGTTTGGTTCAGCCTTTGGATATTCCAATTTGGAAGTGGGACTCGATATCCATGGATTTTATTGATGGGTTACCAAAGTCAAACCGGGGTAATGAAAGTGTATGGGTCATAGAGGACAGATTGACCAAGAGTGCCCATTTCATTCCGGTAAGGTCAACCAAGATGTCACATGTTTTGGCTAAGTTGTTCATGAAGAAAATTGTTAAACTGCATGGAATTCCAAGTAGTATCGTCAGTGATAGGGATGCTTTGTTTACTAGCGAGTTCTGGAAGAACCTGCAGAGTGTGTTAGGCACTAAGCTCAAGATGAGTATCGCATATCATCCTTAGACAGATGGGCAGACAAAGAGAGTCAACAAGGTACTAGAAGATTTGTTGAGAGCTTGTGTGCTGGATTTTAGTGGTTCTTGGGAAGATCACTTGCACTTAGTGGAGTTTTCCTATAATAATAGTTATCAGACTACTATAGGAATGACGCCTTTTGAAGCTTTGTATGGAAGGCCATGCAAACCACCAGCATGTTGGTTAGAGACCAGAGACAGATTGGTCCTTGGTCCAGATTTGGTAAGAGAGGCGATGGATAAGATCGAGTTGATACGGGAAAGAATGAAGGAAGCTCAGTCTAGGCATAAGAGTTACACAGACAAAAGGTGTAAGGACCTAGAGTTCTTAGTTGGAGATAGAGTTTTCATCAAGGTATCGCCGATGAAAGGTGTGGTTCGGTTCGGGAAGACCGGGAAGCTAGCACCGAGATATGTTGGACCATTTCCTATATCAGAGAGGATTGGGAGACTCGCATACCGAGTAGATTTACCGAGCAGTTTGGCCGGGGTCCACGATGTGTTTCATGTTTCTCATCTTAGGAAGTATGTTCATGATCCAGAAACTACTATCGCTCGGACGACACTGGAGGACTTAGTGGTGGAACCAGATATGACTTTTTGGAGGCAACCAGTTCGTGTTGTGGCAAAAGATGAGAAGAGGTTAAGAAACAAGACAGTCAGGTTGGTGAAAGTTCAGTGGAGTGACAACGTGAAGGACTGTACTTGGAAGACAGAAGAAAGGATTAGGGCTACTTTTTCTGGGCTGTTTTAGATGGTATGTTCTATATAGGGTTTATATTTAATTTGGCTGGTAGGTTATACTAGCTTTGCTTGCATGGCTATATGCTTGTTGTTTTGTCCTTACTGAAATTTCGAGGACGAAATTCTTTTAGGGGGGGAGTCTGTAATGCCCCTGAATTTTAATTAACATTATTCGAGATATTTAATTGGATAAATTAAATAGAATAATGTGAATAATTAGGGAGATGATATTAATAAATCCAATGGCCGTGTATTAATGAATGAACTAAAATAAGACTTAACTAAATTCAGAAGGAGGAATTTTCCTAAGGGGTAAACTTGGAAATGGGGCTACATTTCTTAGTATATATCTCTTCCTCCACCTTAATAAAATTTTACTTTCTCATTCATAACTCCTCACCTATATTTCGGCTGGCCATTAAAAGCTCCAGGAAGAGCGATAAATTGGAGATAAAGCTAAGGAATTAAAGCTAGGAAATTATCTCATTCTCCAATTAACTAATCAAGATGAATAATCATGTTTATCATCTCATTATTTTGTGTTGGATCGGTTATGGGTTATACCTGATTCATGTTTGTGATTTTGGTTAGGATATAACCATTTAAACCTTTGTTTGGATAAGATAGGTGTTTTAAATGTTAATGGGCTAACTAACACGTTTTTATTTGGTTTTGGTTAAATTCCAAGTTGTTTTGATCTTCATATGCTTTGAAATTTTAATATGTTGAAGTATATGATTTATCAGATTTTTGGGGATTTTTATTAGTGATTTACTAAGGCAATTAAATTATTTAAGCCTAAGGGCTAAACTACAAAATTGCCTTCGAATTAGTCAATTCGGAGGGAAGGCTGCAATTCGAAAATTTATTTGGGGAAGAAGAATAGTGTTTTAAGAAAAAAGTTAACTTTTGTATACTTTGTACTATTTGGAAGTACACAAGAAGGCTCCTCAACCAATCAAAATTAGACAAGCAAGATAAAACATCACTTCAGTAGGCCCAGTTCGGCCTTCGACTCCAACAAGCCCGCTGTTACCCTTTCGACGAAGTCGAATGGTACCTTTCGTCTAAGACGGAAGGTAAACAATTACCCTCCGCTTAAGTCGAAAGGTAGGCACAGTGTCGAAGGGAAGAGGGGCGACTTCCTTTGCTTTCAAATAGAAACATAATTGCTTTCGAATAGAAACATAATTGCTTTCGAATAAGTTGAAGGGGGATCCTTCGACTCTATCATTTTATAAAAGACTAATTTTTTTATATATTCAAGAAGGGGTTTCGAAGGGGATCTTCGAAAGCTTAAACCTTTAAGAGAATTGTTTTAAAATGTTTTCTAAAAAGGTGTTTTAATCCTTTCGACTAAGTCGAAGGGATGCCTTCGACCAAGCCGAAGGGAAAGAAGGGAAAGAAGAAGGGGTTACTTCTGAACCTCCCATTGTTTTTAAAGTAAAAATTTTAATGCCTTTTGACAAAGTCGAAGGGTAAACCTTCCGACAAGGTTTGAAATATACTTTCGAAGGGTTGGTTCCAACACCAACACTTCGTTGTTTTTGAATGGTTTCGAAAGGTTTGATTTTGAAAGGTTTTGAAGGGGTTACCTTCAATGATTGCGAAAGGTTTTGAGTTTCATTGCTTTCGAAGGGTTTATAAATGGTTTTATTAGGGGGGATACCCTAGGCTTTCGACAAGGTCGAAAGATAGAATCTTTCAACTAGGTCGAAAAGAAACCTTCCAACAAGGTCGAAATGTATGATTTTGTGATGCTTTCAAAAGGAAGGCTTCCGAAGGGGCTAACTTCGGAGGGTTATTTGATGTCTAATGGGACTTCATTCGAAGGGTTTTAAAGGGCTGTTTTTAGCCATTTTTCTTAAGTAAAATTTTGCTAAGTCGAATGTAACATCCCGCCGTTTTGGACCATTCAAATCGATAATAAATCCACACATGTCAGACTTGAATAATTCAAAACAACCGATTGTTAGTAAAATTTGGGGCAAATAAAATCAATCACAGAATCACAGACACAGAATATCAGAATAACTCGTAGCGGAATAAAATAACTATAGTAGTTCATGGAGCTACTAGATACAAAGTCTCAAAACTAATACATAATACCAAAGTCTGAAACCAATACATTTGGAAATTCAAGGTACATAAGTTCTTTACTACAAAAGCAAAAGCTGAGTGGAAATAACTGGAATAAAAATATAAGGTAGACAGCTAAATCTCCGGCGGATCTCTAGCTCCAAAAAGATGAAACCAAAGCTGTGAAACTCAGGCTGACCCGAGCGTATAGAAAAACACAAAACACTCGAGTCAGGACATACATACTTATAAAATGTAAATCAACTCAAGTGAACTGTAAAAGAGATGCATCAGTAACTTAAAGGATGCTTGGGATGGCCCATCCTCTAAACATCCGTTAAACCATCTACTATGTAGTAATATACGCTATTATAATAATGTCTAAAGTAAAGTAAACTATTAAAATAGCGTTTAGGCGTTACATTTTCCCACTTAACACATTTTTATGATGCCAATAGTCTATACAGTACCGTAACTCCCCGTAAACTGGAGCCGCCAGAGGATACCACATAGGTACGACATAAAACAAACTCGTAGAAGGCGCGCTAGGGTAGGTGACATGACACAACTAGGCAATGCCAGGGTAGATATACCAATTACACTTTTGGACTGTTGGTAACGCATAGCCGCAACTACCGCCCAACTCCATCCACACTCCCAAATCAAAGGTGCGCACCTAATCAATCACGAAGTAATAGAATGGCTAACGATGAAGTGTGTCCGATTAGAGGAGCTACCTCCTTGGCCCGTTGATTGCTCCTGTTTTAGCCACCTTATGCTAACTCACGGGAGTTAGGTCCACGTATGTATACCTTTAGGATCGTCTCCACCATCCTACTTCATTCTGAAATCTCCACCGCGTACACAGTTGTCAAAGTGGTATTCGGTATCGACAGAGAGTATGCTCATATCCGATCCCGGTCTCTTTAACAACCAAACGTTATTATAACCCGTGGTTATTCAATTTCAAATGGTTTATTTTTCATATCAAACATATTCCTTTCAAAGCCATATAAATTCCATATCATTTCCTTTTAAAATAATATTCATTTTTCCAAAGTAGTAATACTTCCAAATTCATTTAATTATAACCCCTTTGGAACGTAAAATTTAGAGATCATAGATCTTTAAAAATGTAACTTTTAGAACCATACATTGGGAAATATAACCCTTTATAAAATTTGTAGCATTCTGAAAATGTCACTTTTAAGAAACGCAGCAGTACAGAAGTGCTACTGTAAGAATTCGTAGTAGTGCAGAACTGTTACGGTAAGAATTCGCAGTAGTGCAGAAGTGCTACTGTAAGAATCCACAGCAGTGCAGAATTGTTACAGTAAGAAACTGCAGTAGTTTTGAATTGCTACCGTAAGAAATCGCAGCAGTTTTGAATTATTACTGTAATACTTCTTACTACAATAGTTTATATGATCAAATAGTATATATATTTTCAGTTTTATCATAGTCATTCTATCATTCCTATTATATTACTCAAATTTAGCTATTTGGTCATTAAAGAAACTACACCTTTAGTAAAATAACTTTGTTACTAAAATATCAAATTTTAAAGCAGAAATCCTTATGCCAAGTTAAAGTATTTTAACTTACCATTTTCCTCCAGTAAGTAACATTTTATTATTTTTATTTCCCAAATGATACCATTTACATTAGTTAAAACTTACATTTTTTCCCACAAAACATTTATCATTTTAATTACTATTACATAAATTAAAACTTACAATTTATAGGTTAGAATAAAATACCATTATTAGGTCAAATCGGATTATTAAATTTTTTAATTAATCTTCATACTGTAAATTAGATTCCAAAACTTTACATTTCCATCTATTTATTTCTTATAAATTTTTTAACACATGTAAACAAATTTACAGAAATCCTTACATTAAATTTTAGTTAAGATTCATAAATAGAAATCCAAAATACTTAATAATTTTTAGAAAATCATTTTAAAATCAACCACGGAGTCTGTATAAAATTCTCTACCCTAGGGTCAAGTAAAGACGAACATATATCATTTCAATCCGCAATTTATTAATTTTCTAGGTTTTATATCATTTCAAAGCCGCAATCCCAAGTCAAATAAAATTGCTCAGGCCTATCATTTCAGCCCATAACAATTTTCCTTAATCTAAAAATCATTCGGGTATGTATCATTTCAACCCATAGTGAAGGAACTTGCAGTATGATTTCAGAATATTAAATAAACATAACAATATACAACATATCATGGCATATGATCATAATAGATAAAATATGGTATGAAATAACATAATAATGTTCAATATATCATGGCATATGATCATAACAGGTAAAATATGGTATGAAATAGCATAATAATATTCAATATATCATGGCATATGATCATAACAGGTAAAATATGGTATGAAATAACATAATAATATTCAATATTGAAATTTCTTAACTTGCATATACAAATCCATACAATTCCATTGTCATCAATTCACCAAAATATAAGTACGTTGTCAAGAGTGATTACTCACCTTTCTTTGGTTAGCAAAGTGATTCAAAGCGCAACAAGCATGACAAATTATGGACAAACTTGAGTGAGAGGAGAATAGAAATCTGACGTTTTGAAAAATAAAATAAATTCCATACGTAAACAAATAATTCACATAGAAAAATAAAATAGAAAAAAAAATATTTTTGCAAAATACAATAGAAGAGGCTTGTCTAGGGGGTGCATAGGCTAGGGTTTAGAGGTGGTTTGGGTTAGGTTAGGCTTGGCCATAGGAGTTTAAGTTAGGGTTAGGCTCAGCCTAAGGCTTTTGAACTTGGTTTTGTGGTGCAAAGGATAGGGTTTTGGTGGAGAAGGCTTGGGTTTGGGTAGGTTCGGCTAGGCTAGGGTTTTGGAGAGGTGGAGGGTCGGGTTTGTGTAGGGTTTTTGGTGGCAAGGCTCGGCTTTGGTAGGGTTTTGGTTGGAGTTTGGCGATGGGGAGGTGATGGAATAGGTGTGGCCGAAATTTCTAAGGAGAGGAGGAGGAAAATTATAGAGGAGAAGAGGAAGAAGGTCTAGGGTTTGGAGGAGAAGGATGAAGAAGAAGAAGACTTACATAATTCTCTGTGGAGGCACAAATGAAGGATGAGGAGGCTAACTAAAACCCTAGGAGATGTTATATAGGCTATTCAACAGGTGGCTTCTCATCTACTGCAGGGGTTCTTAGCCCATTAGTACAAGCCGACATCAAAATATAAATAAGATAGAGGTTAAGAGAAAACAACCGCGTGTAATATGCTGAAAACAACAAATTTGGAGAAGTAGAAATCAAAATTTAACAAAACGAAAAACCAAGAAAATGTTAGAATTAAATCCATCTTCATAAAAAAAAAGTTCAAAATTCAAATTTTTCACAGAAAGTCAAACTTTGACCAAAGTTGACCAAAATTTGCATTTTAAGAAAAATCTTTATTTTATTAAATTTGGAAGAACATTTCACATCAAAACTCAAAATATTACATTAAATTTCCAAATTATCAAATTTTAAAATAATTATACTCAAAATTTCAAATAAATTTTCATTTAAAATATTTTCAAAATTTGCGGGTTGATACACTCTCCCCTACTCAAAACTTTTTGTCCTCGAAAGGAACGAGACACAGAAAACAAAGAAGGATAAGGTAGGATAACGAATAATACCTGGAACAAACAATTCCGGATTCGAAGCATGAATGCTCTCTTCCGTTTCCCAAGTACAATCCCGATCATTAGTGCTCCATTGCACTTTGACTAGGTTGATAGATTTTCTTCGAAGCTGTTTCATACCTCTATCGATAATATGAAGTGGCTTCCTCTCGACAGTACGGTTCGGCTCAACATCCAAACTCTCGAGAGCAGAAGGCTGGACAATCAAAGATGGATCATGAAGATACCAACGAAGATGCGAAACATGGAACACATTATGCACTCCAGAAAGTTTCTCAGGCAATTCCAACCGATAAGCTAAGGAACCAATTCTCTCTAAGATGCGGAAGGACCAATAAACCTAGGAGCGAGCTTCCCTCTCCGACCAAAACGAATCACATTTCTTAATGGAGAGACCTTAAGGAAAACCTGATCACCAACAGAAAACTCCAAACTCCTTCTATGCCTGTCAGCATACTTCTTCTGTCTATCCTAAGGAATCCTCATCTTTCTCCTAATCTCCTCAACCTTCTCAGATGCTTCTAGAATCATATCCGGACCAAGAACCAAACGATTACCGGATTCAATCCAGCAAGACGGAGATTTGCAAGGGCATCCATAAAGCGCAACAAATGGAGCCATTATGATACTAGCCTAAATTATAAGAGATGGAATAAGATAAACAAATGTTTAAGACAACCTTAAACAGATATTTGATATTATACCTGATAACTATTGTTATAGGTGAATTCAACGAGATGGAGATGATCTTCCCAAGATCCTCCATAATCAAGTACACAGGCACGAAGAAGATCTTCTAAAATCTGATTTACCCTTTCCGTTTGACTGTCGGTCTGCGGATGGTAAGCAGTGCTCAGATTCAGGCGGGTACCTAGAGATTCCTGAAAAGCTTTCCAAAACTGACTAGTAAAGATGGGATCTCTATCACAAACAATACTGACAGGGACACCATGAAGACGAACAATCTCTCTCATATAAATCTCAGCCAAACTCGAAGCAGAACGGTTAGACCTAACCGGAATGAAATGAGCTGACTTGGTCAATCTATCCACAACTACCCAAATACTCTCATTACCCCTCCTAGTCCTCGGTAATCCATCAATAAAATCCATAGAAACTTGTTCTTATTTCTAATTGGGAACCTCAAGGGATTGCAATAATCCAGCGGTCTTCTGATGACCAGCCTTAACCCGCTGACAAGTTTCGCATCTACTAACAAAAAGAGAGATATCACGCTTCATACCACTCCACCAATACAGCTTCTTCATATCATTGTACATCTTCGTCACATCTGGATGAATAGAAAGTCTAGACCGATGATTTTCCCGAAGTAACTCTTGCCTCAATCCATCGACATTCGGGACACAAATCCGATTATTAATCCTTAAAATCCCTTTATCATCGATCTGAGCTCCACTTCCATCTTGGCTATTATCACCAACCTTGCCACGAACATTTTCCTTAATAAGTCTAAGCATCTCATCCTCATCCTGCTTAGCAATAATACGATCCATAAGAGGAGAAGAAACAACAAGCTAACACAACATCGCCTTCTTTCGACTCAAAGCATCGGCTACAACATTAGCTTTCCCGGGGGTATAGTTGATGTCGAGGTCATAAGAAGCTAGAAACTCAAACCACCTAACTTGCCTCAGATTCAAGTCCTTCTGGGTGAAAATATATTTCAAAGACTTATGATTCGTAAAGAGCTCAAACTTAGTTCCCAATAGATGATGTCTCCAAAGCTTCAAAGCAAAAACTACAGCAAGCAATTCCAAATCATGGGCTGCATAATTGGCTTCATGAGTCTTCAACTGGCGACTAGCATAAGCGATAGCCTTCCCATCCTGCATCAGAACGGCTCCCAAACCTTCATGACTGGCATCAGTGTATACCGTTAATCCCTCATTTCCATTTGGAACGGTAAGAACTGGTGCGGAAGTAAGCTTGCACTTCAACTCATTGAATGCAGCTTCACACTTATCATTCCATCTAAACTTAGCATTCTTACGAGTTATAGCGGTGAGAGGTGCAGCAATCCGAGCAAAATTATCAATGAATCTCCGATAATAACCGACAAGGCCCAGAAAACTACGGATATCAGATGGAGTCATAGGAATTTCCCGATCCTGGAATAGAATATGGAAGAATAAGAACTGCAGAGAGAGATAGAAGAAAAGATTCAAACTATAATGGAAATCCTAATCAAAGCATTCTATAAACAAGGTGGATTCGAAAGGAAGGAAATTCTAAGAAAGAATTAGATTTTAAAACAAGAAAATTTTTATATCCAAAATAATCCTTTAAAATCATTTGAAAATCATTTTATACTTGAAAATACGTTCTCTCGCAAAGAATGATTCTAAGATTGATTTTACTCATTCTAGGGTATTTCTACCCTATCTCTAATGAGTTTTTGCCCCGTAGGCTAAGGTTTGCCTAAAACCAAAGCTCTGATACCAATTGTAACATCCCCCTGTTAAGGACCATTCAAATTGACAATAAATCCACACATGTCAGACTTGAATAATTCAAAACAACAAATTGTTAATAAAATTTGGGGCAAATAAAATCAATCACAGAATCACATACACATAATATCAGAATAACTCGCAGCGGAATAAAATAACTTTAGTAGTTCATGGAGCTACTAGATACAAAGTCTCAAAACTAATACATAATACCAAAGTCTGAAACCAATACATTTGGAAATTCAAGGTACTTAAGTTCTCTACTATAAAAGCAAAAGCTGAGTGGAAATAACTGGAATAGAAATATCAGGTAGACAGCTAAATCTTCGGCGGATCTCTAGCTCCAAAAAGATGAAACCAAAGCTGTGAAACTCAGGCTGACCCGAGAGTATAGCAAAACACAAAACACTCGAGTCAGGTGATACATACTTATAAAATGTAAATCAAATCAAGTGAACTATAAAAGAGATGCATCAGTAACTTAAAGGATGCTTGGGATGGCCCATCCACTAAGGATCCATTAAACTATCTACTATGTAGAAATATACACTATTATAATAATGTCTAAAGTAAAGTAAACTATTAAAATAGCGTTAAGGCATTACATTTTCCCCCTTAACACATTTTTATGATGCCAATAGTCTATTCAGTACCGTAACTCCCCGTAAACTGGAGCCGCCAGAGGATACCACATAGGTACGACATAAAACAAACTCGTAGAAGGCGCGCTAGGGTAGGTGACACGGCACAACTAGGCAATGCCAGGGTAGATATACCAATTACACTTCCGGACTGTTGGTAACGCATAGCCGCAACTACCTCCCAACTCGATCCACACTCCCGAATCAAAGGTGCGCACCAAATCAATCACAAAGTAATAGAATAACTAACGATGAAGTGTGTCCGATTAGAGGAGCTACCTCCTTGGCCCGTCGATTGCTCCTGTTTTAGCCACCTTATGCTAACTCATGGGAGTTAGGTCCATGTATGTATACCTTTAGGATCGTCGCCACCATCCTAATTCATTTTGAGATCTCCACCACGTACACAGTTGTCAAAGTGGTTTTCGTTATCGACTGAGAGTATGCCTATATCCGATCCCAGTCTCTTTAACAACCAAACGTTATTATAACCCGTGGTTATTCAATTTCAAATGGTTTATTTTTCATATCAAATATATTCCTTTCAAAACCATATAAATTCCATATCATTTCCTTTTAAAATAATATTCATTTTTCCAAAGTAGTAATACTTCCAAATTCATTTAATTATAAACCCTTTGAACGTAAAATTTAGAGATCATAGCACTTTAAAAATGTAACTTTTAGGACCATACATTCGGAACTATAACCCTTTAGAAAATTTGTAGCATTCTGAAAATGTCACTTTTAAGAAACGCAGCAGTACATAAGTGCTACCGTAAGAATTCGCAGCAGTGCAGAACTGTTACGGTAAGAATTCGGAGCATTGCAGAACTGTTACGGTAAGAATTCGCAGTAGTGCAGAAGTGCTACTGTAAGAATCCACAGCAGTGCAGAATTGTTACAGTAAGAAACTGCAGCAGTTTTGAATTGCTACCGTAAGAAATCGCAACAGTTTTGAATTGTTATTGTAATACTTCTTACTACAATAGTTTATATGATCAAATAGTATATATATTTTCAGTTTTATCATAGTCATTCTATCATTCCTATTATATTACTCAAATTTAGCTATTTGGTCATTAAAGAAACTACACCTTTAGTAAAATAACTTTGTTACTAAAATATCAAATTTTAAAGCAGAAATCCTTATGCCAAGTTAAAAGTATTTTAACTTACCCTTTATTTTCTTTCAGTAAATAACATTTTATCATTTTTATTTCCCAAATGATACCATTTATATTAGTTAAAACTTACATTTTTTTCCCACAAAACATTTATCATTTTAGTTACTATTACATAAATTAAAAATTACAATTTATAGGTTAGAATAAAATACCATTATTAGGTCAAATCAGATTATTAATTTTTTTTAATTAACCTTCATACTGTAAATTAGATTTCAAAACTTTACATTTCCAACTATTTATTTCTTATAAAAATTTTAACACATGTAAACAAATTTACAGAAATCCTTACATTAAATTTTAGTTGAGATTCATATATAGAAATCTAAAATACTTAATAATTTTTAGAAAATCATTTTAAAATCAACCACGGAGTCTGTATAAAATTCTCTACCCTAGGGTCAAGTAAATACGAACATATATCATTTCAATCCGCAATTTATTAATTTTCTAGGTTTTATATCATTTCAAAGCCGCAATCCTAAGTCAAATAAAATTGCTCAAGCCTATCATTTCAGCCCATAACAATTTTCCTTAATCTAAAAATCATTCGGGTATATATCATTTCAACCCATAATGAAGGAACTTGCAGTATGATTTCAGAATATTAAATAAACATAACAATATACACCATATCATGACATCTGATCATAATAGGTAAAATATGGTATGAAATAACATAATAATGTTTAATATATCATGGCATATGATCATAACAGGTAAAATATAGTATGAAATAACATAATAATATTCAATATATCATGACATATGATCATAACAGGTAAAATATGGTATGAAATAACATAATAATATTCAATGTGATGCTCCACTCCGAGACCCACATTAGCAAAGAGTATTACAAGGTAATACCGTCTGCTAATACGGAGAATAGAGCTAGATAGGAGCGACCATCTATAGCTTGTCTTAACTATCTACTGAATGCGTCGATAAATGTAGCATATATATTTTTTTCCATGTGGATCGACATATCCAATAGATGTTTAATACAAAACTATAATGGCTATAAGATCTAACAGAACAAAATATAACAACTCAAATGTAAAACACATCACAGAACAGTAGATCATCACATACATATACGCATATGCAGATACATCACAGAGTATACAAAATGATACATGTCAAGTGGTGTAGCAACCAAAATATACAAGCGAGTCAAAAGAATATACATAACAGAGTTACAACCAAAAAGGACTACACAAAAAGCTATAACAAAAGGAGCTAGCAGAATAGTCCATGCGGAAGCAGAATAGGCTAAGTCCAAATGTACCTAACCTGAAATACCTCGGTCTGACCCAAGTATAAAATAAACAGATCAGTCTAGCTAAACAAATCAATTTGATAAGCTAAATGATAATGAACATGCAAGGTCATAAAGTACCACAAATATCTCTAAAAGAGATAACTCGATCATCTAACAAAAGATGAATCATAACAAGCCTCATATCATCGGCAACTAAAATAAACAAAGGATATGAATATCCCAAATCAAGCCAAAAAGGCAAATAACAAATACCAATAAAGGTAACACAAGTTTCCACAAGGTAATCGCTATATGTCGTGTGGTTCAAATGACCTACCCCGAAAGGCGATACTCTAGGGAAATATAAATATCAAAGAAACAAAGGATGCACATGCTCAGTACTGTATAAACAAGGATCCACAAGCCCAAAGGCGACAAACCTAAGTATCTCTCGAGCGGTGACGAAGGACCAACTCCAAAAGCGATACTATAGGGCAACAAACCCGAAGGCACAAACCCGAAGGCAACAAACCCGAAGGCACAAACCCGAAGGCACAAACCCGAAGGCAACAAACCCGAAGGCACAAACCCGAAGGCCACAAACCGTAGTGGCGAAGGTCCGGAGGCCCAGGACTGGACACCACTAACTGGCAATATGTGTCACAAACCCCTCGGATAGAAACCCGTAAAGTGCTAATGTGTGTCCCATACCACACGTTCGCACTAAACAGTTTACTAACCATTAGTCAATTCCACACTCAAAGCAGTACAAAGTTTACCTCATCTCATCGGTAAACCAGACCCGAAGGTCAAAACGATCAAACGAATAGATTAGGAATTAACTGAAAAGATAAACGCACGTGTTCATAGCACACGTTTTATCTAATCATTTAATTCTCCTCCCTCTTCGCTCGAAGTGCAAAATTGTGTGTTTTATATAGAAATTAAGTTGAAGAAAACGAGTTTTAGGAACGTTTCGAAATCGCTTTAGAAATTGCCTTTAAAATTCTCTTATTATAGAGTATACAATTTTTATACTAAAAAATAATATATAATAATAATTTCAAAAGCCCATTTATTTGAAACATTTTTAAAACACATTATAATACCTGTGTATGAAATCCAGAAAGAAATATCAAGAAAACATCGAAATAACGGAAATTACACCAAGTATTATCCGTTTAAAACAAGCTGCGACTCAATATTCGACAGCAGGTTTGAACAAGTTAACAGTGTCAAAATAAATTTTGCAGTAATGTAGTTCAACATTCCTACTTCAATCTTCATAAAGAATCATTCAAATCCAATTTGAAACGAAGAATCTGCGTCGTTTCAAAGTTGGACCAAAACAATGTTTTAAACACTGAATTACAGCAAGCTGCGAGTACAAGTTCGACAGCAGTTTCGAAATAGCAAACGAACCCGGATTGTCATGACAATTTGCAGGAATGTAATTCAACACTCCTACTTCAATCTGCAAAAAGAATCACCCAAATCCGATTTGAAACGAAGAATCTGCGTCGTTTCAAAGTTGGACCAAAACAAGGTTTTAAACATTGAATTACAGCATTTACAACTTACCGACTTCATTGTTTTAGCAAGCATTTGTGATTTCTCACCTTTTTAGAGATTAGCAGTAGATTAGCAAGCAAAGATGGTGACTTTAGGCAAGATTGAAGCTCAAGAACCTGTAAAATCTCAAAATAGAAACATGCAAGAAGAAAGAACATTACAAACAATCCAATTCTCAAATTCAAAGAAAAGTGGAAATAGATTGTAGGATACAGATTGTGATTACCTGTAGTTGTATTTAGACTAATATCTCTTGAGTTTTTGCTAATAAAAGAGGAGTTTTTGCCTAGGGTTTTGGAGCAGCCATTTGTTTTCTATTTTGAAGCTTCTGCTTATTTTGTGAAAAGAGAAGATGGAGGAAGAAAGTGTTAGAACAGTACGTACTGTTTTCTGATTTGTTTCTCTCCAACTAGGCTTTGGGCCAAGTTAATTAAGTTAATTAGCTTAAGTGGAAAAAAAAACCATGCTTATATGTTCACACTTATTTACTTACATATTTACAAATTTCATTTTTTTTCCACACATTTTAACTCAATAATTGTGTAAGTTTATAATCTCATTAAATTTTACATTTTCTCTCATTTAAAATGATAATTTACTTCTTTTGAACATTTTTATTGTTAGTTCCATTTATTTTGAATAAATTGCACTTTTTATTCTTTAAATTTGTAATAAACCATATTTATCACTCTTTAAGATTCAACAAATTTACACTTCCCATTTAGAAAAATGTTATAATTCATTTACGAATATTATTTACATCCAAAAATTATTTTAATCACATTTTTCTTCTTTTTATTTCATTAAACACTTATTAAAAGGAGAAAAATTCTTTTAAAAATTATTAAAAGAAGCTACAAAGCAATAATCAACAAAATTATTGCATTTTTCACTCAAATAAAATTATATTCACATTTTTAATCACCCAAACAATTTGAAATAAAGCTTTTTACTTTATTTTCAACATTTACTACACAAATTCATTGTTTATATTAAATAAACAATTTATTTCCACCAATTTTAATTCAACTATCAATATTAAATTATAATTAACATTATAATTTAATATTGAAAGGTAGACTCCGAATCCGGGTTGTTACATTTAATATATCATGGCATATGATCATAACAGGTAAAATATGGTATGAAATAACATAATAATATTCAATAGTGAAATTTCTTAACTTGCATATACAAATCCATAAAATTCCATTGTCATCAATTCACCAAAATATAAGTACGTTGTCAAGAGTGATTACTTACCTTTTTATTTGGTTAGCAAAGTGATTCAAAGTGCAACAAGCATGACAAATTATGGACAAAATTGAGTGAGAGGAGAATCCAAATCCGACGCTTTGAAAAATAAAATAAATTCTATACGTAAACAAATAATTCACATAGAAAAATAAAATAGGAAAAAAATATTTTTGCAAAATACAGTAGAAGAGGCTTGTCTAGGGGGTGCATAGGCTAGGGTTTAGAGGTGGTTTGGGTTAGGTTATGCTCGGACATAGGAGTTTGGGTTAGGGTTAGGCTCAGCCTAGGGCTTTTGGACTTGGTTTTGTGGTGCAAAGGCTAGGGTTTTGGTGGAGAAGGCTCGGGTTTGGGTAGGTTTGGCTAGGTTAGGGTTTTGGAGAGGTGGAGGGTCGGGTTTGTGTAGGGTTTTTGGTGGCAAGGCTCGGCTTTGGTAGGGTTTTGGTTGGATTTTGGTGATGGGTAGGTGATGGAATAGGTGTGGCCGAAATTTCTAAGGAGAGGAGGAGGAAAATTGTAGAGGAGAAGAGGAAGAAGGTCTAGGGTTTGGAGGAGTAGGATGAAGAAGAAGAAGACTTACATAATTCTCTATGGAGGCACAAATGAAGGATGAGGAGGCTAACTAAAACCCTAGAAGATGTTATATAGGCTATTCAACAGGTGGCTTCTCATCTACTGCAGGGGTTCTCAGCCCATTAGTACAAGCCCACATAAAAATATAAATAGGATATAGGTTAAGAGAAAACAACTATGTGTAATACGCTGAAAACAACAAATTTGGAGAAGTGGAAATCAAAATTTAACAAAACGAAAAACCAGGAAAATATTAGAATTAAATTTCATAAAAAAAAAGTAAAAGTTCAAAATTCAAATTTTCACAGAAAGTCAAACTTTGACCAAAGTTGACCAAAATTTGCATTTTAAGAAAAATATTTATTTTATTAAATTTGGAAGAACATTTCACATCAAAACTCAAAATATTACATTAAATTTCCAAATTATCAAATTTTAAAATAATTATACTCAAAATTTCAAATAAATTTTCATTTAAAATATTTTCAAAATTTGCGGGTTGTTACATCAAAGGGGTTACTTCGAAGCGTTATAACATAAAATACTTATCTTTGTTTGAATATGTAAGGGGTCCTTATATAAAATGAATGGTAATAAACCTTGGGGACACCAGGGTGGGTTTAATGTTTTCGATACATAGTTTGGAGTTACAAACAGAAATATGCTTTTGAAAATATACATTGGGGCTATCAATGTGTTTTTATTTAATATAACCTAATTAGGGCTACAATAGGAATTGGTTAAAAGGTGGTATACCTGGGGAAAATAACTAATCATGGGGATAATGAATTTTTAATGAATAATCATTGGGATAATGATATTTTAATTGGCCAAGTGATGGGTTCTTGGTTAACCTAGGAAAACCATGGAATGTGCGGTGGATAACCCACATCAAATTTCTAAATTAAAGAATGTTTGCCTGAGGTGGTTAGCCTCAGGATTTGGCATCCAAGGGTTCGTAGTCATCCTAGGAAAACTATGGAGTGTCCGGTGGATAGCCCACACCAACTTTTATGAAACAATGTACGATGGATAATCTTCATTTATTTTAAATGGATTTGGGACGGATAGTCCTATTAAATTATGATGGATAGTCATTTTAAAGGTTTTAGAGGGGCACTACAAGAAAAGTTGACATTTATAACACTAATAGATAACGCTTTATTGGATAGTGTTATTATTTGTTTTATTTATTTAGGGTCGTGTTGGCTATGTAACGCTTTGCCGCCTCCAATTATTTGCATGGCGCCATTCTCCTTCAATTATTTTCCCTTTCCCTCTTCTTTTCGTTCCATTTTTTCTCTCCATCTCTCACACCAGAAAAATCAAATCCCCAAATTCTCAAATCAAATCCCCAAATCACCCATAGAAATATATAAACGCAGCAGCCGAAAAGGAGAGAGAAGAGGAAAAACATCGCGACTCAATAGGCAGCAAGAAGGCAGGCGGAAGGCACACGATCATCGATTCCATATTCCAATTGACAGCAGCATCATCCATTCCATTTTAATTTGCTTTGCCAAGTGAATAATTTCCATAATTTATGTGTGATAGATCCCCAATTATGAGCATAAACAAAAGTGGCTGGGATGCATAGCCCTCATACGTTTGAAACTTCTACTGTTATTTGCTGATAATCCATGTCTATAATTTAACTGATCAAATGGATTTATGCTAAGTAACTAAGATTCTTCCTTTTCACTAAACAGGATTATTATTCATGCTTTGCCAGGCAATACCAAAACTATTTTCAAACATCTCCATAGACCGATTCCCTATTTTATTCTCCAAAACAATCATGAAAGGGGGGTTTAACTTATTTCTAATATTAAAGAGATCTAATTTTCTTTTATTGCTATTTAGACCCCTTACATTCCAACATAGGAAAGACGTTAAGATGATGATGCTTTGCTCCTACTAATAGGAGCTGAAGCTGCTCTATTTGGCTCTTGCTTTTTCTTTTGTTTGCTAAGTTGTTTTTTATATATTGGATTCTCCTTGGTGTAATTAGATTTTTGTGATATGTCATTGTCTGCTTTATCTTCACTATTATCCAGACTAATGTTTAAATTTCTAATTTCCTCTATGTTTGTAGGGATATCCTCTTCTAGCTCTTGATCCAAGCTTTCATCAAGAGTCAAGTCCTTATTTGCATCCAAGGATGGGGAATTCTTCTCATGCTATTGACAGGGACGCGGAAGATGATCTTAAGGCTATTTAACACTAGAGGGGAGGGGGTGAATAGTGTTTTAAGAATTTCTTTAAAACTTCTTTGATTTAAATTGAATTAACTAACTTAATGCAAATACACAATCACAGATCAAATCACAGAATCACAAACAAATGCAAATATAAATAAAAAGCAAGTAAAGGAAAGAACACACCAGGAATTTTAAACTGGTTCGGTGTTACCCTACATCCAGTCCCGCACAACCCGTACGGTTTTCTATTCAACAATAATCTAGATTACAATCCCTCAATTCCAAGGCAACGAGGTACACCCTCCAGATTCTCAGGTCTCTGGGTAGAACCACTTGATTCACAGGACACAAGTTCACTCGATCGATTTCCAAGGACACGATCACACCTTTATAACCCCACACAAGTTTCTTTGAGTAAAAATGTATCTATAACTCTGATAAGCACTGAGATTCTTTGGAGAGAGTGGTAGAGAATCAAACTAGAGATATTCTAGTTTTATTCACTTAAGATTTCGGCAGAATATGGATAGGATGATTAGAAAATAAGATAAGAGAGTAAAGAAGAGAGAAAATAAAGAAAGTAGTTACTGGAAAACGTTTATAACAGTCTCTATTTATAGAGAATGAATGGATGTGTCCATTCGAAGAGGTTTAGACGAATAGACACTTCTTTTGAAAACAACCTTTGCTGTAACGGGAAGCATGTCGACATGACAAGTAAATAGGATGTCGACATGGTCTAGTAAAAAGTGATGATTTGCTTTACTTTGAAAATAATGATTTAAAACATATGCAACTTTATTCAAATGGACTCTATGTATTTGTAGAAGGTATTTTAGAAGTAGAAATACTTATGAATGTATATATGTATATATACTAAAATATATTTAAAATCAAAGTAAATAAACTAAAGTAAATATAATATTAAAATAGATTTTGAGGCTAAAATATCAAGGACAATTTTGAAATCAAAATATAACAAAATGATAAATATGATTTTGAGGCTAAAACATTTTTGGAAATGTGAACGAAGGTTTTTCTTTTGAAAAGGAATATTTGAAAATCATTTTATAAAACAAGAGATAATTTTGAAAATCATTTTGAATCAAAATTAGTGGATAACAAAATAGGGCTACTATCCGTTCCACTAGATATTTCGTGAGTTCCATCTCACTAGGGTTCCATCCCTTTAACAAGAACGAAGTGGATTCCATTCCACGAGTAAATTGGATAAAAAAGAATGATAGTGCTTTCAAGGAGTTTTAACAAATATCTAACCTAACTATATTATTTGTCTTGAACTCTTGAATATCTTGAATCTCATGAGTCTTCAATCTTGAACTCTTGATCTTTGTCTTCATCAATTTTGTTTTCTTTACTGTACAGTCTTCTTTTGTTGATACCTGCATATAGATTTCCTGCACATATATATTTTATAACACTTCTATAGTTGTTGTCATCAAAACCATTATCCTATGGACTAACATTCTCCCCCTTTTTGATGATGACAACCTTTGTTTATAAAATATTTATATTCTCCTTATAACTCCCCCTAAATCTAATAACTCTTCCTTAATCTATGCCTAACTAACCTATTTTATACTTCTCCCCCTTTGTCATCAACAAAAAAATGACACTAACTCCCCCTAAATCTATGATATTAATGATAGTGTTATCATTAATAATACTGAAACTAGATATAACAATTCTAAATATTGTATACTCAGAATGATATATATGAGTAATATAAGAATGAGAATAATAAGTGTAACCACAAATTATTTTATTCATATCACTATATACATAACTGTTAAATGAAAAGAAAATGCATACAATAAGTAGACAAATCAATCAAACATAAGCACACCTATTTATGTCTTATTACATAATCAATATAGTAAGTTATCATAAATCAACCATGTTTAAAACCAAACCAAATCAAGTATTTCAAATCAAATCAATTTTAAACCAAATCAAACAAGTTAAATGTTACGTGGAACTTCAACCCATCCCTCTTTTCCAAAGATGGGATCCGCTTTGATTACTTCCCAATCTTCATCGTCCTGGAGCAATGTCTTTGGTGGATTTACTTGGAGATCCTCTTTGTTGAGAGCGAAGATCATCCATCGTAGTGCATCGAAATGCCTTTCTTGTTCCTTTATCATCTGCATTTGACTCAGTTCTAAGTGCCTCTGATTTCGTAGAATAAAAGTAAGAATATCTTTGAAGGATTTGAGAGTCTCTTCAAGATTATCACTTAGATTTGAAGAGGATGAAGCCATTTTGATGATAAGTAAGAAGGAAATAAGTAGATAAGAGTAGAGAGAAGTTATGAGAAGTTTTCTGGAAGAAAATAGGACTTAAATAGACAGGAAAGTCGTTTGAAATGAATAGACATAAGGAGTTATTTTGAATTTCAAATTGAAATGTCCATTCAGAATATTACCAGTATATGTCGACATGACCTCTATACAGTATGTCGACATACATAGCAGATTTTGCACATCTTATTTTTGAATTTTCAGTGTATATACATATGATTTATATATATTACTTGATATAAATAAGAGTAATAGTAAGATAAACAGAGAATAAGCTTCATTTCATACTAGAACAGAGAAGTACATGATTTTCATAAAGAAAACATAAAGATACAACTTTCAATACACCAAATTTCATTGATATACAAAAAGTAAACTCTAGAAGCTAGTAGATGAGGATGAAGATGATGAGATATTGAGCTTCTTGCTGATTTTGGAGAAGAACTTGTTCATAGTATTGGACATTTTGTCCAATTTTTTGTTTACGGAGTGTTTGAGAGCTTTTTGATTTTTCACAATCACTCGTTGATTGTGAAGGAGAATCTTGTTTGATGGTCGTGTGGGAAAATCAATACTCTCTAAGGAAGTTTCTTCACTTTCTTCCTCTTCTTCTTCCTCACCTTCTTCTTCTTCACCTTCTTCCTCCTCCTCTTCCTCCTCCTCTTCCTCTTCTTCTTCTTCCTCCTCATCTTCTTGCATTTCCTCATACCCCAATCGTGCTTCTTTTTCCGTTAGTGTTTCGTATGGTTGAAACACGTGCGGAATTTTCATAAGTGAAATATTGGAATGATTAAAAACCTTTCGTGGAAAGAATTCTTCACCTCTCATATCCACTCCAAAGTAATTAAAAATTCTAGTGAGGTATATTCCATGATATAATGCATTCTCTCCCAAATCCAAGTTTTTGTGTCTAAATTCATCCAAGATAACTTGTGCCCAATTAATATCATAATTTCCAAAAATTGCAAAAAGAGCCTTACACACTTTTTGAGTCGGGTTATTGTAATTTCCCGATCTCGGAGTAATAGTGCGTTGAAGGAGAAGATTAACAATACGAGCTTTTGGTCGAAAAAATTTGTTTTTGAAATCCATTTCTTCCTCAAAAATATTGTGAAAAGTTTCACGATCGGTTTCCTCGATTTCAAAAGAAGAAAGATTGGAACCGGTACTTTTACACTCAAGTATGGTTCCTAAAACATCGGTATCCAAAACAATTTGTGTCCCCTTGACACTACTCCACACTTCATCATCCCTTCCATTATAAAAACCACGATTTAAATTTGCATAAAACATTTTGACAAGGTTTGGATAGCAAACAAAATCATTTTGGTTATTGTCAACCAAGCTTAGAATACCATTGTTTTGAAAGAGAGCATCAATTTCATAAGAAGCGAAGTCATTAAAAATAGCAAAATTACCCGAATGAACTTTTCCATAAGTTGCATAATTAATGTATGCAAGTATGGCATCTCTATTATTGTAGAGATGATCTTTGGTGGCTCTTGACAGCCTCATTCCGGCTACGTTGCTAGTGGATGCCATTTTTGAAGAGATAAGAGTGTTTGAAGATAAAAGTTATTTTGAATTTGAATTGAAGATGGAGATAAGTGTTGATAGAAGATAGATATAAAGAGGTTGAATAGGTGGATTCTCTGGTCAAAGAGTCATAACTATTTAGAACATAGGAGTTAGTGAAAAGGTGGAGGGAAATTTGAATTTTGAATTCAAATTTAGAAATCTGATTTGCTACAGGTATGTCGACATTACCAATAAGTGCCATGTCGACATGCACATCAGATTTTGCAAAAATGATTTCAAGCATGTACAAGATTTATATATATATATATATACTTATATATATTATGATTATTGTCTGAATATATTTTGAAAATATATTATACAGAAAATATATAAAAATAATATTTTATAAATTTTTTAAAAGATATTTAAAAAATTTTAAGTTAATAAAATCAATTATATACTTAACTAATAAACTATTCTAAGCAACCAATTTTCAACCAATTAAAATAGTAAACGTGTACCTTGTTTGAGTTCCATATCATCCTGATTATCTGAATTCTGAGTTGTCATAAAACACATATTTGCCAATTCTGTTTTCTGTTCATCATCACTTGAGGACGTATCTGAATCATCCAGTGTTGCTGCAAATGCTTTCTTTCTTTTCTTTGAATATTCTTTGTTTGATTGAGGAGTTTGCTTTTCTAGATGTGGACAGTCTCTTTGATAATGACCAAACTCATTGCAATTGAAGCATTTGATGTTGTTGAGTGATTCAGTGTTATTTCCAAAACTTTTTCTCTTGTGATTATTCATTTTTCTATACTTCAAGAATTTTCGAAAGTTTCTTGTCATGAAGGCTATTTCTTCATCATCATCACTAGAGTCTGATTCACCAGTTAGTGCATTGAAGGCAATGGACTTTTTTTCTGATGACTTATTCTCCCTTCTTCCCTGAATTTGAACTTCATATGACATCAGATTTCCAATTAATTCATCAATCTTCAAGGTACTGATGTTATTTGCTTCTTCAATCCCCAGTGTCTTCAAATCCCATTCTGGAGTGAGTGAATTCAGAATTTTCCTGACTTGATCTTCTTCGGAGATTGCTTTCCCAGAGATACTAGTGAATGAACAATATCCTGAAACCGACTATACATATCTGGAATAGATTCACTAGGCAACATCTTAAATAATTGAAATTGATTAGTAAGAATAGAAATTTTGGCCTGTTAACTTTGCTTGTTCCTTCATGAGTAACTTGCAGAGTTTTCCAGATTTCATATGCAGTTTTACAAACAGATACCCTATTAAATTCATTTCTATCTAGTGAACAAAATAAAATATTCATGGCTTTTGAATTGTTTTGAGCCACTTCTCTTTGAACGGTCGTCCATTGAGCAAAATCAGTTGTGGGCTCAGTGTATTCAGTTTGTGTCATATTCCATGTTTCTAAACTAATGGATTGTAAATATATCTTCATTCTACATGCCCAATATGCATAGTTACTGCCATTGAAAAGTGGTGGTCTGGCAGTGGACTGACCCTCTACAAATGAACTAGAAATACCAGTGTTGGTAGCCATTGTTACTTTTCAAAAATCAGGTTATGAATACTTTGAAAAACTTGCTCTGATACCAAATGACAGGGACGCGGAAGATGATCTTAAGGCTATTTAACACTAGAGGGGGGGGGGGTGAATAGTGTTTTAAGAATTTCTTTAAAACTTCTTTGATTTAAATTGAATTAACTAACTTAATGCAAATACACAATCACAGATCAAATCACAGAATCACAAACAAATGCAAATATAAATAAAAAGCAAGTAAAGGAAAGAACACATCAGGAATTTTATACTGGTTCGGTGTTACCCTACATCCAGTCCCGCACAACCCGTACGGTTTTCTATTCAACAATAATCTAGATTACAATCCCTCGATTCCAAGGCAACGAGGTACACCCTCCAGATTCTCAGGTCTCTGGGTAGAACCACTTGATTCACAGGACACAAGTTCACCCGATCGATTTCCAAGGACACGATCACACCTTTATAACCCCACACAAGTTTCTTTGAGTACAAATGTATGTATAACTCTGATAAGCACTGAGATTCTTTGGAGAGAGTGGCAGAGAATCAAACTAGAGATATTCTGGTTTTATTCACTTAAGATTTCGACAGAATATGGATAGGATGATTAGAAAATAAGATAAGAGAGTAAAGAAGAGAGAAAATAAAGAAAGTAGTTACTGGAAAACGTTCATAACAGTCTCTATTTATAGAGAATGAATGGATGTGTCCATTCGAAGAGGTTTAGACGAATAGACACTTCTTTTGAAAACAACCTTTGCTGTAACGGGAAGCATGTCGACATGACAAGTAAATAGGATGTCGACATGGTCTAGTAAAAAGTGATGATTTGCTTTACTTTGAAAATGATGATTTAAAACATATGCAACTTTATTCAAATGGACTCTATGTATTTGTAGAAGGTATTTTAGAAGTAGAAATACTTATGAATGTATATATGTATATATACTAAAATATATTTAAAATCAAAGTAAATAAACTAAAGTAAATATAATATTAAAATAGATTTTGAGGCTAAAATATCAAGGACAATTTTGAAATCAAAATATAACAAAATGATAAATATGATTTTGAGGCTAAAACATTTTTGGAAATGTGAACGAAGGTTTTTCTTTTGAAAAGAAATATTTGAAAATCATTTTATAAAACAAGAGATAATTTTGAAAATCATTTTGAATCAAAATTAGTGGATAACAAAATAGGGCTACTATCCGTTCCACTAGATATTTCGTGAGTTCCATCTCACTAGGGTTCCATCCCTTTAACAAGAACGAAGTGGATTCCATTCCACGAGTAAATTGGATAAAAAAGAATGATAGTGCTTTCAAGGAGTTTTAACAAATATCTAACCTAACTATATTATTTGTCTTGAACTCTTGAATATCTTGAATCTCATGAGTCTTCAATCTTGAACTCTTGATCTTTGTCTTCATCAATTTTGTTTTCTTTACTGTACAGTCTTCTTTTGTTGATACCTACATATAGATTTTCTGCACATATATATTTTATAACACTTCTATAGTTGTTGTCATCAAAACCACTATCCTATGGACTAACAGCTATGTCTGGACCTCCTCCTAGTTTTGCTCCACCTCGGTCCCATACTTCTGTCTTTGATCACTAAGGGTATCCACGGTACTTTGCCAAGTACATGTACATTTGTTTCCTTAATATAAAAATTTCCACAGTACTTTATCACATTTTTAATTCTTAACAAAAAAAAATATTTTCCAAAATTATATTTTTCTTTTGCATTATTTCAAAGAGTTTAGTTTATTAACATGTTTGACAACATCACTATTTGATATATGTTAATTAATTGTTGGTAGTGTGAAGAATGCTGTACATCTCCTTTTTTTGTATTACAAAATCTGGAAAGTGATCATGTCCTTATGTATTTTAGTGGATCGGGGACAACTAATTGGAAGAAGAATAATATGTGAAGGACCAAACATGGTATTGAGCAGAACTAGCTAGTTATAATACTAAACCAATATGCACAGAGACCTCATCGTATTAATCAAGAAACAGAAGACCTTTTCCCGTTATAAATTATATATTTCACAGTTTTTTTATTGTTTAAATTGGGTTTAGCCTAATGCGTAACTTGTAAAAGTTGTGCAATAACTGCAATTTAAAAGTTATGCCAAGTTAGCAATAGCATGGAGTTTTAAATTTTGTGTTAAGATCGGATATTTATTAACATAAATATTCATGATCTACATATTAGAGTCTGCTAACATCGCTAAGCATTTTACATGGTAGTCCAAACCATTTTCGACTACGCTCGGTACAAATATGTAAGTTTATTAAGCTTATCTGCAGAAAGCTTTGTTTTCTTATGGCTACGGTATCAATTCTGAACTGATTTTCTATCTGCATATCCCATCTGGATTATCAACTTGCTCACCAGAAAGAGAGAAAAATACACTAGTAATAAAATCACTAAAATATAAAATCTATTCTTAAAAATCACTCCTGTTATTAATCACCCTAGTACTGATGTAACAGCCACATACCATATATTATGTGTATATCTGCTAAAATATTAGACTTTTTTTGGTACAAAAAATAACAATGATTTCATGTATCAACCAAAAATATTTCATGGTTTTCTAATTTTTCTTTGTATAAATCACAAGTAATCTACCCGAAAATCATTGGCAGTAAACCTTGTGGTGTCACCAATGTCCTTTGTGGGAAAAGGAAATTGAAAATCCTTGGTTCATTACTATTTTATCAATTTTATATAAACTGATCGTTTTCTGCCTACCATATCCTTGTAGGTAATACTATTTTCTGATATTCTCACACCTCTTCTTGGGATGAACATACCATTTGACACTGTCAAAGTAAAAGGCCCAGTAATATATGCCCCATTGAGTACAACTGCTAATGTCGATCGAGTGCAAGCTTTTATTCATGAGGAATTTGTTCGTTATGTTGGGGAAGCATTAGCAATTTTGCAGTCGGAGGTAAGCTTTCTCTTTTCTTGTTCTTTCTCTTTTCTAATATATAAGCTCCTCATGGTTGAAAAACCAACTAGTCTTTCTTGATATTTAGTTTAACATATTTGAAATATACACGAGTGTAGTGGTGAAAAGATTTTGAAATTTTATATAAAACATTTTTGTTAAATATGACAACAATTACACAACCATATTTGGTTATAAGGTGGTTATTAGGACTGATATAATAACATATAAATGTTTGTTCGGAAACTATAAGAACATGTTAATCACGTGAAATTTTTAGACAGTTACATCGAGAGAACTGGTTCCTTGCAAACCACCCTTCCATATTTGCCATGGACAACTTAATCGATAAGCATAAGATACTGATTGCAATGTGCTTAAGCAAATATATGCCTTTGATGTCGTTTCAAGAATAAATTCATTCGTACTCTATAAGTCTGGGTTAATTATGCAATTTAACCTAGCACCTATAAGGACAGCTCTGTATTTACCTAATTTTCTTATGTGGACAGTTTTCAATCATTAAACTGTACCAACATCTTAATTGTTGAGCTGTGTGTTACCTGTGGCAGCTCCTTTATCTGTGGTTAATTTGAATAAAAAACAAGTTTATCATTTCATATGGCTTACTAAGTTGAAGACTACTACGAGCAAGATATTACATCTCAGTTACAACTTACAAGTAAAAGGAAGATGAGTAAATAGACACGTTATCATTCTACACCATACACGGTACACATATCATACTGCATTGTATGCCTTTCCCTTTACGGCTTAGTTATACAGTCTCATCTTCAACATACAAACACATTGTATGAATGTATAACTTGAAATTTTGGAACATTTTAAGAATAACAGTAATAATTAATTACTGTTTGTCGCTGCTTCTCTCACTCTGGTTTTCATTGTATTATATGATTTACAGTCATAATAACATTTTATGATTATATTCCAGTTTGTCAAGAATTATTATTGCGTTCCCTTTAAGTTCAAGTTGAACAATGTTTAATGTTAGTGGAGAAAAATTGGATGCTTTTTCTATTGTATTACTAGAAAATTGATGTTAACCGTTGAAAAACTTGAAATAGAGTAATATGGCAAAAACAAGCAAATTATATCTTCAACCATCATTTCAACTCCACAGATATGCGTCAGAGTACCACAGGTCATAAAACAAGTAAATGAACAAGTAACTTAAATCAATGCATAACAAAACAAATAAACCGTAGAAAAATAAAAAAACACAAACTAATAACTAAAAGAACAAAGTGCTATTCAAAGAACCAAAGCAGCTGTGGTTGCAAACAAGCAAATAAATGCAATTAAATGGCTAAAAGCAGATTATTCAAAACAAACTATAGCAACCAGAGATCACAACTAATGCCTAAATTATTCACATAAACCAGAACCTACCGAAAAGACTAAAAATATAAAATAATGCATAAACGATAGCTGTGAACAAAAGAGCCACAAACTATAAAATTAACTTAGCTTTATAATAGCGGTAATAATAATACTGAAAGTGCTTTGCCATTGCCTCTGACTTCAATGAACCACATTTCTATAGTTTGTAGAAACCTCGACATGTCTCTTTGTTTCTACAAAAATGTTCTCGGTTTCATCCCTGCTCGAAGGCCCGGTTCTTTTGATTTTGATGGTGCTTGGTATGTTACATGTACAATTTCACTTTGACAAACTATTGGCAGTTTAGTTCATATTGCTTACTAAATGTAGTGTTTGTTTTACAGGTTGGTCAACTATGATGTAGGAATACATTTACTACAATCTGAAAATCTCGAGAGCATGAGAAAGAAAAAATTAACCCCAAGGATGATCATATCTCTTTTCAGGTTTATGCTTTTCCTACTTAGTCATACCAATAATATTCTTAAATTTTCAGATATATAAACTCCCACGATTTATATTTATCCAATAATATTTATATTTGAATGACATTAAATACAATTTATAGTACACTCTTAATATTTTACTCTTTTCGTGGTTACTGTAATAGCAACTGTAAACACTACAAATATCCACTTCCATCCATGCTCTATTATTACGACCAACCTTTTCTCGATCTAGAAAGTTTGAACAGATATAACCCTATTGGGTGCGTCCTCACCATCAACCGAAAGCATTGAGGTACTATTAGTTCATTCATTACTATTTATTTACCCATATTGAGGTGTTGATAATTCAATTTTAATTAATTACCACGTTATCCTTTCAGTTCTGAAAACTGAATATAGTATGGTTATCTGCTTTTTCAACAACAATAATAATACGAGTTTATAACAACAACAACAATAATATCAATACTAATAAACTATAAAATTAACTACCATCTTAAAGTGCACCTAGCCATCTTTAGCCAATAATTATGTCTTATTTACACCAATTGAGTGGGATGGAGATTGTTGAAGGTGAATGGATTGGAGTTCACTGTTTTCGATCAGTAGGGGTTTGTGGTGGTAGGGAAGAGTTGCTGGTGTTGTTGGAATTGATGGTAAAGTGTTGAGGAGTATGGCTTCAAGACGATTAGGCAGAGGTTAGTGTGTATGGTTTTGAGTAAATGGAGTGTGGTTTTGTTTGTGAAGTGGATGGTGGTGACAGGAGATTGACAGTGGGTAGTTGAATGTACAAGGCATATTGGAGTTTGTGCATAGGTGAATAGAGTATGATTGTCGAAATGCAGGAAGTGTGATGGTTGAATAGAGTTGTCGATGGAGTTGTTTGAAGTTGTGAGGGAATTGTATGGGTAAGCCTGCTATGATATGGGAGGAGCAGTTTGTATGGAAAAGGAGGAGGCAGGACAGTTGCAGTTTGTATGGGAGGAGCAGTTTGTATGGGAGTGTAGCTGTGGCTCTAGGTTGTTTGGGTGTAGGAACGCAAACACTACAATGCAAATAAAATCAAATTTCAAATCTTCACAAATCTTGTTCCAGAATTGCTTTCGAAAAACTCCAAATTTCAGAAATCAAAACTTCATAGAACTGGAAAAAGCGAAGTGGATTAGAAAACTCATTTGTTGAAATCGTGATTTGAAAATTCAATAAACTAAACTCGTGATTTAAAAACTTGATCGAGGGTCGTGGTTCAATGAGATAGCGGGTTTGATTCAAAGTGATGTGTGTTTGTAGGTGGTAGTGATTTGTAGATTAAGGAGATGGAATTAGTGGATTCAGACTTGGGTTCGGGTTGCGGTTTGCTGGAGGATGGAGAAGTCAAGTTTTGGGTTTTGAGTGGATGTTGAGATGAGGATGAACTTGCAGGGGAGATAACCATTTGAGTTCGTATGGGTTGTTTTCTTAGTTGATTTAGTTCATGTTTGAGGTAGATGGAAAGTGACGAAGGTGTTTGGTTTTGTGTTATAGGCGTGGATGTTTTTGATGATGGTATTGGATGATGGAGGCTGAAAGCTGTAGGAGACTGCAGTGCTGTAGGATGGTGATGATTGGTTGTTGCAGGTTGTTGCAGTGTTCGGGTGATGTTTGTGGAATATGTAATTTGGTCTCGGATTTGTGTTAGATTGCAGGAAGAGGAGTTGATGATGAGGTGATGCGGCAGGTTGGGTGGTGAAGGAAGTGGTATTGTAGTGTTTGTTATAGGATAAGGGGATGGAGATTGGGTATTGGAGTTTTGGTGATGAAGTTTTGGGTTGACTAGAGAAGTTTTGGTGATGAAGTTTTGGCAAAGGGTGTTTTGGCAAGCAAATCACAACAAAGTCATGGGGTAGTTTACTTGAACAGATTCAATAGTTTCATAGACAGTTGTCTGTTTGAATCAATAACTCAAAAGTTCATGTCTGGTTTATGTAGGAAACTAGTAATAAATATGGTCAAATTACTGGGAATGAGAAGCACAATCCCATTATTATTGATTAGGATGTGCCAATGGTTGAAGAATCAGAAGAGACTGTATATAATTTAATGTCATTAATGCTCTTTTCATTTGCTAAAATTTTTATTAAACCATGCATACTTTTGTATAGGAATGTGAGCTCATTGAGGAAATAATGATGGAAGATATTGCGATTGACAATGCACAAGATATTGATATAGGTGGCGTAGGAAATCCTCTAGCTGTTGTGGATTATGTTGATGATATATACAACTACTATAAGTGAGTTGAGGTAAAAAAATTTTAGTCCATGTTAGTTTCAATTTTTCTTCCCTAAAACCATGATTTTGAATTACATGTTTGGTTCCAAAAGGTATCGCCTATTTAGGAAATACCGAGGCAAAAATATACTAGTTTTGGATTTGCTCTTTTAAGCATTGCAACCATTTATTGTACTATAACATGGTATGTTGTATTGTGTATATAAAGGTAATCAGAGAATGAAGTTTATTTGGATATTTGAAATCATAATATTCTAATTTGTACAGGCTAGCAATTGTGTTCATCCTGATTACATGTCTAACCAATTTGACATTAACGACAAAATGAGAGCTATTCTTATTAACTGGCTCGTAGAGGTGAATAATATTTAGATTCATTTTATTTTCAAATAAGAAGTAATATCTACTACGACATGTGAAAATAATTTGAAAATGAAACAAATGCAGGTTCACTACAAGTTTGAGCTAATGGAGGAAACACTGTACCTTACTGTGAACATAATAGATAGATTTCTATCAAGGCAAGCAGTTGTTAGGAAGAAGCTTCAATTAGTAGGAGTCACTGCCATGCTTCTTGCTTGCAAATATGAAGAAGTATTAGTTTCAGTAGTCGATGACTTAGTTACCATCTCCGATCGTGCATATACACGAAAAGAAGTGCTTGACATGGAAAACTGATAGTGAAAACTTTGCAGTTCAACATGTTTGTGCCGAACCCATTTGTATTCTTGAGAAGGTTCCTTAAGGCAGCTGATTCTGATAAGAAGGTTTGCAGTTGACCTTACAACTACAATACATATACATTTTGACTTTGAAACTAAAGAAATGTATTTATGATTCATAATGTGTAGCTGGAGCTGCTTTCATCGTTCATTATAGAGCTTAGTCTTGTTGAGTATCAAATGCTTAAGTTTCAACCTTTACTGATGGCTGCTACTGCCATATACACTGCTCAATGCAGTCTCGAAGGATTCAAGTTTTAGACAAGGACTTGTGAGCAGTACATCATGTATACTGAAGATCAGCTTCTGTAAGTTATATTTACCAAAAAGAAGGCAAAACCGACAGTTGATGGTAGGACCTACAAGTTTCATTTGTATATTTTCAAACTTACAGGAATGCTCAAAGATGATGGTGAGATTTCATAGAAATGCTAGATCAAGAAAATTAACGGGGGTGCATAGAAAATACAGCACTTCAAAATTTGGTTTTTCAAGGAAGTCATGTCCAGCACTTTTCTTGTTGGATAACAGACTTTGAACTAGGATTTCTTCTTGCTGACAGATTATCAACAACCAATATTTATAATCATTTTCATCACAGTTTTATATAATTATTTTCAAATTGTTCTGAATTTTCAGGAAGTACTACCAATGACCGAAGACATGCATGAAGAAAGGCTTTGAGCAGTTCAAGTTTTTAGTGATGCATTTGGTACTTGTAGACGTTAACTTTGAACTATGTTGTCTTTTGTTATCATGAATATGTATTGAATTTGGTAACTCATGTATTGAAATTATTTTTTGATAGTTGATACTTTATTTTATTATCATGAATATGCGTTACATTAGCTGATTATTATATTTTTTCGTTCATACATTGTTCATATTTTTATCTATTTAAAGAAGATTCATTTTGATTGTTATTATTAAAATGTAATAGTGGGGTGCATCAAATATATAGTAAAATAAAGCATAGCTCCTAAAAAGCGTTATAACTATATGGCATAAGTGCTATAAAAAGATAATGCAATGTATGAGGCTACTTTCAAAGGATAGCAGCAAATAGGCGTTATTATATCTATACATTTTATAGCGGCATATATATGCTGTAAATGGATGTAGAATGTACCACAAACATGTTGATATATAGCGTGAAATAGGCGCTATAGAATAACTATTTTATAGCGGCTATATTATGCTATGAAATCATGCTCTTTTATAGTGGTTTTTTTGTGTTATAAATGTGCAATTCTTTTTTATAACATGTCGATATACAGCGTTTATCAAACCGCTATAGTTGTGTTTAATAGCGGCTATATGCCCGCTATAAAAGACTATTTTTCTTGTAGTGGGGAACTCTAATAAATTGATTTTAGATGGAAAATCTAATAAATTGCTTTTAGATGGGATATCTAATGAATGGGTGGATGGGATATCCAATATATATGATTTATGGCTTTATTTCATATTATGTTAAGACTAATCATTTTGGGTGCATGAGCATAGTAAATGATTTGCATGTTTTGTTTTGGATAGTAGTGAGGGGACAACCCGTTCCGCTAAGTAGCGTAGTCTCACTAGATATCTATTTATGATAAGAGATGATAGGGGATTATTCATACCAAACTTATTATTTGACTCTAAGTTTGTGTTTCTCCACAAACTCTCGGGTACTCAAAATTAATTTGAGTAGTCTGAGAGTGGGAGACTTTCAGGTTTTTGGACGAATAAGCTTCCGGAGACGTGCAGGAGGCAGTGTTAGCTACAGAGGACCTATTTTGTGTTTTCCACTATGATGTACTAAGAACTGTAAAGTTCATATTTATTAGTTCTCTGATCATCATAAGGGGACATCTTCATATGTCGCTCTTATCGTATTTTGTACATGTATATGTGATCTAAACGGGGTTAACGTCTGGGATTATGTAATTAAATCTTAAATTGAAATTAATAAGAAATGAGAAATTTTGTTTTGTAGAAGTTTAAAAAATTTCATATTCTTGTGTTTCTGTGTTGCCAATATTTTCCAGATTCCAATTTCGGTCACTCAGAAATAATACATATGGATGACTGCAACATTCGTATCAGTTAGTTTTGAGCCTCCGGAAGCGGGATGCTACAGGCTGACAGAGATCCAACCAGAACGACAGTCAAGGGAGACTTGCTAGCGTGTTTTTAATTCTTGAGTATCTTATGGTAGGCTGACTTGGGTCTAAACCGACCTAGACCAAAGCAAATTAAGCTAAAAAACCTTGATTAGCCCATCTTCTTATTTACAAAAAGTTTGAATAACAGATATCGATTCATCCATTGAGACTAGGGTACGTAATTCTCTCCAAATGCTAGGCAGTGTATTACTCGTGGCTATTGGGGCGCACAAGGGGGTAACGTACTGACAGTTATTAGATCACTTTGGAATGACTCACTCAGGAGTTTTATGTTGGTTAATATAACTATTATCAAATGAGAATCTCAAAGTGACGATATTACACTGTTCTCTTGACTTGAGAATACCATTGAGCTTCAATGTGGACACTCACTTTGATTATAGTTAAATCATAGCATGACGTCCATCGAACAACTACAGTTAGGTCCGAGTTGAAGCATTGAAAGTGAAACACTATTCAAAGAGAATTCATCTCCTCAGTTATAAGAGTTTATAATTATGGTCAGTTGTAGTCAACTCAAAGTCAAAGTCTTTGGCTAGAGTAGTATGGTTAATAATAAATGTTATCATTCAACAATGGATTTTGTGTTCGGACTAATTAAGTTGAATGTAGACGATGTTGAAATTTTGACCAAAACCAAATTCCATTAGTCCTGATGTAATACAGTGTTGACAAAGAGAATTGGTGTAAATAATCCTTACTACCGAATACAACTTATAATTGTACTGGAAAGATGCGTAAGCGATGAATTCAGCAAAAATGTCATACTACTAGCTAAGGTGAAGTGTGAATATTAATATTTGAATTGTCCGATATTAATCATTGACTGAATTCACACATTTGAGTTGCACTACCGTAATGATTAATATTTTGAAAAACCACATGATTTAATTAATTTATAACTGTTGTAAATCAATTGAATTAAGTAATACTTATGAAATATTAATTAATAAATTTTATTTGATTTGTTTGAATGCAACTAGTATTTAATAAATTATGTATATACACTACGCCATAGATGACCTTCTGCAACATTTTTGCAAGGTGTTGCCAGCTAAAATGTTGCGATAGATATAAAATTTTGGTCCTACTGCAACGTTGTATTTATGGTGTTACCTTAGCCATAAAAATGTGTTGCTCTAGCTAAACAAGTGTAACACGATGCAACATTTTTATATAGTGTTGCTATAGATGTATTCAAATTAAAAAATTAATAAAATTAGCAATCCGCGTGAATACGATCCAACGGTCTACATTTAATTTGATTGTTAAAATGGATCACCGCTACAATTTGCCCCAAATTTTCATTTTCCCTCTTTACTTTTCATATCATTTCGTTCTCACCCCTAATTTCCAAATCCCTAATTTCCAAATCATATTTTCGTTCCTTTTTTTTTCTTCCAAAAACAAAATCTCGTCCTTTTTTCAAAGTTTGGTAGTGATCTCAGACAAGCTTCGTTCCCATTTCATTCTCACCCCCAATTTCGCTGCTGTTTGCCTACATGTCGAGCGCCGTTTGCTTTGTTGCCGAGATCTGGAAATGTCCGTCGTCTACTGAGGTGAGCGAGACTACTGTTGCCAGAGGTTGCGTTTGTGTATAGAGGAGATTCAGGTTTGCTGAGATAGGAATTTGAGTGAGGATTTGTCGATTTGTGTATAGAGGAGATACGGTAGTTTGCAGGCGATTTCAGTTGTGCTTTGGAAGTGGTTCGGGGTTCGGATTTGGGTTTGTTGATTTTGTTGCGAATTTGTAGTGTGAAAGTTTGGGTTGTCGGAATGGGTAACCAGCGATTGTGATTAGGTGATTAGGCGATTAGGCGATTTGGCAACCTGAAGTTGAATTTGGCAACTGAAATAGTTTGTTGGTGAGGCAATTAGAGGATGGAGGCTGGTGGTTTAGAAGTATGTGTGGGTTTGGGTGAAGATTTGGAACTGTGAGATTTTAGTTGGCAGTGGCAGCGGGTTGGTAATGAGGTTTGGTGAGTGTTTTGGCATAGGTTAAGGGCTGTAGGGGATGTAAGTTGCAGCAGTTTGGGGAGTGGATGGTGGCAGTGTAGAGGTTGAAGTTTGGTAGTGTTCAAGTAGAAGGAGTTGCTGTCTAGTAGGAAGTTTGGATGAGTTAACTGTGGTTTGGATGAGGCGGTGATTGTCGGTGATGGAGGATGGTATGCCGATGCTGCTTCCAGGCGGTGTTGTTGATGATGTAATTTGATGAGGCAGCGAGTGGATGTATTGTGAAAGAGGTTGGGATTGTGGTCAGTGTTTGGTAGATGGTCAATGTTTCAGGCAATCGTGTTTCAGGTAAGTGGTAGATGGGCAGTAGTTCCGATGGGTGATGAAGTTGCTGAGGATGGGGTTTGCGGGTTTGCTAAGTTCAGTCTTCATTTGTGCATCATTTTACGTCGTTTCAAAGAAGGCTCGATCCCCACCGGGACTGCGGGGCCCCGGACCCCCGCCGACGTTGCGCCCGGACCCGCTACTCGGCTCGCCTTCGGCTCGGCACTCGTCTCGTCATATATTTGTCAGTGTCGGTGTCTGTATAAATTGAAACTGCATATGTAATGAGTGAACTGAGTGATGTAGTGAGGAATATCTGTATATGTGAATATCAGTGTTATATATCATTGAATTGTAAAATAGTGGAGTCAGGAATTTGTACTATTTCAAATGTTGAAATAAAATATTTATTTAAATAAATTACTTTTTAAATATCAAATTCTGTGCAATAGCATTTTCTTAAATAAATATTTATTTTTATTAAAAAATCAAATATGTTCTACATTGTGGGCCCCACAAATTCAGACAGTTAATATCTATAGCAACATTTTGGAATGTTGCTACAGATACCTATGGGTGTTGCTATAGACACAAATAGGGTTCTATTGCAATAATATTACTTATGTTGCCTTAGATAGTCAAAATGTTGCCTTTGAGGTCTAAGGCAACGGCAAAAATTGCATCACCCGAAAATTGTTGCCATAGACCTATGGCAACATTTTTTGGGCCTGACCCAACATTTTTTTTGTGTTGCAGAAGGCCATTTATGGCGTAGTGATAAAAGTTATATACACCTACATCGATACACGATATCAATAGAATATTTAAATTGGATTTAAATTGATTAATTACTAAGTGGTTTTTGTAAATTTTTGAGGCCCGCATTGCGTCTTTTATAGCCGATATGCACGATGAGGGTGGAGAATTTAATGAGATTTAATAAAGAATTAAATAGAGAAGGTTTTAAAGGATGAATTGGAAAGGTTTTTAAATTAAATTTTCTTTCATTTATTCATTGATTCTTCCGATAATTCATGATATAGGAGTTTTATTCTTCGTTCAAGATGCGATTTTTTGCTTCATCTTAAGGTAATATTCTAATTCAATCTTGTTATATGTTTCATGATATTAATACAGTTTAGATCTCATTATTCTACTTCTCTTTAGTTTGCGTGCTCATCATATATGTATTGTTTTGGTTCTAAACCTTTTATAACGAATCTATATATGCATGTGTTGTCCGATCTAATTTTGTTTTTGATTTGGATATTAATGATCAAACAAAAAAATAACTTTGATTTGAAAACCAATATTAGTTCATTGATATAATTTTTAACCATTCTTACATACAAACATATACAAGCTACATGTGTTAAGCAGTTGAAATCATTTTAAAAAATGATTTCATTTTTATACGTTAGCTGATTTTGTTTGTAAATTCATTTAATTATTGTTTAAAGGTGATTCAATTCAAATTTTCAAAAGTGGACTTTTGTGCAAAATTGTAAACCTTCCTTGAATTCTTCATAAATTATGGTTGACTTTCTATTTGTTAACTTTAAATTTTAAACCATACATATAAAATTACAAAGTTTGCAAATCTATGTTGTTTTTAAATTTAAAACATTTTTTGTAATCGTTTATACATGCATACATATATGTTTGTTAGTTTACTTTAAAAGTTTACAAGGGATACTTTGGTGTAAAATCTTAGATTTAATTTAAAAACCTTTCTATGTTAAAACTGGATTTAAAATTGTTAATTCTTGAATTGAAAACATTTAAAATGTCAAAAATATATTTTAACATATATACATATGTATGCATGTGTGTGTGTAAAGTTGTTATGTATATTTAGATTTGTAACTTTATGTATTAAAAAAAACTTTGGACAACAAAGGCATATATAAAGGACAAATGTGTTTGTTATGGTGTAAATCCTAGCACCTATATTCGGTCATATTTAGCCATGTACACTTAATATTTGTTGCACATGCACTGTACACATATAAGTGTATTTTATTGGAATTAGATCAGCATGCAACGAGTTAAATGGATGAATTTAAAAAAAAAATACCATTTTAGTTCTTATTGGGTCTATGAAGTCAAAATTGATTTAATTCCAATCTAATTAAATATTAAATAAAATATTTATTTTATTTAATATAAGTTAATGTAAAAATTTAATTTGTTTATATAATGATTTATAATGTGTACATGCGTATCACATACATACTTAAGCGTATATGCACATGCAACATGTACATGGTTTAACGCTCCCTTATATATCTACTGGGATTTACACCGCAACAGACATGTTAGTCTTTTTACATAGAGGTTTGCTACCTAATATTATTTTGAATGCTAACACGGTAGTACGTGAAAAACTGGTGTATGCTAAGGCTCTGATTGAAATTACCCCAGATAAGCCCCTTCCATCCTCTATTCCTGTTCAGCTTGCTATTGGGCATATTATGGATGTCCGTGTTCGTTACGGTTGGGTCCCGGACATTTGTACTTCCTGTCACTCCTTTGGCCACCTTACCGCCGCATGCAAGCGTTCTGCCGCCTCTGCTGTGACTCCTAAAATTCCTCTTTCATGCCCCCCGCTTAGGAAATGGGTTTCTAAAGTTTCATCCTCTGACTCTTAGGTTCCTAGTCCAGATCCTCCTTCTATCTCTGTTGCTACACCTGATCTCCCCTCAGATCCCATGGTTCCTTCTATCGTTTCAGATTTACCTATAGCTGCTCTCGATCCTGAAGCTGTCTGCTGTTTGGTTTGAGGCTGAAAGGTGTTGGACTGATCTCAAATCTGATATTAGATATAACCCTGTGGACGACTCTTTTTATCGATTTGTTTTCGATGATCATCTGGACCTCAGATGCCTTCGTTACTGTACCTATGGTGACTCTTTAGTTCTTGCTACGGATGATCAATTGGGTAATCGGAATGCTGAGATGTTATCTGACTCTACCTGGGACCGGTCGTTTATTTACACTTCTGATTCAGTGGATTATGACCCTTATTTTGCAGTTCTTTTTCGCCCCTTCACTCGTATTATTGGTGATGTCTCGGTGGGATCTGCCCAGGTGTTAGCGGATGATGGTGTTTCTTCCTCTTCTAAGGAAACCTAGTTGTTAGGTTAGTTATCATAGCTGTGGCATCTCTATCACAATCATGTTCTGTATTTTCCTTATTATTAGCAGTTAAGGTGTTCTTACCTTACTCCTGTACTTCCAATATTTTATTACGTTCGTAATAAAAAGTGGATGGTCCACTATAAAACCGGTCGGCTTTGCCAAAAAAAAGAAATTAATATAATTTAAAGTATACTTACAAATATATATATATTTAATACATTCATACTATATATATATATATATATAAATAGTTATGTATAAAAATATTTTAAATATAACACCAATTCAAAATAAAATATTAAAAATAGTTAAAGAAATATTCATACTTTATAGTCATTACTAGATTCAAAATAATATCTTATTTGAAATTAATATTTAGATTCAAATATTTACATACTTAAAATATTAACATATATATTTATTTATTTATATATATATATACATGAAATAAAATATAATACTTTTTTTTGAAAATGTATATAATATAGTCATGTATAATTTTTAAAATTTTATAAAGTACTAGTTTACAAATACAAAATTATATATCTTAAATATAAGACAAAATTCAATTTTTTTTACTTTCGACCTAAATGGTTTTTCTATAAATATCAATTTTTTCTTTTAAATTCTGTGAAGTATTAATTTTTTAAATTTATTTTCGTATGGAAATGTTATTATTTTTTTAATTTCGAAAGATGTTTGTATGATTTATAAAAATACATATAATTATTTATATAAGTTAATATGTTATAACTAAAATTAAGATATATATATATAGTTTTCAGTTTTAACTTATATATATGTATTAAAATATTTCGAAAACATAATTATAAGAAAATTTATTAGGTAAATTATACATATATTTATATTGAATATGTAACTAATTTAAAAGTCAGATTGAGTTTAAAATATTATTACTTTAAAAAAAATGTTTTTTTATCATCCTGGCTGAAAAAATATATTTAAAAAATAATATTTTTAATATTTTGCACATACAAACATATACATAAAATTGACAGCAAGTAGATATATAAATCCTTGATATTGTAAATTCTAATTTACCTACATACAATGATATAATTTAACACATAAATGATTAAATAAATAATTGGTTGTTACCTATTTGTTGCCTTGATAAATCACCTTGAATGTTGAATCAAACTCTGTGTTGAGATTTGCTCTAAGTTCCTCCAGAATATGCAATAGACTAGAAGTAAACACCACACCTTAGACTAAATGTATTTTGATTTGATTTTGTTTGGAATGAGAAGGAATGCTCCTTTAATTTTCAGCCAGAAACGATGGTGGAGGAGGCCCCAAAAGATATGCAAATGAGAAGTAGGTGATGTTTAAATAGGCAATAGAGAGGAGGAAAAGTGGAGATCTAAATCTCCTAGTTTACTTCTACCTTGAGCTAATTCAAAATCACATTTTCTATTCAAATATCACCCCTCCCCCATCCTATTATATGGTAGGCTAAACATAAGGGCTAGCTGGCTCCTTAAAATTTCCGAATCAAAGTAGTATTAATATAGTTTAGATCCAATTTAAACATTTATATCATATATCGATACATACATATGTAACTTTTATATACGTACTTTATTGAATACTAATTCAAATAAATCAAATAAAATATTGATCATTAAAATTTCATAAATATTAATTAATTTATAATAATTATAATTTAATTAAATCATGTAGTATTTCAGAGCATTCAACATTATGTTTGTGCGGCTTATAGGAATAAATTAAGTCAGCGATTAATATCAAACAATTCGAATATTAACGTTCATATGTCACCTTAGCTAGTGGTGTGATAGTTTGGCCGAAATTATCGCTTGCACAGTTTCGATAAAATCTAATTTTACAATTTTAAGCAGTCCAATATCGTCAACATTCAACTTGTATAGTCCAAACACAATTCCTTAGTTCAATAACAATAATTATTATTAACCGAACAGCTTTGGCTAGAGACTTGGCTTTGAGTTGACTAAAGTTGATCATGATACTAACCTCATATAACTAAGGAGATGAATTCTATATTAAATAGTGTTTCACTTCCAATGCTTTAACTCAGATCGAACTATAGTCGTTCGATGGATTCTGTGCCACAATTTAACTATAATCAAAGTGGAATGTCCACATTAAAGTTCAACAATATTCTCAAGTCGAGAGAACTGTGTAATATTGTCACTTCTATATTCTTTGTTTGACCTTAGTTATATTAATCAACAAAAAAATATCGAGCGAGTGATTCCATAGTTATCCATTAATTATCGGTATGTAACCCTTGGTGCCCCAACAGCCATGAGTAATACACCATCCAACATTTGGAGAGCGTTACATACTAGTCTCAACAAATATATCGATATCCAATCTCGATACATCTTGACTAGGAATATTTAAAATGATATGTCTATTTTATTATGATAAATTGCTCATGAAAACAACACATTGTAACTACTATCACAAAACATACCATTTATGGATTTTCTATTAAATATACTTAAATTAAATAATTAATTAACACAACACATTATAACAAGTATATAATAGAAAGAAAACCACCATTTATTTTGAAGGAGATTTTATTACAGTGTTAATAATTTACAGTAAATTACAGAATTTCTCATAGGGCATACCCCTAATGTAACATCTCTTTTGGAAAGTTAACACAAAGATCTTTTAGCATAGTGTTTTGTGCATGTGTTGCTTTTCGAGGCTGTAGGGGTTCGAATCCCATGGTCATCACATTTGATATTAGAGCATACACTCAACCGGAATTGTGTTTTCTAATGCTACAGATCTCAATCTGTGTAGTACTTATGTGGGCTACAAACACAGTGCCTGGGTAGTATGTGATGATGAGCCAACGAGGGCGTTAGGATCTTTAAGGGTGTTGTCTATAACATCCCTTTTGGAAAGTAAATGCAAAGATCCTTTAGCATTGTGGTGGGTGCATGGTGTTGCTTTTCGCGGCAGTAGGGGTTCGAATCTTGCGGTCGTCACACCTAACTCTATGGCTAATTATGGAATCGCAATCTCATCCCTTTGATTAGTTTGATGAGAACTGACCAAACTAGTCCCTTCGTGAATGGATCTGCTATGTTTTCCTTCGTATGTACTATTTGAATCACGACTTATTTCTTCTCGACAAATTCTCTAATGAGATGGAACTTTCGAAGAATATGTATTAATTTCTTGTGTGTTCTGGTCTCCTTTGCGATCTGTATCACAATATTGTCGTCACAAAACAATGTCATTAGATTCTCCATGTCGGAATCACCCATAGCTCACTCATAAATTTGCATATCCGATCCACTTCCTTAGTTGCTTCGTTGAGGGCAACGTACTTGACCTCCGTCGTGGAATCAACTACCATTTCATATTTGGAACTTTTCTAACTAATAGCCCCACCATTTAAAGTAAAGACACAGTTTTACACTATCTTATTATCGTCGATATCACTTTGAAATCTAGAATCGGCATCCCTTCTTAAGGAGGTTTCCATTGCCATTAATATGGAATAAGTCCCTAGTATTACTTAAATACTTAAGTTTACATTTTACAGTAGTCCGATATTTTTCTCCATGATTAAACCAGTATTGGCTTATTCATCCTAATACGTATGCCACATCCGATCTAATATATAATATAGCATGCATTATGAAACCAATTGCCGATGCGTACAGTATCCTCTTTATGTGCTCTTTCTTTTCTACAGTTTGAGGATCGTCCTTCTTAGAAAGGACGATTCTCGATTGCGTCGCAATATTTCCGTGCTTGGAATTCTCCATACCGAACCTTTTCATTATGGCGTCTATGTACACAAAATGGGACAATCCCAATAGCCTTTTAGATACATCTCTATAGATCTTTATACATAGTATATAGGCTGCTTCTCTCAAATCTTTCATGGAGAAGTTATTGGATGACCACACTTTCATTGAGTGAAATAACTTAATGTCTTTCCAATCAACAATAAGTCATCGACATATAATACTAAGAACACGATAACACTTCCTTGTTCTTTCCGGTATATGCACACTTCCTCTATGTTCTGATAAAAACCAAACTTAACAACTTGCAAGTCTTGTACTCACTTCCACCGACCTTGAATTATTCCAATTGTTTGAAGCTTGTTTAAGTCTATAAATGGATCTTAACAACTTGCAAGCCTTGCTCTCATCCCCACTGACCTCGAAACCCTCGGGATGTGAACATATAAATGGTCTCTTCTAAACCACCATTTAAAAATGCCATTTTTACGTCCATTTGTCATATTTCATAGTCGTAGAATGCAGCAATAGCTTGCATTACCCGAATGGACTAAAACATTGTATAGGCGAAAATGTTTCATCATAATTAACTTGAATTTGACGAAAACATTTCATAGCTAGCCTTGCTTTGTAAGTCTCCACTTGTCTATCTCCATTTAGCATTTTCTTAAAAGTCCATTTATAGCTGTTGGGTTTTGTCCCTTCCGGTATGTCAGTTAAAGTCCATACTTTATTTTCATACATGGAATCAATTTCGGATTTCATAGTTACAAGCCATAGTGTAGAGTCTTTACTCTGAAGTTCTTGTTGGAATAAGGAAGGAGTGTCATCATCTAAGATACAGTCCTCTTTCTTGCCGTTCACGAGAAAATCATAATACCTTTCTAGTGCACGAGATTCCCTATTAGACCCTAATAGAAGCATGTTTTCATGTATGGATTAATTTAGCTCTTTCACTTGTTTAGTCTCCATATTAGTTTCTCGGATCTCATTCCAAGTCCACCACTACACTATTAATTTCTTTTGACAGAAGTTCATTTTCTAAAAAGACAGCGTGTGTAGAAACAATAACTTTTTGTTCCTTGGTTTTGCAGAAAATATATCCCCTAGAGTTCTTGGGATATCCTAGAAATTTGCATAAGACGGATCTTGCCTTAAGTTTGTTAAGGCCAAAGTTCTTACTATAGGCTAGACAACCCCACATCTTCAAATAATTGTAGTGGGGTTTCTTTCCATGCCACATCTCATATCATGTCTTAGGCATATATTTCATGGGTATTAAATTCAACATATGCACTACAGTTTCTAGCGCATATCCTCAATAGGAAAGAGATAACTCAACTTTACTCACCTTGAAAAGAACCATATTTAATAGGGTTCGATTCCTTCTCTCTGAAACATCATTGTATTGCAAAGTATAAGGTGGAGTAACCTAAGAGATTTTCTCATTATCGTTTTATTATTATTGGAGTTCTTGTCCAACATACTCACCTCCTCAAACGGATTGAAGTATTTTTAATCTTATGGTTCATCTTATTTTCGATCTCATTTTTATATTCAACAAATTTTTCATAGACATTGGATTTATTCTTCATGACATACACATTTCCTACTCTTGAGAAATCATCGGTAAAGGTAACACAATAAGAAGAGTTGTTCTTGGTAACTATAGGCATTGGGCCACATAAATTAATATGTACGAGACCCAAGAGTTCATTAACTCTTTCGTTACTTCCACTAAAAGGGTGCTTGATCATTTTCCTTTGAGATACGACTCATGGGTATCAAATGATTCAGAATCAAATGATAGTAGAAAACCTTTGGTTTTTAATTTGCGTAGTTGTTTCTCACTTTTGTGACCTAGCCTACAGAGCCGTAGATGATTGTATTAATGTCAACATTAGAAGAATTATTCACAGCACATACATAATTAGTATAATTAACATAAATTCCATTATCCAAAACATCATTACAAACTTTATTTACATTCAACATATTGTCCATAATATTATCAACACAATGAAAAATATATCTAGTTTCAGACAATCTTGACACATAAATTCTTCCATAAATTTTTATTTTCACATAATAACAATTATTCAAAATTAAAACTAATCCATTGGGCAAAGCTAAATGATAATCTCCAACCGTCGTTGCATCCACTAGAGATTCGTCTACAACTTGAAGTCTTATTTCTTCCATGGCCACATGACATCTATTCTTAAGTTCCTACAACGAATTACAGATGTGAGTTCTAGATCCAGTATCTAAAACCTAAGATAATTTATTAATTTCAAAACAATTTTGAATCATAAACATATCTATAGGAGCAGCAAAACAATTATGTTTCCTCTCTTTGAAATCTTCAAGTACTCCAGATAATTTCATTTCTAATGACCCTTCTTGTGACAATGATGACACTCACCCTTGTCAGGTGAAGGGATCTTCATATTCTTCTTATTCACCCTTTTTTACTTCTTCAACCATTCGAAGATGATGCCTTCCCCTTAACAGAGAGCATCGTGCCCTGATCCTTAGATGAAAACTCAGTTGACCTCAACATATTGAGAAGCCCTATGAGGCTTACATTCAATTATTTCATAATATAGTTTAATATGAACGGCCCAAACTATGGAGTAAGAAATCCTAGATCAGATCCACTTGCTACCTGTCGTAACATCTAATTGAAAAAATCTGTTAATACCTTCTATCATTAAGACGTAATCGCCCACTTCCATGCCCTTCGACATCTTCATATTAAACAGTTTCTTCATAAGTTTGTACCTTAGGGAATGAGATTGTTCCCCGAATAAATCTTTGAGGTTACTGAAGATCTGATGGACATTCATGTTTTTGTGTTGTTTCTGCAATGGTATGTCTAACATAGACATCACGTAGACTTGGGCGATCTCCAGCTCCGAAACCCATTTGTTATAGGCTAAAATTAGTTCGGGGTTCGCATTATCAACGGTTTTTCCCTAGGAGCTTTAGTTATCAACAACTATAGACGTTCATATGTAAGTGTTATCTTAATTGCCCTTAGCCAGTCTATATAGTTAGATCCGATGAGTTTGTAATTTTCATAAAATAACTTTAGCGTAGACATTTTATGCAAATTTAATTTAGTAAACAAGGACATTAATTCACAGTGGATGTCCTTGGAATATTAGTTAAGTTAAATATTACATTTCATTTTACTAATAAGCTCCTACTAGACTTTTATGTTTGTCAAAACTGTAAGATGAAACATATAAGTCTTTCAACTTCTTTAGTGGGTGTTAGGACTCGTATACCTTGGGATTCTAACCTTGAGGAAAGCTCAACGAATCATAAGCCCACATACAATGGATAATACCTTATCGGTTGTATCACATACAACTCTTAACATTGTGATCTTTGTCCTAATCTTATCTTTACCTTGAGGAAAGCTCAACAAATAAAGAGAGATTATTTACTCGTACCTTTCATTACATGATGGCCTAAGTATAATGCATATACCTTGAGGAAATTTCAATAAATATGTGTATGTATCTTAGCTCGTCTATTATATATTAATAGTACTACACGTAACATCCCTAGCTTGAGGGAAGCTCAACAACTAAGGAGTATGCAAGTAATACACTAATGTATAAATGGTAGAGGGCAACTATTATATTAAAGATTCATAATCTTTAATACATTTAATTAAGTGATATAGACTTATGGAATAATGTATTTCTTATGAAATACCCTAATGATTCAAGCGTTAGACACATTTGAAATCACGGTATACTTACTATACGCATGTTATTTCTTAAAACTAATTGGGGTTTTTTATTGTTCCACCTTTTTATTATACATTCATATTATATAAGTTTAATTCTTATGTAATGTTTTATAATTTTAAATTTATATAATAGACTTATGTATAATCTTATATTAATTTATTAACGTTTTAGTTATTTTTTATTTATTCATTTAAACATTTTAAATTGAATATATAGACTATAACATTTACAACTATATATGTATCTTAATATATGTGTATTATATTATATATTAATTAACATTTAATTTATTTATTTAATTAAATAGTTTTGGTTAATTATAATTTTGTTTCAAAAATTATATATACATTCACACCTTAAATTTTTTAAGATAATGTAATGTATATCCATATATATGTGTTATTTAATTTAATTAATTAACTATTTAATTTATTAATCTAATTAATTTTAAATAATTTTCAAAATAATTTTGAAAATAATTTATAAAATTATAATTATTTTAAATTTAACGTTTAAATTTAAAATCTTAATTTTAGTTTCAAAATAGATTTTGAAAAATTAGCAGAAGGCCCAATTTCTAATTAGGCATTTGTACTAGGGATAACCTTTGGGCTTACTTCACTTATTGGGCTAGGGCGGTGTTGGGTAGTGCATGGTACTTGATTACCCAAACCTAGCCTAGACATTAATTTTGTAGACAATCTACTGAATGGACAAGCTGATATAAGTTACCCCTAATAATTCAGCATATGCTATTGAGCTCTGGTACCGTTGTTGGAACTGGCTAGCATCTTTACTGAATGGACAAGCTTTAATAAGTTAGCCCTAATAATTCAACATATTCTATTAAGCTCCGATACCATTGTTGGAACTGGCTAGCATGCAACAAGTTAAATGAGTGAATTTCAATTTTTTTTACTATTTTAGATCTTATTTGCCCTATGAAGTCTAAATTGATCTAGATCCAATCTAAATAAATTTTAGATAAAATCTTTATTTTATTCCACCGATTAAACCAAAATTTTAATTTGTTTATATAAATGATTTATAATGTGTACATGTTTATCACATATACATATACGTGTATATACATGTGCAGTATATAATGTGTACATGGTTTAACGTGCCCATATATAAGTGCTGGGATATATGCCACAACGGACATGTTAGCCCCTTTATATACGTGTTGGTTGTCTAATATTATTCTAAAATTAATATAATTTAAAGTATACATACACACACAGATATATGTTTAATATATTCATACAAATATATATATATATATATATATATATTAAAATAATTGTATATAAAAATATTATAAAAATAATATCTATTAAAAATACAATATTTAAAATAGTTAAAGAAATATTCAAAATTTAAAATCATTTTTAGATTCAAAATAATATATTATTTGAAATCCAAATTTAGATTTAATTATTTATATATTTAAAATCAGACGAAATAACATAAAATATTAATTTTATTTTGAAAAAGTATATAACATAGTCATATATATTTTAAATTTTATAAAATGGTTGTTTAAAATATAAAATTATATATTTTAAATATAAGACAAAATTCAGATTTTTTATTATTTTCGGCCTAAAATGTTTTCTGACAAAATTATTTTTTTAAAAATTCCATGCAGTTTCAATTTTTTACATTTATTTTATATGGAAATTTTATTAAAATTTATTTTTAAAATTTTGAAAATTGTTTGTATGATTTATAAAAATATATATACACATATAATTATTTATATAAGTTAATATGTTATAATTAAAATTAAGAAACATAAATATATATATGTATGTGTGTGTTTGTGTGTGTGTGTGTGTATGTATATATATATATATATATATATTGTTTTTGGTTTTTACACACATACACACATACACACATACATATATAATTTCAAAAAGATATGTACAATAAAATTTGTTAAGTAAATTGTACATATATTTATATTAAATATATAACTAATTTAAAATTCAAATTGAGTTTAAAATATCATTACTTTCAAAAAACTGTTTACTTATCATCCTGTTCGAAAAAATATATAGAAGAAAATTTATTTAGCATATATGAACATACACATAGAATTGACAGCAAGCGGATCTATAAATTTATGTTATTGTAAATTTTTATCTACCTAAATACAATTTTATAAATTTAACATATAAATGAATAAACAAATAATTGGATGTTACCTATTTGTTGCCTTGATAAAGCACCTTGAATGTTGTATCAAGCTTCGTGTATAGATCTGATCTAAGTGCCTCCAGAATATGCAACAGACTAGAAGTAAACACCACACCTTAAACTAAATTTAATTTGATATTATTTTGTTTGAACATGAGGAGGAATGCTTCTTTAATGTTCGGCAAAAATGATAGTAAAGGAGGTTCCAAAAGATAAGTGCAAATGAGATTTAGGTGATGTTTAAATAGGCAATACAGAGGAGGGAGAAGTGGAGATCTAAATTTCCTAGTTTATCTCTTCCTTTAGTAATTCAAAACCACATTTTCTATTCAAATATCACCCCCTTCCTACCATATGGCCTGCAAAAATAAGGGAGACGGACCCTTAAAACATCTGAATCCAATTAGTATCAATATTATTTGAATCCAATTTAAACATTTATCAATATTGTATATCGATACGTACATATATAACTTTTATATATGTACTATATTAAATATTAATTCAAATAAATCAAATAAAATTATAATAATTAATATTTCATAAATATTAATTAATTAATTAATAACGATCAAAATTTATTTATTCGTTGTCTTTGTTTTGAAGTTTGCGCTAGAATATGTCTTCTAGTGAACGATGGTTAGTAGGGTACGTACAGTGGTTTTTGAGTAGTTCTATTCTAGTATAACTCCTACCACAGTTTGTTCCCTGCTTTCCAACTTGTAACTCTTTTTTCTAGTAATAAAGTACTTGTTTCCAAAAAATAATTATAATTTAGTTAAATCATATGGTATTTCAGAGTATTCAACATTGCAGATGTGCGACTCAAAGGTGTAAATTAAGTCAACGATTATTATCGAATAATTTACATATTAACATTCATATGTCACATTACCTAGTGGTGCGGTATTTTGGAAAAATTTATCGCTTACACAGTTCTGGTAAAATCCAATTTTACTATTTTAAGTGGTCCCTAATACTGATAATTACGTACGCCAATTCTCTTCGTCAAAACTATATCACATTAGAACTTAGGGAATTTGGTATTGGTTAAAATTCAAATATCATCCACATTTAACTTGTTTAGTCAAAACACAAAGTTCTTGGTTCAATAATAATAATTATTATTAACCTAACTTCTTTGGCTATAGACTTTTACTTTTACTTGACTATAGTTGATCGTGATACCAACCTCCTACAACTGAGGAGACGATTTCTCTATTGAATAGTTTTTCACTTCTAATGCTTCATCTCAGACCCAACTATAGTCATTTGATAGACGCCGTGCCATAATTTAACTATAATCAAAATGGAGTGTCCACATTGAAGTTCAACAATATTCTAAAGTTGAGAGAGCCATGTCATATTGTCAATTCGATATTCTCCGTTTGACTTGAGTTTTATTAACCTACAGAAAACTATTAATCGTGTCATTCCATAGTTATCCAATAACTATTAGTACGTAAGCCCTTGGGCCCTTAGCAGCCATAAGTATTACACTGCCCAACATTTGGAGAGCGTTACTTACTCTAGTCTCAATGAATGTATCGATATCTAGTCTCGATACTTCTTGACTAAGAATATTTAAAACCATATGTTTATTTTATTGTGAAGAATTACTCATGATTACAACACATTGTAACTACCATCACAAAACATACCATTTATGAATTTTCTAGTAAATATACTTAATTAAATATTCAATATTATAACAAGTACATAATAGAAAGAGAAACACCTTTTATTTCGAACAAGATTTTATTATGGAGTTGTTCTTTTTCATGAAGAAATACTTAAAAATGTCGTGGGAAGAAAGAAATAGAAGATGCTTTCAAGGAAAGAGCATGTCAGCCTTGCAACTGTGGAATGCAATGCTGAGGGAAATTGCTAATGGCTTTAAACTGAGCAAGTACTTTAATGATATCCAGCTTGATGTCTGGATGTAATTTTTTTTCTTGTTTTTATTTTCCTGCTTCTTTCCCTCTTTTGTTTTCTTTCTGTCCTATAGTAGCATAGGCCGCCTGCTTATCTTCTATTCCATTTATGTTTTTATTACGTTTGTTGTAATAAAAGTGGACGGTCCACTTTAAAAACCGGCCGGCCTTGCCAAAAAAATTATTACAGAGTTAATGATTAACAATAAATTATAGAATTTCCCCCATGACATACCCCTCACTCTATCTTGTTTGACACACTTATAATCTAAAAATAAAATTAATTTAAATTAAATTAAACTTCTTTTAAACAAATTAAGCAAAATATAGTGAATTGTTTATAAAATTAGTAAGTGTTATTTTTGATTAAAACACATTCATTACCTTCACGACCTACTGAATAGCTTACATAATTATCAACTAGACTCTTCACTTACCCAAAATAATAATACAAAGCAATTAATTATCAAACACATATAAATACAAGAGTATATTTGATATTCTCTAATTTATATTAACATCAAATTTATGAAACTCCATTTAGATAATTTCAATAAACTGGGATTTTATTTAAAACAATATTAGATTGGATCTAAGAACACTTTAGATTTCATAGGCCCAATAGATCAAAAATAAGAGAAAAAAATTAAAATCTACCTATTTTACCCACTTTCGACTGGTCTGGTTTCATCAATAGTACCAGAGCCCTAATGGTCTATGTGGTCTGAATTTGCAATGCTAGGGCTAACTGATTAAAGCCTACCATTTAGTCAGATATCTATAAAAGGAGTGTCTAAGATTTGATTTGGGTAACAAGTATTTGATAAAGTTAGAGATATGCCCTATGGGCAATTATATAATTGTTACATATATCTAACACAATAACCAATCTTGTTCAAAATTAAAAGTGTCTTCTTTCAATTATATTCTTAATTTAATGTATTATATTAACTAAATGATTTAATTAAAGGTATATTGAATTGAAAATCCATGAATGATATGATTTATGATAGTAGTTATAGTGTGTTGTAATCATGAGTGATTTATCAAATAAAATAAACATACTATTTTAAATATTCCTAATCAAAATGCATCGAAACTTAATATTCGATACATCCATTGAGATTAGAGTACGTAATGCTTTCCAGATGTTGGGTAGTGTATTACTCATGGCTACTGGGGGGACCAAGTGATTGCGTACTGATAGTTATTGGATAACTATGGAATGACTTACTCGATAGTTTTCTATTATTATAACTATGGTTAGACAGAAAATATCGATGCGATAAAATTACACAATTCTCTTGACTTGAGAATAATGTTGATCTTAAATGTGTAAGCTCCACTTTGATTATAGTTAAATCATGGAAACTATGAAACAACTATAGTTGGGTCGAGTGGAAGCATTGAAGTGAAACACTATTCAAGAGAGGATTCGTCTCCTCGGTTATATGAGGTTAGTATCACGGTCAACTGAAGTCAACTTAAAGTCACAGTCTCTAGCTAGAGCATTTTGATTAATGATAATTGTTATTATTGAACCAAGGACTTTGTGTTTGGACTATAGAGTCGAATATGGACGATATTGGAATTTTGCCCATTACCAAATTCCATAAGTCCAAAGTGATATAATTTTGATGAAGAGAATTGGTGTAGATAATTTTCACTAACAGGTAACATTTAAATAAGTAAAATTGGATTTTCCTAAAAAGATGTGTAAGCGATAAATTCAGCCATAACATCACTTCACTAGCTAAGGTGACGAGTGAACTTTAATATTTAAATAATTTGATGTTAATCACTGACTGAATTTACACCTATGAGTCACGCAACCGCATTGATAGATTCTCCAAAATAACACATGATTTAATCAATTTATAAATTGTTATAAATTAATTAAATTAATCAATACTTTTTGGAAATATTAATTAATTATTTATTTAATATATTGGATGCCATTAGTATTTACTTGGGTGCATATATAAAAGTTGTATATGTACAAATCAATATAAGATATCGATGGACGTTTAAATTTGATTTAAATGTAACTATTTGCTAAGTATTATTGAACAAAATGAACGGCCATAAAACCTCGATCATTGTGATCCATATAAACAAAAAAGAGACTTGAAATCCAAGGTTAGATCTAGATAATGAAGGGAGGAGGTTAAGGAAGGTGACCTCTATAAATACCTTTCCTTTCATTCCCTTGCCTCTCTTAATCATTCTCTTTCATAACTCCAGCCACCATCTTCTTTCTTCCACTTTCATGGTCGAAAATTTTGAAGAAATAAAAGAAAAAAATTATTTTAATGACATCCAATTAAATCAATCAAATAAAAGGTAGTACTCCAAGCTGTTTCAAAGCTAGGAGCTAGGAGATAAGATCTAGGATTGAATCTACCAATTAATGTGCATTCAAAAGGGCAACTTTAACAAGGCATTTCCTATCTAGTTTTATCTATATACATTATTATGTTGTAGATATAGCAATTTATTTACTTTGATGAACTTATATACGCATTTGTTGTCCTTTTTTATGTATGTGTAGATCTGGAAATTCCATAATTTGTCAACATTTGATTTGGGTTTGAAATTGATAACGATGGTTTCCATTAATAATTGCATTGTTAATTTCCATTGATATTGTTATTGTTTTAAATCTAGATTTAAAATTTAATTTATTATTTTATGTATATTTATTTATTTAAATATCAATGTTAATTTCCATTGATCCATACTTGGTATTATGTTTCAAAACAAACATATATTTACACACACACAAACAGACATATATACACACACATATATGTATATATGTATGTTGTATTAAAATTAACTTGAAAACTATTTTACAATAAGTGGTTTTTATTAAGAAAAAGGTTACACACACACACACAAATATATATATATATATTAAAGGAGATTCTTCTTAATGTATAAACATACATAAATTAACATCCTAACTCTGTTTGATAAAACTTTTCATTTTGATTAAACTGAAACATTATGGTTTCGAAAAATGAATATTATTTACAAAATCTCTTTATTTCCATATTTTATTTTAAATCATTGATATATAGTTTACCAAATAATATTATATTACCAAATCAGACATCATATATTTTGAAAACAAAGTTTTGTATTTGGATTTGTTGATTTGGTCAAAATCAACTTAGATTTATTCATAGATTTAACTAAAAAGTAAACTTTTAAAATATTCATATATATATATATTATGTATACATACATATTTACACACACACACACATATATTTACAAGCAATGTTTTGGAGAGCTAATGCACATATAAAAGGGCGAATGTGTCCGTTGCGATATAAATCCCAACACCTAAACACGTACACATTAACTGTACACACAATTAGAAAAGTTGCACTTGCACTATATACACTTGAGTATATTTAAATATGCTAACAAAATATACCAAGTATAAATTTAGTATAACAATCATTTAAGTAAATCAATCAATCAATCCAATTAAGAAAGAGGAATAAAAAGTTTCTCTCTCTAAATAAAATAAAAACTTCCTCTACTTAATGAGAGAGTTTTAAGAGAGAGAAACAAAAGGTTTTTTTCTCTCTAAATAAGATAAAATCTCCCTCATTCATTTAACTGAATCTGATTCACATTAAATGCATTTAACTGAATCTGATTCACATTAACTGCATTTAATTAATGAGATTAATTAAATAAGGCAGTATGTATTCAAAATAAAATTTAATTTTATTAAAACAAATAGATTAGATCTAGTGTTAGACATTTGACTTCATAGGCCCACTATGATCCAAATAGGGAAAGTTATTGAAATTCACCCATTAACCCACTTTCAACTAGCCTGATTTCAACAATGGTATCGGAGCCAAATAGTCTATATGATCTAAATTAGTCATGTTGGAGCTAACCAATTAAGTTCACCAATTTAATAGGATGTCCACGAAGTATTTTCTAGGCTTAGGTTTGGGTAATAAAGTACCCTACCCTGCCTAGCTACAGGCCTGGCCTGAAAAGTAAAGTGAGACCAAAAGTTGCCCTTAATAGAAAATGCCCAATTTAAATTGGTCCTTGGAGTAATTTCAAAATTATTTTGAAACAAAAATAAATGTTTTAAATTTAAAAGCTATATTTAAAATAAGAAAAATATTATAAATGTTATAATATAGATTTTAAAATTGTTTTTAAATTAAAATAATTTTTTTAAATTAAAAGTTAAATTACAAAATAAAACACATATTATAAAATTTATAATATAACCTTCGAAATGTTTGAAAATGTTATAAAATTGATTTAAAAAATAATATTTATAATAAGATTAATAAAATAAATGAATTAATTAAATAAGTTAATTAATTAAATATATATACATGTATAATACATATAATGATATATTTTATATTGTCTTGAATTGTTCAAGATAATATGGGTATCCATGTGTGTATAAAAGAATTTTCAAAATTAATAAAATTTAACAAAAATTGTTTAATTAAATAAATTAATTAAAAGTTTATTAATAAATTAAAATACATATATATAAGATATATGTGTATTACTATAAAGATTATAACATATATATTTAATATAACATGTTCTATTTAAATAATGTAATATTTAATTAATATAATGTTATGCATAAAATACTATATAAGTTAAATAAAGTATAAAAGTTATATAATAATAAAACTTATATAATATAATTGTATAAACTAAAGGTGGAACATTAAAGAAACCCTAAATAGACTTAAGGAATAAACACGTATGTGAATGTACATATACCATGATTTCTAACGCGTCAGACGCTTGAATCATGAGGGTATTTCATAAGAAATACATTATTCCATAAGTTGATATCACTCAATTAAATATATTTAAGACTATGTATCTTTAATATAAGTGTTGTCCTCTACCATTTATATATTAATAAATTACTTCCATACTCTCTAGTTGTTGAGCTTACCTCGAGTTAGAGATGTTACACATGGTATTATTAATGTATAGACTAAATGAGGTAAGATACTTATACATATTTTTTGAGCTTTCCTCAAGATATGTATAATATGCTTAGGCCGTCGCGAAATAGTTTGTATGAGTGAATAATCTCTTTTTACTTGTTAAGGTTTCCTCAAGGTAAAAATGAGATTAGGACAAGGAACCACAAATTAGGAGTTGTATATGATACAACTGATAAGAAGTTACCCATCATATATGGAAGTATGATTTATTGAGCTTTCCTCAAGGTCAAAATCCTAGGGTATATGAGTCCTAATACCTACTAGTAAAGTCGAAAGACTTTTATGTTTCATCTTAAGGTTCAGAGAAATATAAAAGACTAGTGGGAGGCTTATTAGAAAAATGAAATGATAACATTTAAGCTTTCTAGTATTGTAACAACGTCTGCTATATAATGTTATAATAATCTACATTGATAAATTTATGCAATTAATATAGTTGATAAAGCTTTTATCAATTAAAATATACAAATAATCTGAATTAATATTGGCAAATAGAAATATAAAATACACTTACCAATAATTTATTTTGCTGTTGACCCATGTAAGCGCTTAACTATACAGCCACTAAATACGTTCATCACTTGATCACTTATGAGTTTACTTGCCCGAGACTGTGTATTGTCTTCAATGAGTTTCATAGTATAAAAGAAATACAAGAGTATGGATGCTTGATCCATACACGATCACATATAAATATTAAACGGTGAACAGTCACAATTCGTAATGTATGAAACCTCGATGAAATTGGTTCATTTGAAATAAACAAGTAAACATTAGTGTGAGATAGTGTATTCAATGTGATTGGTTATAATCATGATCTTATTGTGTTAAATATAACATTAAACCAAAAGTTACAAGGTAGATCAAAGAACTCGATCATTGAAATGTCAGTTTGATAAGTTATTGTCAAGTGCCACTTATTTGGTATCCTAAAAAATTAAGGATGACCAAATAATCTTTTGTAAAGATTTTGTTATGATATTATAGTAAAGTTTTCTTTTGAAAGGTTTGACCATTTAGAAAGGAAATCGAGAGTGGATGTAACCTAAGGCACAATTAGGATGAAGAGAGTGAATGGTCACTTCTGCAATTCTGCTTCATGGAAAGGCGTTGGATATTTTTTTTGTAAAATAATAATTGATACTTAACATTGGAATAAGAAATATGATTTCTATTTCAAAATATATGTTCAATTAGAGAATTGTTTTCTATGAGATTTATTCCTATGAGTTCAAGATATTTGATCTGAAAAACTCTCGACTATAAACTAGTTACAGTAGATGGAATAAATATCCTACATTAATAAGTGGTTGAATGGATCCCTATATTTCATACGCTATTATAGTAATGGCAGAAATAGTGGAATGAAATAATGGGAGCATGGCATATAGCACTTATGTAACGACCCGTAAATTAATCGCTTTGTATTTGGATATTTAAATATTTAAATAATGGATTTTAATAATCAAATAAAAATGTTTTAAATATTAATTAGTGATATTAAAATAATTTTCATTTTTTTACCAAAATAAACAGTTCAAATAAAAATAGAAAATGTGATCAAAAAACGTTTTCCGAAAATAAGACTTTTCGGCATCAGAAAAGTCGTCGAAAACGTTGTGCACAATTTGTATCACTCATGTACACATGCACATGTCATATGGTAAGTTAAGTAAAGTATTAATAGTAATAAACCATGATTAACTTAAATATAAACATGATAAGACACATTATGTTTAAAAATAAAGAAAGAATAAAATAAGGAATAAGTTCTCATGTATAACCATACTCAACACCATACCTTTGTACACAATATGGCGCATGTCATGATCTAGCATGTAACGACCCTGAATTTTGAACAATTTAATTTGAGAATATTTAATTAATTTTAAATATTTGAATGATGATTTGACTTGAATTTCAAATTATCAGAAGGAATTGGCGATTTAATTTTTGAATTTAATCTATTGAAAGTTGAATTAATAAAATTTGAATCTTCAATTTTAAGCCGGTTAAAAATAATTTAAAGGCTTAGAAAATTCATATTGATAATACTGAAGACAATAGAAACTTCAGAATTGAATTTGAAAGCGATTTGTTCAGTTTCGAGATTATATCGTTTAAATTGAAAATAAGAATAGTCTTCCGAGGCACAGTCTCGGAATTTGACGAAACCAGTTCCATTGGGTCCGTAATATTGAATTATTACTGGATTTCAATTTTCGTATTTATCGGAATTGTTTTATGAACATACGGCGTATAAACGCGTATAAAATTTAATTGAATTCAATTTGAATTTCTGTAACAACCGGGATTTTACCCAAATTTTAATCATCGATAAACGATTAAAGTTGACAGATAATTTGTTGTTTATTGTTGGAAAATTTTATAACGATAAAATCATCGTAAATTAACGATTTAATATCGATTGTTAATTTCTGTTTGAATTTGGAAATTGTAAATCGATTAGAATTCTTTTATTTAAATTTTTATTTGTACGAGATGAATAAATATGTATAAAAAAATTTTAATAACTAAATTAAACAAACCAAATTAAATACAAAACAAATCCGTTTTAAAAAGAGAAAACAAAAGAATAAAACAAAATAAAAAGAAAAAAAAATAATAAAACACCATAACCAGCCCATGCCTAAGCCCATACCCTTATTCTCTGTTAAAACCACGAACCCATCCTCCCCTTTTCATTCAAACCCTAAAACAACGAAATCGAACGAGAGAAAGAAAATAAATGGCGGCCTAAAGGAAAGAATTTCGTTCGCTCGTCCTCGTGTTCATTCGTCTTCAAACTCGTACGTCTTCTCGTTCGTTCCTCCTCAGCAATTAGGGCTTTCGAAATCTAGGGCTTCGGCGATCTTCGATTTCCTGGCAATTTTGGTGACTTCAGCTCTGATTCGTCGACAACAGGTGAGTGACATTCCTCACTCACATCTTATTCGAACTGTTCGGGTTCGTTTGCTTGCTTGTTTTCGTTGTCTTTGGCCATTCGATTTGTTTTAGTATAGATGATTTTATCTCGGCCACTTTGATTTGCAAAACAGTTGTGTTGTGAAACGATTTATTGGTTCACTCGTTTCAAATACCTGGAAATTGAATTTATATTGACTTCGGTCTTGATTTTGTGGTTACCACGGCTTGACTGGATTTTTACGATGTTGATTTATCTCGGCTATTCGATTTGTTTTGGGTGATACTTTGTAATGACCGGAAGCTTTGATTTTTTTGTGATGTTGCATCACTTGATGTTGCCCTGTTGCCTAAATTTTTTTTTCGTTGTTGCCTCAGTTACATTAAGCTGCACATGTTCACTGGCCCATAGGTTTTCATTTATAGCGACCTTGTCCTTTGGATTTTCGGGCATATATCTATATATATATATATACATTCTTGTATGTATATATATATATATGGGTTATCAACTTATCTGTAGTCACTTGTTCAAGTTGGCACTAGTTCATTTCTAAGTAGTTTCACTGGTGCATTTCCTTTTTGAGGTGCACTGATTTGAGTCTTCGTATACATGATATATGCACTGTGATGCCTCATTTTTACTTGTTGCTTTTGAATCTTGATGGGGCTGGCTTCCTTATGTCTCGGCCTTGAGTTGAGATTCTATGTGCATAACTGGTTCGCATAATTGATATGCAGTAACCTATAGCACTTGACTTCGGCATCCCTTAATTACATTGCAGTTATTCATGGGTGTAAATGCAGTTTCATTGTGGTTTTGATATTTGTTCGATTACTGTATTGACCTTGGATTTGTTCTAACTTGATACATTTGGATTTGAGCATACTTGAGTCTAGTTGTCACGAGCACACTCATGTCTACACTTCAGTTCTCTGTCCTGTACATGTCTGTAGCTTGATATTTTGATTTTGCTTATCCTTAAAAAAAAAAACAGTACATTTTATTTGTTGCACTTAGTCGATCCATTGCAGATAAACTTGAGCATTCTTGTAGTCTTCACTGCAAGCTTCGGTTGCATATTTGATATGCAGATGCACTTGATAATTTTTTCTTGGTTAAGATAAATTAAAATTTTGAAACTGCTGTTGTTTAAAAATATTTCGAATGTTGGTTGCATTATCCAGTTTCACTCAGTTGTTACCGTTGCCTTGAACTGTTGCCATCACATTCATGTGCATTTTCTATTCAGGTTGCAATCTTCAGTTCCATGCCTTTTGGTCTGCATCATTGATTGACTGGAAACTTGATTAACTTGTATACTTATTGCCTTTTGCATATACTCTATGATTTTGAACTGCCCATGCTTCTTTAGTTTGTTGTATCTGGACTTAATGCATTTGTGTTCCCATTGTTCTTCACCTGATTTGCTTATTGACCATTTAGTGGTCTGCATCTGTCCATATCACTGTTGGCATTTTGTAGCTTGGTATTGTGCAGTATTGCTGTTGGATTGATGTTCTTCATGTTATTATGGTTCAGTTGAACTCGATAGTTGGGTTTCATGTGGCCTTGGTATACAATGTTGTCTAGTCTGCATTCATTGTCCTCTGTTTGCTCAGTCTGGTTACACCTCTGTTGTATTGCCTTGACCTTGTTTTGATTTGTTAGCTGTGCACCTTGTTTTTCACTCGAGTTGGCGAGGCAGTGCACATGTATGTGCGTGTGCACTGCAGCCACCCAAACTCGACAGTTTTTGAATTGATATTTCTTTGCGTCGTGATGCATTGATCTTGTATGCTGTACTGGCGAGGCCGTACACGCGTGCGTGTACGGCAGCCAATAACACTGTTTATCTCTGTTGATGATTTAAATCTGCTGATTTATTGTTGAACACTGTTTAGTGTTAAAATTTTCGTTATCCGATTTCTTTGTTTAAAGAGTCGGATAGACGGGAATTATTGTGACTGTCGTCTATTTAAATTATTATTGCCTCTATGCACTAATAAACTGGTTTGAATTAGACTGACCTGTGTATTATTTTCTCTTGAATATAATACTCAGGTCAGACCGAGTATTTTTACAGCTTGAAGATTTTCGAGCAGCGAAGTTAGAGAGAGAGTAAAGAATCATTTATTTCAGAAGAAAATTGTATTTTAAGATATTCCGCTGTATTAGTATTAAAATTGTATAAACTCTGATGTATATAAAAAGATTTATAGTAATGAAATAAATTCTCATTTGTTTTAATTCAGGGTTATTATCTGTGTTTCTGTGGCTGATTCTGTTTAAACCTTATAAACTAAATAACAATTCGTCTTTTTGAACGTTTCAAGTTGGTTTAATCACCGACTGGAAGCGGTCAAAAGGGGGAATGTTACAGAGTGGTATCAGAGCTTTGGTTTACACAAAGCTTAGTTTATGATGTTTAATATGAATAGTTACTAGAAACACTTTTAAAAAGGAGAATGTTTTTCAAATCCAAAGAAGTATAAAATTGTTTTTGAAAATGAAGATTTTTAACTTAAGAAAAGTTAAATTGAATTGAATTAGTATTAATAAATATACGATTTGAAATGTAACTAAAGGAAGTTAAATAAATTGAACTTGATTTGATAAATTATCAAGATGAAAGGTTAAACTTGAATGATAAGTGATTATATGATATGAATTGAAAAGTTTAAATTTATAAGTTGTTTAACTTATAAAATGAGAAAATTTAAGTAAAACCAGTTGTTAAATGTTGAACAGTATTGTTGAGTGAAACAAAATCTGAATTTTGAAATGTGATATGAATTTGACTTTAGTAAAGTTAAATAAAATAGAATTTCAAATAAATTTGAGCCGAACTTAAGTTTTATGGTGAAAATAAATGCAAGTGAAGATAAATGAAATATAGCTTAAGTAATAGTGAATCAAATTGAATTTGATATCAAAATGAATTGATAAAGTGATGTAATGAATATGAATTTGAGTTATATAAAGGAAATTCAACTTTAATTGTAAAAGTGAATTAGTGAATATGGTGAGTATAAGAATTCAATCTGAATTAGAATATAAACCAATTGAAATTAAGTGTGTTGAACCAAATTGAATATAAGCAAAGTAAATAAATTTGGTTAAATGGGCATTGGTTGCCAGTTGATCGTATAGAAATTCATTAAGTATTAATGAAATTGTATTAATGGAAATTGAAAGCTAAGTAATTGAATTCAAATTGAAAGATGAGTAAATTTAAATAGAATCAATTTTGATTTGAATCGAAAGCAAACTAACTTGAATATAAATTAGTGAATGTGAACTAATTGAATATGAATGAATGTTAGAAAAATCCAATGTGAATGAATCAAATGCGGTTAGATTGAAAACCAAGTCGATGAATGATTTACTAAAGAACTAGTGATTATTTTGGAAATGTAAAACTGATAAATTTATATAATAGTTTAAAGTGGAAATTTTGAATTATTATAAACGGCTTAAATTGAAGATTTGAAAGTGTTAATAAAATATTGGAATTGTATAAGTGTTAAAAGTGAAATATTTAATGGATTTCATAAGTGGATGAAAAGTTTCAGAGTTAAAAGTTTTATAATGTGAAGTTATAAAAATGAATCGATGTTGCGAAATAAAAGAATTTATAAGTAATTTACTTGTAAATTAAAATTCTGATATAAAATTGAGTTATAAAGGAATGGTTAATAAAGCAATTTTTATGAATTGAAGTCTTTATGAATAGAAATGGGATTTATAAACGTTGTTTATAAATTCGAAACTGACTTATTTTGATAAGTAAAATTCTGTATAGTTTGTTAAATGAAGTATATTCACAATTTTGGACAGTGAATATATTATTGAATGAAATGGACATGTTTAGGAATGTGATATTTTAAAACGAAGTAATTGTTTTAAAAAGATGTTTTCAAAGGCATTGAATATCGAAACCATAGATTTCAACATTCATTGTTGAAATAGACGTTTTCGAGATATAAGGAAATGGTGGACTATAACATTATTGTTATAGTAAATGATTTCCGAAAGGAAATGTTTTGCATAGTATTGGGATTTATACATCTATCTAAATTTCGAATCCCTATACTAGTGATTTTGAGTTGTCGTAACGATGTTTTACGTAACATTCGTTTTAACTCAAATTAATATGTGAAAGAGAATGATTTCCTTAAAGATGAAATATATACTTAATTTTGATTTAAGTATATCGAATATTTTCAAATGTTGAAAATAAAATGGATTCTGAATTACTTATTTTTAAATAAGTATGGAAATGTTTTTCCAAATATGAAATGTTGTGAATATATTCCGTAAGGAATAAATGATTTGAAATTCATTTTTGAAGTCGAAGTTGAAAAGTTAAATGAGAATTTGAACAATTTGTTCAATTTGAAATTTTTCAAAATGATTGAATTGTTAAGTTAAAATTGAGTTTAACTTCGACATCAAAGACAATATAAGTTGAGCTTTGAATTTCAGATGATGATTTGGATTGTATGTCTAACATTGTGAATTGATGACATAGCAATTGATCTCTATTAAATATATATCTGTTGGTGGCGGAGAATTTATTCTCTTAGCTTAACACCCTTCTCTGAGACGTACGAGCTCAGAGGTTATATATTGATAGACATCAATTCTGTGTTGAGAATTGACGATGTGATGTGTAATTCAAATCGAATGTGAAAGTCGATAATGAAATGGAATTATGAATATGAATTAGGTTTGAGATAACCTTAAATTTCCAAATCGACTTAGAGGAAAATTTTGAAATCCTCTATTTTGTTATGAATATGGATATGTAAGTTTTTAGAACTTATATATATGAATGCGGTAAATTTGAAACCGTTAGTTTAGAAAGACATTGTTATGGAAATCTTATGTATGTTTACATAGATGTTATATGTACGAAATGTGAAATGAAAGTACTACATATATGATATTATGTTTTCTAAACTGAGGATGTGGAAAAGTACCTTCCATTTATTATTAAAGAAGGTATTGGAACTCTCGATGAGTGTCCATTTGAAATTCGTAGCTACGTAGAATTTTAGTCAGAGTGACTATTTGAATCGGAAATCCTTCGCGATAGTTCATCACGATGAGATTAGATTTGATTGATGATTAGCGTAATTTGAGGGGCGAGATGCCCACAGTTACAAGCGATTCCACTGGGATAGTGGCGTAACCGCCGGGTAAACTGCAATCTAATGCCAGGCGAAATTTGAGGGGCGTGATGCCTACAGACACGAGCGATTCTACTGGGATAGTAGCGTAACCGCCGTGTGTACTGCAATCTATGGCGACAACCATGGCGAAATTTAAGAGATGAGAAATCTACAGCCACAAGCGACTCTACTGGGATAGTAGCGTAACCGCCGGGTGGAACTGTAATCCATGGGGGAACGTGCTTTCCATATCCATTTTTAAAAGAATTTTTAAAAGTATTTTCACTGGGAATTGAAGCAAGTATGTTTAGTACTTGGAGATTTTTAGACCTGCGCCTGGCCAGCGTATGTCTAATGTCTGTGAGAACGAAGATGGACTTGTTAAATTTCGAGTTAGCAAGTATTTTCAAACTGTAAATAGCAAATCAATGATTTGAAATTAAAATTACATAATTCCTACCTAATGAACTAAGGAAGAGGATTTTTGTAATGTTTTGAAAGTCCACAGCTTTGGAAGAGATATGTTATATAAATCTCTATTGTGAAGAATTTTAAGTTTGAATCTGAGTGTTGTAAATTAAAAATTTTAGTAAAAGATTTTTGTGTCTTGATTTTAGAAATCAATGAACAAAAGAGAAGATAAACAGAACTAGAGAGATTAAACAAATGGAATGAATCCTATATTCATTTATTTGTAATGAGTTTTAAGTTTAGTAAAAATTGACTAGAGTATAAATGTTAATGAAATTTTAACAACCTTTCCTTTTCGTGGACGAAAAGTTTTTAAGGAGGGGAGTTTGTAACGACCCTGAATTTTGAACAATTTAATTTGAGAATATTTAATTAATTTTAAATATTTGAATGATGATTTGACTTGAATTTCAAATTATCAGAAGGAATTGGCGATTTAATTTTTGAATTTAATCTATTGAAAGTTGAATAAAATTTGAATCTTCAATTTTAAGCCGGTTAAAAATAATTTAAAGGCTTAGAAAATTCATATTGATAATACTGAAGACAATAGAAACTTCAGAATTGAATTTGAAAGCGATTTGTTCAGTTTCGAGATTATATCGTTTAAATTGAAAATAAGAATAGTCTTCCGAGGCACAGTCTCGGAATTTGACGAAACCAGTTCCATTGGGTCCGTAATATTGAATTATTACTGGATTTCAATTTTCGTATTTATCGGAATTGTTTTATGAACATACGGCGTATAAACGCGTATAAAATTTAATTGAATTCAATTTGAATTTCTGTAACAACCGGGATTTTACCCAAATTTTAATCATCGATAAACGATTAAAGTTGACAGATAATTTGTTGTTTATTATTGGAAAATTTTATAACGATAAAATCATCGTAAATTAACGATTTAATATCGATTGTTAATTTCTGTTTGAATTTGGAAATTGTAAATCGATTAGAATTCTTTTATTTAAATTTTTATTTGTACGAGATGAATAAATATGTATAGAAAAATTTTAATAACTAAATTAAACAAACCAAATTAAATACAAAACAAATCAGTTTTAAAAAGAGAAAACAAAAGAATAAAACAAAATAAAAAGAAAAAAAAAAGAAAAAAATAATAATAAAACACCATAACCAGCCCATGCCTAAGCCCATACCCTTATTCTCTGTTAAAACCACGAACCCATCCTCCCCTTTTCATTCAAACCCTAAAACAACGAAATCGAACGAGAGAAAGAAAATAAATGGCGGCCTAAAGGAAAGAATTTCGTTCGCTCGTCCTCGTGTTCATTCGTCTTCAAACTCGTACGTCTTCTCGTTCGTTCCTCCTCAGTAATTAGGGCTTTCGAAATCTAGGGCTTCGGCGATCTTCGATTTCCTGGCAATTTTGGTGACTTCAGCTCCGATTCGTCGACAACAGGTGAGTGACATTCCTCACTCACATCTTATTCGAACTGTTCGGGTTCGTTTGCTTGCTTGTTTTCGTTGTCTTTGGCCATTCGATTTGTTTTAGTATAGATGATTTTATCTCGGCCACTTTGATTTGCAAAACAGTTGTGTTGTGAAACGATTTATTGGTTCACTCGTTTCAAATACCTGGAAATTGAATTTATATTGACTTCGGTCTTGATTTTGTGGTTACCACGGCTTGACTGGATTTTTACGATGTTGATTTATCTCGGCTATTCGATTTGTTTTGGGTGATACTTTGTAATGACCGGAAGCTTTGATTTTTTTGTGATGTTGCATCACTTGATGTTGCCCTGTTGCCTAAAATTTTTTTTTCGTTGTTGCCTCAGTTACATTAAGCTGCACATGTTCACTGGCCCATAGGTTTTCATTTATAGCGACCTTGTCCTTTGGATTTTCGGGCATATATCTATATATATATACATTCTTGTATGTATATATATATGGGTTATCAACTTATCTGTAGTCACTTGTTCAAGTTGGCACTAGTTCATTTCTAAGTAGTTTCACTGGTGCATTTCCTTTTTGAGGTGCACTGATTTGAGTCTTCGTATACATGATATATGCACTGTGATGCCTCATTTTTACTTGTTGCTTTTGAATCTTGATGGGGCTGGCTTCCTTATGTCTCGGCCTTGAGTTGAGATTCTATGTGCATAACTGGTTTGCATAATTGATATGCAGTAACCTATAGCACTTGACTTCGGCATCCCTTAATTACATTGCAGTTATTCATGGGTGTAAATGCAGTTTCATTGTGGTTTTGATATTTGTTCGATTACTGTATTGACCTTGGATTTGTTCTAACTTGATACATTTGGATTTGAGCATACTTGAGTCTAGTTGTCACGAGCACACTCATGTCTACACTTCAGTTCTCTGTCCTGTACATGTCTGTAGCTTGATATTTTGATTTTGCTTATCCTTAAAAAAAAACAGTACATTTTATTTGTTGCACTTAGTCGATCCATTGCAGATAAACTTGAGCATTCTTGTAGTCTTCACTGCAACCTTCGGTTGCATATTTAATATGCAGATGCACTTGATAATTTTTTCTTGGTTAAGATAAATTAAAATTTTGAAACTGCTGTTGTTTAAAAATATTTCGAATGTTGGTTGCATTATCCAGTTTCACTCAGTTGTTACCGTTGCCTTGAACTGTTGCCATCACATTCATGTGCATTTTCTATTCAGGTTGCAATCTTCAGTTCCATGCCTTTTGGTCTGCATCATTGATTGACTGGAAACTTGATTAACTTGTATACTTATTGCCTTTTGCATATACTCTATGATTTTGAACTGCCCATGCTTCTTTAGTTTGTTGTATCTGGACTTAATGCATTTGTGTTCCCATTGTTCTTCACCTGATTTGCTTATTGACCATTTAGTGGTCTGCATCTGTCCATATCACTGTTGGCATTTTGTAGCTTGGTATTGTGCAGTATTGCTGTTGGATTGATGTTCTTCATGTTATTATGGTTCAGTTGAACTCGATAGTTGGGTTTCATGTGGCCTTGGTATACAATGTTGTCCAGTCTGCATTCATTGTCCTCTGTTTGCTCAGTCTGGTTACACCTCTGTTGTATTGCCTTGACCTTGTTTTGATTTGTTAGCTGTGCACCTTGTTTTTCACTCGAGTTGGCGAGGCAGTGCACATGTATGTGCGTGTGCACTGCAGCCACCCAAACTCGACAGTTTTTGAATTGATATTTCTTTGCGTCGTGATGCATTGATCTTGTATGCTGTACTGGCGAGGCCGTACACGCGTGCGTGTACGGCAGCCAATAACACTGTTTATCTCTGTTGATGATTTAAATCTGCTGATTTATTGTTGAACACTGTTTAGTGTTAAAATTTTCGTTATCCGATTTCTTTGTTTAAAGAGTCGGATAGACGGGAATTATTGTGACTGTCGTCTATTTAAATTATTATTGCCTCTATGCACTAATAAACTGGTTTGAATTAGACTGACCTGTGTATTATTTTCTCTTGAATATAATACTCGGGTCAGACCGAGTATTTTTACAGCTTGAAGATTTTCGAGCAGCGAAGTTAGAGAGAGAGTAAAGAATCATTTATTTCAGAAGAAAATTGTATTTTAAGATATTCCGCTGTATTAGTATTAAAATTGTATAAACTCTGATGTATATAAAAAGATTTATAGTAATGAAATAAATTCTCATTTGTTTTAATTCAGGGTTATTATCTGTGTTTCTGTGGCTGATTCTGTTTAAACCTTATAAACTAAATAACAATTCGTCTTTTTGAACGTTTCAAGTTGGTTTAATCACCGACTGGAAGCGGTCAAAAGGGGGAATGTTACATAGCATGTTGTGGCTGTGAGTTTGAGAGGGGAAGGGGGTGAGGTGGAGATTTGTGATTGGTGGAAGTAAGGCAATGGTAAATTAGTAATTCCACCTATTTTCATGTTTATAAATACCTCCACCCTAACTCCATTTCTCACTTTGTTATCTCATTTCTCATTTTCCTAAGAAGCTCTCTTTATGTTCATGTCCACTCATGGCTTCTCTTCTTCATTCTTAGAAAGAATCACCTCCTTTCACTTTAAATCTCTTCCTTAGTTCATAGGAAAAACTCCATATATTCACATACAAACACTCTTATACCAAAACCAAGGCCATTTCCACCTCAAGACTCCAAGGCCGAGCTCTATATTTCCCAAGACTGAACCTAATCAGCCCATTAAGGGCCCAAAAATCCAAGCTAAGGTGTCATGACGATAGTTCGTGAGTTCGACAACTTGTCGTAGCGATTTGATTAAGTTAGAAGCGTTTTTGGTGAGTAAAGCTTTCACCTTCAAACCATAAAGTTTAAACTATATTCATGCCCATATTTGTAGCTATTAATTGCTTATCCTATAATTATAATAATGGTTTGGTTGATGGTTTGGTTTGTTGCTTGAAAGATAGTCGCTTTGGAAAGTTAGTATGCGAATCATTGGTTATATGGAAATCTAGTAGTAAAACTAATGTTGTTGTTATTAAATGCTTGATATATGTTATTGTAAATCGTCATGTATGTATGCTCATTCCTTTGTTATGTGATGTATAGTCGTGTTATAAATGTCATATGCTTGAATTTCGAACTACCCGTATAACGATAATCGCTATATCGACACTTTCGGAAAATCACCCTTTATCGAAACCGTTTGGTTTCATTATCGTGCTTGAAATTATTTTACAAGTTAAGCAAGTTTTTGATTAATGATGTTTCCAAAAATAATTAACTATTTTAATAATGATTATTTAATTTAATTCATAAGGATTAAAATTAACTAATTAACTTATTAACGATGTGTTTTAAATTTAACTAATTACTTAGTTAATGATGTTTTAATTTTAATTAATCATTTTATTTAATGATGTTTAAGACTAATTAGTCTTTGAATTAAGATTAATTAATTTATTAATTATTGATATTTTAAAATTAATCAACTCTTTTTAATTAATGACTTTTAAAAGTTAATAAATCTTTTCTTAAATAAAGTTTAAATTAGTTAATCACTTTTGATTAATGATATTTAATTATTTATTAATTAGTTAATTAACTATATTTAAATATTATTAATTAATTTAATTAATGATATTTTAAAAGATAATTTAACTTTTTTTAATTTACATCTATTAAAGTTAGTTAATTAACTTAGTTAACGAAGTTTTAAAAGTTAATTAATTAATGTAATATGAATGTTTAAGTTGTTAATTCCTTTTTATAATGAAGTTTCAAAGTTAGTAAACTGTAACGACCCGTAATTTCGCTATTTCGAAAATGAGGGATTTTGTTTATTTTAAAAGGTTTAAAACTTAAATAAGTTATATATAAAAAATAATAATGGAGAAATTATTTATTCTTATAGTTAATAATTAAAAAAGTATAAATTTGGATTTTTAAACAAATCAACAAAAGTTAAGTTTTTGTAAAAATAAATAAATTCTTAAATAAATATGTTTAAATATTTATATGAAAAGTTAAATCTTATTAAATCACTTAATAAAGATAATAGAAGTAATTTAAGGATTTAAAAATATGTTTATAATTGTTTTACAAAAATATTCAAAATTTTGTCGCATTTTGTCAGTTTTACATACGCTGTAAAAATGGAGATTTTGATATTATTTAAATATGGATTTAAAATATGAATAGACGTGTTTAAATTTATTTAAGGAAGTAAGAAGTTCATTTTTAAGTCTAGTTTACGTTAATATATAACTTAACAAAAACGTCAAATTTTGACTGTAAAATATGTCAACAAAAACACCATTTTCAACCAAAACAAGTTGTCGCCACATTGTTGCAACATGATACATTTCTTAACATACACATATGCATATTTACAACTTTACAAACTTTAAATACATATACATTTAGTATATAAGACAAAAATGTTTATATTAGGAAAGTTTATATATATATATGAATTAAAAGAATATGATTTGACTAATTAAAATTTAATTTAACTTTATAAAACAATATCATTACCTTAAGTACATGAATCAAATCTTAACATCCATCACCATAAATGCACAAGTCTCTTCATGCATGGAAAAGGAGCAAATGTTTAAATTAACATTTTAAAGTGTAAGAAAAAGAGAAGAAATCATGCCATAAGTACAAAATCAAATCCTAACATCTCTTCCACATTAATACACTTCATTTCAACATTAATAACAAGTCAAAATCATGCATTGGAAAGTATGAAAAGGGAGACTGTAAAGACCCGTAAATTTTAACTATTTTAGTAACGTATTTAAATTGAATTTTGGAGGAATTTTAAAAATAAAAATTTGAAATTAAAATTTTGTATTTGAGATACATATATTTAAATATAGAAGATGGTAAATTTTCGTCCGAAAATATGAAAGTTTATTTCGCGCGTAAACTTACTTCAATTTAATCAGTTAAAAAGCGATGAAAATAAAATGTTTTCGAAACCCAAATATTTTTATATAGAAAAATTCTAAACCATCTTCTGAGCAAGACGTCATTTTTCGTTTTTCCAAATTCGGACTTCTTTAGCTCCGTCGATCTTATTTTTCTGTGTTTTTGCTGCATTTTCCGTTAGTAGAAAATTCGAATTTTTATAATTCAATCGTACCACGGGTATCTGTATACCGTTTTGATCGCCTCATCGTGCTGATTTTTGCGGTATATTTAATTCTGTGTTTTGAAGCCCGATTCGCATCGGAATCCACAAAAACGGTTACCGTATCGGTACCAGATTCGTACCTTTTGGCTATTCAATTTCCACCGTGTAAATTTCAACGGTCGTTAGCATTTATTTCTTGAATTCAACATTTTAATTTTGGTATTCCACTGGTAATTATAATCTGCCCATTTGGCTTCCACTCTATCTTTTCATTTCGTTATATCTAAAACAAAATTACAAAGTCATTTTTCCCAAAGTATGTTGCCTGCTCTCCTTCTTCTCGGTTGCTCTACCTCCCCACTTGCCAACCTCACCATGGCCGCCGTAACCACCTCATCTCCATCTTCACCACCTCCGCCCAATCCACCCTCCCCTGCGTTTGCAGCTAGCACCGACCCGACTTCGGCAACACCTTCCAAATCCACCTTGTTTATCTATACGCAAGCCTTCCTCTTGATCTCGGCCTCCATCCCCAAGACTGTGCACACATGCCACTCCACAGCAACCCGGCTCGACCATCCAAACCAGTGCCACCACCATTTGCTCTGACCCTATCATTCCCTCCTCCTCCGCGCCTTGCTCGTACCTCAGTGACAGCGACTTCATTCTCTTCGGTCCCACTTTTCTTCTCCTCTGTGCTTTGTTTAGGTGAGTATATTACTATATCTATGTTAGTTTATATTTGTATTGTTATAAAGTAGGAAAAATATAAAAGCTTTATTTGTTTTGCTGTTGGATTTTATGAGATTGTATAAGTATATAAGTGTCCATGGTTATATATATAGGTGTTTGAATATTAAGTAATGGGTATATATATGTTTATACATATTTTAAACTATCTGGTTGTAGATATATTTTGAACTATTGCATTTGCTTGTATATTTTAAACAATGTTGGGTCATCATATATAAAGTTATATATTTTATAAGCTACAGGTTAGTATAGAGATTTGTTAGATGTATACAGACATATATTATAGTTGTAAGGTTATACAGTAACTTGCACTCAATTATATATATACGTTTTATATATAATCAAAACCTGTATTTATAATAATAAAGTATGTATATTTTATGTCTAAAGTGATATAATATATTATAAAAGAAGTTTTGTATATGTTAGTCATATAACGTATATATACATTTATTCAGATCTATACGCAATATACATAGTCATATAACGTATATATATATACATTTATTCAGATCTATACGCAATATACAAGTTATATATTAATTTGAATATAAATTCTATGAAGGTTAGTGGTACATATATGTCTATATGTCTGTATTAACAATAGTTTCAACTGTTACATAGGTATGAGTTTTATATGTGTTAGTTTGTATATATAGGCTTGTTAGATATCATATGTATTTGATTTAAGGGTATTGTATGTTTGTTTTGCGGCTTATATATATTTACTGTAATATATAGTTTGATTTTTGTTAGTTTATAAATATATAATATGGTTTCATACTGTTATATAATACAAATGTTAAAGTTTCGAAAATATCTACATTGTATATGTATAGGATAGTTGTATGTTGCTTGTTTATATAATTGTTTACTTTATGAAATGTTTTACTTGAAAACAGTTATATTAGTATACCAGTAATATATCAGTTAGAAAATGATTTCATGTATTTTGTATACATATATTTTAAAATATATGTGCTAAAAGTTATAACGATCTTGAAATTTGCATATAATTGTTTTGGGTTTTCTGTTGTATGGTTGAAATGTATATTGAGTCTGCATATTTGTTTGTCTACCTAGTACATATAGTTGTAACTATACCTTTTACCTGCATAGTAGCATAGTCTGCAAATCAACAAAGAATTCTTAATATATGTTTGGCTTTTAAATTAAATATTTTTAAGTTTATATATATTAGTTTATATATAAATATATGTAAAGTTAGTTTTTAAATATATATTTGATTTAATATATGTGTTTAATTTAAAAAGCAAGGATGTTTGAAATGCATGAATATTAAATTTATATGAATTTGAATTTAGAATATGATTTATGATTATATATGAGTTCACTTACACCATTGATCTTCATCAATCCAGTTGATTCGATCTCGTCAATTCCGAGCTATCAGCTCTGCTCATCAAAGTAGTGTTCAATCGTGCATCGTGCTTTGTTCCGAAATTCGTGCTTGGATTCGTAACTCATCTCACTCTCGTTCATCTCTAACCTCGAAAGGTGAGCAATCACTCACGATTAATGTTCTTTTATTTATTAAATTTGATTTCAATTGAAACGACAATTGAAATATGCTGCTGTTGGTTATTTACACTGTTATATATGCTATTACCTGTATCTGTTCACCCATGACATCTGACACCATTATTTGTAATTATTTATGCGATGATAATACAGTTTGATTGATAATTGATTGATTGTTGTTTATATTGGATGTTAAATTGTAATGTATAAAGTGATAAATATTATGCAATTGAATTTCACGTAGAATAGTTAGATTTGATATATGTTAAATTTGATTAGATGACATTTGCATAATATGACCCTTTTAATGTTGAATTAATTGACACGTAGAAATTTGGTAAAATACACCTTGAACCATTTAAATGTTTGTTGCTTAAACTGATGAAGTTTGAAATTGAACAATAGATATCAAGTGAAGAACCGTATAATTATTAGTGTAATAATCTTTAATCTACATGAAATGATAGTGTAGATTCTAGAAATAATTATATTAATTTGCACAAACAACAATGTGAATTAATACGATTATGTCGGGATTATTTGAATTGATTATTGGATTGATATTGATTATTGTTATTGCTTGTTTATTTACTTTGACACCATCCCAGTTATCACACTCCAAGTTCCCTTTGCTATGCTTTGATTTTGAATTGAATTTGAAATCGGGTTGAAATGATAAATACCCAAATGAACTTGACTTAGGATAGAGAATTATATAAAACCCGATTGGTCAATAATTTGATTTAAAAATAAAATGAAGATTTTATTTGAATAAATAATATGGTTTTGAAATGAAGTGGGAATTTGAATTTGTATGAAAGGAAAAGGTTAATATTTAATAATATGAAACAAAATATTAACAATGTAATTGATGAAAGAACGTTGTTTAAATTGAGAAACGATTGAATTAAGTTTTGAAATTTTATTAATAATTAAGTTGAAATTATTTAATAATTAAGTTTTGAAATTATTTAATAATTAAATAAAATTGAATTATTTAATAGTTAAATAAAATTGAACCTCTTGAATTAGTGAAATTTAGTTTTTATTAATTGAGTTTTGAAATTGTAACTAAGTAAATAAATAAGTGAAATTGAATTTCTTTAACAAGAAATAAAATGTGATTTATTGAAATTAATGTAAGACTTGTAATTGAAAGAATTGATTTGACGAATTTAATTTAATTCAAATTTGTAAGTTTTGATATAATGGAGTTGAACTTAAGTAACCGATTTAATGAATTGGAAATCTAATAGAAATCGTTTTGAATAATAATTTAACTTAACGAATATTGAATGAAATCGATAAATGAATTTGAAATTGATTTGAATGTTAGATTAAATTAATTTAAATAATTGCGGAATGAAATTTATATATGAAATTGAATCAATATTTGAATTGTTTAAATAAAAGTTGAAATCGAATTATAAGATTTTTAAATGGTAATTTGGAAGTTTTAAAACGTAAATTTTGGAAATTGATTTAGAAAGACAAATGAAATGTTGGTTTTCGAATTGAAATTGAAATTGAATTTGATCTGGTTTGATATATTAAATGACTAATCGGTGTAATAATCACGAAAGTTATTAAAGAGACCGGAATCGGTTAGGGACATACTCACTGTCTAAACCGAAAACCACTTTAATAACTATACGCGGAGTGTGATCCAGAATGAAGTGGTTGAAATGATGTACGTGATGACTGAAGAAAGAGAACGATAATGGATAGCCTTGACACTTGTGTCAAATTGGAAATGACTAAAACAGGAGCCGTGCCGGGCCAAATGGGGGCTAGCTACATCGAGCGAACACACTTCTTCGAAACTATTCATTACTTGTTGTTGATTGGTGCACCCTTGATTTTGGGAGTGTTGTTTCGCGGTGTTGCGGTCGCTACGGCGATGCGTTCTCACCATTCCGGATCAGGCAAACGGTAGTTTCACTACCTTGGGTATTGCCTCATATGCCTTGTCATACTTGTATCCCTATATACGCGACCACTACGATTTGTTTTGTGTTATACCTATGGAGTACTCCCTGATATCCCACTAGTTTACGGTGGAGTTTACAGTGCTGTATAGACTATAACGCTTATATAAAAATGTGTTAAGGGGGATAATGGTAACGCCTTAACACTATTTTGATATCTTATATTACTGATAGGCATTATCTACTTATCGTACACTACTACATAGTAGATAGTTTAACGGATCCTTAAAGGATGGTTATTCCAAACATCCTTTGAGTTACTTGTATTTCAATTGCTATTTCACTTGAGTTGGATTTATTGATATAAGAATGTTAATCCTGACTCGAGTGTTTTGTGTTTTGCTTTACGCTCGGGTCAGACTGAGTGTACCAGTAGTCGAGACTCACCTTTGGAGTTGGAGCTTCGCTTGGAGATCCAGCTATCTATTCAGCTTTCAGATATCCAGTTGATTCCAGTGATTGTATTCTGATTCTTGTATTTGACTATTGTATTCGAGACATCTGTTGTACCTTATTTAACTCTGATATGTTTATAGTAGCTTCATGAACTACTATCTTTTATTTCCGCTGCATTTATTACTCTGTGATCTGTGATTATTTATTTACTGTATATGTTCAGTTTTGCCAAATTTAAATTAACAACGCGGTATTTTTAATTATTCAATTCCGACATGTGCGGATGCGAATGGTCCAAAATATCGGGTCGTTACAGTTGGTATCAGAGCTTTGGTAGCTCTAGGAAAAACTTAGCATATAGGGTAAATGTATTTACAGAATCACTCGCATTCGAGTTTCAATTTCTTCCTTTTGACTCGATTCCTTTGAATCTTTGGAACGGTCCCTGCGGTTCCAAAATTCATTTGTGTCCCTCAATATTCGTCTTCTGTCGATTCTGGAGTATCCCATAACTCCACTTCGAATGATCTTTATAATGGATTGGCGGTCTTGCCAATCTTCGAATTATTTGTAAATGGGTGAAAATCCTTTACAATAGTCATTGATTTACTGGAGATTTCTGTATCCTCGGTTTGCGATGCTATCTATTCCCTGCTATATCTAAATTCTATCTCTTGAGATCGAAATGTAGATTTACCTCGGAATTCTACATTGATCGTATTCTTGAAATCACGGTCGATCCGGTTAAGGGTGCCCGCGATTTATATAAACTTATCCATCGCCCTATTTTGTTATCTAATTATCTTATCTTGGTTTAAACTTATTTTTGAATCAAAATTCTCTTTGATTTGATTTCCATCAAATTGGAAACTTTGTCCTTGCTTTGAAAAGTCTATCCTTGTATCGTCGAGCGAGAAAATGTATTTGTAAATTAATATTTAAAATGTTTTAAAACATATCATGTTGTTTGAGTTGTTGATGTTGATTTGGGTTTTCGATCGATTCGTCTGATCAACGCTATCGATAGAATTTCCAAAACACTTGAACAGAGAAAACTGACACAATATTCTTTTCAAATTTGGTAAATAAAATAATTTTGTATGATTAGACAAGTATAAATTTTGCTGAAATTAGATTGTTAATGAATTTGTTGTCCGAAATGATAATATTTAATTTTCATTTATTGTTTTATAAACCATTGACTATTGCATAATATAAATAAATGAATTTATAAAACTTGGCTATAATATGATTTGGAATTTGAAATGGATATAAATTAGAATTTGTTAATTTAATTTTCGGTGATTTCAAACTTTGATTTGAAAGTTTTAAAGTGTATTATTTAAATATTTTCGAATAGAAATCATTTCGAAGAAGTTTTAAAGTTTAAATCATTGCTCTCTTGTTTTGTCGCTGGAAAATAATTTCGGTGATGACGGCCGCATCATCAACATTCATTTTCGAGTTTCGAAGTGGAGAGACCATCAGTAGCTTGCTACACTTTTGTTTTGAAATGAATTTGATTTGAATTTTTAAAAGTGTGACTTGATTTAAAATATATATTAGTATTTGATTTAGTTTTGACTTGGATATATTGTATGTATATAATTATCTCTAAATTGTTTGGAGTAAATCGGAAATTTAATTCTTAAAATTTGGGTAAAAGGTGATTTCAATTATAAATGAAAAAAAAATTATTTAAATTTGAGAGAATTGAATTAGAAATTTACTTGTAAAATATTCAATTGCATTCAATATAACTTACCTAAATTTTCAAAATTCGACCATGTAATTGGATAGTATACAATATAAAATGTCTTTATAAATGAAATTTGAGTGCGTATAATAAATTTTATACACTTAAATTTTATTATGAAATGTTTATAGAGATAAATAGAATAATAAATTAATTGAATAATAGATGTGATTAATAAAATAAAAGTTTTGTTTTGAAAGTTAATGAATTGAAATCTAATCAACTTAATTAGATATCTTGAATTAATTGAATTTAAATTGAATTTCATTTGAAAGTAACCTTTGGTATCTAACATCAATAAACGAGAAATCAAGTGAATTTAAAAACAATTGTTGAATATAAATTTATTTAAATTGAAATTTATATGGTTTAGATTAATTGTTGATTTGTTTTCCAACCTATTTTCCTATGGTGTTTCTATTCTCCTACCTCCTTCCTTTTCGGGGACGAAAAGTTTTGAGTGGGGGAGAATGTAAAGACCCGTAAATTTTAACTATTTTAGTAACGTATTTAAATTGAATTTTGGATGAATTTTAAAAATAAAAATTTGAAATTAAAATTTTGTATTTGAGATACGTATATTTAAATTTAGAAGATGGTAAATTTTCGTTCGAAAATATGAAAGTTTATTTCGCGCGTAAACTTACTTCAATTTAATCAGTTAAAAAGCGATGAAAATAAAATGTTTTCGAAACCCAAATATTTTTATATAGAAAAATTCTAAACCATCTTCTGAGCAAGACGTCATTTTTCGTTTTTCCAAATTCGGACTTCTTTAGCTCCGTCGATCTTATTTTTCTGTGTTTTTGCTGCATTTTCCGTTAGTAGAAAATTCGAATTTTTATAATTCAATCGTACCACGGGTATCTGTATACCGTTTTGATCGCCTCATCGTGCTGATTTTTGCGGTATATTTAATTCTGTGTTTTGAAGCCCAGTTCGCATCGGAATCCACAAAAACGGTTACCGTATCGGTACCGGATTCGTACCTTTTGGCTATTCAATTTCCACCGTGTAAATTTCAACGGTCGTTAGCATTTATTTCTTGAATTCAGCATTTTAATTTTGGTATTCCACTGGTAATTATAATCTGCCCATTTGGCTTCCACTCTATCTTTCCATTTCGTTATATCTAAAACAAAATTACAAAGTCATTTTTCCCATAGTATTTTGCCTGCTCTCCTTCTTCTCGGTTGCTCTACCTCCCCACTTGCCAACCTCACCATGGCCGTCGTAACCTCCTCATCTCCATCTTCACCACGTCCGCCCAATCCACCCTCCCCTGCGTTTGCAGCTAGCACCGACCCGACTTCGGCAACACCTTCCAAATCCATCTTGTTTATCTATACGCAAGCCTTCCTCTTGATCTCGGCCTCCATCCCCAAGACTATGCACACATGCCACTCCACAGCAGCCCGGCTCGGCCATCCAAACCAGTGCCACCACCATTTGCTCTGACCCTATCATTCCCTCCTCCTCCGCGCCTTGCTCGTACCTCAGTGACAGCGACTTCATTCTCTTCGGTCCCACTTTTCTTCTCCTCTGTGCTTTGTTTAGGTGAGTATATTACTATATCTATGTTAGTTTATATTTGTATTGTTATAAAGTAGGAAAAATATAAAAGCTTTATTTGTTTTGCTGTTGGATTTTATGAGATTGTATAAGTATATAAGTGTCCATGGTTATATATATAGGTGTTTGAATATTAAGTAATGGGTATATATATGTTTATACATATTTTAAACTATCTGGTTGTTGATATATTTTGAACTATTGCATTTGCTTGTATATTTTAAACAGTGTTGGGTCATCATATATAAAGTTATATATTTTATAAGCTACAGGTTAGTATAGAGATTTGTTAGATGTATACAGACATATATTATAGTTGTAAGGTTATACAGTAACTTGCACTTAATTATATATATACGTTTTATATATAATCAAAACCTGTATTTATAATAATAAAGTATGTATATTTTATGTCTAAAGTGATATAATATATTATAAAAGAAGTTTTGTATATGTTAGTCATATAACGTATATATACATTTATTCAGATCTATACGCAATATACATAGTCATATAACGTATATATATATACATTTATTCAGATCTATACGCAATATACAAGTTATATATTAATTTGAATATAAAGTCTATGAAGGTTAGTGGTACATATATGTCTATATGTCTGTATTAACAATAGTTTCAACTGTTACATAGGTATGATTTTTATATGTGTTAGTTTGTATATATAGGCTTGTTAGATATCATATGTATTTGATTTAAGGGTATTGTATGTTTGTTTTGCGGCTTATATATATTTACTGTTATATATAGTTTGATTTTTGTTAGTTTATAAATATATAATATGGTTTCATACTGTTATATAATACAAATGTTAAAGTTTCGAAAATATTTTCATTGTATATGTATAGGATAGTTGTATGTTGCTTGTTTATATAAATGTTTACTTTCTGAAATGTTTTACTTGAAAACAGTTATATTAGTATACCAGTAATATATCAGTTAGAAAATGATTTCGTGTATTTTGTATACATATATTTTAAAATATATGTGCTAAAAGTTATAACGATCTTGAAATTTGCATATAATTGTTTTGGGTTTTCTGTTGTATGGTTGAAATGTATATTGAGTCTGCATATTTGTTTGTCTACCTAGTACATATAGTTGTAACTGTACCTTTTACCTGCATAGTAGGATAGTCTGCAAGTCAACAAAGAATTCTTAATATATGTTTGGCTTTTAAATTAAATATTTTTAAGTTTATATATATTAGTTTATATATAAATATATGTAAAGTTAGTTTTTAAATATATATTTGATTTAATATATGTGTTTAATTTAAAAAGCAAGGATGTTTGAAATGCATGAATATTAAATTTATATGAATTTGAATTTAGAATATGATTTATGATTATATATGAGTTCACTTACACCATTGATCTTCATCAATCCAGTTGATTCGATCTCGTCAATTCCGAGCTATCAGCTCTGCTCATCAAAGTTGTGTTCAATCGTGCATCGTTCTTTGTTCCGAAATTCGTGCTTGGATTCGTAACTCATCTCACTCTCGTTCATCTCTAACCTCGAAAGGTGAGCAATCACTCACGATCAATGTTCTTTTATTTATTAAATTTGATTTCAATTGAAACGACAATTGAAATATGCTGCTGTTGGTTATTTACACTGTTATATATGCTATTACCTGTATCTGTTCACCCATGACATCTGACACCATTATCTGTAATTATTTATGCGATGATAATACAGTTTGATTGATAATTGATTGATTGATTGTTGTTTATATTGGATGTTAAATTGTAATGTATAAAGTGATAAATATTATGCAATTGAATTTCACATAGAATAGTTAGATTTGATATATGTTAAATTTGATTAGATGACATTTGCATAATATGACCCTTTTAATGTTGAATTAATTGACACGTAGAAATTTGGTAAAATACACCTTGAACCATTTAAATGTTTGTTGCTTAAACTGATGAAGTTTGAAATTGAACAATAGATATCAAGTGAAGAACCGTATAATTATTAGTGTAATAATCTTTAATCTACATGAAATGATAGTGTAGATTCTAGAAATAATTATATTAATTTTCACAAACAACAATGTGAATTAATACGATTATTTCGGGATTATTTGAATTGATTATTGGATTGATATTGATTGTTGTTATTGCTTGTTTATTTACTTTGACACCATCCCAGTTATCACACTGCAAGTTCCCTTTTCTATGCTTTGATTTTGAATTGAATTTGGAATCGGGTTGAAATGATAAATACCCAAATGAACTTGACTTAGGATAGAGAATTATATAAAACCCGATTGGTCAATAATTTGATTTAAAAATAAAATGAAGATTTTATTTGAATAAATAATATGGTTTTGAAATGAAGTGGGAATTTGAATTTGTATGAAAGGAAAAGGTTAATATTTAATAATATGAAACAAAATATTAACAATGTAATTGATGAAAGAACGTTGTTTAAATTGAGAAACGATTGAATTAAGTTTTGAAATTATTTAATAATTAAGTTTTGAAATTATTTAATAATTAAATAAAATTGAATTATTTAATAGTTAAATAAAATTGAACCTCTTGAATTAGTGAAATTTAGTTTTTATTAATTGAGCTTTGAAATTGTAACTAAGTAAATAAATAAGTGAAATTGAATTTCTTTAACAAGAAATAAAATGTGATTTATTGAAATTAATGTAAGACTTGTAATTGAAAGAATTGATTTGACGAATTTAATTTAATTCAAATTTGTAAGTTTTGATATAATGGAGTTGAACTTAAGTAACTGATTTAATGAATTGGAAATTTAATAGAAATCGTTTTGAATAATAATTTAACTTAACGAATATTGAATGAAATCGATAAATGAATTTGAAATTGATTTGAATGTTAGATTAAATTAATTTAAATAATTGCAGAATGAAATTTATATATGAAATTGAATCAATATTTGAATTGTTTAAATAAAAGTTGAAATCGAATTATAAGATTTTTAAATGGTAATTTGGAAGTTTTAAAACGTAAATTTTGGAAATTGATTTAGAAAGACAAATGAAATGTTGGTTTTCGAATTGAAATTGAAATTAAATTTGATCTGGTTTGATATATTAAATGACCAATCGGTGTAATAATCACGAAAGTTATTAAAGAGACCGGAATCGGTTAGGGACATACTCACTGTCTAAACCGAAAACCACTTTGATAACTATACGCGGAGTGTGATCCAGAATGAAGTGGTTGAAATGATGTACGTGATGACTGAAGAAAGAGAACGATAATGGATAGCCTTGACACTTGTGTCAAATTGGAAATGACTAAAACAGGAGCCGTGCCGGGCCAAATGAGGGCTAGCTACCTCGAGCGAACACACTTCTTCGAAACTATTCATTACTTGTTGTCGATTGGTGCACCCTTGATTTTGGGAGTGTTGTTTCGCGGTGTTGCGGTCGCTACGGCGATGCGTTCTCACCATTCCGGATCAGGCAAACGGTAGTTTCACTACCTTGGGTATTGCCTCATGTGCCTTGTCATACTTGTATCCCTATATACGCGACCACTACGATTTGTTTTGTGTTATACCTATGGAGTACTCCCTGATATCCCACTAGTTTACGGTGGAGTTTACAGTGCTGTATAGACTATAACGCTTATAAAAAAATGTGTTAAGGGGGATAATGGTAACGCCTTAACACTATTTTGATATCTTATATTACTGATAGGCATTATCTACTTATCGTACACTACTACATAGTAGATAGTTTAACGGATCCTTAAAGGATGGTTATTCCAAACATCCTTTGAGTTACTTGTATTTCAATTGCTATTTCATTTGAGTTGGATTTATTGATATAAGAATGTTAATCCTGACTCGAGTGTTTTGTGTTTTGCTTTACGCTCGGGTCAGACTGAGTGTACCAGTATTCGAGACTCACCTTTGGAGTTGGAGCTTCGCTTGGAGATCCAGCTATCTATTCAGCTTTCAGATATCCAGTTGATTCCAGTGATTGTATTCTGATTCTTGTATTTGACTATTGTATTCGAGACATCTGTTGTACCTTATTTAACTCTGATATGTATATAGTAGCTTCATGAACTACTATCTTTTATTTCCACTGCATTTATTACTCTGTGATCTGTGATTATTTATTTACTGTATATGTTCAGTTTTGCCAAATTTAAATTAACAACGCGGTATTTTGAATTATTCAATTCCGACATGTGCGGATGCGAATGGTCCAAAATATCGGGTCGTTACAGAGACAAAGTTTGATTTGATATAGAGGATATTTTGGTCTTTTTGGCTAAGGATAATATGGTAATTTGGTTGTAAACTTCATCTATAAATAAGCACCTCCACTCCTTCATTTTTGCACACTTCTTTCCTTACTTTCTCTTCACTTTCTTCATCCTCTCCACTTCCATGGCATTCAACTTCTCTTCCACTTCCATAACTTCCTCCACCTTAACCAAGCTCCTACACACCCAAGCCCCGCTTCTACAGCCCATACCCGAGCTCCACTATCCCATACCCTCCACCTACCCACGGCCTAAGCCCATACCCGCCACCTAAGCACTCATACCCGAGCCTACCCCACCTCTAAACCTACGGCCGAGCCCTACAAACTCACACCCACACCCAAATCCATACCCTCTTATACACGCACATACCCTCTCCATGTAGTCAAACCCGAGCTTATACACTCCCCTATAGCCCACACACATACCCGGCCCAAAAACACCACACTCGAGCCCAATACCTACGTACCCCCTCCAATAATCCATACCTGCCACCAAAACCCCACGCCACCACCCTACCCGCCACCAAAAGCCACGCACCCCACCTACCCGCCTACCAAAGTGCGCACACACCCTATAGCCAAGGCCATACCCTCCATACTCCCTTCCAACCTCACGCACCCATAAAAAAAGAGAAAAGAAAAGGAAAGCGGGAATTCGAGACGTTCGAAAAAAAACGCGTTAGTTCGTGAAGCATGCTAGTTGCGAAAAAGATTGACGTAGTGGATATGAAGGTGAGAAATTCTCATCGCTATTTGAATTATCTTGATTATCAAGTTTAATTATTATGTTAGATAATCACCATTTGATGATATGGATGTTTGATTGATAGTTTGAATATGTTGGATGATCCAATTTAATGTTATAACACTTATCGTGTTTTACCTATTATTGTATAAGATAATGTGATATGAGTGGTTGTATGGTTGTTATGTTAATATAGACATCAATTACTATCATTATTGATTAAGTAACCCCTTTGTTAAATAAGACCCATTTTCATATTGGATATATTGGAATAAATAAGTCTCTTTTCAAAATTAGAATTTTTCAAAATTGGAATTAAAAGTAAAATCGAAATTGAAAATGAAATTGAAATTGAAATTTGAGTTGAAATTAAAGATGGATTTGAAATCAAATTTGAAATCTAAGTTTTAGTTGAGTTAAATTTGAAGTTAGAATTGAAATTTAATTGAAATTGGATTTTAAAATTTAATATTAAAATAAAAGGAATAAAATAATATTATAATATGGAAATAGTGAAAATACACTTTAAATACTTTAAAAGGTGAAAATATTGATTTAAAGTGATTTGTAATAATTTTATAAGTAATAAAATTCAATTTGAATAAATTATTTCAAGTATTGAAAAATAAGTTAAAATTAGACGCGTCGCACAACGGTAGTTCGCGATTTCGCGTCGAAAAGTTCAAACATGTATACAGAATGGAATATGCTCGGAATTCTTTGTAATAAGAAAATTATGGACTATTATATCCATATCTTCTAAACGAAGAAAGAAAATCGAGATTTCATTAAGTAGATTTTAAAATATGTCCAAATCAATTTTCTAAAAAAATCGCGTTTGTGTAGTTAAGTGACCATAACATAAAATCTGTTTAATTGGACGTTTTTAATTATTGAAAAATATGAAATAAATTTGATAAAAATATTTAAATAATTTAAAAGAGATTTGAATTGGAAAATATGAATTTTAAAATATTAAAAGTTGATTAAATCATATAAGCCATATATAGCACTTTCCGCAGCACTTTTCTGCTGCGAATTCTATAACTTTTGAAATATGAGTTTAAACTTAACGATTTTTCATAGAATCAATTATGAATGTTTTTAAAAGTAAAACTAAGCGTTTAACAGATTATTTGGAATCTTTATAATCAATTCCAAAATAAAAAGCTAATAACTGAATATGCGAAAACGACTAGTACATTTGTCCGGCCTGCTTGTGAGATCTGGGAAGATAAAACAATGTGTTTGACTACGTTTAGGAATGGAGCAACCAGTGCCCTAGACTTATCTAGCTATGTTTTTTCTTCTTAGGCGAGGGATGGAACAGATCCAAAGGAAAGCCCGGATGCTCTACAAAATTATATTAATTTTTTCAAAAATAAAAGAGAATTACTACTTCCAAGAAGTTAAGCAATTTAAGTATAAAAAGATTAATCTACAAAATAAATAAATTACAACTTGGATTGCATAGAGATAATCTTCTTATACTTGGTGTTAAATTCCGAAGAGGGAACTCGTCCTATTCGTGGAATTTAAAAGGTGATCTCGCCGTTATTCCGCCCATAGCACTTGTTGAATACGAAAATTGATATTGAGTAAAATTAGAATGATTTATGTGATCCTATTTACTCAATAATGTTTGCTAAGATTGATTTTAGGGTTTACAGTAAACGATGTCTTAAATAACATTGTTTTTGACCCAATTAAAAGTTAAGAAATGCTAGATCGATGATAAGTAAGATATTAGGAAATGTTTTCCCAAATTAATAAGTAAATGAACTTAAGATTACTCTGAGATTAAAAAAGGGATTTAATAAAGAGAATTAAAGTGAAAAGAGATTTAATAAAGAGAATTAAAGTGAAAAGAGATTTAATAAATCCTGTATACTCATATTCACTTTTTATCGATAATTGGATTTCGAAGGAACCGAGGTCAGATTTGGATGATTCCTATCCGAAAACTACTTCGAACCAATTTATGTATTCGAAAGATGAAGACCTGATAAAGAGAATGAAGACCAGGGATTTTCGGGATGAAAGGACTGGTTGTTGATAATTCTGGTTAGCTCCCAAATACTAAGTAGCAGTGGTCCTTTCATTTCTGAAATTCTTTAGGTTGCAAGGAGTTCTCGCTACTAATCCTAGGGTTAATTCTCGATAGGATGTGGTAGGAGAGTACCTTCGGTTTCGTTCGGTTCCATAACAAACTTGTATGGCTGGATGTCTAACAGTGCATTTTCTGAGATTACGTACATTGGTTTTTACAAACATACATCTGTGATGGCAGAGAAGGCAACTTCTCTTAGCTTAACATCCTCCTTGAGACGTATGAGCTCAAGGTTGTATTTTTGTGGAAGGCAATTAGTAATCAACGAAAATGGCAATGTGGCATTCAAAGATGATGTGATATGTGAAAAGGTAAGCGTTGCCTCAAGCCTTATCAACCGAAAATGGCCAGAACAGGGTTAGATGCAGCAAGGCTAAGTGGGTCATTCCCAATTAGGGTATGATCATCCCCTTCTAGATATATTTCTTCCCTCTATAACGTTCAGGATGTAAATTAATGTGGTGTATGGAAATCAAGCGCTCGGATAAATGTCGGTAACGACCTAGGAATGACATATTCGGTACTATTTAGTTATAGAGGTAGGTCGGTCTTGTGTTGGTAGAGGAGCTTTGTGATGTTTCCTCAGGACATCCATCTAGAGGTGTACTCATCGGAAGGTAGTCCCTTCACCTGGTCATTTGTATGGAAATCCATTCTCCAATAAGAACTTGATGTTTTGTTTGTATAGCCTTAAATGATTAAGCCCGGAATTTAAAATGGTAACAATTTTGGCTAAGATTAATAAGTTTCTTTGCAAATGTTTTCAAAAGAATGTCATTAGAAATAATATCAAATGTTTTGATATAAAAATGTTTTAGTTAACATAAGGTAAAAACCTGTCCATGTTTATGTGTGGGCGTGGTCTTATGAGATACTCTTTCTTTTCAAAGGATTTTATTCCCAAGGCTGATATATGGCACTGTCGTTTATTATTGAGTTTTTCTCGTGCTGGTTTATCAAGCCTGGTCCAGGTATTTTCAATACTCGGGTCAGATCCAAGTAGTTTCAGGTTTTGTTTGAAGACGGTTGGAGTTTCCAGAGGAGAGCTGGAGATATTCATCTACGTATGGACATATTCTATTATTCGGCATTGGTTTGATGTTTGTGAGCAATTATAATGATAGATGTTTATAACTGTCCAAGTTGAATTTAGGTTAGACTTTGATATATGTATTTTAAAATTTTCAGCTGTAAAGATATTGTTCAGTATTATATATTATTCCATTCGTGTGAGATTCTGTTCTATCTATTTTCTTTATTACCCTTGATAATCCATTCTTCCATGCATTTTGGATCGGACATGAGTGGTTAATTGTCGGCTTAAAGGGTACAAAATTGTGGGTCGTCACATTTGGTATCAGAGCTTATGTTTGAGCGAACACCGAAGCCTGATAGGGGTAAGTCTCTTCAGAGATTGGTTTAGTAATATCCTAGGATGAGTAACTCATTAGAGATAGGGTTAGTAACACCCTAGAATGAGTTATGAGAGTATTATATATGAGCGCGTATTTGTTAGTGTTATATATAAAATGATTTTGATTTGAAAATTGGTAAATGAAATAATTTTACGTAGGTTTATATTTTGAATATAAAAAGGAATATCTTTGAAAAATATTAAGTTAGAAAAATAAATGGTTGTTTGAAATATAGATTAATAAATAAGCAACTTGAATTAAATTAAAAACAGGTTAATGAAAGAAATCTAATTATAAATATCTTGAAATTTTAATTTCACGATTTGACTGAAAGATGTTTTAATAAAATGCTTTAGGTAGTATAACCAAATGTTTAATTCAAATTCAGGGACCATAAGAACAATCAAACTTTGCTTTGTTAGGCCGCGAATTTGAAATCTTAAGACAAAGGAAGTTTTTAGGTTTAGAATCAATAGTGGAATTCAGGAATCGGTTAATCCAGTGTACCTAGCTTAGGAATCTCATAGTAGCATGTATGGATGGAGCATTCCAAGAAATGATAAGTGTGGCTCTCAAGTTTGAAGATGTCATTCTTTATAAGCCAACCAGAGAGAACAAACCCAAAACTTGTTTCAAATGTGGGAGGATTGATCACTTCATTAAAGACTGTAAGTTTAGGACCAATGCTTTCAAGAAGAAAGGAACTACACGAAGGACTTGTTACTACTGCCACCAAAAAGGTCACGAAATCAAAAATTGCCCACTAAGCCAAATGGGAGTTCAGCCTAGGCCTTTTGCTGCCCTTAAACCTTTTACTACTGAAGAGAAGGGAAAAGGAAGTATGGAAGAATAAGTTAGTTTAAGCATGTATTAGAAAATATCGTCTAAGTTTTTATAACCTTATGACTTTTTGTAAAAATTTTGAGTGTACTTCTTAGAGGTCACTTAGTATGAATGTATCAGTTGGAATCAATATATATATATATATATAAATTATCGCTCCTATTTGTTCCTTTGTCAATACCAAATTAGAACCTACTCCTTTTAGAAAAACTAAAATTTAATCCCACTAAAAGGTATGAAAATAAAATGACAAATATAATAATAAAGTAAGAATTACTTAATAAAACAAAAAAATAAATAAAGGTAAGATAGAACCTTTGATAATAAGAAATGATAGCTGATTTTAAGTTATCTTATAAATTGTAGAAAATAACCAAGGCTGATAGACAAGCAATAAGAGAAAAATTTAAGGAAGCTTTATCTAAGTACGGAGACTTAGAGGTATTGGATACCCCGATTTCCACTGATGACAATGATGTTCAAGTAGAGGAGCCCTGTAACAACCCGCATATTTTACAATTATCTATTTAAATGTTTTATTTAAATATGGTATCGTTAGTCGGATTTTAGTCCAAAAAGTTACTTTTTGCAAACAGTCGAATTGGGACTCGGGACCACTTCCATTGAGTTCAAAATGCCATTTGCAACCTTTTTGAGTATAAACATTGATATGTTCGGAGCTAGCTAAAAATTTGACCTTTTTCACTTTGGGTTTGGGTTCAGCCCACTAGCCAACTTAATACACAAAACTGAACCGCCTCTCTTCATTCATCCCTCTTCCTTATTTTTTCAGTTCTAAAGAGAATAATGGGGGAAGAGAAAGAGAATTAAAAATCCTAAGCCCTAGTTTCCATTTGCAAATCAAGTTCTAGCTCCAAATTCAAAGAGAAGCATTGGTAAGCATCATCTTCTTCTTCTCCAACTCATTCTCTCTTTGATTTCAGAAAATTCCTAAACCTAATTTGGGAAGTGTTTCTCTTTTAAGCTTAGATTCAAGCTTCTTGTGTTGAGATTGAAGTGTGGTTGATCTTCCCTTGTCTTCAAGCTTCTCATTCATTGTTTTTGGGTTCAAAGGTGAGATTTTTTATCTCACATCTATGTCTATAACTATCTTTGATTGTTAGGTATGAATTCCTAACTCTTATTCATGTGCAATTACAATTGATTTGGATTGAATTGGTGAATATTTCAATTTTTGGTGTTTTGAAGCCAAATCTTTAAAAATAATAACTTTGATGTTTAATCATGCTTTTTGTGGTACACCGAAGAGCCTATAGGGCCGGGTTGTCGATTGGCATAAACCCTTAGCGCCATTGCTCGTCCGGTTGCAATTGGGAAGAGTTTTGCTCTTCACCTAAATAGGCTTGGAAGTGCTGGAAACAGGTTCCGATCGACCGGAACTCTGGTCTGGCCGACCGACCTGCTACCAGAACACTTCTCTGCCTCTGGTCTAGTCGACTGGCATACTGAGTCCGGTCGACTGACCAACATCCCGTGGATTTTTCCGGGTCTGTGTTCGGTAGACCGAACTTAGTGGGTCAGTCGACCGACCTGCTCCTATTTTGCCTATTTTGCTTGATTTCCAAATTTTATCGATTCATGTTGATTCCCATTTATTGTTATCATCTATTATTGACATTGATGACTTCTTTTTCGGGATTTTTGAGAATGTCCATTTGAATGGAATTGGTATCGATTTCTTTGGATTTGATTCACGTCTTCGAACGTGGATTTTGGTGATTGATTGTTTCTACAATCATTTTTGTGATTTGTCACTTTAAAATATAAAGGTTTCCTATACTAGTAGTAAATATTCAAACTCTTTTACAAAAATGATTTCAACTCTATTTTAAATATAAAGCTTGTTTTCAAAACCGTTTTCCAATCTATTAGTATACACAAACCTTTACCTCATTCATATGAGAAAATATAATTAAACGGCTTAGCAAAACAAGTGGTATGAAACGCTTGCGTTTACTTCGTCGGTTAATTTTTGGACTTGTTCGATTGAAAATCTTGTGACAATTTTCGAGTGGAAATCTACAATTTGTTTGTAAATATTTAAGTTAAGCTAGTGGTTATGGGACATGAAGCTAAACTCTTATATTTACTGGCTTAGTGTAATCGACACTTTTCATTGATCGATGATGATCATTTTGTGATTTAGACTAGCGATGTGCGATGTCTATTTGTCTGCGAGGGAGACTAAACCCTGTTTCTGTGGAACTTCGGTTCAATTTGGCGGGGTAGCGACCCGTGGTCTTCGGACCGTTTATGGAGCTTCGGCTCAATTTTTATGGTTAGCGACCATGGAATAGCATTCCATTTGTGATACACGTGTTGGTGAGTTTTCATGCTCCCGTTTATGATAGGCCTCCCCCCTTTTGTGATTTCTGGATTTCTGATTGATGATTTCTAGAATTTGAGTTTCTCCAACTTTTGTGATTGGCATTAATATGTTTGCCAATATTTGTAGTTGGTGAATAAAATAAAGAATATGATATTCTTTTTGGTACTTTGAGATATTACATGATTTTGTTGTTGTTTAAATCATATTTGTTTTAGTATGACATTGTTGTTATCATACGTCCTTATTATATCTCTGCTTATATCTCATTCCTTTATCTGATATTTATAGCTAGACTGATCCGTTTATTATTTTCTTATTAAATAATACTCGGGTCAGACCGAGATGTTACAGGTGCTTCTGCTTGACTCCTTATTTGGGATCATCTTCTGACTTTTGTCTAACTACAGAATAGTTGTAGTTTTTGTTGTGATACATTCGAGATATAGACTCTATGATGTATACATATTCTTTTGTCTAGCACTTGTATCTATTCTTTTGTGATGCTGTGGATCTTTTTTGACCACTACTCTGATGTACACCTTTTTGTGTTATATATTCATATCTGTTTCCGCCTTTGTGATATGAATGTCTGTGACTGATTTGTGTTATGTTTATTTCTACGTTTGTTTCCGAAGGCCTCATAGCCACTATGTGGTAGCTTCGAGTTTGTATTTGATATGTCGGATTTCCTCATGAAAAGAAATGTAAGTTATTTTATCTGACATATCGGTACTCGCCCAAAGCAATTACACGGATGGTCGCTCCTCAACAGCCTCATTCTCCGCGCTAGTCGACGGCATTACCTTGTAGTGTTCTTGGCTAGCATGGGCATAGAGGTGGGGCGTCACAGCATGGTATCAGAGCCAAAACTTCGGAACAATATAGAATAATCTAGCAAGGATCATTGTCCTAAGTCTCTCTTAGGAATCGTGCTATAGGATTTAATTCGAGTCTTCGTACCGTTCTATCTATTTTCTTTTGTGATTCTTTGTTTTATCAATCAAGTTTGTTTGATATTCATTCTGAGATTAACCTTTTTCTCTTTTCTTTCTTTCTTAAAGAAAATAAATGGTTAGACCTAGCCGCCCCAGCGCCGGTCAATCTAGTGCTACTCCCCAGGATGGAGTATTCATGTCTGCTCAGCAACTTTTTGATCTAGTGAGAAATGTTCAAGCAGCCGATTCTATTCCGGAGCCTACTCACCCTAAGTCTGGATTTGCACGCTTGTGCAATGATTATACTAACTTGGGTGGAAAGCCATTCAAAGGTTCTGAAACCATTATTGAAGTCCATGCTTGGCTAAGAACATGCGACCGCATCTTTTCTCGCATGAATCTTATTGATCTTCACCGAATTCAGGTGGCCTCTAGTATACTCCAAGAAAGAGCATTAGACTGGTACAAGCTGCTGATTTGTGAAATTAATGAAACGGATCTTACTTGGGAGCAATTCCGGGAACGATTCAAATTAAAGTTTGTGCCAGAAGCTGAGAAGGTGACTTTGGCTCGTCGTTTTGTAGACCTTGTTCAAGGTGAATCCTCTATGGAAGATTATGTCGCATCCTTCGATTCACTTTCTAAATATGGGGTTGAATACATTAATAACCCATTGAAGAAAAACTAGAGTTTTGTTTATGGCTTGAACAAGAGCCTCAAAAAGCCATTACTTCTGAAATTAGAAGTTTCTTTTGACCAACTTGTTGATATTGCTCTTCGACTCGAGGAGGCAGATAAAGATAGTGATGTTGAGGTCAAACAAACTATCAACAAGAAGTGACCTTTTAAATCCCAGCCTAATCCTAACAAAAAGGGAAAGCAAGCAACACCGGTGGCAAATACTCCTAACTCTCGTCGTGGAGAATGTTACAATTGTGGTTCTATGGACCATTATGCAAACAAGTGCCCGAAACCTCTTTTCTGCCGCTATTGCAAGAGTTCGGGCCATACTTTATCTTTGTGTCCCAGACTTCAAGGCAAGAAGGAGGGAAAGCTAAATGTTGTACAAGCCCCTGCTAACACTTCTCGTGGTCAAGGTATTTCTCATTCTATCCTTGATGGCATTATTATATTTCGTGATCTTCCTATTCGAGTTCTTTTTGACATGTGTGCATCTCACTCTTTTATATCAAAAGAACTTGTTGAAGCTTTGTCTTTGGATGTTATTGGCTTGATGACTTCTTTGAGAATTGCGAATTCGGTTGGTGGATCCGCAACACTCAGTTTATTGTGTAAAGATGTCGAAATTATTTTATGTGATTACTCTTTCCGGGCCGATTTGCATGTTATGCATTACCTTGGTTTCGGAATGATTTTAGGAATGGATTGGCTTAACCGTTATGAAGCCCATATCCTATGTCTGGAACGGACAATATATCTTCGGCATCCTCAATCTGTTAAGCAGGTTTCTCTTGTTCTGAAAGATCCAGATTCTAATTCGAAAGTATCTCTGTATTCTCTAAATCCTCGTGATGACGATAATGATGATGAGGAATATGTCATTTCTCTCATTCACGTTGTTCGTGAATTTCCTGACATATTTGAGCCCGTTCTAGGATTACCACCTAAGCGAGCAATTGAGTTCCGAATTAATCTAGTCCCTGGAGCTCTACCTATTACTCGTCCTCCTTATCGTATGTCCAATAAAGAAAATAAGGAGATGCACAAACAATTATCCGAATTGGAAGCGAAGCAATTTATTCAATCTAGTTCCTCTCTATGGGGAGCTTCAGCCATTTTTGTGAAGAAATCTGATGGTACACTTAGGCTTTGCATTGACTACCGCAAGCTTAATGATCTCACCATTAAGAATAAATATCCCTTGCCTCGAATTGATGATTTATTCGATCAACTTAGTGGTGCGAAAGTCTTTTCACAGTTAGACTTAGCAACCGGTTTTCATCAGCTCCGTATTGCAGAGGATAGCATTCCTTTGACATCATTCCGTACACGTTATGGATCTTATGAATGGCTTGTTATGCCATTTGGTTTGACGAATGCTCCAGCTTATTTCGTTGACCTTATGAATCGAGTTTTCAAAGACTTCCTCGATTGATTTGTTCTCATCTTTATCGATGATATTCTTATTTATTCTAAAACCGAAGAGGAGCATGAAAAACATCTTCGGATTGTGTTGGAAACTCTTAGGAGCAACCAATTGAAAGCGAAATTTTCTAAATGCCACTTTTGGCAATCTCGTGTGAAATTTTTGGGACATATCATTTCTGAATCCGGAATTTCCGTGGATCCTTCAAAGATTGAAGCGATTCAAAATTGGAAGAGACCGGAGAGTGTGACGGAAATTCGTAGCTTCCTCGGATTGGCGGGCTATTACCGACGGTTCATAAAAGACTTTTCTAAAATTTCCGTACCTCTTAATAGTTTGACAAAGAAGGGAATTAAATACATTTGGTCAGACAAATGTGAAGCTTCATTTCAAAAATTAAAAGAACTCCTTTCCGATGCTCCTATTCTTGTGATTCCCGATGGGAACCAAGATTTTATTATGTATACCGATGCTAGTCGCGTTGGTTTGGGTGCCGTTCTTATGCAAAGAGAACGTGTTATTGCTTATGCTTCTAGGCAATTGAAGCCCGCCGAGAGTAGATATGCCACTCATGATTTAGAGCTCGCGGCTATTGTTTTCGCTCTTCGAATTTGGCGTCATTATCTTTTGGGAGAAAAATTTATTCTTTACACCGATCATAAATCTTTAAAGTATTTATTTTCTCAAAGGGAACTTAATTTGCGTCAACAACGTTGGCTCGAGTTCCTTGCATCATATGATCTTGATATTCTTTATACTCCCAAAAAGGGAAATCGTGTTGCAGACGCCCCTAGCCGAAAGCAACAAGCGGTTGTTTCTATGATGATATCTGAATGGAACGATCTCGAGACTTTGTCTACTTGTGAGATTCGAGATCGTGTATCCGATTTATGTTCATCCCTTGTTTTATGTAGCCTTGAGGCTCATCCATCTCTTTTGGACCGCATTTTTGAAGCTCAAAAGCTAGATCCCGAATTGGCTCTTCTTGGCCAAAATTTTAGGGATAAAATTGATATTGAGGGTATGAAATACTTTGGTATTAATTCTCGTGGCGGTATTCGAAAACTTGGTAGACTTGTCGTGCCAAATATTTGTGATCTTCGCAAAGACATATTAGAAGATTCCCATCATTCTAAATTTACCATTCATCCCGGTAGTAGTAAAATGTACGCGGATATGAAGCGACTTTAATATTGGGAGGGAATGATATTTGATATCGCTAACTTCGTTAAGCATTGCATGACTTGCCAACTCATTAAGGCCGAGCATCAAAGGCCCGGTGGGTTATTGCAACCTTTAGACATCCAATGTGGAAGTGGGATCATATTTCCATGGATTTTATTGACGGCCTTCCCCGTTCTCATTCGGGTCATGATAACTTATGGGTGATTGTTGATAGACTTACTAAATCCGCCCATTTTATTCCCGTTCGGTCTAATCGGACCGTTCCTCTTTTGGCCAAACTCTTTATTAAAGAAATTGTTAAATTGCATGGAGTCCCTACTTCTATTGTTAGTGATAGTGATCCATTGTTTACTAGTGGATTTTGGAAGAGTCTTCAAAAAGCTTTGGGAACGAAGCTTAATTTTAGCACCGCTTATCATCCACAGTCTGATGGACAAACCGAGCGTGTGAATCAAACTCTTGAAGGTCTTCTTCGTGCTTGTGTTCTTGACTTTGGTGGAAGTTGGGAAGATCATATTTCTCTTGTTGAATTTTCCTATAATAATAGCTTCCAATTTAGTATTGGTATGGCACCTTTCGAGGCACTATATGGAAGGCCATGCCGATCTCCTTCGTGTTGGCTTGAAGCCGGTGAGAAACTGGTTTTAGGTCCAGATTTTATCTGGGATGCCACAGAAAAGATTGACCTTATTTGTCATAGGATGAAAGAAGCTCAAAGTAGACAAAAATCTTATGCCGATAATCGAAGAAGGAAATTAAAATTTTCTGTGGGAGATTTTGTGTTTATCCGTGTTACACCTATGAAGGGTGTTGTGCGTTTCAGTCGATCGGGAAAATTAGCACCTCGATTTATTGGCCCATTTCACATCACCGAACGCATTGGTTCCGCGGCTTATCGCCTTTCGTTACCGGCTCAGTTTTCTGCTATTCATGACGTGTTTCACGTCTCTCAACTTCGGAAATTCCTTCGAGATTCCAACACTTTTCTTGAGCCCGATGCTGTTGAAGAAATTGAAGTTTCGCCTAATTTAACATATGAGCAACATCCTATTCGTGTTATTGCTTCGGAAGTTAAACGCCTTCGAAATAAAGATGTCCCGCTTGTGAAAGTTCAATGGTCCTCAAATCCTAAGGATTGCTCTTGGGAATCTAGAGAATTCATCGAGCGAACACATCCGGACTTACTCTCTTGAGCTCTTTGAGGTGAACTTCTTATTTCAAATTTCTTCTTTTTGTGTTGATATGCTTTTATGGTTGTTACTTTTTGTTCAAATATTTCTTATGATTGCAAGGACGCAATTTCTTTAAGGAGGGGAGTCTGTAACAACCCGCATATTTTACAATTATCTATTTAAATGTTTTATTTAAATATGGTATCGTTAGTCGGATTTTAGTCCGAAAAGTTACTTTTTGCAAACAGTCGAATTGGGACTCGGGACCCCTTCCATTGAGTTCAAAAATGTCGTTTGCAACCTTTTTGAGTATAAACATTGATATGTTTGGAGCTAGCTAAAAATTTGTCCTTTTTCACTTTGGGTTTGGGTTTGGGTTCAGCCTACTAGCCAACTTAATACCCAAAACTGAACCACCTCTCTTCATTCATCCCCTCTTCCTTATCTTTTCAGTTCTAAAGAGAATAATGGGGGAAGAGAAAGAGAATTAAAAATCCTAAGCCCTAGTTTCCATTTGCAAATCATGTTCTAGCTCCAAATTCAAAGAGAAGCATTGGTAAGCATCATCTCCTTCTTCTCCAACTCATTCTCTCTTTGATTTCAGAAAATTCCTAAACCTAATTTGGGAAGTGTTTCTCTTTTAAGCTTAGATTCAAGCTTCTTGTGTTGAGATTGAAGTGTGGTTGATCTTCCCTTGTCTTCAAGCTTCTCATTCATTGTTTTTGGGTTCAAAGGTGAGATTTTTATCTCACACCTATGTCTATAACTATCTTTGATTGTTAGGTATGAATTCCTAACTCTTATTCATGTGCAATTGCAATTGAATTCGATTGAATTGGTGAATATTTCAATTTTTGGTGTTTTGAAGCCAAATCTTTAAAAATAATAACTTTGATGTTTAATCATGCTTTTTGTGGTACACCGAAGAGCCTATAGGGCCGGGTTGTCGATTGGCATAAACCCTTAGCGCCATTGCTCGTCCGGTTGCAATTGGGAAGAGTTTTGCTCTTCACCTAAATAGGCTTGGAAGTGCTGGTAATAGGTTCCGGTCGACCGGAACTCTGGTCCGGTCGACCGACCTGCTACCAGAACACTTCTCTGCCTCTGGTCCAGTCGACTGGCATACGGAGTCCGGTCGACTGACCAGCATCCCATGGATTTTTCCGGGTCTGTGTTCGGTCGACCGACCTGCTCCTATTTTGCCTATTATGCCTATTTTTCTTGATTTCCAAATTTTATCGATTCATGTTGATTCCCATTTATTGTTATCATCTATTATTGACATTGATGACTTCTTTTTCGGGATTTTTGAGAATGTCCATTTTAATGGAATTGGTATCGATTTCTTTGGATTTGATTCACGTCTTCGAACGTGGATTTTGGTGATTGATTGTTTCTACAATCATTTTTGTGATTTGTCACTTTAAAATATAAAGGTTTCCTATTCAAACTCTTTTACAAAAATGATTTCAACTCTATTTTAAATATAAAGCTTGTTTTCAAAACCGTTTTCCAATCTATTAGTATACACAAACCTTTACCTCATTCGTATGAGAAAATATAATTAAACGGCTTAGCAAAACAAGTGGTATGAAACGCTTGCGTTTACTTCGTCGGTTAATTTTTGGACTTGTTCGATTGAAAATCTTGTGACAATTTTCGAGTGGAAATCTACAATTTGTTCATAAATATTTAAGTTAAGCTAGTGGTAATGGGACATGAAGCTAAACTCTTATATTTACTGGCTTAGTGTAATCGACACTTTTCATTGATCGATGATGATCATTTTGTGATTTAGACTAGCGATGTGCGATGTCTATTTGTCTGGGAGGGAGACTAAACCCCGTTTCTGAGGAACTTCGGTTCAATTTGGCGGGGTAGCGACCCATGGTCTTCGGACCGTTTATGGAGCTTCGGATCAATTTTTATGGTTAGCGACCATGGAATAACGTTCCATTTATGATACACGTGTTGGTGAGTTTTCATGCTCCTGTTTATGATAGGCCTCCCCCCTTTTGTGATTTCTGGATTTCTGATTGATGATTTCTAGAATTTGAGTTTCTCCAACTTTTGTGATTGGCATTAATATGTTTGCCAATATTTGTAGTTGGTGAATAAAATAAAGAATATGATATTCTTTTTGGTACTTTGAGATTTTGAGATATTACATGATTTTGTTGTTGTTTAAATCATATTTGTTTTAGTATGACATTGTTGTTATCATACGTCCTTATTATATCTCTGCTTATATCTCATTCCTTTATCTGATATTTATAGCTAGACTGATCCGTTTATTATTTTCTTTTTAAATAATACTCGGGTCAGACCGAGATGTTACAGGTGCTTCTGCTTGACTCCTTATTTGGGATCATCTTCTGACTTTTGTCTAACTACAGAATAGTTGTAGTTTTTGTTGTGATACATTCGAGATATAGACTGTATGATGTATACATATTCTTTTGTCTAGCACTTGTATCTATTCTTTTGTGATGTTGTGGATCTTTTTTGACCACTACTCTGATGTACACCTTTTTGTGTTATATATTCATATCTGTTTCCGCCTTTGTGATATGAATGTCTGTGACTGATTTGTGTTATGTTTATTTCTACATTTTTTTCCGAAGGCCTCATAGCCACTGTGTGGTAGCTTCGAGTTTGTATTTGATATGTCGGATTTCCTCATGAAAAGAAATGTAAGTTATTTTATCTGACATATCGGTACTCGCCCAAAGCAATTACACGGATGGTCGCTCCTCAACAGCCTCATTCTCCATGCTAGTCGACGGCATTACCTTGTAGTGTTCTTGGCTAGCGTGGGCATAGAGGTGGGGCGTCACAAGCCCTCTGGAGTAGCACCATGATTACTAGAGGATCTGATATATATCTCGAAGGACGAGGATTTGATAGTTATTTCAAATGATGAGGATGTGGTAGACATAGCTGAGGACATGATACCCGTGGACGCAGATATTAATGAAGGAGCTGAGGTCGACACAAAGGCAAAATATTGGATGTTAGACCCGTTGAGTGAGGATGAGGAGCCCATAGAGGAGCCTGAGGATGAGGAGCCCATGGAGGAGCCCGAGGAGGTCGAGCCCATGATAGAGGAGCCCATAGTGGTGGAATCAGAGGACTCAGGGAAATATGATCCATGGTTGTATGATAGTGCTTCGGATAGTGATGAGGAGGTCATCTGGGAGATGGGTACTCCTATTCAGGAGATAGGATCTCCTGTTCCAGAGCTGGTAGAGGATCTTGGTTTAGAGGAGATTGAGGTTTATGTTCCAGGTGAGCATTTTCCGTGGATTCCAAAGGGACCACAGTGGCAGCCACCTGCTTGGGATTTAGCTCCAGAGATGGTGGTAGATGATGAGGATTCAGAGGAGGACGAAGAGATAGTGGATCAGCCAGTTGAGATAGACCTAGAGGCGCCATCGAAAAGTTTGTCCGATGAGTAGTGTTATGCAGTTAATGATATTTTGGGATATTTTGGATTGTGTTATAGCAATCGTTGTTATTACCTTAAGCACGTAGTACGTGCTAAGATATGGGGTTAGTTTTCTAGTATGATATTTTGGATATATGATTGTTGACTGATATTAATAGATGACTTATGATTATGTATTTACCAAAAGTGTGTAGTACGCACTCAGGTTAGGGGTATGGGATCTATGTCTGTATATACATATTGATGTTACGATATGCATTATCAGTATTTAGTAGAATTTCCTTTGCATGTATTGCTTGACCTTTATAGTTCAGTATCTTTGATTTCATTTCGAGGACGAAATGCTTTTAAGTAGGGGAGAATGTAACGACCCGTAATATCGCTACTTCGAAAATGAGGGAATTTGTTTAATTTAAAAGGTTTAAAACTTAAATAATTTATATATAATAAATAATAATAGAGAAATTATTTATTTTTATAGTTAATAATTATTAAAGTATAAATTTGGATTTTTGAACAAATCAGCAAAAGTTAAGTTTTTGTATAAATAAATAAATGATTAAATAAATATGTTTAAATATTTATTTGAAAAGTTAAATCTTATTAAAATCACTTAATAAAAATAATAGAAGTATATTTAAGGATTGAAAAATATGTTTATAATCGTTTTACAAAAATATTCAAAATTTTGTCGCATTTTGTCAGTTTTACATACACCGTAAAAATGGAGATTTTGATATTATTTAAATATGGATTTAAAATATGAATAGACGTGTTTAAATTTATTTAAGGAAGTAAGAAGTTCATTTTTTAAGTTAGGTTTACATTAATATATAGCTTAACAAAAATGTCAAATTTTGACGGTAAAATATGTCAACAAAAACATCGTTTTCAACCAAAACAAGTTGTCACGTTGTTGCAACATGATACATTTCCTAACATACATAGTAACACATATGCATATTTACACCTTTACAAACTTTAAATATTTATACATTTAGCATATAAGACAAAAATGTTTATATTAGGAAAGTTTATATATATATATATAAATTAAAAGAATATGATTTGACTAATTAAAATTTAATTTAACTTTATAAAACAACATCATTACCCTAAGTACATGAGTCAAATCTTAACATCCATCACCATAAATGCACAAGTCTCTTCATGCATGGAAAAGGAGCAAATGTTTAAATTAACACTTTAAAGTGTAAGAAAAAGAGAAGAAATCATGCCATAAGTACAAAATCAAATCCTAACATCTCTTCCACATTAATACACTTCATTTCAACATTAATAACAAGTTAAAATCATGCATTGGAAAGTGTGAAAAGGGAGACAAAGTTTGATTTGATATAGAGGATATTTTGGTCTTTTGGCTAAGGATAATATGGTAATTTGGTTGTAAACTTCAACTATAAATAAGCACCTCCACTCCTTCATTTTTGCAAACTCATTCCTTACTTTCTCTTCACTTTCTTCATCCTCTCCACTTCCATTTCCATGGCATCCAACTTCACTTCCACTTCCATAACTTCCTCCACCTTAACCAAGCTCCTACACACCCAAACCCCGCTTCTACAACCCCTACCCGAGCTCCACTACCCCGTACGCTCCACCTACCCACGGCCCAAGCCCATACCCGCTACCTAAGCACTCATACCCGAGCCTACCCCACCTCTAAACCCACGGCCGAGCCCTACAAACCCACACCCAAACCCGAGCACCCAAGTCCATACTCCCCTATACACACATATACCCCCTCCCCGTAGCCTAACCCGAGCCTATAACCTCCCCTATAGCCCACGCACACACCAATACCCGGCCCAAAAACACCCCACTCGAGCCCAATACCCACACATACCCCTCTCCAACAACCCATACCCACCACCAAAACCCCACACCACCACCCTACCTGCCACCAAAAGCCACACCCCAACCTACCCGCCTACCCAAAGCACACACACACCCTATAGCCAAGGCCGTACCCTCCATACCCCCTTCCAAGCTCACGCATCCATAAAAAAAAGAGATAGAGAAAAGAAAAGGAAAGAAAAGTGGTAATTCGTGACGTTCGGAAAAAAAACGCGTTAGTTCATAAAGCACGCTAGTTGCGAGAAAGATTGACGGAGTGGATATGAAGGTGAGAAATTCTCACCGCTATTTGAATTATCTTGATTACCAAGTTTAATTGTTATGTTAGATAATCACATTTGATGATATGGATGTTCGATTGATTGTTTGAATATGTTGGATGATCCATTTTAATGTTATGACACTTATCGTGTTTTACCCATTATTGTATATGTTAATAATGTGATATGATTCGTTGTATGGTTGTTATGTTAATATGGACATCAATTACTATCATTATTGATTAAGTAACCCCTTTGTTAATTAAGACCCATTTTCATATGAGATATATTGGAATAAATAAGTCTCTTTTCAAAATTGGAATTAAAAGTAAAATCGAAATTGAAAATGAAATTGAAATTGAATTTGAAATTGAAAATGAAATTGAATTTGAAATTTGAGTTGAAATTAAAGATGGATTTAAAATCAAATTTGAAATCTAAGTTTTAATTGAGTTTAATTTGAAGTTAGAATTGAAATTGGATTTTAAAATTTAATATTAAAATAATAGGAATAAACAATATTATAATATGGAAATAGTGAAAATACATTTTAAATACTTTAAAAGATGAAAATATTGATTTAAAGTGAAAATATTGATTTAAAATGATTTGTAATAATTTTATAAGTACTAAAATTCAATTTGAATCATTATTTCAAGTATTGAAAAATAAGTTAAAACTAAGCGCGTCACCCAACGGTAGTTCGCGATTTCGCGCTGAAAAGTTCTAACAGGTATACATAATGGAATATAGCTCAGAATTCTTCGAGATAAGAAAATTCCGGACTATTATATCCATATCTTCTAAAAAAAGAAATAAAATTGAGATTTCATTAAGTAGATTTTAAAATATGTCCAAATCAATTTTCTAGAAAAATCACGTTTGTGCAGTTAAGTGACCATAACATAAAATCTGTTTAATTGGACGTTTTTAATTATGGAAAAATATGAAATAAATTTTATAAATCTATTTAAATAATTTAAAAGTGATTTGAATTGGAAAATATGAAGTTTCAAATATTAAAAGTTGATTAAATCAAATAAGCCATATATAGCACTTTCCGCAGCACTTTTCTGCTGCGAATTCTATAACTTTTGAAATATGAGTTTAAACTTAACGATTTTTCCTAGAATCAATTATGAATGTTTCTAAAAGGAAAATTAAGCGTTTAAAAGATAATTAGGAATCTTTATAATCAATTCCCAAATAAAAAGCTAATAACCGAGTATGCGAAAATGACTCGTAAATTTGTCCCGCTTGTGAGATCTGGGAAGATAAAACAAGGTGTTTAACTAAGGTTAGGAATGGAGCAACCAGTGCCCTAGATTTACCTGGCCATGTTTTCTCTTCTTAGGCAAGGGGTGGAATAGATCGAAAGGAAAGCCCGAATGCTCTAAAAAATTATATTAAGTTTTTTCCAAATAAAAGAGAATTACTATTTCTCAGAAGTTAAGCAATTTAAGTATAAAAAGATTAATCTCCAAAATGAATAAATTACAACTTGGATTGCATAGAGATAATCTTGTTATACTTGGTATTAAATTCCGAAGAGGGAACTCGTCCTATTCGTGGAATTTAAAAGATGATCTCACCGTTATTCCGCCCATAGCACTTGTTGAATACGGAAATTGATATTGAGTAAAATTAGAATGATTTCTGTGATCCTATTTACTCAATAATGTTTGCTAAGATTGATTTTAGGGTTTACAGTAAACGATGTCTTAAATAACATTGTTTTTGACCCAATTAAAAGTTAAGAAATGCTGGATCGATGATAAGTAAAATATTAGGAAATGTTTTCCCAAATTAATAAGTGAATAAATTTAGGATTACTCTGAGATTAAAAAAAAGGGTATTTAATAAAGAGAATTAAAGTGAAAAGAGATTTAATAAATCATGTATACTCATATTCACTTTTTATCGATAATTGGATTTCGAACGAACCAGGGTTAGATTTGGACGATTCCTATCCGAAAACCACTTCGAACCAATTTACGTGTTCGAAAGATGAAGACCTAATAAAGAGAATGAAGAATGAAGACCAGGGATATTCGGGATGAAAGGACTGCTTGTTGATAATTCTGGTTAGCTCCCAAATACTAAGTAGCAATGGTCCTTTCGTTTATGAAATTCTTTGGGTTGCAAGGACTTCTCGCTACTAATCCTAGGGTTAATTCCCGACAGGATGTGGTAGGAGAGTACCTTCGGTTTTTTTCAGTCCCAGAACGAACTTTTATGGATGGATGTCTGATAGTGCATTTTCTGAGATTACGTACATTGGTTTTTACAAACATGCATCTATGGTGGCGGAGAAGGCAATTTCTCTTAGCTTAACACCCTCCTTGAGACGTACGAGCTCAAGGGTTGTATTTTTGTGGAAGGCAATTAGTAGTCAACGGAAATGGCAATGTGGCATTCAAAGATGATGTGATATGTGAAAAGGTAATCGTTGCCTCAAGCCTCATCAACCGAAAATGAACGTAATAAGGTTAGATGCAGCAAGACTAAGTGGGTCATTCTTAATTAGGGTATGATCATCCCCTTCTAGATATATTTCTTCCCGCTATGACGTTCGGGATGTAAATTAATGTGGTGTATGGAAATCGAGCGCTCGGATAAAGGTCGGTAATGACCGGGGGATGACATATTCGGTACTATCTAGTTATAGAGGTAGGCCGGTCTTGTGTTGGTAGAGGAGCTTTGTGATGGTTCCTTGGGACATCCATCTAGAGGTTTACCTATCGGAAGGTAGTCCCTTCACTTGGTCATTTGTATGGAAATCCATTCTCCAATAAGAACTTGCATTTTTTCTGTATAGCCTTAAATGATTGGACCCGGAATTTAATAATGGTAACAATTTTGGCTAAGATTAATAGTTTATTTGCAAATGTTTTCAAAAGAATGTCATTAGAAATAATATCAAATGTTTTGATATAAAAATGTTTTAGTTATCATAAGGTAAAAACCCGTCCATGTTTATGTGTGGGCATGGTCTTATGAGATACTCTTTCTTTTCAAAGGATTTTATTCCCAAGGCTGGCACTGTCATTTATTATTGAGTTTTACTCACGCTGGTTTATCAAGCCTGATCCGGGTATTTTCAATACTCGGGTTAGATCCGAGTAGTTTCAGGTTTAGTTTGAAGACGGTTGGAGTTTCCAGAGGAGAGATAGAGATATTCATCTACGTATGGACGTATTCTATTATTCTGCATTGGTTTGATGTTTGTCAGCAATTGTAACGACATATGTTTATAACTGTCCAAGCTAAATTTATGTTAGACTGTGATATATGTATTTTAAAATTTTCCTCTGTAAAGATATTGTTCAATATTATATATTATTCCATTCGTGTGAGATTCTGTTCTGTGTATTTTTCTTTATTACCCTTGATAATCCATTCTTCCGTGCATTTTGGGTCGGACATGTGTGGTTTATTGTCGGCTTAAAGGGTATGGAATTGTGGGTCATCACATAAACCCTTTTAACAAAGTGTTTTAAAGCGAATACTTGTAATGTGAAGCCAAGTACGAATTCGGGTTTTTAAAAGAATAAGTTTGAATTCGTTTATGGAAATGAATTAATTTCCGTAAAGAGAATCACTTATAAGGAAACGATTTATTTGTATAATTAGCACTAAACATCGAAGAAGTATACTTGTCGCTATTTCAAAAGTTAAGAATTATCATCGGACATGACTTTTAGGTAACACTACCTTGACTTGTCCGGTATTATTGTTGACCAAGAAATAGTGCAAGTTTGAATTCGATGAGTGGTAGTAAGTATACAAGACTTAATTTCCATATACGTTCGTTTTATATCCTCGATAGTTTGTTTCTCAGCTATCGGTTACTTCAACTTCTTTATTATTGTCATTCTAAGACGATTTATTGCACCATTGAGCATTGATATCCTTTGTCAGAAATGACTAAAACCAAAGCGCAAAAAGGGCTAAGCTATGTGGAGTTGCTCCCATTAGGATACTTTCACATCTCATCTAGATTGGATTCGGTAGCGCTATTAGATGTGAAATATTCGGATTCTCGGTAAGTTTTGGCGGGGTCCGACTTGGAGATTTTTGACAAGTGTCACAGAGTAAATGAGCTTCTCAGAAGTACTTTACTAGAGGTATACTTCAAGGGTGGTGCACCTTCCTAGTCATTTGTTGGAGATTTCTCCTTTTTCTATTTGATTCGAACCTTCAAATTTATCTCCTTATTTGCACCGGAAAGAGTCAATCACTCTTAGTGGTGTCTAATTATTTATCCATTCTATTCGTTTGGATGTTGATTTATGCGAGAGTAAACCCGTTCCGTGTTTAGCGGTGTGGTCTCACATGTTTTGTGTTTAATTTCACACCCATTGTTTTAAAAGTTTTACTCATACCAGACATATTGTAACGACCCAGAATTTTGAACAAATTAAATTGAGAATATTTAATTTATTTTAAATATTTGAATGATAATTTAATTTGAATCCCCGATATAGCTTTGAAATTTGCGATTTAACTTTAAAATTTAATCGATTGAAGTTGAATAAAAATTTGTATCTTCAATTTTAAGTTGAAGAAAATTATTTCGAAAGCTTTTAAAATTCGTATTGATAATACCGAAGCAAATCGAACTGTCAGGATTGAATTTGAAAATGTTCTGTGCAGTATTGAATTGAATTGTTCAAATCGATATTTAAAAATAGTCAATTTTCACACAGTCTCGGAATTCGACGAAACCAGTTCCATTGGGTCCGGAATATTGTATTATTACCGGGTTTCAAATTTCGTATTGATCGGAGTTGTTTTGTGACCGTACAGTTAGAAAACGCGTTGAAATTTATCGGATTCAATTTAATTTTAAATTTAAATTGGAAAGCAAAACAGCAGCACGTTCTTCCCCTTTTATCACGCCTAAAATTACGCCTGAAATCACGATATGAAAACGTGAAAGCACGATCTTTTCTCTGTTAAAGGCACGACACTTTCTTTCAGTGGGATTCAAACGAAATTCTTATCGTTCCCTTCTCTTCTCTTTTTCTCTGGCCAAATAAAATCGAGTCTATTTCCCTCTTCAGTTTCGAACAAATGAGAAATCAAAACAATTAATGGCCGCGTCCATTTCCTCCCCAAATCAAAACCTGGAAATCGAATTCGTTCGATTTTCGAAAACAAATCGATCGCGTTCTTGAATTAATCGAAGCCTGGTACTCGCGCGCGGCAGTGGATGGGTTATCGAGACTTCATCGACCGAACATCAAATTGAAAACTGGAAACCGAGGCGGCGGTGCTCGTGGCCATGGCGATGGCGACGACTCGAGCGAACGAGTCTTGGGCGGTTTTGCGATCTGGGGGAACGCGATCGAAGGTGGACAACGAGGTTGTCGATGGTGTTGGTGGCGCGTGCGAGCTCCAGGCCAAGAACGGAGACTTCGATGTGGAGATGGTGGGGCCGAGTATGGAGGGTGTCAGGGTCGATTGATTTGGAGGCTGGGATAGCAGTTCGGCGATCGAAGTCGAGCAACGAGCAGGGTTCTTCAATCTGCAGTGGGGTCTGTTCGATTTTCTTTTCCGACATGATTTGGGTAATAAATCTTTTTCCTTAATTTAATTTGAATATATGTGCAGTTTGAAAATACATATATGCATACTATTTTTTTTAAATTAAACAGAAATTAATTTACATATGGATAGGATTGTGAAAATAGATGTTTTAACTGTTAAAAAGAATTGGTTTAAAAATTAAAAGTAATAGTTAATTTGGTTGTTAATGGTAAGTGATTGTTCAAGTGGTTCAAATATTTTATTAAAAGGAAATCTGTTTGAAATTAAATTGATTAGGTAAAATTAAATTTTACTAAATGGAAATGAATTGTTCGACAAATTCGAATATTGATGAAACATTAAAATTATTATACAAGGTCAATACTGAAAGGGAATCAAGCCGAGAATGAGAATGGATTGCAAAACTAAATCAAAGGTGAGATTTTCTCACTCGAAGGAAAATTGTGTTTTATAGTTATTGATTGATGATATGATTGCTATGTTGATGTGCTATTAGATATGATAGGATATATCTATATATATATATAGCAGTATATACATATTGGCATATGTATATATTGGATTGATGATTTCCCGCCTCGTATAGAGGATGAGACCCTATTGCGCCGTTAGTAAGCGGATTTATAAAAACCTATATACCGCGATAATTCCGTACTGGAGCGGAATTGGTATTGTGCTAACATCTTTGGATGTAGGGAAACAGGTTGGAGGGATCCAACTGGACCCCTCACATTTATTTAATTCATTTCTATTGTGATATGAATCTGTGAATGATTATAGTGATGCTATTAATCATATTGATGCCTGGAAATTGTTGAAAACTAAGATTTAGCTGAATGGATGTTTTGACATCATTGGATTCCAAAGATAAACGAAATTGAATTTTTGAAATTCAAGTAGAAAATTTCTAAGTGAATTGAATTTAGAAATTTAATAAATTTGAAGAAAAGAATTTAAAAGAATAAAGGTTGATTTTTATAATCTTATCGAATTTATTTCCAGAATAAAGTGAAAAATGTTAAATAAATGAATTTCGTATAATAGTGATTTTAAATTGAGGAAATTAATTTAAAATCTGGATTTTTAAATAGACTGAAAGAAACAATTGAAATATATTTTCTTTGAAAGGAATTTATTTAAAAGGAGATAAGTTGGAAATCCAATTAGAAATTTAATTGGTAAGTTGAAACGATTTGGGAAATCAATGTGAAATGATTTCAATTTAAAGAATCCATTTAAAAACAGGATGTTGAGTAATTTGAGAAAAATAAGGAATTTATCTTAGTAGTGATAAATAAAATTTGAAATCAATCTGTAATTGATTTAATATTTAGAATGAATTTTTGAGAAATCAATATGGAAATTTTATTCAAACGATTGAAAATAAATTCAGAAATCAATATTGAAATTGAATTGATATTGAAGTTTTTATAAATAGAATTGAAATTTATAAAAGTTGTTTATAAACCCAAAGTCACTTATTTTGATAAGTTAAATATAGAAGTTGATAAAAGAAGGTTTATAAGTCGAAGTTGTTATTAAAAAGAGAAATAGAATTTATAAACGTTGTTTTATAAATTCAAAATAAATTGAATTTGATAAATTGAATATAGAAAGATTTTTAAAAAGGGATACATTCACGATTTTGGACAGTGAATGTATTATTGGATAAAATGGATTTATTTTTGAAGAAGTGATATTAAAAATGAAGTAAACATCTTTAAAGATGTTTAAAATGTGTTAAATATCGAAATCATAGATTTCAACATTTATTGTTGAAATAGACGTTTTCGAGAAATAAGGAAATGATGGACTATAACACTGTTGTTATAGTAAATGATTTCCGAAAGGAAATGTTTTTAATGTAGTGTTGGGATTTATATATCTATCAAAATTTCGAATCCCTATACTAGTGATTTTTGAGTCGTCGTAACGATGTTTTACGTAACATTCGTTTTGACTCAAATTGATGTTGTTATAGAAAATAGATTTCCTTAAAGAATGAATATATACTTAATTTGATTTAAGTATATCGAATATTTTCAAATGTGAAAATAAATAGATTTGTGAAATACTTATTATTTAATAAGTAAGGAAATACTTTTCCAATATGAAATGAACGTTTTGAGAATTTATCTTCTTAAAGATAAATTGAAATTGAATATTGAAAACGATTTGAAAATCGAATATCAGTAGATATTCGAAAGTATAAATTCAATACGGGATTTATAAAAGAAAGCGAAGTTGTTTAAAAATAAATATTGATTTACTTTTGTAATGTGGAAATTGATTTGAAATCGTTTTTCAAATGGTTAAGTGTGGAAATTTTATATCTCGTAAAGATATTTTTGAAGATGAAATAATTTGGAAAATTATTTGGAATCTGATGATGTTGCGCATCTTTATTGATAGTTAAATAACCGACTATCAATAATTACCTTGAGTAGGTATTTGTTGTGAATTGGATGAAATTGAATGCCACACTTATTTTTGAATAATCGCTCACTATTCGGGTTAGCCGGGAAAGGACCATGGGGTCGTATAACCCATTCCGAATATGTGATACGTCGTTATGAATTGCATTTGAAGACCGGTGTTGAAGACCGGATATTTTTGAAAACGGAAGGATTACCGTCGAGTTACTCTACATCGACTGATCTTCGATTTAGAGGTTTTATCACCCTTAGTGACGGGAAGTCCTGACGTGATTGAAAATTATCCGGAATTGCAAGGGCTTCGTGAGAAGTGCCTTCGGTTCTGTTCGATCCCGGAACAGACTTGTATGGATTGTGTGTCTGACGTTACAATTTGAGATATAAAGCTGATTTCTTTCAAATACATTTCTGTTGGTGGCGGAGAATTTATTCTCTTAGCTTAACACCCTTCTCTGAGACGTACGAGCTCAGAGGTTATGTAGTTGAAATTTATCAGCGATATATCCCAATTTGGTAACGTGGCATACTGAGTGTTGCTGTGAAATGATCAGTGTTTGATCATTTGTGATATGATCATTTGTTTGATCTTATATCTTTGTGATCATAGGTTGATCATTTTGTTTGACCCGAAGCAGGGCTTTGTAGAAAGCGTAGCTTTGTGGACGAGACTTCGTCGAGCCTCACACCCCGGAAATGGTCGAAACAGGAAGAATGCAGCAAGGTTCTAGGGAGTAGCGCCCCTTAGTGTATGTCATTCCTTCTGGATAAAGGTGGTATCATGGTATGGAGCCCAGATACTTAACCTCTGTGGTTACTGCATTATTATTATCTATGTGGTTTTGTTGCGAATCGGGGATCCTCGGGAAGATCGGTGACGATCGGGGGATGGCATACGCGTGTCAGTAGTTACCTATTTTTGCAGAGGTAACCCGGCCTTGTGTTGGCAGAGATCTAACCGTAACGTTAGGTTCTCGGGTCGTCTATTCCAGGGACGTACCCATCGTGGATAGGAAGTTCCTTAGCCTGACCATTTGTTGGAAATCCAAAGAAACAATACGATCTTGTACGGTTTTAGTTGTAGAACCTATCATTCACTTATGGTGGTCACCACTGTTTGGATGGTAGCTATAGTAGGCATAAGTGCGGAATGCCTATGCTGGCTAAGATTAATATTATACTTTCGAAATGTTTTCTACACTATGCACTAATAATAATATCAAAAATGATTTGATTTTGCGTAATAAGCATCTTTGACTATCATAAGAAGAAATCTCCTCCAATTCTGCGTTTGCATTGTGTGTGTGGTGGGAGGTCTTATGGTAGTCTCATTTTCCAAAAAGCATTTCGAATTGACTTTAAAGTTATCCTGTTGTTTATTTTAAAGAATAACTGTTTTACGATCTCACACCAGTCACCATGACTGACTCGGAGTTTATTGTTCCCTTCTAAACTCTGGGTGCCCACCAATTCCCACACGGGCAGCCTAGAGTTATGTTATCAGGATATTCTGGATATTCTGGAGCTTTGGAGATAAGCTGGATGACGAGACGTAGTATTTGTATCTGATAGTATTTATTCCGCTGTGTATTCTGTATGAGGACAAGTTATATAACTGTCCATTGTTGTATATTGACTCTGATGATTGATGTATGTATAAAACGATATAGTTCTTTGTTTTAGAGATTATTCATTTATCTATTGTATATTATTCCGCTGCGATGTGTAAGATTCTGATATTGTTTTCTGTTGCTGTTCTGTTGTTCTGTTGTTCTTCTTCTTTCTTTCTTCTCTTTTTCTTCTATCTTCTTCTTCTACTTTTTCTTTTTCTTAAAAACCATAACTTTTCGGGTTTCCGGCATTCGATGGCTCAGCAGTCGATAAAGTGAGTATCGATGTTGAATTTTCGAAAGTCGAAAATTTTCGGGATGTTACAAGTGGTACCAGAGCATATGGTTAAGCGACAACCCTGCTCTGTTGGGTGTTACTCATTAGAGATAGAGTCAGCAGTACTCTAGAATGAGTTTGAGTGTAATAATAGATATGAGCGCGTATTTGTTATTTGAATATGAAATTGTTTTGTATTGTGTTAACTTATCGGTTGATTGTTTATGGGTTCTGGTCGGTGCAGTCTAGCTAACTGTAATCGATAGGGGTTTCTAAACTCTAAACAAGATAAACTGACACAGTATTGTTTTAAATAGGGTGAATGAAATAATTTTGCCCAAAACTATTTTTGTATAGAAAAGAAATGTTTTTCTATGAAGTACTATAGTATATGGTTGCATGGATGTTAGGAAAGTGATAATATTGAAATGTGATCATTTTTATATGAAATTGAATAAGAAATCGAAATTATAACTCCAAAGTTAAGAAATAAATCCATATACGAATGAAATTTGAGAATATAAATTATAAATGTAATTTGTAATTTAAATGGAATTCCAGAGAAGTTTTTGGAAAGGTTTTGAAAAGGATTTGAAAATTTTGGAGATTTGGAAAGTTTAATTTCTTTTTTTTGATTTGAAAATGAATTTCAAAGATTTTGAAAAGTATTTTAGAGAGATGAAAGCTCTAAACTCTTTTCGGTCGCTGGAAAATAACTTCGATGATGACCGCGGCATCGTTGGTGTTCATTTTCGGGTTTCCAAAGGAGGAATTGCTGCCAAATTGTTTTAAATAGAAGTTGTTTGAAAATTTGGGTTTTTGTTTGGAAATTCGAATAGAATTTGAATTGTTTTCAAATGGTTTTGAAAAAGTGGAAACGACTCTGGAATCCTATTTAAAAATACTTACGAAATATTAATGAGTTGATAACTTATCCAAATAGAAATTGTAATGTAAAATATGTAAATGTGATGGGAATTAAAGTTCATTAACAAATGAAATTTTAAATATGAATTGGAAGCATAAGGAAATGAATTCATATATGAATTAAAAGTGTAAATATAAATTGTGAACGAATTTATAACTTGGAATGGGATTCCAAGAAAATGATCGAAAATTAAAATTTATTAGTGGAATGGAATTAGTAATATGAATGTAGAAGCGATTTGTATAAATCAAGATGTAAATAAGTTGTTAACTTATAGAATATTTGAAATCTGATTGGAATGGAATTCAAATTGAAGACGAATGAATTAGTAATTGGAACTAATTTAAGACAGTGCAGTTGTAAATGACAGATAATTGATAAAATTCAATATTTCAGAATTGAAAGTAAATTGAATCCAAATTAGATTGGAATTGTGAATTGAACTCAAATGAGAAACTGAAATGTGAAATTGAATTCAAATAAAATTTGAAATGTAAAATTGAAGATAATGGATATAACTTCAATAGCGAACTCAAAGATGATATAAGCAGTTATATTGAAAATTTTGTAATTGAATGTACGAAATGGTTTGAATATATGTAACTAGATATTATGGCTAGTAGGATATACAGGTATAAAGGAATTGAATTTGATTTCACAGATAATTCGAATTTCTCGAAAAAGGTATGTATTTGAATTATAATATGAGTTTTTGATGATTTCTCTCTAGCCGCTTGGCTTTTTCTTTTTCTTTTTGAAATCTGAGAGTCCGTAGGGATGTTTTGTAGTCGTGCCGTATTAGCCGCGCAAAGGAGACGCTGGCGAAATTTTTTGAAAATTTAGGGCGTTAGAAAAAAATTTTGAGAAAATTTTGAAGGTTTAAATTTGAATTTGAATTTAAATTTGAATTGTTAAGGAAAACAATGATGTTTGAAAATTTTGAAAATGTTTGGAAATTTAGTTGAATGATAACGAATCTTTAGTAGAAAGATTTGTTTTGGAAAATTGATAAAACTATTTGAATGTGGAAAGATAGTAGACGAGTTCAGAATCACTTTTCCTAACTTGTAATTTCGAGGACGAAATTCTTTTAAGGAGGGAAGTTTGTAACGACCCAGAATTTTGAACAAATTAAATTGAGAATATTTAATTTATTTTAAATATTTGAATGATAATTTAATTTGAATCCCCGATATAGCTTTGAAATTTTCGATTTAACTTTAAAATTTAATCGATTGAAGTTGAATAAAAATTTGTATCTTCAATTTTAAGTTGAAGAAAATTATTTCGAAAGCTTTTAAAATTCGTATTGATAATACCGAAGCAAATCGAACTGTCAGGATTGAATTTGAAAATGTTCTGTGCAGTATTGAATTGAATTGTTCAAATCGATATTTAAAAATAGTCAATTTTCACACAGTCTCGGAATTCGACGAAACCAGTTCCATTGGGTCCGGAATATTGTATTATTACCGGGTTTCAAATTTCGTATTGATCGGAGTTGTTTTGTGACCGTACAGTTAGAAAACGCGTTGAAATTTATCGGATTCAATTTAATTTTAAATTTAAATTGGAAAGCAAAACAGCAGCACGTTCTTCCCCTTTTATCACGCCTAAAATTACGCCTGAAATCACGATATGAAAACGTGAAAGCACGATCTTTTCTCTGTTAAAGGCACGACACTTTCTTTCAGTGGGATTCAAACGAAATTCTTATCGTTCCCTTCTCTTCTCTTTTTCTCTGGCCAAATAAAATCGAGTCTATTTCCCTCTTCAGTTTCGAACAAATGAGAAATCAAAACAATTAATGGCCGCGTCCATTTCCTCCCCAAATCAAAACCTGGAAATCGAATTCGTTCGATTTTCGAAAACAAATCGATCGCGTTCTTGAATTAATCGAAGCCTGGTACTCGCGCGCGGCAGTGGATGGGTTATCGAGACTTCATCGACCGAACATCAAATTGAAAACTGGAAACCGAGGCGGCGGTGCTCGTGGCCATGGCGATGGCGACGACTCGAGCGAACGAGTCTTGGGCGGTTTTGCGATCTGGGGGAGCGCGATCGAAGGTGGACAACGAGGTTGTCGATGGTGTTGGTGGCGCGTGCGAGCTCCAGGCCAAGAACGGAGACTTCGACGTGGAGATGGTGGGGCCGAGTATGGAGGGTGTCAGGGTCGATTGATTTGGAGGCTGGGATAGCAGTTCGGCGATCGAAGTCGAGCAACGAGCAGGGTTCTTCAATCTGCAGTGGGGTCTGTTCGATTTTCTTTTCCGACATGATTTGGGTAATAAATCTTTTTCCTTAATTTAATTTGAATATATGTGCAGTTTGAAAATACATATATGCATACTATTTTTTTAAAATTAAACAGAAATTAATTTACATATGGATAGGATTGTGAAAATAGATGTTTTAACTGTTAAAAAGAATTGGTTTAAAAATTAAAAGTAATAGTTAATTTGGTTGTTAATGGTAAGTGATTGTTCAAGTGGTTCAAATATTTTATTAAAAGGAAATCTGTTTGAAATTAAATTGATTAGGTAAAATTAAATTTTACTAAATGGAAATGAATTGTTCGACAAATTCGAATATTGATGAAACATTAAAATTATTATACAAGGTCAATACTGAAAGGGAATCAAGCCGAGAATGAGAATGGATTGCAAAACTAAATCAAAGGTGAGATTTTCTCACTCGAAGGAAAATTGTGTTTTATAGTTATTGATTGATGATATGATTGCTATGTTGATGTGCTATTAGATATGATAGGATATATCTATATATATATAGCAGTATATACATATTGGCATATGTATATATTGGATTGATGATTTCCCGCCTCGTATAGCGGATGAGACCCTATTGCGCCGTTAGTAAGCGGATTTATAAAAACCTATATACCGCGATAATTCCGTACTGGAGCGGAATTGGTATTGTGCTAACATCTTTGGATGCAGGGAAACAGGTTGGAGGGATCCAACTGGACCCCTCACATTTATTTAATTCATTTCTATTGTGATATGAATCTGTGAATGATTATAGTGATGCTATTAATCATATTGATGCCTGGAAATTGTTGAAAACTAAGATTTAGCTGAATGGATGTTTTGACATCATTGGATTCCAAAGATAAACGAAATTGAATTTTTGAAATTCAAGTAGAAAATTTCTAAGTGAATTGAATTTAGAAATTTAATAAATTTGAAGAAAAGAATTTAAAAGAATAAAGGTTGATTTTTATAATCTTATCGAATTTATTTCCAGAATAAAGTGAAAAATGTTAAATAAATGAATTTCGTATAATAGTGATTTTAAATTGAGGAAATTAATTTAAAATCTGGATTTTTAAATAGACTGAAAGAAACAATTGAAATATATTTTCTTTGAAAGGAATTTATTTAAAAGGAGATAAGTTGGAAATCCAATTAGAAATTTAATTGGTAAGTTGAAACGATTTGGGAAATCAATGTGAAATGATTTCAATTTAAAGAATCCATTTAAAAACAGGATGTTGAGTAATTTGAGAAAAATAAGGAATTTATCTTAGTAGTGATAAATAAAATTTGAAATCAATCTGTAATTGATTTAATATTTAGAATGAATTTTTGAGAAATCAATATGGAAATTTTATTCAAACGATTGAAAATAAATTCAGAAATCAATATTGAAATTGAATTGATATTGAAGTTTTTATAAATAGAATTGAAATTTATAAAAGTTGTTTATAAACCCAAAGTCACTTATTTTGATAAGTTAAATATAGAAGTTGATAAAAGAAGGTTTATAAGTCGAAGTTGTTATTAAAAAGAGAAATAGAATTTATAAACGTTGTTTTATAAATTCAAAATAAATTGAATTTGATAAATTGAATATAGAAAGATTTTTAAAAAGGGATACATTCACGATTTTGGACAGTGAATGTATTATTGGATAAAATGGATTTATTTTTGAAGAAGTGATATTAAAAATGAAGTAAACATCTTTAAAGATGTTTAAAATGTGTTAAATATCGAAATCATAGATTTCAACATTTATTGTTGAAATAGACGTTTTCGAGAAATAAGGAAATGATGGACTATAACACTGTTGTTATAGTAAATGATTTCCGAAAGGAAATGTTTTTAATGTAGTGTTGGGATTTATATATCTATCAAAATTTCGAATCCCTATACTAGTGATTTTTGAGTCGTCGTAACGATGTTTTACGTAACATTCGTTTTGACTCAAATTGATGTTGTTATAGAAAATAGATTTCCTTAAAGAATGAATATATACTTAATTTGATTTAAGTATATCGAATATTTTCAAATGTGAAAATAAATAGATTTGTGAAATACTTATTATTTAATAAGTAAGGAAATACTTTTCCAATATGAAATGAACGTTTTGAGAATTTATCTTCTTAAAGATAAATTGAAATTGAATATTGAAAACGATTTGAAAATCGAATATCAGTAGATATTCGAAAGTATAAATTCAATACGGGATTTATAAAAGAAAGCGAAGTTGTTTAAAAATAAATATTGATTTACTTTTGTAATGTGGAAATTGATTTGAAATCGTTTTTCAAATGGTTAAGTGTGGAAATTTTATATCTCGTAAAGATATTTTTGAAGATGAAATAATTTGGAAAATTATTTGGAATCTGATGATGTTGCGCATCTTTATTGATAGTTAAATAACCGACTATCAATAATTACCTTGAGTAGGTATTTGTTGTGAATTGGATGAAATTGAATGCCACACTTATTTTTGAATAATCGCTCACTATTCGGGTTAGCCGGGAAAGGACCATGGGGTCGTATAACCCATTCCGAATATGTGATACGTCGTTATGAATTGCATTTGAAGACCGGTGTTGAAGACCGGATATTTTTGAAAACGGAAGGATTACCGTCGAGTTACTCTACATCGACTGATCTTCGATTTAGAGGTTTTATCACCCTTAGTGACGGGAAGTCCTGACGTGATTGAAAATTATCCGGAATTGCAAGGGCTTCGTGAGAAGTGCCTTCGGTTCTGTTCGATCCCGGAACAGACTTGTATGGATTGTGTGTCTGACGTTACAATTTGAGATATAAAGCTGATTTCTTTCAAATACATTTCTGTTGGTGGCGGAGAATTTATTCTCTTAGCTTAACACCCTTCTCTGAGACGTACGAGCTCAGAGGTTATGTAGTTGAAATTTATCAGCGATATATCCCAATTTGGTAACGTGGCATACTGAGTGTTGCTGTGAAATGATCAGTGTTTGATCATTTGTGATATGATCATTTGTTTGATCTTATATCTTTGTGATCATAGGTTGATCATTTTGTTTGACCCGAAGCAGGGCTTTGTAGAAAGCGTAGCTTTGTGGACGAGACTTCGTCGAGCCTCACACCCCGGAAATGGTCGAAACAGGAAGAATGCAGCAAGGTTCTAAGGAGTAGCGCCCCTTAGTGTATGTCATTCCTTCTGGATAAAGGTGGTATCATGGTATGGAGCCCAGATACTTAACCTCTGTGGTTACTGCATTATTATTATCTATGTGGTTTTGTTGCGAATCGGGGATCCTCGGGAAGATCGGTGACGATCGGGGGATGGCATACGCGTGTCAGTAGTTACCTATTTTTGCAGAGGTAACCCGGCCTTGTGTTGGCAGAGATCTAACCGTAACGTTAGGTTCTCGGGTCGTCTATTCCAGGGACGTACCCATCGTGGATAGGAAGTTCCTTAGCCTGACCATTTGTTGGAAATCCAAAGAAACAATACGATCTTGTACGGTTTTAGTTGTAGAACCTATCATTCACTTATGGTGGTCACCACTGTTTGGATGGTAGCTATAGTAGGCATAAGTGCGGAATGCCTATGCTGGCTAAGATTAATATTATACTTTCGAAATGTTTTCTACACTATGCACTAATAATAATATCAAAAATGATTTGATTTTGCGTAATAAGCATCTTTGACTATCATAAGAAGAAATCTCCTCCAATTCTGCGTTTGCATTGTGTGTGTGGTGGGAGGTCTTATGGTAGTCTCATTTTCCAAAAAGCATTTCGAATTGACTTTAAAGTTATCCTGTTGTTTATTTTAAAGAATAACTGTTTTACGATCTCACACCAGTCACCATGACTGACTCGGAGTTTATTGTTCCCTTCTAAACTCTGGGTGCCCACCAATTCCCACACGGGCAGCCTAGAGTTATGTTATCAGGATATTCTGGATATTCTGGAGCTTTGGAGATAAGCTGGATGACGAGACGTAGTATTTGTATCTGATAGTATTTATTCCGCTGTGTATTCTGTATGAGGACAAGTTATATAACTGTCCATTGTTGTATATTGACTCTGATGATTGATGTATGTATAAAACGATATAGTTCTTTGTTTTAGAGATTATTCATTTATCTATTGTATATTATTCCGCTGCGATGTGTAAGATTCTGATATTGTTTTCTGTTGCTGTTCTGTTGTTCTGTTGTTCTTCTTCTTTCTTTCTTCTCTTTTTCTTCTATCTTCTTCTTCTACTTTTTCTTTTTCTTAAAAACCATAACTTTTCGGGTTTCCGGCATTCGATGGCTCAGCAGTCGATAAAGTGAGTATCGATGTTGAATTTTCGAAAGTCGAAAATTTTCGGGATGTTACACATATCTTCTGACCCGAGTTGTTTGTTTTTCCCTAAACTCTAGGGTACTCATTTTATTTGAGTAGTCCGAGAGTAGCAGGTCTTTGTTGGGCTCTTTTGAAGATGACGTCCTAGCAGGAGGTTTTTCATCTTCTTAGTTATCTATTCCGCTGTATTATCTAGTTCGTGTAAGTGTATCTTGTTTCAACATTTGTAAAGGCAAGATGTTATAACTGCCTAAGCTGATTTGTAGTACTTTTGTGTAACTCTGATAACTCCCTATTAAGGTGTAACCCGATGTACTATTTACTGTTATGTTTTATTTTGCAGTTTCATTGTGAGGTTTTCTATTCTGTTCTTCATTTCACCCCATACTGATTCATCTTTCCGATGCTTGGGCAACGACACACGAACGCCAAGGATGGGTTAAGTGTCGTTTTTAGGGGTCAGAAAGGTGGGTGGTCACAACTTATTAGTCGCATCAAGTTATGAAAATTATTTTCGTAAAAAAACCAAACATTATTTATAAAATAATGACCGTTTTTCAATGTTGACTGAAAAATAAACATAGTTTTGTTTCAATATGAGTATTATGAATCTTTTTTATAAAATAAAACTATAATAGTGGTATTTGAGATGCATTTGAAAATGCAGAAGTATCTAAATTTATCTGCAATTACTTTGGAATCATAGAGTAGGCCACTGTTTGGAGAAATAATTTTTTGATTACATGATTATGAATCATATGCTATCATTGAATTATATCTCGAACAATAAAGGCAAAGCACCCATTGAGTGGGAGCATCATAAGATTTGATGAACTCTTCGGATTGATTCATATAGATTTATACAACCATAAGTCTAATAATACCAAAATGTTTCTACATACTTCATTGTATTCAATGACGAGTTATCACAGACATGAACATATGTATTTGATACACATGTAGTATGTCTCTGATAAGTTTATAGAATATAAAATGGAAGTAAATAACACAACATGCGATAGAAAATAAAAATTATTCTATTTAATTGAATATGTGAGTATATTGGAAAGCGTTCTGAACATACCTAAAAATAAATAAGATTCAATCTCTAAAGTCACTGCTCCCTATGATATATAATGATATACCGATAAGGAGTAATTAAACTTTTTTGAACGAAGCAGATTAATTACGAGTGAAGTTGAGTTAACTTCTTTTATAAGTACCTGTACTTATGTGTAGTACACAAGGTTAAAATTGGTTTCATCTAAAGAATGGTTTACAAAATCATATAAGATAAGAGATTATAAGAAACCTCAACATATCATAGGAAAAGGAGTTGGCAGGCGGTGCGAGTTGAAAGGCTACACGTAATAATTGATCATGAGGGATCTTGTATGAATTACCCCAAAAGGAGTTTGGAAACGATCGTCATTGGGTGACTGATTCATAGTAAACTAAAATGAAATCAATTTATATCTAAGGTAATCATAAAGTATTAAAGAATACCCATTCTATTGCTGAGAAACAACCGTTATTTCAAGAAACACCAACTTCATAGCGAAGGAATTTCTTTCACAATTTTTTGGTAGTGAAAATAGATTTGGATATTATTCAAAGATGAAACTGATTATGTAGGATGAAATAAAACTAACCTAACCTAAATGAACACAACACATTAGTGTGTCTAATAAGTATTCTTGCACGTTGATGAGAAATTGTGAGTTTCCTATCAACATCGAGAATAGATAATTCTCAATTGTCAGTTAAACCATTTAAACTATTAACTCTACAATATGGTATGATGTGCAAATCAGAAATGGATTCCAAGTGCATTATCAAAATATGATTTGATATTTGCACCCAAAGGGATATGATCCAACGGCCACAAATGAGCCTTATAGAGCAAGACTTATGCTGTTGGAACTTAATGAGCAACATTGATAAGAATAACATCGTAAGTTTCAATTGTTGAAACTAGCGTAATAGATTCGTTGTTCAATGTGCTCAAGTTATTTCGAATCTATTCACAAAATTATCGCTTTGTATGACTTTTTGTTTTGGTATGTTTGTGTTTTAATGGAAAATTCTAAATAATGATTCAGAATAGACTATTTGCACATAATAACCAAAGTATCTCGAAGTCAATGGAAGCGATATTAGGTTTGTGGATCTTTTGGACATGATCCAAGAAATGATACGAAAGTATCATTTTTATAAGCATCGGAATTGAATAAGCATTTTGATAGAAATAATGAATAGTTTGATTTTCAGTTAAAATGCAGAGGAAGCGTGTGTCCATAAGAAAGAATCACTAAAAGGTACATAAATATTTCTAGACTACAAGTAAACAACATACTGCTGATTGTTAACGATGTATTTATGTTAAAATCAATAATAGTTTAGTTGTTTAATACTTGATATTGGATTTGTAATTATATTTTCTATAATAAATATAAAGGAAGTTGGGAATGTCCCAAACGTTATATAAAGACATCTTATTAAAATATTTAGTATGGAACATGTAAGATGGATTCCTTATCTACTGACAATTGGAATTATCATACATCTTGTATTGTCTTCAATATCGTACCTAGTTAATGTATTTGATACATGAAGCGAATATCAAATTCAAATTAAGATCACTAAATGGTAGTTTAGGGTGTTCTCGAGTATTTATGAAATACTAGAGAACTGTTTACAAAAACAATGGACTCCTTGTGAAAAAGTGGTCGAACTCAAACTACATAAGTGATGTTGAGTATAATATGTCAATATTAAATTCATGTTCAAATCTTAATTAAAAAGATTTATTTTCGAAATGTTCCAAGCGAAAGGTTAGGGCTAATTCAATGAAAAGGCTAAGTACATCATTTTGAATAGCACCACAATAAAAGAAATGTAAAAATATAAATGCACAAATTTAAAACTAAGTTAAGGGCGATTCCAAGTATTAAGAATACAACGTTATTGTTATATGATAACAATGTAATGATAAGAGCTCACTAGAAGTTGAGAAACTTGCTCCAAATAGTTCCACATGATAAAAGTAGTTTATCAGCATTCAATAGAGTTGATTAACATAGTAGATAATTAAAACAACATAGCAGATCCATTAACAAAGGGTCTAACTTGATCAGTTTCATCAAACTGATTGAAGGGATATGGTAGAGATTTCATAATTGGTCCCAAGTGCAAGTGCGAGATTGAAAGAGTTAGAGATTGCCCCTTGGGCAGTTATGTAATGTTACATGTATCTAACTCGATAACCAATCTTATTCGAAATAAAAGGTGTTTTCTTTCTATTATATACTTGATATAATGTGTTATATTAATTAATTAATTTAATTAAATGTACATTTAATAGAAAATCCATAAATGGTATGATTTGTGATGGTAGTTACAATGAGTAACGACCAGGAATTTCACTACTTTGATCGACGAATATTTAATAAAATTTAAATATTTAAATAATTGATTTATAATGGAAATAAAACTCTTTTAAATAATGAATAATAATGGTGAAATAGTTTTCCAAATTTGTTTACAAAAATATTTAGTACGAAGAATGATCGAAAATGTGACCGAAATTTGTTTTTCAAATTTTCGACTTTTCGTCAGCTAAATGTTATCGAAAACGTTATGAACTCTTTAGCATAAGTATAAATATTTGTAAATAAGTTAGTATATGTATATATGTGTGTATTAGTGTATGTATATATGTATTCATACCTAAGTATATAAAGTTTAAAATAAAAATATAAATGCCACATCATTAGAAACATTAAGTATAAAAAGTGCTTAAACATGTTTGCATGGAATGAGAAGAGGGAACAAGGGTGTAGGCGTGAGTACATAAGGTGGAGGAGGCTAGGTGAGGTAGCAAGTGGGTGTGGATGGTAAAGTACAAGGGCATTTTGGTAATTTCCTTTTTCTCTTACTTATAAATAGCCCTTTAGTTCTTCAAATTTTTCCTCCTATTTATTTTATCATATATTCCTCGTCTCTTATACTAATAAAGAAATTCTTTTTTTGAAACAGTACCAAATTTTAGTGGCTACAACTTTCATTTGTACTGCTTCAAATTTTGAGCTTAGCCATGTCAAAATATCATTTTTTTGCAGAGTGTTTTCGGACCCATATTTTCAAGTCCGAAAATACCTCTTCTTCTTTTGACCATATCTCCCTTAAAAAAAATCCAAATTGAGTAATTCTTTTTTGTAAATGGTAGAAAAGAGAATTTACAAGGACTATCTCTTTGATAACTTCTCCAAATTTTGAGAGTAACATAGCCAAAAATCCAAGAGAAGATGGCTAAGTTTTTGTTCCAGTATTGTGAATTCAACATTATCCAAAGTCCCTCCACCTCTCCAAAATAAGTCCTCACCTCACGTATACATGTCATGGCCGAGCTATACTCTACCATGGCTGGGTCTATTTCCAAATGTTAAGTCCAAAGATCAAGTCTTTCATAGATTTAAATTTATTTCAAGTTTTCAAAAGGGTTTTGCAAATTTTTGGTTCTAACTTTTGGAAAGATGTTGCCTTTGCATATAGGATGGTTATGTGTTATTTGTATATGATGTTAATGTTTGGATTATGATATGGTTTGGATGTATATGTATGTGGTAGCTTGTGTTTAGCATTTGACTTGAACCGATGGATTAAAGTGATGTGTTTAGATTTAAAGTTGTGATCTTAGTGATGCATTAGCATTCATAATCTTGGATATGTGATTAAATGTTTTGGAAGTTAGAACTTGAGATGTTGAAAAGGACTTGAGATCAATTTTGAAAACCAAATCGTCTACTAGTTTTCATTTAGTAAATGTTGTGTTTTGTTTTGTTTTAGTTTCTAACTTTAGTTAAAGTTTTTAAAACTATTTTAAATTAGGTTTTAAAAGTAAGAAAAAGTGAAAAGTTAAATTTTGGATGGTAACTTAGAAAATTAATTCTAAGTTATTATATCTATAACGATAGTCGCTATGGATGCAGTTTGGGGAATTCAACGATTTTCAAGTTTTAAAAGTATTTCTTTTAAATGTTGTTGAAAAAACCATTTTCAAACTAAATTAGTAAGCATATAAGTTAATTATTACTTAATTAAGTATGTTTTGATAATCAATTAATTTATTAATTAAGAATAATTATTTATTAATTAATTAGTAATTAAGTTAAGTGATTAGTAATTAATTAGTATTACTTAAGTAAGTTTATTATTAATTAATTAAGGAAGTTCTAATTAATGATTAATAAAGTTAAGTGATAATTAAGTATTAATTTTTATATTAATCAAGTTTAATTATTTTAATTAGTTATTATTTAATTAGAGGTTAATTATTTAATTAATTATTATATAATTCAAGATTAATTATTTAATTAATTACTATTTAATTAGGGTATAATCATTACTTAATTAGGACTTACATAAGATTAATTAAGGTTTAATTATGATTTAGTTTTGACTTATCAAGATTTAATTAAGATTAATTTATAGTTAAGCTTTAATTTATTTTAAATTAAGATTTAATTATCAAAAGTTATTTTAAACTTTATTGCTTATGTTTTAAGTCGGTTCTCTTTTATAAGTGAATTGATTTTCAATCAAGGATCTCTTGTCCGTGACATTTACAACCAAACACAACGAGTTATGTAAATTGAATTGAATTGTGTGGACATTCATTTAGCAGAATAAAACACTGTTTGCAAAATTGTAAATAGTTTGATTGTGTGGACATTTATTAACAGAATAAATCCCCGTCTTTTATTTTAGTAACTTAGACATTTACTTATATGATTAATTGTTATTAGCTGATTCCCTTATATATATCTGCTTGTTATGTAAATACCTATGTTATAGCTTGAAAAGTAAACTCAGTTGAATGAGAACCATTGTGTTCACTAAACTTCTTTCTGATTTTTAATCTTACTTTTAATAATGGTTTCAAGTTAAGCAATGATTCTAGTAAAGGTGTTTTAGATAATCGTTTTGTTTATTAAAGGAACCTAATTGATTAAGTGTATTAAAGAAGTTTTGTTTTAAACAAGGATAATTTATAAAAGAGTTTTTATAAATGATTTGGATATTTATAAAAGAAGTTTGATAAAGGGGTTTGGATATTTATAAAGAAATTCTATAAAAGGGTTTTGGAGATTTATAAAGAGTTATATAAATGGTTTTGATATTTATAAAAGAGTTTTGTAAATTAACTTGGTGGTTTATAAAGAGTTTTGTAAGTGGGTTTGGAATTTAAGTAAAGGAGATTTCATAAACAAAAGAGATTTTTTAAAAGGAATTATTGAAGGAAATTTATAAAAGAATATGAGATTTGATTTCCTTTAATTGATCTTCTTAATTTTGGTGGTATGGACGTTCATTCCATACTTAACACTGTAGGAATATTGTTTGAGGTTATCTTTATCTACAATTTAATTAATATTTTGTTTTATCCTTTAATATGATTTTAATATAAGAAATTTTTCACAGATGTTTTATGAATATACTTATGTTAATGAGATAAGTATATGTATGTTTTGATAAACGTTTTGGAAAAAGATTTAAAATAAATGAAAGATTTATTTTGAGGCTTAGTGATTGCTATGGATAATTAAATCCCTGAGTTTGTTGTTGTTTGTTTACTTGATAGTTAAATAACTAACTATTAAATCTTGGCCAGTTTTGACTTAGGAAGTATGATTGCATATTTGAGTTTCCCAGTGAGAACTCGAATACTTGCTACATACTTTCAAAATAACCGAGAATGTGTCAATCGGAAATTATCACGGTTGGTTTGGAGAGACCGAGATCAGATATGTTATCTGAAAACCACTTTGAACCAACATATGCTTTCGCATGGAAGATATCTTAAAGATGATCGAAAATGATGTTCCTTGAAGTGCCTTGGGTTTCTTTCAAACCTAGAACGAACTTGTATAGATAATGCTAGCATTGCATTTCTGCTTGAAGGGTAGTGTTAGCATTCGAAGGTGGATTGCTAAATGTTAAGAGCGTAGCATCTCAAGCCTCATACCTCGATAATGGTAAAAACGGGGTAGATGCAGCAGGGCCATGTAAGTCGCACTCATTTAGGTATGATCATCCCAAGATCTAGTGTCGATATCTCTATGTATCCTTCGGGCCCATTTTTGGTAGTTGATCGCAACTAAGGGGTGATCATATTCGGTACTACCCAGTTCAGGGGTAGGCCAGTCCTGTGTTGGCAGGGGTTGAAAGGTTTTCGATCCCACTATACATTTTATCTAAAGGTGTGCAGATTTTGAAAGGTAGTCCCTTACCTTGCCATTTGTTGGAAATCCATTATCCAATATGAGCATACGATTTTTGGTTGTATATCTATTATTACTGTCATGTACACACATCACAACTCCTTGGTTATTAAATACATTAAACCCTAGACATTATTATAATCTCATTGGATTTTTATTATATAAAATATTTTAGTTATCGTAAAGTAAAAACCCATCCATGTTTATATGCCACATGGTCTTACGAGATACTTTTGATTTTAAAAGGGTTTATAAGTTATAATGAAGTTTCTTATGATTTGAGTTTCTCATACTGGTTTTACCAGACTAACCCAGGCGTTGTTTTCCTATAATGCTCGGGTCAGCCTGAGCATATTTTCCAGATTTAACTGGATATTTTGGAGCTTTCAAGAGACGAGCTGGATTCTCCAAGACGTATTCACGTATCTTAAAATTTTCCACTGTTTAATTGTCCTTGATGTCTATTTGTTGTAATTATCAAATTGTAAGGACATGCTATTATAATTGTACAGTAGATAATAGGTTAATGTACTCTGATGTTGTGTATATTAAAAATGATTTCTTTTTGTAAAGACTTATTCATATTATATATTACTCGTTACATTTTGTGAGATTATGTTCTGTCTTTTCTTTCTTCACCCCAAATGACTTTGTCTTTCGGACACTTAAATGATCAGCACACGAATACCGAGGAGGTATTAAGTGTCGTCTTTAGGTATAAGAATGGCAGATCATTACACAATGTGTGGTAATCATGAGTGATTTATCAAATAAAATAAACATACCATTTTAAATATTCCTAGTCAAGATGTATCGAGATTGGATATCGATACATCCATTGAGAGTAAAGTACGTGGCGCTCTTTAAATGTTGGACAGTGTATTACCCATGGCTGCTGGGGGTACCAAAGGGTTGCATACTGTTAGTTATTAGATAACTATGGAATGACTCACTTGGTAGTTTTATATCGGTTAATATAACTAAGGTCAAATAGAAATATCGATGTGATAAAATTACATGGTTCTCTTGAATTGAGAACACTGTTAATCTTCGATGTGGAAGCTTCGCTTTGATTATAGTTAAATCGTAGCACGGCTTCCATCAAACGACTATAGTTTAGTTGAGCGAAAGCATTGGAAGTGAAACACTATTTAAGAGAGGATTTGTCTCTTCGGTTATATGAAGTCAGTATCACAGTCAACTGAAGTCAACTCAAAGTCAAAGTCTTTGGCTAGAGTATTTTGGTTAATAATAATTGTTATTATTAAACTAAGGACTTTGTGTTTGGACTATAGAGTTGAATATGGACGACATTGGAATTTAGACCATTACCAATTCCATAAGTCCAAAGTGATATAGTTTTGATGAAGAGAATTGATGTAAGTAATTGTCACTACTAGGAAATATTTAAATAACTAAAATTGGATTTTACCAAAAAGATATGTAAACGATAAATTCGATCAAAATTTCACTTCACTAGCTAAGGCAATGAGTGAACAGTAATATTCAAATAGTTCGATATTAATCACTGACTGAATTTTCACTTGTTCGTCGCACAACCGCATTGATAGATTCTTCGAAATACCACATGATTTAATTAATTCATAAATTATTATAAATTAATTAAATTAATCAATATTTTCTTGAAATATTAATTAATTAATTATTTTATACATTGGATGACATTAGTATTTACTTGGGTGCGTATATAAAAGTTGTATATATACAAATCGATATAAGATATCGACGGGCATTTAAATTTGATTTAAATGTAACTATTTTCTAAGTGTTATTGAACAAAATGAAAAGACATAAAACCTCATTCATTACAATCCATATAAAGAAAAAGCGGCTTGAAAACCAATGGTTGGATCAAGAAAATGAAGGGAGGAGATTAAGGAAGGTTACCTCTATAAATACCTTTCCTTTTATTCACTTGTCTCTCTTAATCATTCTCTTTCATCACCCTAGTCACCATCTTCTTTCTTCCACTTTCATGGTCGAAATTTTCAAAAAAATAAAAGAAAAAATAATATTTTAATTATATCCAATTAAATCAATCAAATAAAAGATGGTGCTTTAAGTCGTTGCAAAGCTAGGAGCTAGGAGCAAGGAGCTAGGAGATAAGATCTAGGATTAAGTCTATCAATCGAGGTGCATTCAAAAGGGCAACTTCAACAAGGTATTTTCTACTTAATTTTATCTATACACATTATAATTTTATAGATCTAGCAATTTATTTACTTTGATGAATTTATATATGCATTTGTTGTCCCTTTTTATGTATGTGTAGATCCAATTTTTTTATAATTTGTCAACATTTGATTTGGGTTTGAAATTGATAATGATGGTTTCTAATTAATAATTGTATTGTTAATTTCTATTAATGTTGTTGTTTTAAACATAGATCTAAAATTTAATTTATTATTCTCTATATATTTATTTATTTAAATATCAATGTTCATTTCCATTGATTAATAATTGGTTTTCCTGTTTCAAAACGAACGTATATGTATATAGACAGATAGACACACACACATATCTATATTAAAGGATATTCATCTTAACTTATAAACATACATAAATTAACATCTTAACCTTGTTTGATAAAACTTTTCTTTTGGATTAAAATTGAAGGTTATGGTTTTGGCAAATGAATATTATTTACAAAATATCTTTATTTTCATTTTTATTTTATATTAAGTCATTGATATATAATTTATTTTGAATTTGTAGATCCAGATCTATTTTGATATTGTATTACCAAATCAGACAGCATGATATTTTGGAAACAAAATTTTATATTTGGATTTGTTGATTTGGTCAAAATCAACTTAGATTTATTTAGAGATTTAACTAAAAGATATATTTTTAAAATATTCATATATTCATTTATATATATATATATATACATATAAACACACACACGCGTATATATATGTATGTGTGTGTGTATTTGCAAGCAATGTTTCGGACAGCTAATGCGTATATATAGGGTGAATGTGTTTGTTTTGGTGTAAATCCCATCACCTAAACACATACACATTAACTATCTACACAATTTGAAAATTTGTATTTGCATTATATACACTTGAGTATATTTAGATATGCTCATAAAATATACCAAGTATAAATATAGTATAACTATCATTTAAGTAAGTTAATCAATCAATTTAATTAAGAGAGAGGAATAAAATGTTTCTCTCTCTAAATAAAATAAAACCTTCCTCTAATTAATGATAGAGTAATAAGAGAGAGAAATGAAAGATTTCTTTTTCTAAATAAGATAAAAAATCCCTCAATCATTTAGTTGAATCTGATTCACATTAAATGCATTTAATTAATGAGATTAATTAAATAAGGGAATATATATTCAAAATAAAATTTGATTTTATTAAAACAAGTAGATTGGATCTAGTGTTAGACATTAGACTTCAAAGGCCCACTATGATCCAAATATATTTTTTTTTGAAATTTACTCATTTCACCCACTTCCGACTAGCCCAATTCCAACTGTACTTTGCCATACTTGGCTATTGGCCTAGCCCGAAGGATGAAGTAAGACCAAAGGTTATCCCCAATATAAAGGCCTAAATAGTTTTGGGTCTTGAGTTAATATTCAATTTTTTTTGAAAGTTTAGATTATATTTTATATTTAAAAGTTAAGTCTAAAATATAAAAGAGAAATTTTATAAAAGTTATAAAATGCATTCAAATTTTTCAAAATTGTTTTGATAAACTAAATAATTAATTTTCAAATTTTGGAATTTGAAATTAAATTAATATGGTTCATAAATTAAATAAAATAATTAATTAAAGTTAAATTGATTAATATATATTCACACATACATATACATAATAACATACGTACGTACACACACACATATATTGATATATATATATATGTATAACTATAATTACTATAGTTATATATATACGCATCTTTAAATTGTTTATGATAAATTAAATTAAAATTTCAAATTAATTGAAATATTTAATTAAATTGTTTAGTTATATAAAATTAAATTAAAAGTTAATTAATCAATATATATATATATATATATATATTGATGTGTACACATTAACAAAATATAAATGTTATAGTTGATTAACTATCTCAAATAGTTTAAGATGAGTAATATAAAATTTTAGAAATTTTATGTAAAATTAATTAAATTAATTAAATATGATTTAATTAATAATAATTAAAATTAATTAAATAATATACACAAGAATATTATATAAGTCAATTAAAATTATAAAAGGTTATAAATAAATTAAGATGGATGTATAATATAAAATATAAGTGGAACTGTAAGAAAATGAAATTAGTTTTTTTGGAATAAATACATACATATATATAATTATATATATATATATATATATATTTTATGTATACCGTGCTTTCAGATGCATCCGCCACTTGAATAACGATGGTGTTTCATAAAAAACACATTGTTTCTTAAATCGTTATAACTTAATGTATATATATTAAAGATTGTGGATCTTTAATATATATGTTCTCTTCTACCATTTATATATCAGTAGATTAGTTGCATACTCTTCAGTTGTTGAGCTTTCCTCAAGCCAAATATGTTATGTGTAGTACTATTAATATATTGACTAGACGCGGTAAGATATATGCATGTATTTGTCAAGATTGCCTCAAGGTACGTGCATTATAGTTAGACCGTCGCAAAATGGTAGGTACGGGTAAATGATCTCTCTTGATTTGGTAAGATTTCCTCAAAGTTAAGATAAGATTTGGACAAAGACCATAAGTTAAGAGTTATATATGATACAACCAATAAGGTATTATCCATTACATGCAGACCTATGATTTGTTAAGCTTTCCTCAAGCTCAGAATCCCAAGGCAAGGGAATCCTAACACCCAATTGAAAGATTTTTATGTTTTCTCTTGGGTTTTTTAGAAACATAAAAATCTAGTGGGAGCCATATTAGAAAAATGAAATGGTAACATTTAACCTTTCTAATATTGTAAGAATATACACTATACAAGCTGAAATGACCTACGTCGATAAAATTTATGCAACTAATATAATTGAAAAAATGTTTATTTGTTAAATTATACAATTGAATTGAATTAAGATTGCAATAGAAATTTAACAAATACTTACCATTAATTCTTTTAGCATGTTAAGACCTATGCAAGTGTCGAAGTTATACAACTGCTAAAAGCATTTATGCCTTGATCGTGTAAGTGTTTATTTGCCTGAGGTTGTATATTATTTTCTATGAGTTTTGAACTCTAAAGAAATTTAAGAATATATATGTTTGATCCATATTAAATCACATATAAAAGTTATGAGGTGAACAGTCACGATCGTAATATATGAAATGTCAATGAATTTGATTCACTCGAAATCACCAAATAAACAATTTTAAAAAAATCATGTACAATACTATTAAATAAAATTTGTAACGATAAAAGATCAAGCATTAAAGAATGACCTAATAATTCAGTCACCGAGTTGTCAGTTTTGGTCGCTTACTTAACTGCGACTTATTCAATATTCTTAAAATGTTAACAATATCCAAATGCACATTTTGTAAAGATTTTGGTGCATTCTTATTGTAAATTGTTCTTCTAAATAGTTCGACCATTTAAAAGAAAAGCAAATGTATAAGAGCAGATGTAAAACAAGCATAGTTGGGATGAAGAGGGTGAATTGTCACTTCCATATAAAGAACATTAGAAACGAAAAAATTTCAGTTTAATAAGATACTTAGTAAGGAATAAGAAATGTGATTTCTATTCCAATGTATCTTCATACAAAAAGTTGTTATGTATAAAAGTTATTTCTTTGAGTTCAAGATAATTGGTTTGAAACTCATGACTATAAACTGATTATAGTTAATGAAATAAAATCACGTAATAAATGGTTAAATGGAGCTACATATTTTGTACACTATTATAGTAATGGTAGAAATAGTGGGAGCATATCATATAACACTTCTTAGTGGATGCATGAAGTTGAGAATATTGATCTCGTAAACATACTAAATATTACTTAAGAAATAATTTTTATTTTCAATATAAACAATAATTTTAACTGGAAAAGTCGAAAACAATGGATCGTAACTGATATAAGAAAACAAAATAGAAACTATCTATTTTGTATTTCAAAACCCACGACAGAAGGAACACAAAATATAATAATGAAATAACACTGTCATTTCTAAACTAATCCGTACATAGTTCCATATGTCACTGGAATGTACAATGCAAACTTAAATACATACAATACATTAAGTATCTCACTTACACACACACACACACACTACGCGCATGCGCACCTTTGTCATTTGAGCCTCCGGCATTCCTCATAATCCAACCTATCATATATCGTAAATGGAACATATCATTTAACTTTCTAATAGTGGGTTATTTTCAGTTTCGACCACTATTACATTTGGTATCAGAGCCAAGGTTCTCGCTTAACATTCTGCTCTTATACCACGTGTAACGAACGAGCGATTTTCGACCCCTGAAAATCAACACTAATAAGTTCACTATATAGAGTGCCGAGCAATCGAGTGCCGGAAATACCAGGTTGTTAGGGTTTAAGAAGAAAAAGAGATAGAATAAGAAACAGCAGCACAGAATCTCACAATCGCAGCGAAACAAAATATAATATACAATAACAGCATTTACACAAGAAAGCTATAACTGTTATTATACACACAAGTTATCAGAGTACAATTACCAACATATAAAATTGGACAGTTATAATAACTTGTCCCTAACTGCTGAATATACAGCCTACAATACACAACGGAATATAGTCAATTACGTACAATACGTCTCTATCATCCAGCTCGTCTCCTGAGCTCCAAAAGCGTCCTAACCTGAAATTCTGAAATGCTCAATCTGATCCGAGCATTACAATAAAGTAACACCCGAGTCAGGCTGGAAACCAGCGTGAGTAAACCCACTTAATTTGAAAATACTTAAGTTATAAAAATCTTTTGAAAACCAGGGTAACTCGTACAACACGACGAGTTTTTATTTTATTAAAACCAAAACACTTTTACAGAAATCCATCAATATTGCAATAGTGTCCAGGTACAATTATTTATTTAAAATGGTCAAATTCGTTAAATTAATCCAATTCCAGTCTGTTAAACTCTATAATCAAACCCGTAAAGGTTCGTAGTGATTTTTAAACCGAAGTGGTTCTGGATATCACTGATATCCGATCACGGTCTCCTCGAATCAAAGCAATAAATTTTAAAAGGGTAAATTGTTTTAAAATAACAATTTATATTTAGGGTGACAATATTCACATATGGAAATTTATTACGGACTATTTCCAATAAAACATATCAACGTTTCTATTTCAGTCATTCAATTCATTTGGTTACTTAGTATCACAGGCACAGAATAATTTGAAATAAATACTCAAGAGAAATCAAGTCAACACACATATCCTGACTATTTTAACGATTTATAGGCTATATTAACCAATCACAAACCATCATCTATTTAAAAAAACAAAATTAATTATCTTTCAAATCCTGTTTACTTATACTTAATTTTAATTACAAAACTATTTATTTTTAATTTAAATAAATCTTAGAAATTTATCAATAATTATCATATATAAATTATCATAGGATTTAATTAGTTTAAAGTTTAAATTGTTTATTTACTTTGATTATTAAAATTTAATTCAATTCCATAATAATAACTTAACCAAGTGGATTAGGAAAAAGGGTTTAGGTGATAGAATGATTTCAAGTTCCTATATTGTTTTAAATTAAAGAAAATACATGTTTAAAGGTTAATAGGGTTTTTTAAAAAAAGAACACTTGAAATTCTTTTTATTTTTATTTTTATTTTTTTTAAAATAAAAACTCGGCCCATCGGCCCAAACACAAAAACAAAACCACCCGCTTCTACCCTTCTCTTCTCTTTCCTACTGCTCCCCTCCTTCTTCATTCTCTCTAACGTGCACACAGCCAAACAATGACCCACGCGTGCATACGAACATACACTCTGGCCGCCTCCTCTCACCGCCAACCATCGCCCCAGGTCGCATTCGACCTTACTAACCCATTGATCACCCCAACTTTGCACGGCAACCCTTAGTTCGAAATATCGAATCCAAACCCAGACCAGGAATGAACCCGACCTCCTATCTCCGCCTCGTCCAGCCACATCCGACCACCGCGTCCACCAAACTCCGCCAGAAGGACCGCCGCCATCTCCTCTTTCTTTTCCCCCCTACCGCAGCTCCTTTTCTCGTCCTCGACGTTGCCATCACAACAAAACCGAAACCACCCAAAACCTCCTTCCTAACCCTAAACTTAATCCGACTAACCACCACACCCACTAATAAAATCCAATGCCATTTTTCCCAAGCTCCCTCTCCTCCGAGCTTTCTTCTGACCAAACGCCGACCCCCACCACCGACTAGTTTGCCGTAATTTGACCAAAGACCAAAAACTGGTCATCTTCTTTTATCTCATCACATACATGATTAAAAATCGCGAAACCACCTTCAAAATTCATCATTTTCGATGACGAACCCATTCACATAAGTGAAAGCACAAATTTTGATATTTGAATTTCTTACAATATCAGGTTACTTACTGTAAAACTCTCTTTTTATGTTCTATACTTCATAATATTCATTAGAACCAATTTTAAAATAAAGTACAATCAATAGCAAGCAACTTTTCTTTTAACATCATAACCTAAAACTAATTAAGTTAGGAGATAGAGATTTTTAAAGCTAGGCATGCCATTATTTTAAATATACAAAGCAGAGGTAAAAGAAAAGAATGTATATGCTTGAGCTTCTCTGGTTATAACACTTACATATATTCATATATGAGTATATATATATATTCCTGTACAAGCATACATATCAAACAACACCTCAATTTCCTTGACCAAGCCTTATAACATATATTACCAGTATGAAAGAGTTTAGTTTTACTCATAGTTTTTCTTCTTCTCTTTGAACAAAAGAAGCCTGCTTTCTTCCCTTTTTCTTTTCTGTTTTGAGCTTGAGTGTTTTGGTTTTAAGTTTTTTTTCTAAGTCTTATGGCAGCTTGTATAATTTTTATTCTTTGTTCGAATGCCAGAATATGAAACAGGGCAGTGGTACTTATAGAAAATAGGCTGTAGCTTCTTATCTCGTACAGTAAGTTTTCATTTTTATTTTTCTTTTGATTTGAGATTTTTATGACCTGATTTAAAAAAAAAGTGATTTGATAAATTAAAAAGAGGATTTGATATAATATATGCTTGAGAGGATGTGCATTAATTGCCTTGTTCCTTATGTGTTTACATATTTATATGAACTGATGTGTTTATATATCCTTATGTGTAGATCCTCCTATACTCTTAACCATGGGTATATGTTTGCCCTTTCCATTTTTATAAAAATGTATATATACATATATACATATATATCTTTACCTATATACATTTAATTGTTATCATAAAGTTTGTTCTTCCTTGTAGATATGTATACATTTATTTACACATGTATTTAAATTCTTCCCATTCACTATTATATATACATATACATATACATATACTTATGTATATCTTGTCATCACACATATATATGTGTATACATTTATGCAAATTTCCATATACATTACATTATATGGCATATATATATATGTATATATACTCTTATATGCTTATACATATACATATACATATACATATATGAACATCATTAACTTGTAGGTATTTATATATATACAAATATATTCTACCTTGAATTTTAATGGTGGAGTTCTATTTATATTTTTCTATAAAATTTATCATATACAGAGATTTTATAAATTTAAAATTTAATATGTTTTTAATCAATATATAGATTCAGATATTTTAATTGTCACAAAAGTTATCTATTTGACTAATAAAAATTTATATTCCAAAAATTAAAATCAGTTAATTACCCAATAACAACGTCAGAAAACCCGGGTCGTCACATTCCTCCCCCCTTAGAACTTTTCGTCCTCGAAAAGAAACGAAGCAAAAATTTTAATTTTGATGTTTATTATTAATTAAATCATTCTTTTAAAACATTGAAACTCCTTACTCTTTTATTATACAATTTAAAAATACACACACTTTAAATTACATAGTATTACCAAACTAGTTTTATATAATATATTTTTCATAACTCGATGTCTAAACAAGTCCATCCTTGTTCTCACAGTAATTTAGTCATACGTTGATCAGATGTAGGACTGAAAATCTATAAGTACTTAGTAGACCTATTTTCAACACCCAGTGAAAATACTTGAAAATCTTTTTCAAAAATGCTATGGAAAGTATCACCCCCCTAACCACCATGGGTCGCAGTTAACACGATGATTGCGTCGCCATCCTGGCGAAATCCATAAGAAAACTGTAGGCATCCGCACCTCTCGACTTTCGCCATGGGAACACCACAGATCGCAGCTACAACAAGGTTGTGTTGCTATCACAGCAAAACTGTAAGTAGTCTGTAGGCAATCACTGCCCCTCGAATTACGCTGTCAAACGAAACTATACCACATAGATCGTAGGCTACACAAGGCTGTGTCACTGTCCCAGTGGAACCCAGTGTAGACTGTAGGCACTCGCTGCCACCCGAATTACGCTATGGAACCAAACCACATAGATCGCAATCTACCGATGTTACGTCGCTATCCCAGCGAAATCAAACATAGATTGCATGCAATCACTACCACCCGACTTACGCTATGGAACTGCGATAGATCGCTGTTTACAAAGGTTACATTGCCATCACAGCAAAACCCAATGTAATTGTAGGCATCAGCACCACTCGACTTACACTACCCAACAAATGATCATTAGGAACTCATGAGTTTTGTCCGGAAATCCTCTGGGATCCCAATTCACATTGAACCCACCCTTAGGATTCCTAGGCAGAACCACCCAGTGGATCTCCTACTATAAGTTTCGACTTTCATGGGGGTGCCTTTCCATACTTTTCTCAAACATATCATACTATATACATATATAGTACCTTTCAAATCATACTCATTATATGTATCACATATAAACTTTATCTATACAAAACCAATATCTCAAAATCGATAGTTTTCAAATTTGGTTTACCAAATTTCCAAAATTGACTATTTGCTAAAATCAAAAGTCTTTTAAAATCAATGGGTTCCAAAACTATTTCCAGTTCATTCTCATATACATATAAAATCATTCTTTCTGGTTATGAATTCAATAAGGGAATTTGAATATATACTAACATTTATATTCTCATTAACGCCAAATCAAATTTCCAAGTTCGGTTACTTTACAAAGTCATTTGTCACAATTCTTATTTCTTACAAAGTAAGTTTCAGTTATAGTACTATCCAATCTTCATCTTTAAGTCATCACATTTACACAAAATGTACTATTTCACCTCGAAATCATTTTTGCCTTAATATCTTGATTTCGGTCCCAATTCAAAATTGTTTCGTGTTTCATTTTGGGTTATATCTTCAATTTATCCCAATTCGTATTTAAATCCATGATTTAAATATAAATATTTTCCACTCTGACCAGTTTGAATTTTAGAAAATAGCTTCAGTAGTTGTAAAATAGTTAAATAGTTAATATAAGATGGTTTGAGTTTTAGAGAGAATGGTTTGTATAGTAGAATGGCTTGGGAAAACAAAGAAATTTAAATATTTAAGAAGATAGATTCTAAATAGTTTATATCAAATAATTTATTTGGAAATAGTTTTTAAGGTCAAACTGATCCAATTCCCAATCTCCAATTCAAATTAATTTCAATTTCCATTTAAATCGATTTAATCCCGATTCCAATTCGAATTAACTTCGATTCCAGTTTTTATTCAAATCAATTTCCATTTCGATTTCAAACTAATTCAATTTCGATTACAATTTCAATTAATTCAATTTCAATTTTAAACCATCTCGATTTGTATAAATTCGAGTTCGGTTTTTAAAATGTTGATTTAATCACTTAAATCAAATTAACCCTTAATATTTTATTTAACAATCTAAAATTTTAAAATAATTTAATTCTGAGCCCAAATTTCAAATATTCATTTAAAATACCTCTACTTAAACTTATTTCAAGGTTCGAGTGGGAGAGTTCAAATCTTTTTAGAACAAATCATTTTTTTGGAATTCAATTGATTTCCCAATCATAACTTCAAAATTTTAAACCCGATTCTTTAAACAATTTCGGTTGACAAGTTTGTTTTAACATTTCAAACTTAAGTACGAAATGATTCCATTTCCATAAATTCGATTTCATTTCTATTCAATTTCAGGGTTGGATATATAACATTTCAACCTACTTCTTAATTTAATAATTCAATTTACATTTCTCTATACTGTAATTAACAGACAGAATGATAGCAGGATATATCAAATAAATAAACATCCAAATCATCTAAAACATCAATCAATATCATCCATTACAAATTTCCCAGAATTCGAAACCCGTTTTATTTCAAAAATTGTTTTAAAATCATTTACACACATACATTCTTCCTTTGCAACTCTCATCAAATCCATACCTTTTCTTTTACAATTTAATTCATTTAACTTCCATAAGTTAAATTTCAATTTCACCTTGAAATTTACAATTTCAGATTATAAGCTCAAAACTTATTTAACTTGCCCTGAGTAAATTTCCAATCCATTCAACCTTACTCAATTTAAATTTTACATTCCAAATCTAATTCTTATTAATATCACTTTTCACTTATAAGTTCAAAAACTTATTTTTCTTCGGGTTATACTTCTCGTTTTAAGGGGGTTCTAGAATTCAAACACTAGTATTTATTTCAAATCAACTTTGAAATCATATATATATATCCCATTTACATATCAATTCACACTTCAAATTCTAAACCAACCTTGTTTTCTATCCAAAACAAATTCCTTCGGAATTTTTCAAAACAACCCTTGTTTTAAACAAAAATTCCATATCAAAATATTCTAAATAATATTATTTATTATTTCCTCAAACATTTTGAAACACATTTCAAAATTTTCGGGACTTAGACTCAAAATTTCCCATTTTAAATTCATTTCAATTTATAAGTCACATTTATAAATTCAGCTTATATAATTTCACTTCCATAAACATTTCACTCTGTTTCATCTTTGTTTATTCTGTAATAAACATCCTTTATTAAGACACAAACAAATTTATGATAATAATCAATATTATCGTATCTAGAAACTAAACACACCATATATTCCATAATAATTTTCTGGAAAATCATTTCTATATATAAAATATAATCAGGGAAAACTTATTTTAAACACCTTGAAAAACACTTCGGAAATTTCCGGAATTTTAAATTCTGGTTTAGGTCTATTTCCTGCTTAACTTATTTTTATAGTTCATTCTTATTAAATTCTTATTTGGTTATATACATATTTAACCACTTAAATCTTATAATCTTATTTGATTATAATAACAACCAATCACCTTAATATACTATAATAATCTACAAAAATCTTATTTAAAAATTATTTTAAAATCGTTTTTAAAATCATTATATAATAAAATAACAAGTATGCCCTAATATAAAATACTCTCAACTCATTCTAGGGTACTACTGACCCTATCTCTAATGAGTAATCCCCACTAGAGCCAAGGTTCTCGCTTAACATTCTACTCTGATACCACGTGTAACGACCGGGCGATTTTCGACCCTCGAAAATCGACACTAATACATTCACTGTATAGAGTGCCGAGCAATCGAATGCCGAAAATACTAGGTTGTTAGGGTTTAAGAAGAAAAAGAGATAGAATAAGAAACAGCAGCACAGAATCTCACAATCGCAGCGAAACAAAATATAATATACAATAACAGCATTTACACAAGAAAGCTATAACTGTTATTATACACACAAGTTATCAGAGCACAATCACCAACATATAAAATTGGACAATTATAATAACTTGTCCCTAACTGCTGAATATACAGCCTACAATACACAACGGAATATAGTCAATTACGTACAATACGTCTCTACCATCCAGCTCGTCTCCTGAGCTCCAAAAGCGTCCTAACTTGAAATTCTGAAATGCTCAATCTGATCCGAGCATTACAATAAAGTAACACCCGAGTCAGGCTGGAAACCAGCGTGAGTAAACCCACATAATTTGAAAATACTTAAGTTATAAAAATCTTTTGAAAACCAGGGTAACTCGTACAACACGACGAGTTTTTATCTTACTAAAACCAAAGCACTTTTACAAAAATCCATCAATATTGCAATAGTGTCCAGGTACAATTATTTATTTAAAATGGTCAAATTCATTAAATTAATCCAATTTTAGTCTGTTAAACTCTATAATCAAACCCGTAAAGGTTCGTAGTGATTTTTAAACCGAAGTGGTTCCGGATATCAGTGATATCTGATCCCGGTCTCCTTGAATCCAAGCAATAAATTTTAAAAGGGTAAATTGGTTTAAAATAACAATTTATATTTAGGGTGACAATATTCACATACGGAAATTTATTACGGATATCTATTTCCAATAAAACGTCTTAACGTTTCTATTTCAGTCATTCAATTCATTTGGTTACTTAGTATCACAGGCACAAAATAATTTGAAATAAATACTCAAGAGAAATCAAGTCAACACACATATCCTGACTATTTTAACGATTTATAGTCTATATTAACCAATCACAAACCATCATCTATTTAAAAAAACAAAATTAATTATCTTTCAAATCCTGCTTACTTATATTTAATTTTAATTACAAAAATATTTATTTTTAATTTAAATAAATCTTAGAAATTTATCAATAATTATCATATATAAATTATCATAGGTTTTAATTAATTTAAAGTTTAAATTGTTTATTTACTTTGATTACTAAAAATTAATTCAATTCCATAATAATAACTTAACCAAGTGGATTAGGAAAAAGGGTTTAGGTGATAAGAATGATTTCAAGTTCCTACATTGTTTTAAATTAAAGAAAATACAGGTTTAAAGGTTAATAAGGTTTTAAAAAAAAAGAACACTTGAAATTCTTTTTTTTTAAAAAAAATAAAAACTCGGCCCATTGGCCCAAACACAAAAACAAAACCACCTGCTTCTACCCGTCTCTTCTCTTTCCTACTGCTCCCCTCCTGCTTCATTCTCTCTAACGTGTACACAGCCAAACTATGACCCATGCATGCATATGCACATACCCTCCGACCACCTCCTCTCACCGCCGACCATCGCCCCAGGTCGCCTTCGACCTTACTAACCAACTGACCACCCCAACTATGCACGGCAACCCTTAGTTCGAAATATCGAACCCAAAACCCAGACCAGGAATGAACCCGACCTAATATCTCCGCCTCGTCCAGCCACATCCGACCACCGCATCCACCAAACTCCGCCAGAAGTACCATCGCCATCTCCTCATTCTTTTCCCCCCTACCGTAGCTCCCTTTCTCCTCCTCGACGCTGCCATCACCACAAAACCGAAACCACCCAAAACTTCCTTCCTAACCCTAAACTTACTCCGACTAACCACCACACCCACTAATAAAATCCAATGCCATTTTTCCCAAGCTCCCTCTCCTCCGAGCTTTCTTCTGACCAAACGCCGACCCCCACCACCGACTAGTTTGCCGTAATTTGACCAAAGACCAAAAACTGGTCATCTTCTTTTATCTCATCACATACGTGATTAAAAATCGCAAAACCACCTTCAAAATTCATCATTTTCGATGACGAACCCATTCACATAAGTAAAAGCACAAATTTTGATATTTGAATTTCTTACAATATCTGGTTACTTACTGTAAAACTCTCTTTTTATGTTCTATACTTCATAATATTCATTAGAACCAATTTTTAAATAAAGTACAATCAATAGCAAGCAACTTTTCTTTTAATATCATAACTTAAAACTAATTAAGTTAGGAGATAGAGATTTTTGAAGCTAGGCATGCCATTATTTTAAATATACAAAGCAGAGGTAAAACAAAAGAATGTATAGGCCTGAGCTTCTCGGGTTATAACACTTACATATATTCATATATGAGTATATATATATATATATATATATATATATATATATATATATGTTCATGTACAAGCATACATATCAAACAACACCTCAATTTCCATGACCAAGCCTTATAACATATATTACCAGTATGAAAGAGTTTAGTTTTACTCATAGTTTTTCTGCTTCTCTTTGAACAAAAGAAGCCTGCTTTCTTCCCTTTTTCTTTTCTATTTTGAGCTTGAGTGTTTTGGTTTTAATTTTTTTTTCTAAGTCTTATGGCAGCTTGTATACTTTTTATTCTTTGTTCGAATGCCATAATATGAAAGAGGGTAGTGGTACTTATAGAAAATAGGCTGTAGCTTCTTATCTGGTACAGTAAGTTTTCATTTTTATTTTTCTTTTGATTTGAGATTTTTATGACCTGATTTAAAAAAAAAGTGATTTGATAAATTAAAAAGAGGATTTGATATAATATATGCTTGAGAGGATGTGCATTAATTGCCTTGTTCCTTATGTGTTTACATATTTATATGAACCGATGTGTGTATATATCCTTATGTGTAGATCCTCCTATACTCTTAACCATGGGTATATGTTTGCCCTTTCCATTTTTATAAAAATGTATATATATACTTATATACATATATATCTTTACCTATATGCATTTAATTGTTATCATAAAGTTTGTTCTTACTTGTAGATATGTATACATTTATTTACACATGTATTTACATTCTTCCCATTCACTATTATATATACATATACATATACATATGTATATCTTGTCATCACATATATATATATATATATATATATATATATATATATATATATATCTGTGCGTGTGTGTGTGTACATTTATGCAAATTTCCATATACATACATTTATATGGCATATATATGTATATATACTCTTATATGCTTATATATATATGAACATCATTAACTTGTATGTATTTATATATATACAAATATATTCTACCTTGAATTTTAATGATGTAGTTTTATTTATATTTTTCTATAAAATTTATCATATCCAGAGATTTTATAAATTTAAAATTTAATATGTTTTTAATCAATATATAGATTCAGACATTTTAATTGTCACAAAAGTTATCTATTTGACTAAAAAAAATTATATTCCAAAAATTAAAATCAGTTAATTACCCAATAACAACGTCAAAATACCGGGGTCGTCACAGCTTGGAATTGGTTGTTAGTAGTGTGATGTTTCATTGTGATGTGTATGTATTAGGATTTGTGGGGTATGGATTGATTTTAGGGATGGATTAGATGACACTATAAGGGGTAGTGTTAGACTGTGATAGGAGGGTGGTTCGATTGAGGAATAGTGAAGGGTGTGACCTGGTTGTGTATTGTATGCCTGATAATTCATGATGTTGAGCTATTAGTGTTTGCTTAGCCTATCATACGATGATCTTTCATCTATCCCTGTCTATTCGAAGAAGATTCTAGTCTTATGCCTCGATGTGAGATTGAATTCAGGATAGATCTCGAGAAAGATGCTAGGCCTGTAGTAATGTCGCTTAGGCATATGGCTCCAAAAGAAAGAAAGGAATTGGATAAGTAGATTTGTGAGTATTGCAGAAAGGCTTTATTAGGAGAAGTATTTCGAAGTGGAGATCACCTGTAGTGTTTGCCATAATAGTTCTTGAAGGATGTGCGTCGATTATCGGGAGTTGAATAAACTAATGAGGAAGAATCAATATCCTTTGCCGTGTATTGACAACTTATTTGATCAACGGGTTGGGATAAAGGTTTTCTCACAAATGGGTTTGGCTACAGGATTCCACCAGTTGATGGTAGCAGAGGATAGTATTCTAAAACTACATTTTGAACTCTTGATGGTTTGTTTAGTTGGCATCCGTGCCACTTGGTTTGACTAATGCTTCCACGTATTCTGTCGATTCGATGAGTAGAATATTTTGGAAGCAACTGAATAAGTTTATGGTGGTCTTCGTGGATGACATTTTGATATTTTCGAAAAGTGAAGAGGAGCACGAGAAGCACTTAAGGGAAGTTTTGGATGTCTTACGGAGGAATCAATTGAACGAAAAAATTTCTAAGTGTAACTTTTGGAAGAAGGAAGTCGAATTCTTTGGGCACATGGTATTAGAAGCTGGTTTAGCTATGGATCTAGGAAAGGTAGAAGCCATGAGAGATTGGGAGACGTTGAAGAACGCGACCGAGGTTAGGAGTTTTCTTAGTTAGGCTAGATTCTACCAAAAGTTCATCAAGGACTTTGCAAATATCTCAGCACCACTTACATGCCTTACCGAGAAGAAGTTGGTTTTTACACGAAATGACGTTTGTGAACCAGCATTTGTTAAGTTAAAGAAGTTATTGACATCTGCATCGGTTTTCATTTTACTTGATGGTTCCAAAACCTTTTACATGTATACAGATGCTTGTGGTACCAGGTTAGGAGCTGTTTTGATGCAAGAAGGAAAGATGGTAGCTTATGCTAGCAGACAACCTATGACTCACGACGACCTACGATCTTTAGTTGGCTACTATTGTGTTTGCTTTGAAATCATGGAGACATTATCTTCTTGAAGAAAGATTTGAGTTATTTACGGACCACAAGTCTTTGAAGTATTTGTTCTATTAGAAAAACTTGAATCCGAGACAACAAAGGTAGATGGAATTTTGGGCATTGTATGATTTTGGGATCGCATATACACCTGGAAAGGGTAATGTTATGGCGGATGCTTTAAGTAGGAAACATGCAGCGTCAAACTTGATGGTGTTGGAGATAAGGCAGTTGGAATTCATGTTTGATGTTGATTTTCGACCTCCATTGGAGTATGTACCAGGATTATTGGAAGTTTTGGAAGTCAGACCGGTATGAATATATCGCATAGGCATGAACCAAAGGCAAGATGCTGCTTTGGTGGAGATTATGGATAAGTTGGTGAGAGGCGAGAGATCAAGTCATTTAGACCGCTATTCTAAGGATAAGAAAGGCTATTTGAGACAAGATGGTAGGTTGTGTCTTCCACAAGTGAAGGAGCTAATAGACAAGGTATTGGATGAGTGTCACTACTCGAGGATGACCATTCATCTAGGAGGAGATAAAATATCGAGACATGAAAAGAGTTTTCTACTGGCTAGGTATGAAGAGACATGTAGTAGTGTTTATAGCTAAATGTAAGACATGTCAAAGAGTTAAGGTAGAGCAGAAGAAATCGAGAGGACTATTATTACCTTTGGAAGTACCTCAGTGGAAATGGGAGAACATCTCTATGGATTTCATCGATGGATTACCAAGGAGTGGAAGAGGTAATGAAAGTATTTGGGTAATAGTGGATCACCTTACGAAGAGCGCGCATTTCATTCTGATAAAGAGTACAAGGACCGCAGCGACCTTGGCAACTTTGTATATCGAGGAGATAATTAGACTATTTGGAGTACCGGTTAGTATAGTAAGTGATGGGGACCCACTTTTTACGAGTGAGTTCTGGAAGAGTCTACAAAATTCTATGGGAATGAAGTTAAATTTGAGTACAACATATCACCTGTAAATGGATGGACAAACGGAGAGGGTAAACTGGGCGTTGGAGGATTTATTAAGGGCATGTATTCTGAATTTTGGTAGAGCATATGAAGATCATTTACCGCTTGTGGTGTTTTCTTATAACAATAGTTATCAAGCAAGTATTGGTATAGCACCGTTTGAAGTTTTTTATGGACGACCCTGTAAATCACTGTCATATTGGTGGGAGTTTATGGATAAGGTCATTCTTGGACTAGAGATGATCAGTGACACTTCAGAAAAGGTGGAGTTGATACGAAAATAGATGAAAGCAGAACAGAATAGGCAAAAATCTTATGCGAACAAAAGAAGGGTAGACTTGGAATTTGTTGTAGGTAGTTTAGCATTTGTCAAGGTGTTACCATTGAAGAGAGTGATTAGGTTTGTCAATTCAAACAAAATGCACCCTGATTCGTTAGACCTTTCCCTATGATAGATCAGATTGGAAGTTTGGCCTATAGAGTATGACTACTTGAAAATATGGCTGGTGTTCATGATGTATTTCATGTTTCACATTTACAAAAATGTATGCATGATCCATCTATCAACCTTAGTCAATTGGAGGAAGTGGAGCTTGAACTTGAGGTGAGTTCATCCCATGGTCCTACGCTGATTGTTAAGTATGGTATGAAACGACTACGGAACAAGGTTGTGAAGTTAGTTAGGGTCTAGTGGGCAAATGATCTGGTGGAGAGTACATGAAAACTAGAGAAGAGGATGCTAGTTTCCCATCCACATCTCTTTACGGGTACGTTCCTTATGCATATTTGAATTTTAGCACAATTTTGGATGCATAATGGTAATGCTTGGGAATTGATCGATTAGCTAACCTTAGGTAGAATAGGTTAGGATATATTACCCTACGTTATTACTTATCATTTCTGGATTCATATAGAACTTATATGCTTATTAGGGTGTTGTGCATCATGCTTGATACGTCATATAAACTACATTCATATAGTTGGCCAAAGTAAGAATTGCACTATTACATTTCGATGTATGTACATCATATTCATGCATGTACTATGTGTCGTATATGCTATATGTAATACCCTAGGAAATTTTAAAAATTACTGTAAAGGTATTTTGTCATTTTTTCAGAAAAATGGAAAAATGGTCATTTTTACGATATTGGATAAAGCGACGAAACCAAATCCATTGTGACCGTATCGTTTATCTGATTTACGCGGTATATTTGCTTATATCTTTTGGAGCTCATATGAAGGAGATACGGTCAGAAATGTCATCGAGTCGAATGGACTCTATGCGATTTGATTTCAAATTTGATTTTAGTTAGATATGAGATTTCCTAACTCCTATGACTTAAGAAAGAAACACATATCTCACTTTCTTATTTCAAAAACTAATTTTCCGCTCTTTCCCTTTCTTCCCCAAACGCTCTGATTAACCCTAATTTCTAAAATCAAAAGTTAAATTAAGAAATTAAAACCCCAAGTCAAAGAGAGAAGCAAGAACGAGCACGTAGGAGACATTAGCGGTACTAGAATAGCAAATTGAATCTGGACAATGAAGGAAAGAAAGGCTAGATGCTTGAAATTGAGATAAATCGATTAAGGTGAGTGGTTTTACCTAAATTTCATGTTTACTTTCTTGATTACATACTTTAATATGACTAAAATTGGTAACTAAATGATTAAATTCGAAATTTGGCCTTTTGATTTCTGGAAACATTTCCTAACCTGATTAATGAATGATTTTTGAGTAATTAAATGGGTTAGCGGAATTATATAATGTATAGGCAAACTTATATGCAAAACTAGGTGAATTTGAAACATATATTTGGCAAAATCATAGTAAAATGATGGGAAATCTATATAAATAAAATTTTGAGATGAAATATGATAATTACAGGTTTAAATAAAAAATTTGTGCATTTTATACGATTTTTATGAATTAATATAGTGACATTTCATTTATGTTCATACGAAGTCCAAATTTATAAATTTGATGATTTAGGACATTTAAATATGTCAAATTGATATGGAAGTATTTTCGGAGATTAAGTATGACGGTTTCAGGTCTAAAATGCATTTTTATGAAATTTAATTCAATATATGTGTATTTTTATATATATGGTTTCGTAATATGTGAAAATCAGCCTGGATTTGTATATTAATGATTTGATGTATGTAATCACATCAAAATGGCATGAAAATGAATTTTGAAGTTGAAGTATATGTTCGTATGAATTTAGAAATTTTATTTCAGATTTATAGAGGTATATTTTAATAGATATGATTTATTCAGAGAAAATGCACTAACTGGTGACAATATTTATATGAGAATATATATGACTTATGTATATAAAATATAGTTTAAAAATTAAGATTTGGTTTCTGGAGATTTAGTACACATCCTTCAGTACAAAAAATATTTCTATTTTTAATTTACACTATTAATATATATAGTTATACAATGTATTTTAATATGTGTAAGTTAAAGAAATTATAATTTAAAAGTAGTAAATGATGATAAGAATTTGTGGAAAAATATAGTAAGATGTATCGTGAATGTATGTGACATTAGTATCAAATGAAAAAGCTAAGGAATCACAAGAACAAAGAAATAAAAATGAAAACACACAAATTTATACTAAAATATATATACTGGACTAACCCAAGAATGGCTTTGGACATGTACATTGGTGGACCGGTGGTCCGCACTGGTGCACCGGTCGTCGAATAAATTTGGTAGGTTGAACCTAGACCTATTTAGGCCATGGTATATATATATAGAGCATCCTGTCAAATTTCCTAAGTTTGTTCGGCCTGAGTGATGTGGTAGATGACGTATCCTAGCCTAAGTGGAAATGTGTGTTAGTATCCAAATATCACATGCTTTATTAGGGGGACATTTATAAGTTATACGACTTAGTTTAGTTATTGATTTGGAATAGAGCTGGAATGGGTGGGAGCCATGACTCTGGATGTTGCAGGTTGGCTGCAACTCAATTGTTATTGGGTATAACGGGATTAACGGTTTGTCAGGTTTACCCACGATATGACTATACAACTTACCATACGGGCGAGTGTGAATTTTGTCACCTCATTTTAGAACTAGTGTAGTAACATGAGTATATGAAATTTTGTGATCATGAATTATATATTAGATTTAGTATGAGTTGAATATGAACTGAAATATATAATGATATATTGATATGGTAGTTTATCATTTTTGATCATGTTATATTATGAAACAAGTATAATAAATGTTGAATTCAGTTATATTCATTTACCATACTTTGTGTTTGACCCCTTCTATATGAAACTTTGTAATCATGAATTATATATTTCATTTAGTATGAGTTGAATATGAACTGAAATATATAATGATATATCGATATGGTAGTTTATCATTTTTGATTATGTTATATTATGAAACAAGCATAGTAAATGTTGAATTCAGTTATATTCATTTACCAAACTTTGCGTTTGACCCCTTCTCTAACATGTTTCCTTGTTTATGATATATGATAGGTTGATGGAGACAGGTTGGATATGATGAACGTTGGAGGGTCTAGTGACAAAAGCATGATACACACATACACAATTAGTTTGTGTGTGTGATAACATGTATATATATAAGTAAGATACTTAATGTATCGTATGGATTTGGGTTTGTATTGTACATATCAGTGACATGAGGAACTATATATTGATAGGTTTGGAAATGACATAGTGTTATTTGATTATTATATTTCTGTTGTGAGTTTTGAAAGACAAAATAGATAGTTTCTATTTTGTTTTGTTATATCAATTGCCTAACAATCCATTGTCTTCTGACTATTCTGGTTAAAATTATTATTTATATGGAAAATTTGAGGTCCAAAAATAGCGGGTTGCTACATACTTCTCCTTATAATACATAATGATGAATCGATAAGGGGTAGTCGGACTTTGTTGGACAGAGTACGATTAATGATGAGCGAAATTGAGATTAACTTCTTTATATAAGGGTGTATACTTAAGAGTAAGTACATAAGGCTAAATTTAATTTCACCTAGAACAAAGTCTACAAAATTATATAAGATAAGTGTGGATGAAACAACCCCTACTTATCCTATGTCAAGGGGTTGATAGGTTATGTGAGTTGAAAGACTGCACGTAATACTTCTTCGTGAGGGATCTTATGTGGACCACTCCAAATTAGTTTAGAACTAATTAGTAATGATTGACCAATTTATGTTATGAATATAAGTTTCAAAAACTTAAAAACCAAATCGGTTTTGTACAAATATATAGGCAATTCATAAAAGGTTTATGAATACATACTTTATTGCACTAAGAAACAATTATTGTTTCAAGAAACACCAACTTAGTGATGAACGAATTTCTTTTAGAAATTATTATAGTAAAATGGGTTTGAATACGATCAGAAGATAAATTTGATTACAAAGTATGAGATGCAATTGACCAAGCCTAAATGGACACTACAAATTAGAATGTCTAATAAGAACTCTCGCGCATTAAAGAGAAACTATGATTTTCTTATCGATGTCGAGAAAAGAATTTCCTTAGTTGTCAATAAAGTCATCAGGAATGATGACTCTACCATATAAATACATTATCAAAATATGGTTTTGATGGTTGTAGCCGAAGGGATATGATCCATCGGCCGTAGTATCTCCGAGAAGAAGACCAATGTAGTTGGAATATGGTAAGCTACGTTAATAGAATAACATCGTAAATTTCAAATTTTGAAATTAACGTAATAGATTCATCATTCAATGTACTTAAGTTAATTTGGATTTTACTCGCAAAATTATCGCTTGACATGATTTTGATTTTTTATTTATATATGTTGAGATTAAAATTCTAGATATTGCTTTAGAATATATTGTTTACGCTTAATAATCAAAATGTCTTGAAGTCAGTGGGAGAGATTCTGAGTTTGTGGGTTATTGAAGAGGATCTAAGAACTGATACGAGAGTATCGTTCAACAAGCATTAGAGCTGAGTAAATACTTTGATAGAAAAATCAAATAGTTTGAATTCTAGTCAAAATGTAGAGGAAGCATGTGTCTATGAGAAAGAATATTAAAGGTTGTAAAATATTTCTAAAACTATAAGTAAACAACAAACTTATAACTAACGATGTACCCATGTTAAAATCATTTTAGTTTGGTACTTTAGTTCTCGATATTGGATTTGAAACTGACATCTTTTATAATTAGTATAAAAGGATATTGGGATTGTCTCATAGCGACATACACAGACACCGTATTAAAATATTTAAAATGAAGCATGTAAGATGGATTCCTTATGCATTAGCAATAGGAATTAACGTACATGTTGTATTGTCTATAGTATCACATTTTTCTTTTGTATTTGATACATAGGTAAGTATCAAGTCCAAACTAAGATCGCTAAATGATAGAAAGTGTTCTTAGGTATTTACGAAATACTAAGGAATTGTTTATACAAACAACAAACCCTTTATGAAACCAAACGCGGACTCGAATTTCATAAGTGATATCGAGTATAGTATGTTAATCCTAAATTCGTGTGCAATCTTATGTTAAGAACTTTAAGTTAGAAATGTTCCATACAACAAGTAGAGGCTGATTTAACCAAAGGCTAGGTACAACATCTCGAATAGCACTGTAATAAAAAATGTATAAATAAATGCACAAATTTATAACCGATCTAGGGGTGATTGCTAATGTTGAGAATCTTATGACATGGTTATATGATTATAATGCTGTGGTACGGTTCGTAAAACAACCTAAAGCTTACTATAAGTCGAAAAACACACTCCGAAGGGTTCCACATGATAAAAGCAGTTTATCAGCATTAGAGAGAGTTAATTATTATAGTGGCAATTAAAAATATATAGCATACTCGTTCACTAAGGGACTAGGCCGATAGTTTTGAGAAAACCGATCGAAAGAGTTGGAAAAAGATTCCATAATTGACCCCAAGTGCAAATGGGACATTGATACACTTAGGAGTATGCCTTAGGGGCAATTATGTAATTTATTACATATTTAACTTGATAACCAATAGCTATCTCTCAAGCATAGGTATAGGTTCATCCTCAATAAGAAAATGGAGAACCTAACAACGCATCTTCACAAACTAAGAAACACCCCTTTCATTTTGGGGTAACAAAGGGATCATACCATTCTTGTTCAAAATAAAAGGTGTTTTCTTTCTATTATATACTTGTTATAATGTGATATAATCAATTAAGTAATTGATTTAAATATAAAATCCGAATATGATATGCTATATGATAGTAATTACAACGTGTTGTAATTATGAAAAATTTATCACATTAAAATAACATATTATTTCAAATATCCACAGTCAAGATATTTCAAAAAGAACATCGATTCATCCATTGAGACTAAGTATGTAATACTCTCTAAATGTTGGGAAGTGCATTACTCATGGTTATTGTGTGGGCATCAAAGGGTTATATACTGATAGTTATTGCATAACCATGGAATGACCAACCCACGAGTTTTCTGATGATTAATATTACCAATATAAATAGTGAATCTTGAAGTAACGGTGTTACACAGTTCTCTCAACTAAAGAATACCGTTAAACTTCAATGTGGACACTCTACTTTGATTATAGTTGTAATGACCCGCTATTTCGAACCATTCAAATCGACAATCATCCACTCATGTCAGACTTGAATTGCTCAAAACAACAGATTGTTAATTTATATTTTTCAAAACTCAGCATATACAGTAAATAAATGAATCATAGAATCACAGACACGGAGTAATATAACAATAAGCAGCGGAAAAGATAAATAGTAGTTCATGAAGCTACTATATAAACGTCAGATTTTAAAACAAAATACAATAGAAATCTCAATTACAGAGTAGTCTCAAATACAAAAGCAACTGACAATACTAAACATAAGAAACTAGAAATAACAGAAGGCTGAACATATATAAGATAGATCTTCAAGCAAAGCTCCAAGCTCCAAAGGTAAGTCTCAAATGTTGTGACACTCAGTCTGACCCAAGCATAAAGCAAAACACAAAACACTCGAGTCAGGATTAACATTCTTATACCAGTAAATCAACTCAAGTGAAATACAAAGTAACTCAAAGGATGTTTGGGATTCCACCCTTTAAGGATCCGTTAAACTATATACATACATAGTACAATACGCTACATAGATAATGTCTATAGTAAAGTAAACTATTAAAATAGCGTTAAGGCGTTACCCATATCCCCCTTAACACATTTTATATATTCCAGTAGTATAAACAGATACTGTAAGCACCACCAAACCGGTGGTTTACTCAAGGAGCACTCCATAGGTACGGTACAAAACAAACTCGTAGAAGGCACGATAAGGCACGTAAGAAGGCACGCGAGACAATGCCAGGGTAGGACTCTACCGTTTGCATTCCCGGACTGGTGGTAACACATAGCACCTACTACCGCCCACCTCGAGACACACTCCCAAATCAAAGGTGCACCCAATCAAATCACAAAGTAATAGAATGGTATCGAAGAAGCATGCTCGATCGGGGGTGCGACCTTACTTAGCCCGGTATAGCTCCTGTTTTAGCCACATCAAGCTGACTCGCGGGAGTTAAGGCTGCGTTAATACCTCATATAGAATCGTTCGCCAACCGTCCTACTTCGTTCTGGAATCTCCACCACGTGCACAGTTGTTAAAGTGGTTTTCGGTATTGGCAGAGAGTACGACAATATCCGATCCCGGTCTCTTTAACAACCAAAGGCTTATTTCACACTGTGGTCATTTTATAAAACCATTTCAAACAGTTCATACTTCATATCAAAATATCGTATTCATTTCAAAATCATATCACTTGCGAAATCATATTTACTTTTGAAATCATTATTCACTTTCGAAATCATATTTACTTTTGAAATCATTATTCACTTTCAAAATCATAACCACAAAATAGTTTAAACCATCATATCAAAATATTCACATTTAAATCCATTAAATCTAAATTATAACAGTTCCAACTTAAACAGTTTAAATATTGAAAATATTGTGTGTGTGTGTGTGTGTGTTGAAATAGTTATAAATTAAGATAGTTTATATATTTAAGAATAAGTTATAGATTAAAATAGTTTATATATTAAAAATAGTATATATATTAAAGAGTTTATATCCAAACCAGTGGTTTACTCAGGGAGCACTCCATAGGTATGGTACAAAACAAACTTGTAGAAGGCGTGATATGGCATGTGACAAGGCACGCGAGGCAATGCCAGGGTAGGAATCTACCGTTTGCACTCCCGGACTGGTGGTAACGCATAGCAGCTACTACCGCCCACCTCGAGACACACTCCCTAATCAAAGGTGCACCCAATCAAATCACAAAGTAATAGAATGGTTTCGAAGAAGCATGCTCGATCGGAGGTGCGACCTTACTTGACCCGGTATAGCTCCTGTTTTAGCCACATCAAGCTGACTCGCATGAGTCAGGGCTAAGTTAATACCTCATATAGAATCGTTTGCCAAACCGTCCTACTTCGTTCTGGAATCTCCACCATGTGCACAGCTATTAAAGTGGTTTTTGGTATTGGCAGAGAGTACGACAATATCCGATCCCGGTCTCTTTAACAACCAAACGCTTATTTCACACCGTGGTCATTTTATAAAACCATTTCAAACAGTTCATACTTCATATCAAAATATCATATTCATTTCAAAATCATATCACTTTAAAAATCATATTTACTTTTGAAATCATTAGTCACTTTCAAAATCATAACCACAAAATAGTTTAAACCATCATATCAAAATATTCGCATTTAAATCCATTAAATCTAAATTATAACAGTTCCAACTTAAACAGTTTAAATATTGAAAATAGTATATATATATATATATTGAAATAGTTATAAATTAAAATAGTTTATATATTTAAAATTAGTTATAGATTAAAATAGTTTATATATTAAAAATAGTATATATATTAAAGAGTTTATATCGAAAATAGTTTCAAATAAGAATTGTCTCCTCCAATTTCACCAAATCAATTCAAATCAACTTTAGTTCAAAAATTAAATTTAAATCATCTCAGTTCAACAATTTTAATTAGAAAGGGTTAAAGGTTCAATTTAGATTCTCATTAAAACCATTTCAATTTATATCGATTTCAAATCCAGATTTGAACTACAAATTTAAACCACTTTCAATTCAATAGGTTATCAAATTTAAATATTCAAACATTTATAATAACCCAATTTAATAAATTTCATTTATATTTCAAAATTCAATTTTAAATTTTATTTGAAATATCCACTAAATCATCTTTAATAACCATTTAAATAAAATCCCAGATTACAAATTTAAATCAAAATTAAAATATTAAATATCTAACTCCATTTTATTTAATCCTGAAATATTCACTTAATCACTTTTTATAAACATTTAAATAAAATCTCAAATTCAAATTTAAATCAAAATTAAATATTCAATTTCAATTTTACTTAAATCTGAAAACATTCGTTTAATCACCTTTAATCAAATCAAGTTATCACTTTATAAAAATCATATCTTTAAAATCTCAAATCAATAAGTTTCAAATCAGTTTTATTAAAATTCAATTATTAACCAATTTAAATTTCAAGTCGACTTCAATTTATCTTTCCAACCTCTATTTATTAAAGTTATTACAAAACCTATTTAAAAATATTAATATAAATTTTAAATAAATATTAAAACATATTATATATACTAATTAAATTAAATTTTACTAAACTAAATTATATTAAATTTTTATTAAATTAAATCTTATTACTAAATCCTATTTTATATATTTTAAAAATAATAAAATGTAAGTAAAATTTTATAATTTACCTTTTAAAACTTAACTTATAATTTCAAAATTTTCAAAATATATCATTTCTAAAAATCTACATTTTACACACATATTAAAATTAAAATATCCATATATTATATTTAAAAATCAATATTTATTAAACCACGTATATTTTCTTTTCAAAATTCTGGAAATCATATAAAAATGGACCAACGGTGTCCGTATATAATTTTCTATCCTATGGTCAAGTGATACAGATATTTTTCATTTCATTCCGCAATAATTTAAGTTTACGGGTATATATCATTTCAACCCATAATCCGAAAATTTCAAAAATCAATAAAATCGCTTGGGTTTGTCATTTCAACCCATAACGATTTTCCCTAATCTATAAGATCGTTCGGGTATGTATCATTTCAACTCAAAGGGAATTTCTAAACTAACAGGGAACTTGCAGTGTGATAACAATAGCATAAAACAGCATAACATATCAATTACAAGCATATATACTCATTAACAATTTAAATAAATATAATTAACAGGTCATGGTGTCATATGTCATAGGTAAACAAATTTAAATGTATAATTAACAGGTGATGGTGTCATATGTCATAGGTAAAAAAATTTTAATATTAACATACCATATTCAACAATTAAATAACTAGCAATTCAAATTTAACAACATATTTCAATCGTCATTTCATGTGAAATCAATTTATTAAACATAAGAAAGTTAATCGTGAGTGATCGCTCACCTTTCGAGGCTAGAGAACAACGGAAATGAAGAGCAACAGACACATATACGCAAGCGACAAAGCTAGAACTACTGCTGTAAATCTGGACAGTGGAGAAACAAGGCAAAGTGAATTTAGATTCGATGGATCAAGTATATATTTTTAAATATATTATATATATATATAAAATTATTACAAAATCTATTACATAAATCCAAATAAATGTTTAAACATATTATACATATATATATAAATATATATATATATAAATTGTTACAAAAATCTATTAAAAATAATTACATAAATTCAAATAAATATTTAAACATATTATATATATATACATAAATTGTTACAAAAATCAATTTTAAAAATATAATATAAATTTAAATAAATACATAAACATATTATATATACCTTTCCCAAACAAATATCAATTCACGAGCCAAAGAAGGAGAATAAACAGGTATGGATTTGCAAACGAACAGGCTAAACTTCTCAAACAAATATGCATGCAAACTTATATTTATATGAACAGTATATATATACACACTGCTGAGGGAAGGCTGATCTGGTGTGGAGTGTAGCGATGGGGAAGGCAGGAACGAGCTGCTGTGAGGCCAAAGGGGTTATGCTCGGGAGGTTTTGTTGTGTGCTGATGGGCGATGGTCGGGTGAAAGTGGAGTCTGGTCGTGTGGAGAGGGGGCGCGGTCAGGAAGGAGACAAGGCGGGCTGGGGTGAACGGTGACTGCACGACTACTGGGTTGAAAGAGGACAGGTGCTATGGGGATTTGGATGGCGGTAGTCTTGGTCGGATCTGTGGTGTTGGTCGGTTGGCAGTTGTGTGAAGTGGGAGGGTCTGCGAGTAGGACAGGTGGTGGGTTAGAGCCGCACTCGGCGATTTGGTGCTTGAGGGAGGTGACGAGAAGGTGAGGGCTGGCGGTGGGTTTTTGGATCTGTGCCGGGTAAGGTTTGCACGGAGGAAGTGGGGAATGGCCGGAGGGGAGTGGGCTGCTCGGAGATGGATATGGGTGTAAGGAGGGGCCGATTTCATGGATGGTGGCTGCTGAGAGGGAGAAGAGGCGGAGTCGGGTGAGTATGGCGGCGGTTATGGGAGTACGGCGACGGATGAAGTGGTTGAAGAGGACTGTATAGAATATGCTAGTATATGATTTTTGTTTGATGATAATAAACATATTTATATATTCATTTAAATGTATTTTTTGTTGTACTATTTTATTTTTTACATAATTAAATAAATATTTGTTGAATAAAATAAATAACTCAGAATTCATATTTAAACGAATATTTTATTCAAACAAATATTTTATTACAAATTCAAATAGTACAAATTTGAGCTCTCACTACATTTACACATTTTCAATTACAACACATTTTCACTTTACAGTTCTTCATACATAATTCATCTTACTACATATTCACTCTCACTCGTATTTGATCTTCAACTCTGTTCCATCTTGTATTCCACATTTGTAATATCTGCAAAATAAACACTAACGCAGTAAAATTGAAAAAGAAATATTTTACAGTGTACAATGAAGTGTGTGTTCAAAAATATTGTACCCTCAGTTATTTGGGTTGTTCGTCATCATTTCATTTAATTAATCATACACGAACAACTTGTGACATGCATAGTGTATCACATTACATGCCACAAGGTTGTGCACACTGATATACACTTGCTTGTTAAAACTGCAGGGACGGGTGAGCACAAGGTCAAACCCGAGCCAAGGCTGGATTCAACTCAAATGCATATGAGTCTCGACCAAGACAACAAAACAAGCTCAGGTCCAACAAGCATGACAACAGTGCAGACCAGTAACAAGTGCACAAGGACAGCCTTAACAAAGAGCCTAAAAAAAACTCACAAGTTCAAGACCAGACTCCAAAAATACAAAAAAAATCAACAATCAACATAACCATACTCAAGTTCAATGGTTCAACAAACATGAAAACATGTGGAACCAAACCCAGGACAGACTCATAATTGAATCATACTCCAAAATGCACTGATATACATGCATACATACCACATGTCAACTTGAAGTGTTCAGGGTTAACTACAGTACTTATATCAACATATGGTGCACATGTATAAAGTGATGTACACATGAAATGCCTCAAACAAGAACAGACCAGCAACTACAACCAGACTTCAGAATACACCAGCATGATCAAATCATACTCATCAAGCTACAACATGGCATGAACACACACACAAAGGCAACCAGACTCCAAATGTACATGAACACAATGCAACATGAAGACCACCAGTTCAATGCAATGCTCAGTCAAGAAAACCACACTTGAATACAAATGTACACATGAAGACTCCAACCACCACCAAAATGATCAGACTCTAACAGAGGAAACAACAAGCTTCAACATGTACAAATGGAAAGCAACAGACATGTACAGTTCAACATGCTCACATGTACAAAGTGCAGACAATAACAACCAGACCAGAAAAGTGCACTAGTCTCTAAAATGAAAACAACATGTTCAAAGCTACATGAAACAGAGAATACAAACACAATGCAACTAGACTTCAAGTGATTATGGACAGAGAGAACAAGTGCACTGAATAATCAAGTGACAATAATTTGACAAAGAGATGCAACAAGCAAGTCAGAATCACACACAGATATATGTGTGTATGTATATACATGGAGATGACACATCAAAAACAAGACAGTGAAGCAGGTTACATGTGTATAACAGTGTGAAGCAGTTTATATGTTTACAGTTTTACAAAAAGTAACAGAGCATTTAGCAGTTCAAACAAAGTCATGGTTCGAAAAGAAATGGTCAGTAGTTTACATGAAGCCGTGGGTCATGAACAAGGAAGCAGTTTGAAGAAAGTCGCAGCCAAAATATTATCTCTAAAATTCAAAATGCCGAAGTCATAGGAGCACAGAAAGGAATCAACCAAATCAATTCAAGAAAATTCGAATTGATGGAGTAATAATGAACAAATCAGGAGTCATCACTGTCATTCAGTCAATAATCGAACGGCCAAGCAACGCAAGTGAGAAAATCATGAAACATTCAAACCAAAAATATACGAACGTAAATTTAGGGATTTTATCCCTATTTAAACCCATTATCATCATCAGCATATTTTCAATCGAGTTCAAGCATATCAGCGAGAGTAAATAAAGGAAAGCGCATACCCGTATTATTCATTTGAACTCGACAAATTGAAGCAGCCGAGTGAATTCAAAGCAAGACGATTGATCGACAAAGCAGTCAACGCGAAAACAACTCTTCAATCGATCAATTGGAATCGGCGGCTTCAATTTCTAGAAACCCTAATTTTGAAGAACAAAGAGAAAAAGGAACGGACAGCTTGGACTAAAAGGAACAAGGCGGGGCAAACAAAAGGGAGCATTAACCTTGTTTTATTGGGCCGATACAATATTTTGTTTAGGGCCGCACTATTTTTTCTTTTATTATTTTATATTAGGCTTCAAATTTAAGAATTAGGGTTTTGTGTTTAGTTTTATTTTTTATTTGTAATTTCCTTTTAAAACATTGTGAATTTCTAGTTGTGTAACTAGATACAAACTATGGGGCGTAGTTTGAGAGTTCGCAACTCAATGGCTGAGTTGTGGTAGGGTTTTGAGCATAGAGTTAGGTTAGTCAAGTTAGCGAGTGTCGCAAGTTTACATGTGTTTGTAAGCGTCTGACTACTTAATTTCTAGTAGAAACCTTGGGAGCAGCACGTAGGTAGGTTATTGTCGAAGCTGGGTAAATCTGTGTGTGATCTCTACTACATTATTTTCTGTTTTCTATTTTTATTTCCGCATTAATTTTTGTTATTATTAAAATCACCCTGTTCACCCCTCCTCTAGGGTGAAAACGATCCTTCAAGTGGTAACAAAGCTAGGAACAAAACCCTTTTTTCTGTTAAAAAGATTTGATTTTTTCAATGGCTTCTTTTAATAATGCTTTTGCTGAAGGTCAGTCCATAGTTAGACCATCCATGTTTAATGGTGAATATGCTTATTGGAAAAATAGAATGAATTTTTTTTTGAAAACCATAGATGCATGGAATATTGTTGAAACGGGATATAGGACACCAACAATATTGGTAGATAATCAAGAAGTTGAAAAACCTATGGATCAATGGACTGGTCTTGAAAATAAATTGCAAAATACTAATGCTAAAGCTATGAATTCTATTATTTGTTCATTAGATCAAATTGAATTTAATCGTGTCTCACATTGTCTAACTGCGTAGGAAATTTGGCACACGCTTGAAGTGACTCATGAAGGAACCTCCTAGGTTAAAGAATCTCGCCTTGCCATGCTTAGTAACGAGTACGAGAACTTTACAATGGAAAAGGATGAAAGTGTCAAAGAAATGTATGGACGACTTTCTAATCTTGTATACAAATCAAAATCCCTAGAAAGGCCATACACAGAACAGAAATAGTTCGAAAAATCCTTAGAATTCTTCCATGAAATTTTGAAGCAAAGGTGACTGCCATCCAAGAATCAAAAAATCTAAAACAAGTTAAAGTTGAAGAACTCATCGGAAATCTCACCACCTATGAGCTAGAAATCAAATTCAAGGAAGAACGCGAAGGAGGAGAACGCAAAAGAAATCAATAGCTCTGAAAGGAACAACGGAAAGTGAAGAAGATGATGATGATGGAGCAGCTGAATCGGCACTAATAATAAAGAGATTCAAAAGGTAGAACTGCAAATATGGAAATCCTGCCCTAAATCAACAACTGAAGAACAGAATCGTCAAAGTTCTAGACAACTCAGAAGAGTAGGAGATCATTTGTCACAAATGCAATAAACCTGGTCATATCATGCCAAATTGTCCTCAAAATCAATTTGGCAAAGGAAAGAAACCTAAAGGAGAAGTTTTGCAGCTACTTGGGGTGAAAGTGATAAAAGCACTGGCAGTGAGAGTGAAAAGGAAAATCCGTGTCTTCGAGGAGAAACAAGTGACAGCGATGCTGACGAGCCAAACAAGGTATCAAAACTTTCTCACTCGCAATTACTTATATATATTTTCATAAAGTAAATGGATGTTTTGAAAGACTTAGGGAGAAGTACGCTAAGATTGAATCACAAAGAGATAGTTTGATAGAACTAAATAAGCAGCTTAATCAAATGGTTCAAAACTATAGAAATAAAAGCCCTAAGTGTGATAAGTGTCCATCATTAGAAGAGGAAATAAAAAAATCAGAAACTAAAATTAAATCACTTGAAAATGAAATTCTGGTTTTGAAAGAAATTGAAAATACTAGGAGAGAAAATTCTATTAAAAAGTGCACTCTGTTATTGAATGAAAATGAATCTCTCAAGTCACAAGTCCAACAATTGTCTACAAATTTAGGAAAATTCTCCAAAGGAGAAAAATCCCTAAATATGCTATTAGGGAAACAAACTGTTAATACTATTAGACAAGGACTTGGGTATACTCAATCTAAATAGGATAGAAGTGAAACTAATCATGTCAACTCCAAGTGCACGATTTGTGGAAAAATTGGACACAATCAAAAAAATTAATGGTATAGACCAAAACACACGAAAACCATACCAATTTGGTTTCCTAAAGGCATGAATGTAAAATCTCTTAAAGTTAAACAAATCTGGGTGCCAAAAGGAACAAACACAGACTGTTTTGGTTCTACACAAACTTATTATTCAAAATTTCTTGTCACTAACAATCATGGACCTATAAAAACAAATAGGTCACAAAACTCTTTTCTCGTGTAGGCGTGTTGGTAGGCTAAGGAACAACAAGAGTGGTACCTAGATTCTGGCTGTTCCAAGCACATGATGGGCAACAAACCAAAGTTCCTTAGCCTAGAGAAGTACAAAGGTGGCAGAGTCACAATGGGCAACAACGATAAATGTAAAATTATCGGTAAAGGTAAAGTAGGTAATGGTACATTTACCTTAAACGATGTATTATATGTTGAAAATCTATACCATAATCTGATTTCAATCAAGCAGTTATGAGATAAGGGAATGAATGTTGTTTTTGATTCTGATTTATGCAAAATTGTTGACCAAACATCAAAAGAATCTCATTTAAAAGTTGTAAAATTGCTGCACACCTCATGGTTTGGTCTAAGGTATCTAACTAATGATAACTTTGAGTTAAAGGGGTATTCAGATGCAGATTATGCTGGTAGTCTAGTTGATAGAAAAAGTATTAGTGGAACATGTTTCATGTTGGAACATTCGTTAGTTGCATCACATTTCCAAAGAAAATATCTACATAAATTGCATTTCAACTCAATTTCAATTGGCATACATTTTTACAAAACCCCTTCCAGAAAATAGTTTTTTATCGACTTCATCTCAGTTTATGCATTTTAGAAATTTGATTTTATATTTTTGGATTTAATCTTAAATGCATATGTTAACTCTCTGCTGACTATCGAAAAGATAAATAGTGAATAAAAAAAAGTGATAACTGTTGATATTAATCATACATTATGACTTGAGATAGTATATTTTGTAAATTTCTTTAAAATTTAAAAAAAAATTGTAATAACTTTGGTTGGTAAAAATTCCATGACCATCTCTATTCCTATCATATTTCTAACGACCATCACTCATCAAAATCCAATATAGTATGTCAAAATGTGGTATTTAAACATGAAATTATTCATTTTTTAAATTAATTAGCAATAAAATCATCCAAAAGTACTCACTCTCATTTAAAAGTCCTCACGGTTATGCATGGGTGAAGTACTTGGAATCTTTAATTATGTATGTGCTTTCATGCTCATTTAAAAGTCCTCACGGTTATGCATGTATGGAACACATCAAAATTGGATAAAATAGGTGAGTTGATTCTACCCCCATTTAAAAGTCCTCACGGTTATGCGTCGTTAGAAGATGCTTGAAATTCATTTTTTTTTTAAATTAAGAAATACTACTAATCTCATTTAAAAGTCCTAACGGTTATGCATGGTTAGTAAGTATTTAACAATTTCCTGTTATAAATATACCACAAATAGACACAACTATATGGTTTTATATACCAACATCACCTCTATCACTCTAGAATGGAATATGCGCCTAACAGAGTATTTATGATTTTTGTTTGATTTTTTTATTGAAATTTAATATTTATACTCGATTAGGTATTAATGTTGCATTAACGTCTATCACTTTATCTCTATTTTCTAACACCATTACTCTTTTACTGATAACAAAAGAGGGAGAGAGAAGTTAAGATTTTGGCAAATAAGTTCAAATTTTTTATTTGCATACTCTCATCTAGGTTCATTGCATTGTTTATTGATTTGCATATTTTTTTATTTATTTTCATGCATATGTGAGGGGGGAGCTTTGTTGTAGGGAGAGTATTCAAATAAGGAGAGCTAATAGAATTCATCAAGACCAAATACATTTAATAAAGTCAAAATCTTAATATATGTTTGTTATCATCAAAAAGGGGTATGATTTTTGTTTGATGAAAATAAACATACATACATACGTGTATATATATATATTCGTTTAAATGTAATTATTGTTGTACTATTTTATTTTTCACATAATTAAATAAATATTTGTTGAATAAAATAAATAACTCAAAATTCATATTCAAACAAATATTTTATTCAAATAAATATTTTATTACAAATTCAAATAGTACAAATTTGAGCTCTCACTACATTTACACATTTTCAATTACAACACATTTTCACTTTACAGTTCTTCATACATAATTCATCTCACTACATATTCACTCTCACTCGTATTTGATCTTCAACTTTGTTCCAGCCTGTATTCCGCATCTGAAATATCTGCAAAATAAACACCGACGTAGTAAAATTGAAAAGGAAATATTTTGCAGTGTACAATGAAGTGTGTGTTTGAAAATGTTGTTTGCCTCAGTTATTTGGGTTGTTCGTCATCATTTGTTTAATTCATCATACACAAACAACTTGTTACATGCACAACGTATCACTGTACATGCCACAAGTTCCTGCACATCGATATACACTTGCTTGTTAAAACTACAGGGTCAGGTGAGCACAAGGTCAAACCCGAGTCAAGGATGGATTCAACTCAAGTGCATATGAGTCTCGACCAAAACAACAAAACATGCTCAGGTCCAACAAGCATGGCAACAGTGCAGACCAATAACAAGTGCACAAGGACAGCCTTAGAAAAGAGCCTTAGACAAACTCACAAGTTCAAGACCAGACTCCAAAAATACAAAACAAATCAACAATCAACATAACCATACTTAAGTTCAATGGTTCAACAAACATGAAAACATGTGGAACCAAACCCAGGACAGACTCATAATTGAATCAGACTCCAAAATGCACTGATATACATGCATACAGACCACATGTCAACATGAAGTGTTCAGGGTTAAGTACGGTACTTATATCAACATATGGTGCACATGTATAAAGTGATGTACACATGAAATGCCTCAAACAAGAAAAGACCAGCAACCATAACCAGACTTCAGAATACACCAGCATGATCAGATCATACTCATCAAGCTACAGCATGGCATGAACACACACCCAAAGGACACCAGACTCCAAATGTACATGAACACAATGCAACATGAAGACCACCAGTTCAATGCAATGGTCAGTCAAGAAAACCACACATGAATACAAATGTACACATGAAGACTCCAACCACCACTAAAATGATCAGACTCTAACAGAGAAAACAACAAGCTTCAACATGTACAAATGGAAAGCAACAGACATGTACAGTTCAACATGCTCACATGTACAAAGTGCAGACAATAACAACCAGACCAAAAAAGTGCACCAACCTCCAAAATGAAAACAACATGTTCAAAGCTACATGAAACAGAGAATACAAACACAATGCAACTAGACTTCAAGTGATTATGGACAGAGAGAACAAGTGCACTGAATAATCAAGTGATGGTAATTTTACAAAGAGATGCAACAAGAAAGTCAGAATCACACACATATATACATATACATACATATATATATATGTATGTATATACATGGAGATGACACATCAAAAACAAGACAGTGAAGCAGGTTACATGTGTATAACAGTGTGAAGCAGTTTATATGTTTACAGTTTTACAAAAAGTAACTGAGCATTTACCAGTTCAAACAAAGTCATGGTTCGAAAAGAAATGGTCAGCAGTTTACATGAAGCCGTGGGTCATGAACAAGGAAGCAGTTTGAAGAAAGTCGCAGTCAAAATATTATCTCTAAAATTCAAAATGCCGAAGTCATGGGAGCACAGAAAGGAATCGATCAAATCAATTAAAGAAAATTCGAATTGATGGAGTAATAATGAATAAGTCAGAAGTCATCACTATCATTCAATCAATAATCGAACGGCCAAGAAACGCAAGTGATAAAATCATGAAACATTCAAACCAAAAATATACGAACGTAAATTTAGGGATTTTATCCCTATTTAAGCCCATTATCATCATCGGCATATTTCCTATCGAGTTTAAGCATATCAACGAGAGTAAATAAAGGAAATCGCATACCAGTATTATTCATTCGAACTCGACAAATCGAAGCAGTCGAGTGAATTCAAAGCAAGGCGATCGATCGACAAAGCAGTCAACGCGAAAACAACTCTTCAATCGATCAATTGGAATCGGCTGCTTCAATTTCCAGAAATCCTAATTTTGAAGAACGAAGAGAAAAAGGAACGGACAGCTTGGACTAAAAGGAACAAGGCAGGGCAAACAAAAGGGAGTATAGTTTAACCTTGTTTTATTGGGCCGATATAATATTTTGTTTGGGGCCGCACTATTTTTTATTATTATTTTATATTGGGCTTCAAATTTAAGAATTGTTTAGTTTTATTTTTTATTTGTAATTTCCTTTTAAAACATTTTGAATTTCTAGTTGTGTAACTAGATACAAACTACGGGGCGTAGTTTGAGAATTTGCAACTCAGTGGCTGAGATGTGGCAGGGTTTTGAGCATAGAGTTAGGTTAGTCAAGTTAGTGGGTGTCGCAAGTTTACGTGTGTTTGCAAGCATCTGACTACTTAATTTCTAGTAGAAACCTTGAGGGCAGCACGTAGGCAAGTTATTGTCGAAGCTGGGTAAATCTGTGTGTGATCTCTACTGCATTATTTTCTGTTTTATATTTTTATTTCCGCATAAATTTTTATTATTATTAGTATCACCCTATTCACCCCCCTCTAGGGTGAAAACGATCCTACAGGCTGTTGTTCGGTTTCAGGAGAGAGGTGGGGAACATAGTAGGTGGTTTTATGGGTTGGAAATGGAAAGGAAGGGGAAGCAGCAGGGTCAGGGAGATAAGCAGGCTACAACATATAAAGCAGCATACTTTATATATATATTTTTTATTTTTTATTGTTTTTCAAAACAATGAACCGAATAGAAAATTAAAAGAGAGGAGGGAAATGCCAGCAAATAATATATTGAATAGTGGGATAGCAAAAGTCATGAACGTGAATTTCTGGGAAAATTAAAACAAGTGGTATTTGATTCACGGTGGACAATGAAGGGACATAGGAAATGTGACGACCGCCCATGACCCCTGCACCGAATCTAGAGATAGTACGCTGTAAAGTGTGCCAGGCGACCATGGACAATTGTCAGGGTAGATTGAAACAACAGAATCTATCGTATTACTCACAGCGTATGGACAAAATACAATAGAACATATGTATAGTGAAGCTTTACAGAACCAAATGACATCATATAAAACTCCATAATAGTTGAATACAAACATCCACATAGTCAATACATCCAGCCTCACTACATATCTCTCAGAGAATACAAAGCAGCGGAATATCCAGTACATATAAGAAGATAATATGCAACCCTCTAGCTCGTCTTCGATATCAGCATCGTGAGAAGAGAACAGCACCTGTCACCTGCTACCTAGTCTGCCCGTCCCAAAATGGACGAACAGCCCAAGGCAATAAGAATTAAAACATAAAGCCTTGAGTCAGACAACAGTCTTAGTGAGCAGTAAATTAACTAACAACATACCAAAAGAGCATAAAGGAAAAGGAATAGGAATACAACCCTCCCACTCCAACCTCATTCTACAGTGATAGCCCCAGACACACACTAAGCAGAAGCAAACATAGCAGAGCATACAATTTAAAGTAAAGCTACTATCACTCGAGTCAAGGACGATGTTTTCCAAGTACCAAGGCCTAAATCAGATAAGCACCCAGAAAATACCGTTCTTGAGTCCGAATGACGATACAACCAAACATCCATGACTCTGGCTATCACTGTTATCATTGCTTCGATATCACCGTTAATTGAATGACCGGCACATTCTTTCAGCCGTCCGTCAAGGGCTAATGAAAACCCCGGTTCTAGACATAACTCCCGCACGTCGTCGCAGCCCGTGCCTAGGACTATCGAATCTGCCTAGAGTACTCGGCCATCAACAGTTGGCCGTTGGGACTATCGAATCTGCCCAAACGTACTCTTGCTTAGAGCATGCTAGAACCTTCAACAACGATGCTATCCAAGCCTCCTAGTCATCCTCCTTGACGACTATTCTCATATCCATTCATTATCCTCAACTCAATCATATCACCGAGTTATCAACATGCTTGGAATGATCCCGTCTGGATTAAACCAAGTCTTCATCACATGATTGCCTCGCTTCATTACATCCTCGCAAAGCCTCATCTCATCATCACATCATCAAATCTATGCATAAGAGCTTCATCATCCCGCTACATATGCCACGAGCAGCTTTCCCAATTCAAGAGCCTTTCCCTTAGCTTTTGAATCGTCTTCGGTCTAAATCTAATCATCAATCATCTAGTTCATAACAATCAATCAAATCAAACATCAATCCAAACAATCAAGCATTCAAATATGATCTAAGTAGACAATTATAACAATAATGGCATTTCCGTAAAGAGTTGAAAGTCCAATAAGCATGAAAACATGGATTATATCTCTACAAACTTGATGAATGAACTTGCATAGGTTAACATATGATAAAATGGATGTAACATCATCATGAACAATGGATCTATATGGATCTACACTTAGGATGAAGAAAATGCATGGAAATCACTATTTTAACACCAAATCGAGCCAACAATCCGATATACTCCTTTGGATCCGTGTGAGAGATAATCACCACTCACCAAATCACCTAACCAATCTCTAATCAACACGCTTCAGATCTGGACAGCAAAGGATCAAGCTTGATCTATCACGAATCCGCTTCAAACGAAGAAATCTCTCTTGAAAAGATGAAGATCTTCAATCTAAACTCTTGAATCTTCAATCTTGATCTTCGATTTGGATGGAAGGAAGCACTAGATTAGAGTGGAGAAAAGAAGTGAAGAAGTGTAGAAGTCGAGCTCTCAAAATGGCAGCACTTCGTCGCTTCAAAATCCGGATCCCAAAAATGAAGAGAAGCTCTCCTATTTATAGCAGAAAATACCTTAAGTCGTAACTCGGCTATCTTCTTAAGTCGCTGCCGACTTAACACTTATGCCGACCTACGACTCAACAACCCCCTACGACTTAACCAAGCTACGAGTCAACACATGCTCCTACGACTTAATCCTCATCTGTCTACGACTCACGATAAAATAACCATCTCCTAAGTCGTATACGACTTATAGCATCTTCCGACTCAACACAAAGGCTACGACTCATCAAACAACTGGTACGACTCAACCACTAAGTCGGTTGCGACTTAACACCTTCGTCTAAATGACTTAACGACTTAACAACCTGCTGGGATACGACTTAGCTGGTTAGACGAGACAACTCATTCTACGACTTATTAGTTAACTCGGTCACGACTTATACTTGGCAGAAGATACGACTCATCACATCTATGCTTCTACGACTTAACATAGCAGCTTTGCCGATCTACCAGGATAAGACTCAACTCCTAAGTCGTCCAGGTCTTAAGTCGACCACTATCTTAACTCGTCAGCCGACTTAACACTTAACTCAAAACCTTAAGTCGTCTACAATAACATAAGTCGGTCACTTCCTTAGGTTGTCTATCCCTTAACTCGGCAACGACTTACAACCTTCGACTTAACACTTGCCGAGTTAACCTCAACCTACTAACCTAGCCTAGCTACGACTTATCTCCTTAGGTCGTCGCCGACTCACCCCTTAAGTCCTTAACTCGCCCAGACTCATCACTAACTCGTCCAGAACCCATAAGTCGGCTACGACTTAGGACTTAACCAAAAATTCTTCCCAAAATCTGAAACAACCTAAAATGTTGAAAATTCCAGATTTGAACGAACTTTTCGATCCGTAAAAATACGGGTCGTTACATTCTCTCCCCCTTAGGAATTTCGCCCCCGAAATTCCAAACAAACAAAGCAATCAAAAACTATTCTGCACGCCTACCACCCATAGCAATCAACAAACCATGCATCCAATTCTAGCTTAGCATGCAGAATTCTAAAACTAGAACAAGTTACAATGTTGTTAGATGATACGACACATTAGGGCCATACCTTGAAGAGTTCAGGATGAGCTGCCTTCATCCTCTCTTCCACCTCCCACGTACAGTCGTTATCATCGTCACTCCATTGTATCTTGAGCAACTTAACTACCTTCCTCCTAAGCTGTTTCGTGTCGGTTTCAACAACACGAAGCGGCTTACGAGGTCTTCTATCGACTGGATCAACTTCAAAATCTTCACAACTATCAGCAGAAACTACTGTATTCGAGTCGTGCACATACTTCCGTAGATATGATATGTGAAAAACATTGTGCACACTCGACATCTTCTCCGGTAATTCCAATCTATAAGCGAGCTTTCCAATTCGCTCGATAATCGGGAATGGTCCAACAAATCTCGGAGTTAATTTTCCTTTCTTCCCGAATCGGATAACATTCTTCAGTGGAGAAACCTTCACAAAAACCATATCTCCTACGTCGAATTCCAAATCCTTTCGACGCTTATCGGCATAACTCTTCTGACGATCTTGGGCTGCCTTCATTCGTTGCCGAATGATTTCTATACAATCTGAAGTCTGACGAATCATCTCCGGCCCAAGCATCAGCTTTTCTCCAGTTTCCAACCAATATGTCGGAGAGTTACACGGTCTTCCATACAATGCCTCATACGGTGCCATACCAATGCTTGACTGGTAACTGTTGTTGTACGCAAACTCCACCAAATGAAGGTGATTTTCCCATGATCCTCCGAAGTCCAAAACACATGCTCTGAGGAGATCTTCCAAAACTCGGTTGACTCTCTCGGTCTGACCATCTGTTTGGGGATGATAAGCTGTACTCAAACACAACTCGGTTCCCAAGACTTCCTGGAAGCTCTTCCAAAATCCACTAGTGAACAATGGGTCTCGATCGCTCACTATACTCTTCGGAATACCATGGAATCGAACTATCCACTTAACATACAACTCCTCCAACTTTGATGCAGTCCTAGTTGATCGAACAGGAATGAATCTAGCACTCTTAGTCAGACGATCCACAATGACCCAAATTCCTTCATTTCCCGTTCTGGTTCTAGGCAATCCATCGATAAAATCCATTGACACTTGTTCCCACTTCCATGTAGGAACTTCTAATGGTTGAAGCAATCCGCTTGGCTTCTTCTGTTCGGCCTTCACCAATTGGCAGTTCATACATTTGGAAATAAAATTTCCAACATCCTTCTTCATACCTTCCCAGTAGTAGGTTCTCTTCATATCCCGATACATCTTATTTCCACCTGGATGAATTGTCAGCTTCGAGTGATGACTTTCCTTCAGGACTTCACTCCTCAATTCATCTATCTCGGGAACAACTAGTCGTCCTTGCTTCCGAAGCCAACCCTCTCGATCGACCTTGAATCCTTTATCCTTTTCTGGATCCACTCCAGATTCCAAATCACGGATAATCTTGACAAGCTTATCATCTCGTTTTTGACTCTTCCCAATCCTTTCCACAAGAGTCGGTCTTATCGATAAGTTTGCCAACATCTCAGGTTCCAATTCACATCTAGGCCTGAAGTCAAATCCAGCTAAATACTCGAGACTCTTCCATTCTGAAAACATGGCTCCCAATCCTGCATGTCTTTGACTTAACGCATCTGCCACTGCGTTACCTTTTCCCGGAGTATAAGCTATACCAAAATCATATGATGCCAAAAACTCTAACCAACGTTGCTGCCGAAGATTCAAATCCTTTTGGGAGAAAAGATACTTCAGCGACTTGTGATCCGTAAACAACTCGAATCGAACTCCCAACAGATAATGTCTCCACATCTTCAGAGCAAATACAATCGCCGCCAATTCCAAATCATGAGTTGGGTAATTCCTTTCATGCGGCTTCAGTTGTCGACTAGCATACGCAACAACGTTATCCTTCTGCATCAGCACTGCTCCAAGTCCAGTACCACATGCGTCGGTGTAAACCACCATCTCATCATTCCCACTTGGAATAGTCAAAACAGGAGCACTCGTCAATCTCTCTTTCAGGATTCCGAAAGCTTGCTCACACTTAGCATCCCAACTGAACACTTGGTTCTTCTTCGTCAATCCTGTTAACGGTGCAGCTACTTTGGAGAAGTCTTTGATAAACCGTCGATAATATCCTGCTAATCCAAGAAAACTTCTCACATCAGATGCATTCTTAGGTCTAACCCAATCCTGGATTGCTGCCACCTTAGCGGGATCAACCGCTATTCCATTTCCAGAAATCACATGGCCTAAGAACCTCACTTCACTCTTCCAGAAGTGACACTTCGAAAACTTAGCCTTCAACTGATGTTTCCGTAAGATCTCCAAAACAATACGCAAGTGCGTCTTGTGCTCTTCTTCCGTTCTGGAATAAATCAGAATATCATCCACGAACACAAGTACGAACTTGTTCAACTGATCTCTGAACACTCTATTCATAAGATCCACAAAATATGCTGGCGCGTTAGTCAATCCAAACGGCATTACCAGCCACTCAAAGAAACCAGATGGTGTCCGAAAAGCAGTCTTCGGCACACTATCCCTAGCCACTCTCAACTGGTGAAATCCCATTGCCAAATCCATCTGAGAAAACACCTTAGCTTCGTGAAGCTGATCAAACAAGTCATCTATTCTCGGCAATGGATACTTGTTCTTCTTAGTCACCTTATTCAGCTCACGATAATCGAAGCACAATCTCAACGACCCGTCTGCCTTGGTTGCAAACACAACTGGTGCACCCCACTCGGACACACTACGCCGAATGAATCCTTTCTGTAAAAGGTCATCAACTTGCACCCTCAACTCCTGCTGTTCCCTAGGCGCCATCCGCCTAAGAGGCATCACAACAGGTCTGGCTCCTTCAACTAGATCTATTCGAAACTCGATCTCTCTATGCGGCGGCAACCCTTTGACTTCGTCAAAGACATCCTCGAATCCATTTGCGATTGGCACTAAAGACAGTCCATCCCGTGGAACAACTAGCGAATACATGAATCTCATGAAGACGCCTTCCTCATGCTTACATCGTATCACAATCTTTCGCCCTTCCACATTCTCGACTGTCACCTCCAGCCTCTCACAATCAACCTTAGCCGCATACTTCCTAAGCCAGTCCATACCCAAGATAATTCCGAACCCCGCAAAGTTCAGAACAAAGCAATCACAAACAAAAGAGCAACCATGACTCGACACAACTAGACCACGGCATAACATACACAAACAAGACGAACCCCCAACTGGATTAGTCACAACCAATGGCCTATCAATAATATCCGGTGCCAAACCTAACCGGCCTACGAGTTCACTACAAACAAATGAATGTGACGCTCCAGTATCAAACAGAACTCTAACTGGAACACCACATAGGAAAAGAGTACCTTGAACAACCACACTCTTTCCCTTCTCTTCAGCAGTAGGAGCTCTCGAAGACGACGGAACAGCTCCTAAAGCATAGGCTTGCACAATCTGCCTGTCCTTCCTTGGTTCTGGATAATTCTTCCTGAAATGCCCCGGCTTGTCACAGTTGTGACACTTCATCGGTGCCTTCGGATTCTTACAATCCTTAGAGAAATGGCCCTTCTGCTGACAATTGTAGCAAGTCACCTCGCCTTTCGGCTTCTTCTGGCCATCCTTACCCTTCTGCTGCTGCTGCTTCCTTTTCTTGTTTCCACCCTGCTGGGGTTTAGACTCTTCCCTGGTCACAGCAACAACAGATCCATCCTTAGGAAACAGACTCTCATGCCTAAGAGCTTTCTCCACAAGCTTCTCAAATGAATCGTCCAAATGATCCACCAACTGCCTCCCCAGATAACTATCCAAGCCGGTCACAAACTTCTCATTCTTCTGATAAGCAGATTCAATATATGACCGGGCATACTTGGACAAAGCTTCAAACTCAGAAACATACTCAAGAACAAATCTTCCACCCTGCTTGAGCTCTACAAACTTCTTGAACAGAACGGACTTCTAAGCGGTAGAAATGAACTTAGCTTCAAATCTAACTTGGAATTGCTCCCAAGTAATCTCTTCTTCCGGAGTAGTGATGGTAATAGAGTTCCACCAATCAGAAGCTCTCCCTTGAAGCTGCCTTGATGCCAACTTCCTCTTAGTTGCATCATCAATTCCCAAATCACCAAAGATCCTTCTACAAGCATCTATCCACCTCTGGACCTCAATGGTAGATTCTGTTCCCAAGAAAACCTTCCCTCCAAGAGCAGTATAATCCTTGCACAGCTTAGCAAAATCCACTGGTTTTGGAGTTTGGACTTGAACTCCAACATCAACTGCCGCCCCCGGGACTGGTATTCTCCTCATGATTGAAGTCATCATAGCTTCGAACATGGCTGCATAATCAGCAGTCTCTTCAGTAGCATGGCCTTCCCTAGCAGCTGGTCTCCCTCTTCGACTCATTCTCAATATCTATAAAAAGGAATGATTAGAACATCTAGAGAAACAACTGCATAAAGGACTCAAACCCTACTAAGCTACTATATTATATATAGTATTCATCCATCAAAATACAATTACGTCTCTCATACGGGGTTACTTCAGCGAGCGTTGGGTAAAATCGATTAACCAATGCTCTGATACCAAATGTGACGACCGCCCATGACCCCTGCACCGAATCTAGAGATAGTACGCTGTAAAGTGTGCCAGGCGACCATGGACAATTATCAGGGTAGATTGAAACAACAGAATCTATCGTATTACTCACAGCGCATGGACAAAATACAATAGAACATATGTATAGTGAAGCTTTACAGAACCAAATGACATCATATAAAACTCCATAATAGTTGAATACAAACATCCACATAGTCAATACATCCAGCCTCACTACATATCTCTCAGAGAATACAAAGCAGCGGAATATCCAGTACATATAAGAAGATAATATGCAACCCTCTAGCTCGTCTTCGATATCAGCATCGTGAGAAGAGAACAGCACCTGTCACCTGCTACCTAGTCTGCCCGTCCCAAAATGGACGAACAGCCCAAGGCAATAAGAATTAAAACATAAAGCCTTGAGTCAGACAACAGTCTTAGTGAGCAGTAAATTAACTAACAACATACCAAAAGAGCATAAAGGAAAAGGAATAGGAATACAACCCTCCCACTCCAACCTCATTCTACAGTGATAGCCCCAGACACACACTAAGCAGAAGCAAACATAGCAGAGCATACAATTTAAAGTAAAGCTACTATCACTCGAGTCAAGGACGATGTTTTCCAAGTACCAAGGCCTAAATCAGATAAGCACCCAGAAAATACCGTTCTTGAGTCCGAATGACGATACAACCAAACATCCATGACTCTGGCTATAACTGTTATCATTGCTTCGATATCACCGTTAATTGAATGACCGGCACATTCTTTCAGCCGTCCGTCAAGGGCTAATGAAAACCCCGGTTCTAGACATAACTCCCGCACGTCGTCGCAGCCCGTGCCTAGGACTATCGAATCTGCCTAGAGTACTCGGCCATCAACAGTTGGCCGTTGGGACTATCGAATCTGCCCAAACGTACTCTTGCTTAGAGCATGCTAGAACCTTCAACAACGATGCTATCCAAGCCTCCTAGTCATCCTCCTTGACGACTATTCTCATATCCATTCATTATCCTCAACTCAATCATATCACCGAGTTATCAACATGCTTGGAATGATCCCGTCTGGATTAAACCAAGTCTTCATCACATGATTGCCTCGCTTCATTACATCCTCGCAAAGCCTCATCTCATCATCACATCATCAAATCTATGCATAAGAGCTTCATCATCCCGCTACATATGCCACGAGCAGCTTTCCCAATTCAAGAGCCTTTCCCTTAGCTTTTGAATCGTCTTCGGTCTAAATCTAATCATCAATCATCTAGTTCATAACAATCAATCAAATCAAACATCAATCCAAACAATCAAGCATTCAAATATGATCTAAGTAGACAATTATAACAATAATGGCATTTCCGTAAAGAGTTGAAAGTCCAATAAGCATGAAAACATGGATTATATCTCTACAAACTTGATGAATGAACTTGCATAGGTTAACATATGATAAAATGGATGTAACATCATCATGAACAATGGATCTATATGGATCTACACTTAGGATGAAGAAAATGCATGGAAATCACTATTTTAACACCAAATCGAGCCAACAATCCGATATACTCCTTTGGATCCGTGTGAGAGATAATCACCACTCACCAAATCACCTAACCAATCTCTAATCAACACGCTTCAGATCTGGACAGCAAAGGATCAAGCTTGATCTATCACGAATCCGCTTCAAACGAAGAAATCTCTCTTGAAAAGATGAAGATCTTCAATCTAAACTCTTGAATCTTCAATCTTGATCTTCGATTTGGATGGAAGGAAGCACTAGATTAGAGTGGAGAAAAGAAGTGAAGAAGTGTAGAAGTCGAGCTCTCAAAATGGCAGCACTTCGTCGCTTCAAAATCCGGATCCCAAAAATGAAGAGAAGCTCTCCTATTTATAGCAGAAAATACCTTAAGTCGTAACTCGGCTATCTTCTTAAGTCGCTGCCGACTTAACACTTATGCCGACCTACGACTCAACAACCCCCTACGACTTAACCAAGCTATGAGTCAACACATGCTCCTACGACTTAATCCTCATCTGTCTACGACTCACGATAAAACAGCCATCTCCTAAGTCGTATACGACTTATAGCATCTTCCGACTCAACACAAAGGCTACGACTCATCAAACAACTGGTACGACTCAACCACTAAGTCGGTTGCGACTTAACACCTTCGTCTAAATGACTTAACGACTTAACAACCTGCTGGGATACGACTTAGCTGGTTAGACGAGACAACTCATTCTACGACTTATTAGTTAACTCGGTCACGACTTATACTTGGCAGAAGATACGACTCATCACATCTATGCTTCTACGACTTAACATAGCAGCTTTGCCGATCTACCAGGATAAGACTCAACTCCTAAGTCGTCCAGGTCTTAAGTCGACCACTACCTTAACTCGTCAGCCGACTTAACACTTAACTCAAAACCTTAAGTCGTCTACAATAACATAAGTCGGTCACTTCCTTAGGTTGTCTATCCCTTAACTCGGCAACGACTTACAACCTTCGACTTAACACTTGCCGAGTTAACCTCAACCTACTAACCTAGCCCAGCTACGACTTATCTCCTTAGGTCGTCGCCGACTCACCCCTTAAGTCCTTAACTCGCCCAGACTCATCACTAACTCGTCCAGAACCCATAAGTCGGCTACGACTTAGGACTTAACCAAAAATTCTTCCCAAAATCTGAAACAACCTAAAATGTTGAAAATTCCAGATTTGAACGAACTTTTCGATCCGTAAAAATAAGGGTCGTTATAGGAAACCAAAAAGGCTCAAATGTGGAACCGGTACAGCTAGTCGTTCACAGATATCGCGCGCACCAGACGTCGTAATACAGGAATGAATATACTGCGGAGATCAGCACGACGAAATGAACAGAATGGTACACAAATATGAGAGATACGACCATCCTATCAAAAGTCGATTTCGCTGCCGAAACTGCTGCTAAACTGCCGAAAATAAAATAAACGGAGCTGGAGCAGTCCAAATTTGGCAAAACGAAATACGACGTCTCACTCAGAAAATGATTTAAAATTTTATTATGTAACAATATTTAGATTTCAAAAATATTTTATTACCATCAATTTAACCGATTTTAAATTTTGAAATTTCACAATCGAACAAACTCAAATATTTTCCAATGAAAATCTGACACTTGCTACATTTATATAGACGTATCACAATATCAAATTTTCATTGCAAAATTTTATTATTTAATTTCAAGAAAAATTTAGTTAATTACGTTAATTTAAAATCGTTAAAATTTACATGTCGTTACACTCTCCCCCACTCAAAATTTTTCGTCCCCGAAAAGGAACGAGATAGGAGAATAGAAGCAACATAAAGGAAAGATAGATTCAAAATACATAGCACCAGTTACAACAATTAATTCAAAACCATATAAATTTCATTTTTTATTTACGACATTTCTATTAAGCAAAATTTAGTTTGAACATTTTACTACTTAAGCTTTCTCTTGTATAACCTTCAGTTACATTCACATAAACATTTTTACTCTTTGAATATTTCAGATAAGTTATATCTATGTTTTAGAATGCAATTGAGTATTATACAAGTTAATTTTATCCTAGTTCAACTATTTCAAGTTGTTTAAATTTCCCTTCTCATTTTAGACACTCCAATTATTCAATTTTTTTACTTCATTTCAATAATTGAAAACCATCACTTAATATAAAACTTAAGAGTTAAATTTTCGGTTTCACCTCCAACCATTTTGAAATAAATATAAACATATATATATATATATATATATATATTACATCAAATCATACTTAAGAAATTCAAATTAAATCCATTTTTCAAAACGAAAGTGTAGCAAAGCTACTAAGTGGTCTCTCCACTCTAAGACTCGAAAATGAATGTCGATGATGCTGCAGGCATCCCCGAAACTATTTCCAGCGACAAAAGAGGAGAGTACTGACTTACTACTTTTAAAATTCTTTGAAAACAATTTCCATTCAAAAAAATACTTTCAATGATATGTATTTTCAAAACTTTGAAAACCAAATTTGAAGAGCACCAAAAAATTGAATTCACAAATCCTTAATTTAAATTCATTTCATTTGCAAAATCAGATTTATAAACCATGTTTTAAAAACTCATCTCCTTACAACATATAACAATAATTAACAGTTTTGGAATGTTGACAAAACAATAAATGATAATCTAGTATTATCATTTCTAACAACCAATTCATTAACTAACTAATTTCAGAAAATTAGACTTTTATATATAAAATATAATCATACTTAAAATTATTTCATTTACCAATTTTGAAAACAATATTGTGTCAGTTTGCTCTGTTCAAGCGTTTTGGAGTTCCTATCGATGGCGTTGGCCAGACGAATCAACCGAAACCTAAAATTCAAACTTAACAACTCAAACAACACAATATAAAACATTTTTATATCAATTACAAATACGCTCCCTCATAGGATGATTCAAGAATGGATTTTAGAACAAGGATAGAGATTCAGATTTAGAGGGACCCTAATCCAAAAGAATTCTAACAAAGAAGATAGGCTTGAAAGGAAGATAATGTAATTACATTACAAAAGAGGAAAGATGGATAGACTTATATTAATCACGGCGACCTTAACCGGGTCAACCGAGACTTAGAAAAAAACGAGAATATCATCAATGGAAAATAGGTTAAACTGGTTGAGAACATCGCAGAAAACGCGATTCATGAGATCGACGGAGAAGGCATGTGTAACGACCCCGAATTTTATAAATATTTAAAATGATAATTTATTAATTTTTGAATTAATATTTGTGAAATAAAACGATAAATGGATTAAAGAGATGCGAGTTTCCTCGGATTCTAATATATTCTATATAAATCATTTCAAATTAAAAATATTATATATATGTGTATATATGTATTTGGGCATATACGAGTGAATTTGAAAATAATAAATATATAGATATATATATTTGACTTGAATTTAAATCGTAAATAAATGGTTTAATAATAATTTGAGTTTATGAAAATATATATATGTAAGTATAAAATAGATAAACATGTTTTATAAATTAAAAATGAAATAAGGGCTAAACATAATTTTTTTTATATAAAAATAAAAATACCCAATTTTTATCATATTTGACAAATGTTTGATAAGTAACCACTTGGTGTACTAGTGCTAAAACATAACATACAAGTGGCAATGTTATCTTTTTCTTTTGAAATTTAATTTTATAAAACAATGAATTAAAGAAGTATAACCAGATTTTATCATTTCAAAACTCAAACTGGAAATGAGAATTTGGGAGTGGATTAAGTCTGGGAATCAAAACTATAAAACAAGATTGGATAAATACTATAAGTATGAAACAAATAAATATGTATATGCTATCACCTTGTGTATGCATGTAACAAGTCATAACAAAGCAAAAGAAATATTTGTATTAGCAAATGAAGCTTTGCAGGCAAGAAAGAAATAAGATAATATAGTACACATGAAATGTAAAGTATAAGATAATTTGTAGACATAAAGGACATTGTCATTAAATGCTTGCTAAGACAATATCTCCTCTAGTACATTAGTATACAATCTCGGCCACCAAAAATATAGAAAAATCTCTGAAAATTTGTACAAAGTGTACACTGTTTTGCCTAAAGAAATGATACCCTGTAACCTGTTTTAAAAACATCAACCTGTGAACTATTTTCCCATACCAGTTTTCATTTTCAGTTCGAACTAAACAAAAGTAAGATAAAACTCCATTTGAAACCTAAACAAAGATTCAACAACCATCAGCAACTCAACAAAAACAGAAGCAAGGTGATTAGCAGGATGATCTAAATGGAAAACATTTTCCAGTTTCAATCTGTTTTCAAAAACAAGGTGTTCTGTTCTTCTCTGTTAATTGGTGAGTAACACTTTATTTTAAAGGTTTAATCTTAAGTAAATATGGTATATGCTATTCTCGGTGAAAATGTATACTTGGTGTACATATGTTGTGTAAAAGTCTGGATACTCTTGTTTCTTTTATGCTCTGTTGCCTGTAGTAGTTTTGAGTGAACATGGAGATAAACCTTTATCACTTAATCTAGCTATTGTTTGAATGTATGGTATAAACTACAATTGTTTGTTTAACAAAAATCTAGATGTTAAAAATTTAAATAGGTTAAACTAGCAGCTAGGTGACTCTGTAAACCAAGAAAACAAATACAACTTTAAATATGTTAAAAATCAAACTTCTGGATTAAAGAATTCAGGATTATAAATTGAAACTACAAACAAAATTATGATTTTTAAAACAAGAAGTACGATTTTAAAGCAGGGGAGTAAAGAGCAGTTCTCATGTCACCATTTTGAACGTTTTGAGTTGCCGGAGACGTTCGAATCGACTGGAGTCGACGTAGTTGGTCGAGGGGGTAGAGGAGTGATGGGGGAAGCTAGGAAAAATGGAGACGAGGTCGCCGTCGCGAAGTTGATTTAGGCTGCGAGTTCGGGCTTCCAAGTTGAGCTCGATAGCTCATTTTGATTTCATGATAAATCCTTCGATGCCGAGTGTTTGTTTAGAGGGAGATGACCATTTATGACTAGTCCGCGGTCTTGGCAATGATCGGAGATGGACGGAATGATGTGCACCTTGCACGTGCACGTCGATGTGGTGGTGACAGGGATTGTTACTGGAAGAAGAAGAGGATGTTGCTCGAAGTTGTTGGCTGGTTGACTCGAAGCAAGGATTGAATGGCTCGGGTTGGGATTCGAATGCATACGCGAGTGATTTTAAACAAATTTGAATTTAAAACAAGGCACAGTTTTAAAAAAAAAGGGAGAAGAAGCAGTTGCGTGCAGGGAGACTCGGGGAAATGGCATGAAATACTCGAAGTACCATTCGAGTTAGTGCAGGGAGGTCTCGGGTTAGTGGGTTTTTCTTTCCAAACTGCTGTTTTATAAATGATAATAAATGAAAATGTTTAACAAATTAAGTTAAACTTTAATACAAGTTTAATTATGTAATTAATTCCTTCACAATGTTCCTAACTCTTAATTACTATGATTAATTAAGAAATTAATTTAAATTAGATATAAAGTTAACTAACAATTAAGTTTGTAGTTAAAACTATAATTGATTTTCAAAATTTGAAGAGGCTTCTAAATGTTAATTAAGTTGAACAATTAAATCAATTAATTAAATTATAATTGTAATTGGAGTTTGAATTAAGTAATGATTAAGTGATTAATAAATGGTAATTAACTACTTAAGTTAATAAATGAATGATTAATAGTTAATTAATGATTTAGATTAATTTATAATTAGAAATAATTTAATATGAATTAATCTAAGATAATTTCTCAAGAAAGCAATTGAAGAAATGTTATTAGTTAATGAAGTTAAATAACTAGAAGTTATTAAGTAATTAAATTTATGTGATAAATTTTGATAAATAATTAGATTAATTAATTGAGATAATCAATTGTAAATTGTTAATTACTTTGTGAAAGCAATTAAGGGGTCAATTAATTATGTAATTGGTTTAAAGGTTAATTAATAAATGATTAAAGGTCAATTAATCAAAATGATTTGTAATTAACCAAGATTTGTAGTTTATTCATAAGTAATTAATCTGGTATAAATTAATTAAAATCAGATATAAATTTACCTTACTTATGAATGTTTGGATTCTATTGATTTGATTGTTGATATCCTTGATTGTGATGCTTTGTGATACATCCTGATTTATGTTGTGATCTATAATTTACTTATCTATGATCTGTACGATAAGCGTTATAGTTTATACCGCTTATCAACTATATTTCGGTATTCTGATCTGTGATGATTGTATGATGCTGCACTATTGTGTAAAACCCCTGGACTACACTTTTACACACACAAATATGGATTTCACGTGGAAATCGGTTAAGTCACAGATAATTCAAATTTGATGTTTTTAAAATTGAAATTTTAATTTCAATTGATTTTGAAATTAGAAATTTGGGTTTAAATGTGAAAAGCTTTTGAAATAGAATTTCAAAGATAAAAGTTATTTTGAATAACTTAATTGAGTTTTGAAAATTTAAATAATTTGATTTAAATTTGAATTCAAGTTTGAAATTGAATCCTATGATTTGAAACTAGGGATTAAAGATGATATAAATGTGTTTGTATGAATCTAAACCATTTAAAAGTATAATTTTGAGAATTTGGATTTAACCCAAAGACCTAACTCGTATAAATGAATCAGATTTTGAAAATGAAAAATGTTTGTTTTCAAATGATAAAAGCTTTCAGATAAGCAATGAAATTCCAGTTTAATTAAAGGAATTTCAAGATTGAATTGAAAAATGGTTTTCCAAGTTATGAATGAATTCTTTTTTTTGAAAGCTATGAATTAAATCTGTTTATTTTTAACAGATTTAAAATGATGTTTTGTTTAAACCATTCGAAATGGGATTGTTTTGAAAGCTATAAGTTAAATCTTGATTTAAAGGTTTAACGAGTTAATCAAATTGAAATGGAAATTAATTTGGAAAATCTGTGAATGAATCTTTTGTTTAAAGGATTAAAGTGTGGAAACTGTTTAAACCGTAAAGATTGAATCTTTTTGTTTAAAAGATTTAAATGGTAATTTGTTTTAACCATTTGAAAAGAGAAGTTTTGGGTAATAAGTTGTGACTTAATTGAAATCCCATATCCATATGTTTTTAAATATTTCGCTCACTATTCGGTTTAGCCGGGAGAGGACCTTTGGGTCGTATAATCCATTCCGAATATGTGATACGTCGTATATGGATGGCATTTGATGACCGGTGTTGAAGACCGGATATTTTTGAAAATGGAAGGATTACCGTCGAGTTACTCTGCATCGGCTGATCCCCGGTATAGAGGTTTTATCATCCTTAGTGACGGGAAGTCCGGACGTGATTGGAAATTATCCGGAATTGCAAGGGCTTCGTGAGAAGTGCCTTCGGTTCTGTTCGAACCCGGAATAGACTTGTATGGATTGTATGTCTGACATTACACTTTGAGATATAAAGCTGATTTCTTTCAAATATATATCTGTTTGGTGGCGGAGAATTTATTCTCTTAGCTTAACACCCTTCTCTGAGACGTACGAGCTCAGAGGTTATGTAGTTGAAGGTTATCAGCGATATACTCCCAATTTGGTAATGTGACATGCTGAGTGTTGTTGTGTGATGATCAGTGTTTGATCATTTGTGATATGATCATTTGTTTGATCATTTATCTTTGTGATCATAGGTTGATCATCTGTTGACCCAAAGCGTGGCTTTTTGAAAAAAGCGTAGCTTTGTGGACGAGACTTCGTCAGGGCCTCACAACCCGGAAATGGTCGAAACAGGAATGTTGCGGCAAGGTTATGAGGGTCACGCCCTTTAGGGTATGTCATTTCCTTCTGGAAAGGGGTGGTATCATGGTATGGAGCCCAGATACTTACTCATGTGGATACACTTTATTATGTGTGATGTTGGTTTAGAGGCGCCTCAGATAAAGGTCCCAAAGGACCGGGGGGTGGCATATTCGTGAGTTACCTGTTACAGGGGTAACCCGGCCTTGTGTTTGCAGAGAGCAGTTTGTCTCTCGGGACGTCCCGCCAGAGGCGATCCCATGCGGCGGAAAGGAAGTTCCTTAGCCTGACCATTTGTTGGAAATCCAATTCCCAATACGGAACTTGTACGGTTTTAGTTGTAGAACCTGCTATTTACGTATGGTGGTCACCACTGTTTAGATGGTAGCTATAGTAGGCATACGATACTGGTCGTATGTTGGCTAAGATTAATATTATACTTTCTAAATGTTTTTCTACACTATGCACTAATGATAATATCCAATGATTTGCGTAGTAAGCATGTTTGACTATCATAAGAAGAAATCTCCTCCAATTCTGCGTTTGCATTGTGTGTGTGGCGGGAGGTCTTATGGTAGTTTCATTTTCCAAAAGCATTGCGGATTTCAATGTTTAAAACCTTTTGTGTTTGTTTAAAGATAAACTGTTTTTGTTGCTCACACCAGTCCCATGACTGATCCGGAGTTTATTGTTCCCTTCCTAAACTCTGAGTGCTCATAATTTTCCACACGAGCAGTCTAGAGTTGGGTTTCTTTTCAGATATTCAGGTTTAGCAGATTATCTGGAGCTAGTTCATTCATCGGAGTTGCTTATCTTGGAGTTGTGGATTCATTCTTGTCTGAAGATCATTTTGGAGTTATCATTTCTATTGATATTGTTCCGCTGCTGTTGTTATCTTTTCTTTTCCGCTGCTATTTCTTGTATCATATCTCTGATGTATATTGATATTCATTGTATCACTCTGTTGTATTAGATATTATATATCAATGTATTATTCTTTTCTTCCACTGTGTTATTTACTTAATTGTGTTATAGCTCCGGCGAATCGGATTTGAACGGTCGAATCTGCGGCATTCTAGTACAATGTGAAGTACGGATGTTGATTTTCGAGCGGGCAAAACCCGATACGTTACAGCATGAGCATTGGTTAGTCTAAAGGGCATGACTAACCATTCATAAAAACCATTCGTCCAGGAGGAAGGACAACCAGTCGAGCTCCAGAAATAAGATCGATGTGGAATTCAATTTCCCATTTAAGAGGAGGAGAGGTGACTTCACCAAAACATCCGGAAAGAGTTGGACAACAGGGGTGGAGTCAAGGTCACTAGGTTAAGAATCAAGCGAAAAGATAAACTGCCTGCAAAATCCCAAGGCATTCGATATTCGATCATAAGAGGATTACCCGAGTCGTCTACTAGAGAAACGGTTCGGGCTATGCAAGAGATAACAGCATCAAAACCGAGGACATAGAAATTTCTGGTGAATCGACGCCAGTTGTAAAGGAGTTTCACCCCTTTACAAATCATACTAAGGTTGGCGGGACCGCCGATGGGATTAGTCACACACAAGGATGAAATTGCCAATGAGGTTGCGACCGATATGCTCAAATTTATTACAGAGATCAATAGAAATGAAGCTATGGGATGCTCCAGTGTCAAAATGAACACGAACATGGAAAGACAAGAATGGATTTCAGAACGAAGGGAACGTTCCAAAATTCAAAAGAAAATCCAAATCAAGGAGAATCTTAACAAAGAATTTCAAGCTCGAATGAAGATGACTCTATAATTAATCCTACTCATTCTAGGGTATCACTACCCTATCTCTAATGAGTTTTTACTCCATATGCTAAGTTTTGCCAAAATCAGAGCTCTGATACCAACTGTAACGACCCGCTATTTTGAACCATTCAAATCGACAATCATCCACTCATGTCAGACTTGAATTGCTCAAAACAACAGATTGTTAATTTATATTTGGAAAAACTCAGCATATACAGTAAATAAATCAATCATAGACACAGAGTAATATAACAATAAGTAGCGGAAAAGATAAATAGTAGTTCATGAAGCTACTATATAAACATCAGATTTTAAAACAAAATACAACAGAAATCTCAATTATAGAGTAGTCTCAAATACAAAAGCAACTGACAAGACTGAACATAAGCAACTTGAAATAACAGAAGGCTGAACAGATATAAGATAGATCTTCAAGCAAAGCTCCAAACTCCAAAGGTGAGTCTCAAATGCCGTGACACTCAGTCTGACCCAAGCATAGAGCAAAACACAAAACACTCGAGTCAGGATTAACATTCTTATACCAGTAAATCAACTCAAGTGAAATGTCAAGTGAAATACAAAGTAACTCAAAGGATGTTTGGGATTCCACCCTTTAAGGATACGTTAAACTATCCACATACATAGTACAATATGCTACATAGATAATGTCTATAGTAAAGTAAACTATTAAAATAGCGTTAAGGCGTTACCCATATTTCCCTTAACACATTTTATATATTCCAGTAGTATAAACAGATACTGTAAGCACCACCAAACCGGTGGTTTACTCAAGGAGCACTCCATAGGTACGGTACAAAACAAACTCGTAGAAGGCACGATAAGGCACGTAAGAAGGCACGCGAGGCAATGCCAGGGTAGGACTCTACCGTTTGCATTCCCGGACTGGTGGTAACACATAGCAGCTACTACCGCCCACCTCGAGACACACTCCCAAATCAAAGGTGCACCCAATCAAATCACAAAGTAATAGAATGGTATCGAAGAAGCATGCTCGATCGGGGGTGCGACCTTACTTAGCCCGGTATAGCTCCTGTTTTAGCCACATCAAGCTGACTCGCGGGAGTTAAGGCTGCGTTAATACCTCATATAGAATCGTTCGCCAACCGTCCTACTTCGTTCTGAAATCTCCACCACGTGCACAGTTGTTAAAGTGGTTTTCGGTATTGGCAGAGAGTACGACAATATCCGATCCCGGTCTCTTTAACAACCAAAGGCTTATTTCACACTGTGGTCATTTTATAAAACCATTTCAAACAGTTCATACTTCATATTAAAATATCATATTCATTTCAAAATCATATCACTTGCGAAATCATATTTACTTTTGAAATCATTATTCACTTTCGAAATCATATTTACTTTTGAAATCATTATTCACTTTCAAAATCATAACCACAAAATAGTTTAAACCATCATATCAAAATATTCACATTTAAATCCATTAAATCTAAATTATAACAGTTCCAACTTAAACAGTTTAAATATTGAAAATATTGTGTGTGTGTGTGTGTGTTGAAATAGTTATAAATTAAGATAGTTTATATATTTAAAAATAAGTTATAGATTAAAATAGTTTATATATTAAAAATAGTATATATATTAAAGAGTTTATATCCAAAACAGTTTCAAATAAGAATTGTCTCCTCCAATTTCACCAAATCAATTCAAATTCAAAAATTAAATTTAAATCAATCTCAGTTCAACAATTTCAATTAAAAAGGGTTAAAGGTTCAATTTAGATTCTCATTAAAACCATTTCAACTTATATCGATTTCAAATCCAGGTTTGAACTACAAATTTAAACCACTTTCAATTCAATAGGTTTTCAAATTTAAATATTCAAACATTTATAATAACTCAATTGGATAAATTTCATTTATATTTCAAAATCCAACTTTAAATTTTATTTGAAATATCCACTAAATCATCTTTAATAACCATTTAAATAAAATCCCATATTAAAAATTTAAATCAAAATTAAAATATTAAATATCAAACTCCATTTTATTTAATTCTGAAATATTCACTTATTCACTTTTTATAAACATTTAAATAAAATCTCAAATTCAAATTTAAATCAAAATTAAATATTCAATTTCACTTTTATTTAAATCTGAAAACATTCGTTTAATCACCTTTAATCAAATCAAGTTATCACTTTATAAAAATCATATCTTTAAAATCTCAAATCAATAAGTTTCAAATCAGTTTTATTAAAATTCAATTATTAACCAATTTAAATTTCAAGTCAACTTTAATTTATCTTTCCAACCTCTATTTATTAAGGTTATTACAAAATCTATTTAAAAATATTAATATAAATTTTAAATAAATATTAAAACATATTATATATACTAATTTAATTAAATTTTATTAAATTAAATTATATTATATTTTTAATAAATTAAATCTTATTACTAAATTTATTTTAAATCTTATTTTATATATTTTAAAAATAATAAAATATAAGTAAAATTTTATAATTTACATTTTAAAACTTAACTTATAATTTTAAAACTTTCAAATATATAAGTTTTAAAAATCTAAATTTTACACACATGTTAAAATTAAAATATCCATATATTATATTTAAAAATCAATATTTATTAACCACACATATTTTCTTTTCAAAATTCTGGAAATCATTTAAAAATAAACCAACGGTGTCCGTATATAATTTTCTATCCTATGGTCAAGTGCTACGGATATTTATCATTTCAATCCGCAATCATTTAAATTTACGGGTATATATCATTTCAACCCTTAATCCCAAAATTTCAAAAATCAATAAAATCGCTTGGGTTTATCATTTAACCCATAACGATTTTCCTTAATCTATAAGATCATTCGGGTATGTATCATTTCAACCCAAAGGGAATTTCTAAACTAACAGGGAACTTGCAGTGTGAGAACAATAGAATAAAACAACATAACATATCAATTACAAGCATATATACTCATTAACAATTTAAAAAAATATAATTAACAGGTCATAGTGTCATATGTCATATGTAAACAAATTTAAATATATAATCAACAGGTCATTGTGTCATATGTCATAGGTAAACAATTTTAAATATTAACATATCATATTCAACAATTAAATAACTAGCAATTCAAATTTTACAACATATTTCAATCGTCATTTCATGTGAAATCAATTTACTAAACATAAGAATGTTAATCGTGAGTGATTGCTCAACTTTCGAGGCTGGAGATCAACAGAAATGAAGAGCAACAGACATGGATACGCACACGGATATGCAAGCGACACAGCGACAAAGCTAGAACTGCTGCTGTAAATCTGGACAGTGGAGAAACAAGGCAAAAAGAATTTAGATTCGATGGATCGAGTATATATTTTTAAACATATGATATATATATATATATATATATAATTATTACAAAATCTATAACATAAATCCAAATAAATTTTTAAACATATTATATATATATATATTATTATAAAAATCTATAAAAAATTAATTACAGAAATTCAAATAAATATTTAAACATATTATATATATATAATTGTTACAAAAATCTATTTTAAAAATAATAATATAAATTTAAATAAATACATAAACATATTATATATACCTTTCCCAAAAAAATATCAATTCACGAGCCAAAGAAGGAGAACAAGCAGGCATGGATTTGCAAATGAATAGGCTAAACTTCTCAAACAAATATGCATGCAAATTTATATATATATATACATACGAGTAATGTATATATATATATACTGCTAAGGGAAGGCTGATCTGGTGTGGAGTGTAGCGATGGGGAAGGCAGGTACGAGATGCTGTGAGGCCGGAGGGGTTATGCTCGGGAGGTTTTGCTATGTGCTGATGGGCGATGGTCGGGTGAAGGTGTAGTCTGGTCGTGTGGAGAGGGGGCGCGGTCAGGAAGGAGGCAAGGCGGGCTGGGGTGAACGGTGACTCCACGGCTACTGGGTTGAAAGAGGATATGTGCTAGGGGGTTTTGGATGGCGAGAGTCTTGGTCGGATCTGTGGTGTTGGTCGGCAGTTGCGTGGAGTTAGAGGGTCAGCGAGGAGGGAAAGGTGGTGGGTTAGAGCTGCACTCGGCAATATGATGCTTGAGGGAGGTGACGAGAAGGGGAGGGCTTGTGGTGGGTTTTTGGATCTGTGCCGGGTCGGGTTTGCACGGAGGAAGTGGGGAATGGCTGGAGGGAAGTGGGCTGCTCGAAGATGGATCTGGGTGTGAGGAGGGGCCGGGTTCACAGATGGTGGCTGCTGAGAGGGAGACGAGGCGGAGTTGGTTGAGTATGGCGATGGTTATGGGAGTATGGCAGTGGATGAAGTGGTTGAAGAGGACTGTTGTTCGGTTTCAGGAGAGAGGTGGGGAACGGAGTAGGTGGTTTTGCGGGTTGGAAATGGAAAGGAAGGGGAAGCAGCAGGGTCAGGGAGATAAGCAGGCTACAGCATATAAAACAACATACTTTATATATATATATATATATATATATATATTATTTTTTAAATTTTTTTCAAAACAATGAACCAAATAGATAATGAAAAGAGGGGAGGGAAATGCCAGCAAATAATATATTGAATAGTTGGATAGCAAAAGTCATGAACATGAATTTCTGGGAATATTAAAACAAGTGGCATTTGATTCACGGTGGACAATAAAGGGACATAGGAAACCAAAAAGGCTCGAATGCGGAACCGGTACAGCTAGTCGTTTCGCAGATTTCGGATGCACCGAACGCCAAAATACAGGAATGAATATACTATGGAGATCAGCACGACGAGATGAACAGAATGTTACATGGATATGAGAGATACGACCATCCTATCAAAAGTCGATTTCGCTGCCAAAACTGCTGCTAAACTACCGAAAATAAAATAAACGGAGCTAGAGCAGTCTAAATTTGGCAAAACGAAATACGATGTCTCACTCAGAAAATGATTTTAAATTTTATTATGTAAAAATATTTAGATTTCAAAAATATTTTATTACCATCGATTTAACCGATTTTAAAATTTAAAATTTAAAATTTCACAATCAAACAAACTTAAATATATAGCGCCGACGAAGAAAATTGGTGCAAATAATCGTTACAACTGGATACCTTTTTTAATAATAAATTTGGATTTTACAAAAAAGATATGTAAGAATTATACCATCTAAAAATGTCACACCACTAGCAAAAGTGACATGTGAACATTAATATTCGAATTGTTCGATACTAAGTGCTAATTGAATTTACATCTTTGAGCCGCATAACCATAATGATGAATACTTCAAAAAAAACACAATTTAATTAATTTATAATCATTATAAATTAATTAAATTAATTAATATTTATGAAATATTAGTTATTAAATTTATTTGATTTGTTTGAATACCATTAGTATTTAATAAAATGCGTATATAAAAGTTATATACGCGTTCACCTCTATATGATATCAATAGAATATTTAAATTAGATTTAAATAGATTAATTGCCAAGCGGTTTTGGGAAATTTTAAAGCCCACATTGCCTCTATAATGATCAACCACATATGATGAGGAAGGTGGAGGATTTGATGAGATTTGAGGAATTAAAGAGAGAAGGTTTTAAAGGATGAATTGGAAAAGTTTTTAAAACAAATTTTATTTCATTCATTTATTGATTCTCCCGACCGTTCATTTTATTCTGCTCTCCTCTCCTTCTTCCACCATGATGAAAAATCCATGGCCTCCTAACCATGCCAAATTCCTAAAATAAAATAAAATCAAATTAATTAAATACAAAGGTGGTGCTTTAGATCGTTGTGATTTCTGAAGATGATTCAACTAGATATAAGAGTTTTATCTTCATTCAAGGTGCAATTTTTGGCTTCATCTTAAGGTAATATTCTAGTTTTATTTTATTATATATTTTATGACGTTAATATAGTTTAGATCTCCCTATCCTAGTTCTCTTTTGTTTATGTTCTCATCTTATATGTATTATTTGGATCCTAATTTTTTTTGCAGCGAATTTATATATGTTTGGCTTGTCCGATCTTTTTATTTTGATATTAATGATTAAACAAAAAATAACAACTTGGATTTGAAAAACGATTTTAATTTATTGATACAATTATGTAACCTTTCTAATATACAAACATAAACAAGCTACATGTGTTAAACAGTTGAAATCATTTTGAAAAATGATTTCATTTTTGTATGCTTGTTGATTTGGTTTGTAAATTCATTTGGTTATTGTTTACATAATTTTAAAGGTAAAATTTCAAAAATGGACTTTTATGCAAAATAGTAAACCTACATTGAATTCTTCATAAGTTAAGGCTAACTTTCTGTTTGTCAATTTTAAGTATTAAAACATACATATAAAATCACAAAGTTTATAACTTTATGTTGTTTAAATTTAAAACATTGTTTGTAATCATTTACACATGCATACATATATGTTTGTTATTTTAATTTAAAATTTATAAGAGGTATTTTTATGTAAAATCATAGATTTAATTCTAAACCTTCTTTTTTTAAAATTACGTTTAAAATTGTTAATTCTTGAATTCAAAACATTTAAAATAGCCAAAACAATATTTTAACACACAGAGAGATACACACACACACATGTATGTATGTATGTATACATACTTGTTATTATATATATAATTACAATTGTTACATTGTGTATATAAAAAAAGTTTTGGATAGCAAAGGCATATATAAAGAGACAAATGTGTCCATTGTGGTGTAAATCCCAGCATCTATATATCGTCACATTAACCATGTACACTATATATTTGTTGCACTTACACTTTACACATATAAGTGTACTTGATGCACTTATAAATTAAAACTCAATTTAATTTAATGAATTTAAACTTTCTTTAAACAAATGAAGTAAAATTGGTGAATTATTTATAAATTAGTAAGTGTTATTTCTAATTTGTTCCACATTCATCACATTTATGACCTATTGAATAGTTTACATAATTAACATCAAATAATGCATCAAATTAATTATTTTTCAATTTTTGGTATATCAAATTATTAGTCTTAAGCATCAAAGCTTCCTTGAATTTATTTTTATATGTGTTGAACAATTATTATATGAAAATGATAAATCAAATAATCAAACTCAATTTCATTTTTCAAAAATTTTCAATTTTTGGTATAGCTAATTTGGTATACCAAAATTATAAATTACCAAAATAGTAGTACAAAGCAATTAATAATCACACATGTATATACAAGAGTATATTTGATATACTCTAATTTAAATAAACATCAAATTTATGAAACTCCTTTTAAACAATTTAAATGAAATGAAATGTTATTTAAAAAAATATTGGACTGGATCTAATAACACTTACTTCATATGCCCAATAAATCCAACAAAGTAATTTTTTTTTGAAATCTACCTATTTTATCCGATTCCAACTGGCCAGGTTCCTTCACTTTATGCATTATTAGGTATCTAAATAAAATAAAAAAATATGCGTATTAGTACTCTATTTTATTTTGGGTTCGTATGCTTATGCTTTGGGAAGCCAAACCCATGAAGAGTTTGAATACCCTTTGAAAATATAATCATCAAATAAATGAACTTTATTAACAAAATTATCAATATATTTTTCTCCTTTTTTCCAATTAACAGGATCCCAAATACTTAGGTTACTTTCATTTATGTTTTCTATTAATGGTTTTGTACTTCTATATATTAGAGATATTACAGCTTACAGAAGTAATTAAATTTATGTGAAAAGTGGGTTTAGGTTTTACTCGAAATCTAGTATTAACATTAACAGTTTTACTACACATGAAGGTGTATCTAGTACTATTTATGTAGTTAGTTTTAGTGTAACCAAAACCACTTTTATTATTTGTAGGTCTATAATTTGATAAAACTGAATTTACACCGCTACAATTTTCTTTTTTAAATGATTCGTTGATATTTATCAAAGTATCAATTTATTTAATTAATTCAGATTTCCTATCTTTTAAAACACAATTCACCTTTCTAAATGGTAAATTTGAATTTTTCAAAGAAATTTACAATTTATCATTTTGATTTTTCAAATGACCAACTTCTAGATCTTTTACATTTAGAAAAACATTAAGCATCAAAGGATTATTTTTCAATTCAAAATTTTCATTTTCTAGTTCTACAATCTTGTTTTCACAAGCTTTGATTTTCCTATATAATAAAAATGAGTTTTGATAATTTATCGAATAATATATCATATTGAGTATATAATTGATCGTATGAATCATGAAGTACCTTATTATAGTTTGCAGTTGCTTTGATAATATTAGTGCTCCTTTCCTTGACGACAGCATATCGAATGGATCTTGTTCTAGCCATTGTTATAGGATTTTGTTATTATTGGTAGAACACTAGGCTCTAGCTGCCAATGAAGAGTCCCTAATACATTGGTGCAAAATGGATCATAAGGCTATTAATACACTAGTGGATGGTGAATACTGTTTATCAACTATTTAAAGTTAACTTATGAAATTAAAGTTTATCTACTCAAATTAGTGATCAAATAAAAAAATTGATAATCAAAGAGTAAATATAAAGTAAAGTAAAAGCAATAAAGTAAATAACATCAGGAATTTTTATATTGGTTCAGATTCATAATTATACACCCAGTTTTATACTCCTCGTATAGAATTTTCACTATCGAAACTTACTTTCCACGGGTGGCAGTACAAATTTATAATCTCGACTTCCCTCGGGTGAAAAATACACCTTTCCTCTTGATTTCCTAAAGTAGTAAGTAGTTGTATCTTTAATATAGATCCTTACAGATTCAGTATAATGATACTATAGACCTCCAATTGTAATATATCGTTGAATCAATAAGGAATATGATGAGACAAGAGAGAGAATGATTGAGAATTCAAGTACATATTCTCTGATCTTGTGTGGTTTGCAAACCCTTGAATAATTAGAGTGAACAAGTATGGATTTGCAAAGCGATGAAAGAATATTTAATGGATCTTTTCTCATAAAGTATAGAAATGAAATAGTAAGTGAAAATGAGAGAATTGCATATAAAAATCTAATTATTAGAGTTTACATGTAAAGAATGAAGAGACTGACTTTTGGTGAAAGGATGAAGAAAAATGTTCATTCATTTAAATTAGAAAATCTGTCCAACGGCTAGTATGTCAACATATGGTGCATGGATATGTTGACATATACATCTATATGTCGATATATGGTCCATGGGTATGTTGACATATCCATGTTAATATTTAAAAAAACATTTTATAAAATAGTTTAATGTTTATAACTTTTAAAACTAATATTTTATGTTTATAAAATATATTAAAGATGAAAATAGAGTTAGTAAAATAGAAATCAAAGATATTTGCTAGGGGACTTTACCAAAAAATCTAAGATTTTTATTGACTTACTGAACACTTCAAATATCTCTATCGTTAAAGCATTGTGTTTCATTTGTCTTGAGTTAGTTTTGCTCTTCCATTTACTTTGATTAATCTTCATACATATAAGTCATTGCTTCCACTGAGTTCTTATTTATCTCTATAAAGTGTATCCATAATATTTCTAAAAATACGACACGGCTCGGAGAAACGTTATTATCAATAGTATGTGGTTATCGTCATCAAAATCAATATTCAGGATATTAATAGCTTGATAATTAAGATTTGGTATCATGTGATACACATGAGATAGATTTGCCGAATTATTATGATTTTTCCACAAAAAAATTGACGATGCTTCCAATTAGGATTGCAACTAGAAGAATAAGGATTATTTTAGTCTATACCATTGATTTGTTCTTGAGTGTATTATTGAGGTAGTCATTCACCTACCTGGGGAGTATGAGTTTTTATGAGAAGATGAATTGGATCTACTTCATGCACTACTCTAGTAGAAGCATAAATAGGAATGTTAATTGATTTTCATTGCATGTATTTTTCAACATAGTCCTTTAAGAACCACCCAAGCTTCATCGATTGTTTTAGACATGAACTCTTTTCTACATATTGATTCTAGTTGGGTTATCGTTTGATATTTTAGCTCTTCATATGAAATTTGGAACAAATGGTGCTCAATGAATGCAAAATGTGGACAGCTATATAATAATTGATTATATATCTCAAAGTATCTTGAAAAAGTCTCCCCCCCCATTTCGAGAGAATTGATTTATTTTTCAATTCTAATTTTTTTGAAGTCCTACATAAAAAATGGAAAAAAATTTCCAAAAATATAGTAGCACATTCATTCCGACTTCTTATTGAATAATTAAATAAGAGAATTTAGCTATTTTTGCACTTACTAGAAATGCAAATGGAATTAGCCTTAGCTTTATTGATTCATTAAATAATTGTTGCAATTTAGTTCTAGATGCATATAATTCAAATTCACTAAGAAACTCATAAGAACTTTATGAATCGTTAAATCTTGGTACCCCTTGAATAAAAGAATGCTTTACCTCTAAATTATTTACTTTGGCTGGTGGAAAAAGTACGACCGAAAGTTGAACAGTCCTATTTGGATAGCATCGATCCCTAAGTGATAAGATATATCCTCTCCTAAGTAGAGACTTTGATGATCTTGGTTCATTTGTTTCGATTGATCTTGTGGGTTATGGAATACCCAAATACACTTATATGAATGGATCTTAAGCACCTAATACACTACAAAGAGGATGAATATTGTATTGTAACTATTTAAAAATTAACTTGTAAATACAGAAGTTATTTACTTTTATGAGTAATAAAATCTGAGTCACATGTAGATAATCAGATAGTAAATGGTAAGTAAATGCAAAATAGTAAAAGAAACCATGATTTTTATACTATTTCAAGTATCCAATTCTACATCCAGTCTTGTACTCCCTCTACATAATTTCACTATCACTTCTTTCTTTCCATGGTGGCAAGAACTCATTTATAATCTTACAACTTCACGGGTGGTATGATACACTTTTCCTCTTCACTTTCCCTAGGTAAGAACAGCTTTCTCTTTACAACAACGATAAAGTATGGGTAAGTAGTTGTATCTCTACTGTATTATCTTGCGGTTTTAGTACGATGATCCTACAGACCTCCAATAAAAATATATCTTTAAATTCAAGGAGGAATAGGATGACACCAAAGAGAGAATTAATGATAATTCAAGTACAAACTCTCTAGTCTTGAGGGGTTTGCAAATTCTTGAAGAACATGCGTGAAAGAGTATGGATTTTTAAAAAGAGTGGAAGTACATGAATAAATTTTGCTCACAATATTCTAGAAATGTAAGAGTAAAAGAAAATAAGAAAATTATTAATTAAGATTCGTTTTCTAGACTGCTTTAAAAAGAAAATGAAAGGATGTGTCCATTGGCCAAGAACTAGCACTAAATTCCTTTCATTTGAGTTTTGTAAAACAAAATAATTGTCAATATGTCGACATATACCCAAGGAGTATGTCAAAGTACTCCAATATAATTGTTTTCTTTTTCTAAAATCCAAATTGTGACTTTCCATGCATTAGAAAATTAGTATGTATGTTTATATGAAGATGTTTAGAGATTAAATAGAGTTAAATAAATGAAGAATTTCAAAGATATTTGCTATAGAGCTTTCAACAAATTAATAGACTTCGTAGATTTATTGAACACTTCTATAATCTTTGTCATTAAAGCGTTTGTGTTCTATTCGTCTTAAGTCAAGTATATCTTTCACTTTCTCTAAGCAATATTCATATTTATAACTCATTTGATTGCTTTCATTCACTGAGTTTTTTGATTGTATCTTTATAATACCTCCATAGTATATCTGAAAATACTGCAAAACTCAAAGAAAAGTTAGTGGTAATGTAACACCCGTGAATTAAACAATAATTAATTTAAAAGAAATTAATAAATGATTATCAAAGATCGAAAATGGAATTTTTCACAAATGTCAGAATTTGGCTACGAAATATGCATAGTTGTGTTCGTGGCGATTTTTTGATCAATTTTCCAATCAATTAACAAATATAGCGACCGGTTGACCCCCTCATGGGGATTGTTCGAATGGTCCAAATTTACTATAATCTAATCTAATTTTTGGATGTAATATCCGCTAATTTATCAGTTATAGTAATATTTATTTTAGATATTAATTTGGAATTTTAAGTAAATAAATGAATTATTAAAGTTTTAAATTGAAAAGAATTCAAAATTAAATGAATTTGACTCGTGAAAAATATATTTTTATTTGATATAGAATTAAAATAAGTCATGTTAACCCAAAAAATAAATCAACACCCTGGATTGTGATGTGAAAGCACCAACCCTGTTAGAACAGAGCAAATATAACAGAAAAGTAGCAAAGAAATAAATAGACACAGGGAATTTTATAGTGTTTCGGCTGTTAACTATGCCTACGTCCATTTTATAGCTTTAATTGTTGATTGTATGTGATTACAAAGTGATTGGGAATGAACAAGTCACAAGTACAGGTGTTAGACTAATTCTAAGTCCTATAATTGCCTATAGGAACTACCTTGGTGACTATTGATCGAAGAGAGTTGAAGAAATGACAGGGTTTCCGCGTAGTAATGGCATAAACCAAACCCCATCTTTGTTGCTCTTTGGTTTTTATTTATAATGGTAGCAGCCATTCTAGACCAAAAGCCTGCTACTAGAGAAGTCCAGGAGGTGATCCAAGATTGCACGAGGAAAATGGTGGCCACCCGATTTAAGGGCTATATTCGGTGCCGAATTAAGGCCCTTAATTAGATACTGAATCTAATCTTTGGCCTTTGGATGGCCAAACCCTTTTGTGTTGAGTTTTATACTTCATCTAGATGCTCTTCATATAATTTGGTAAGTCATTGATGAGTTTTGATCATCGTTCTTTCATGACTTGAATTATCCTGCTGGTTGGATCGCCACATCTTCATTCTTAAGGATGAGCTCTCTAGAACTCTATGAAACTTCATGAATATGCACAGGAGGACATGGGAATCGCTCTTGCAAAGTGAGAAGATGCTATGATGCAACATCTGTATTCGGTACTGAATTAAGAGGCTTAATTCGGGCCAAATATAATAATTAGTCAATTTTGGGTCCAAACTTTTCTGAGCTCTTCTTTTGTTCTTCCAAGTGTCTTTGCCAAGTTTCAGGCCATTCCATCTTCATATCAACGTTGTAACTCCTAATGCTTCCTGCTGGGTTAAAAACTCGGTTAACATATTCCCCCTAGAGTATCCTTCCGTTGGAAACAAACCGTGCTCTGGAATAAGGAAATATCTGGATTGCTATCCTGCAAATTTCAGCTGATCACTGAATTCCATCCTGTGATGTTATTTTTCATTGGTTCACTTCTGAGTAGTTATTCGGTCTGAATTCAGTTTGAATTTCAATTCTCTGAACTGACGATGCAACCTTGGCTCTAAAATTTACGCAAGGCTTTAAGCCGGCATGTAGTATCAATGTGATGAGTTGGAGATGACCTGGGTGAGGGGTGTAAATTTGGTACTGAATTAAGAGACTTAATTTGGTGCCGAATTAGAAACTTAGAGAATTTTTTAGGGAAAATTTTTCTCTACTTATATCTTTTTTCACAACTTCATATCCTTACTTCCTTCTACCCAACCTAGCTGACCCAAGCCCCTGCTTTTCCAATTCAAGTTGTCGCTCCACTGCCGTTCATCCTCTATCATCGCCAGCAAGCTCTCCCGCATCCATGCTCCGTTCGCCATCACCTGGAATGATCGCTGCTGCTGTCGCCGTCGTGTGCAAATCCGAACCCGAATCGATTGAACCTTAGGCCAAATCATCCTTTCATCTTGACTTGGAGGTTGGTGATGGTGCACTAGTACTTCGATGGTGATGGAGACATAAATTGGCTTTGGTCGAGTGTGATTTGTAGAAGAGGAGAAGGTGGAATCCAATTTTGACTTGTGGATGATATACCTAGGGTTTAGTTTTCACTTTGGACACGTATGACTCGAGACAAGTCGTGCCTTCTAGTTTCAACTGTCTACTTCCATGAAATTGACTAAAACTTGATCATCAGATTAACTTCGATATGACGATCCATCGTAGATTCAGACATATCGAATAGCTCCATCGCATTGCATTTTACACATCTAGTGTCTTTGGAAAAGAAAGAACTTTCTGTGTCGCTACGGATGACGTATCCGTTGATCGATAACAGGTAAGTACAAAAAAAGTTATCTCAAAGGACAATACAGATCGTTTTTCTACTATGAGCGAGCTATCTACACGAGATGGACCGTTCATGTGACGACCCACATTTCGGAAGTTTTAAATCGACAATAATCCACACATGTCAAACTTAAACAATCCGAAGTGTAGATAATCAATGGGATTAATTAAGAAAAATGAGAAAAGAAGAAGAAAATAAACACAGAATCTCACAGCGGAACGATAAAATATAATAATTAAATAAACAGTTCATGAAGCTGTTTACTAAACATTTGATTATAATCTATACACATTTATCAGAGTTATATATATACATTAGGGATAAATAATCAATACAGCAGAATAGCATGATGCAGGGGATAATAATAATAGTAATATACCAAATCTTCATCTTCGTCCTCTAGAGAATAATCTTCAATACGCTGAAAAACTGAGGACTGACCCGAGCGTAATGAAAAGACAAAACACTCGAGTTAGGACTAAAATACTCTTATGTAAGTCAAATCAGTATCAATAAATATGAGTGTAACAGCGTCAGAGATGTATACGGTATTCTACATCTCCTATCTAGTGTACAACGTGCGTGCAATAACTTAAGAGATGTTACAGGATTTTTCATCTCCTAAGGATCCGTTAAACAATTTATATATAATAGTATACGCTATAGTAGGTAATGTCTATCAATAAAATAAATATCAAAATAGCATTAATGCTTTACATTGGTCCACCTTAACACATGTTTATAGTACTAAACCAAAGTCGTAATGGGCTCGCATAAGGATAAATATGACAAGGCACATGAGGCAATGCCTAAGGTAGGATTCTACTAGTTTACCCTTTCTGGCTGGTCGTAACCCATCTGTGGCCGACCGCGACCATCAATCCGAACAAAAAGGGTGCACCCATTGAGTATAAAATCACGATAGTAATACGAGTAAGCAACGTCGCTAGAGGTAGCTAACCTCGTTGGCCAGACATAGGCTCTTATTTTAGTCATTTTAATTATGACACAAGTGTCAAGGCTATCCATCATCGTTCTCTTACTTCATTCCAGTAAATGTTCGCCAATTCAACCACTACATTCTGGATATCATCCACCGCGTACACGGTTGTCAAAGTGGTTCCAATATTGATAGAGAGTGTGCCAATAAGAGGCCCCGGTCTCTTTAACAAACAAACGTCATTTTACACACCAGCTTGTTCTTTTACATTTCGAAAACAGTTCGTACTTGACATCAAAATATCATATTCGCTACAAAATCAAATCCATTTCAAAATCATCATATTCACTTCAAAATCATATTTTACTTCAAAATTTCAATTCAGTTCGATGTATCGAATTCACTTCAAAATTTGTTTCGAATTAAAATTTAGGTTATAACTTCACTTTAACCCTATTCGCATTTAAATCCAAGATTTAAAAATAAACATCCCACCCTTTTGACCAGTTTGAATTTTTAGAAAATAGTTTAAATAGTTTTAAAATAGTTAAATAGTTAAAATAGTTTAATAGAAAATAGTTTGAGTATTAAAAATGGTTTATATAGTAAAATAGTTTGGAAAATCAAAATAATTTGAATATTTAAAGAATATAGAATTTAAATCATTTATACAAAAATAGTTCATTTAAAAATAGTTTCAAAGTCAAACCGGTTCACTTTCCAAATTTTCCAATTCAAATTAGTTCCAATTTCCATTTTGATTTAATCGATTCAATTCCGATTTCTAGTCGAATTTTACTTCGATTCCAAATTAGTTTCAATTTCAATTCCAAATTAATTTCACTTCCAATTCCAAATAAATTTCAATTCCAATTCCAAATTAATAAATTTGATTTCAATTTCGAATTATTCGATTCAATTATTAAATTTCAACTCAATTCTCAAATATAAACCATTTCGATTTATATCAATTTCGAGTTTGATTTTTCAAAATATCGATTCAAACCACTTAAATCACATTAACTTTCAATATTCAAATATAATTCAATTCCAAGCTCAATTTTGAAATATCATTTTATATTACTTTTACTTAACAATATTCAAAGTTCGAATAAAAGTCCAATCTTTTAAAACAAATCAATTTCTGAAATTCAAATCATATTTCGCTTATAACTTCAAAATCTCAACTTTGATTATTTAAACAATTCCTGTTATCAAATTTAAATTTCAACATTTCGAGCTCAAGTTCGAAAATAGTTCGATTTCCATAAATTCGATATTTACTTCTTAAAATCAAATCCTTTAAATAATTTCAAAACAAAAATTTTAAAATTATTTAATTTAACCAATCTAGTGTCCGTATATAATTTTCTATCCTATGGTCAAGTGAATCAGTTATTCCTATTTAATTCAGGGATGGATATATATCATTTCAATCCAAAATAAATGCCATAGGTGTATATTATTTCAACCTATTTCTTAATTATTCGAAATAATTTGGTTTACAGTTTTATATACTATAAATAATATACAAGATGATAACATGATATATCAAAATAAGTAAACATCCAAATCATCCAAAATATCACTTAATAGCATCCATCTCAATCAATCATCCAAACAGTCAAAAATCTCAACAATCAACCAATTATCAATAATCGGGGATTTTACTAACAGTTTAATCCTAATTCAATTTAACTGTCAATTCAAATTCTATAAATTAAATTCAGATGTCCATTTAAATGTCAATTAAATTTATTAAACAACTACCAATAAATTTAAATCGCTTCACGATAAAAATTCAACTAACATAAAAATTATTTCAGTCAACTGTGAGCGTATAAACACTCACCTTTTTATTTGAAACTAAAATATTTCTAGAGTCAAATAAATTTCAGATCCACACCACGCTGTAGATGACATCGATACGGTTCCAACGCAATTCATTTCACCCCAAATGGACCTCATATGCATTAATTTCGAATTCATTAATATCGATAAAATTATAAAAATTAATTGGCTAAACAAAAAGTATTATAAATTTCAAATTTACCTTAATCCTACTCTCTCAGCCCATCACGCACACATTCACCTTCTTCTCTAGGCTAGACGAGATTCTCGTTTCCCCCCTTTTTATTACAATGCGATCGATTGCCGCTCGTACAAGGTCCAGCCGCCGCCACCAAGCTCGTGACCAACGCCCTAGCCGCGCTGCCACCACGATGCTGCAGCCTCCATCGCCGCTCCCCATCGTGCATGCAACTCTAGCGTTGCGACTGTATCAACCACATCTTCCTCGTGCTCGTGCCGCGGCATCGTGATCTGATTTAAATCGTAATGTCATTTCTTTTTTTTCTTTTGTTTTCATTTTGAATTTCGATCTGTTGTTCTCCTTTTTTTTAAAGAATAGCTACGATTTGAGATCTGAAGGATACGGGTTAAAAGTGGTAGGCGGCTGAAACGTATGAGGTGTTAAGGTATTTATTAATATTATATTAAAATAATAAGAAAATATCTGATTCGATTGGCCCGCAAAATCATGAACTCTAAACGAAGCATGCCACCTGGCATTTATAATGTTTTACCCCCATTCTGAACACAATGGAACTAGTTTCGAGACCTAATTCGATCGTATGTGGAAGATAGCTTTTCAAAATCGATAAATTTTAGTTAAATTCCGAAATAAAATTTTAAGTGTTTCAAGCTCACACGGCCAAACGACAAGTCCGATCGCTACGAAACTTGGAATCCTACAACATTTCACTATTACATATCCGATGAAACTAGTTTCATCGAAATCCGAGATAGTGGCCAAAATGGCTATTTTCACTCGTTAATTATAATATAAAATTTCCAATTTTTAAATTTTCACTTTTAAATCCAGTTTTAAATGTTAACCATCTTCATTGCTGTTTAACTAAAATTTAAATCAATTTTAAAAATCATTTTCATTCATACTTAATACATGATTCAATTATTTGAATAATTCCCTGTATTAAATTTAAACAATTTAATTATCCAATAAATCAATATAAATAAATCATTAAATTCCAAATAAATTTTAGTTATCAACATTATTTTATTTCCATCTAAAAAAATTCAACACTTATCACTAATTTCTTATTATTGATTATAAACACATTCAATATATAGAATTTCATTTCAATACTCGTTATCGCCAAATCTTCGAAACTGATTATTTCAGAATTTGTATTCAAGTTCATATTCAAATAAATTACCCTAATAATTCATTTAATTTTATTTTTAACCATTTTTATTTAATAATCATATTCAATTTAATAATTTCAAATAGTTAAAAATACAGGTCATTACTCCCCCACTCAAAACTTTTCGTCCTCGAAAAGGGACTAAGTGCAGAATTTAACATTTGATATATTTAATTCAACCAATCAACTTATAGAAACTTTAAATCTTATTTACAAGACCTTTACCACGCTCTCGCTATGCCACTCCGATATCGGTTTTACGGAAAATATAACTTATATATAAAAACAAATTATAAATTTTTTCTAACACCTAGATTTACGGAAATTTCGGCAGAGTCTCCTTTGCTCGGCTCGATCGGAAATTTTTTACATAACACAAATATACCCAATGTACCAAATATACATCTCATCTCAATGATGAGGCATCCTGAAGGGAAAAAATATAATCGCGGTATGTAATCCGAGATACGTATCTTATTATTAATAATACGAGCGAGTTCGCTCGTATTAAGCAAGCAAAAGCAAAATACGCGCAAGCGAGCTCCAAAAGCTAGCATACGCCCTTCCGTATCTACTAAACACTCAATAATAGATAAGAATATGTATAGTGAAAGAGAAATCAATATATAACATAACTATACAACAACTATATAAGCAAACATAGCCATGCAATAATAGAAACATCCAAACAACCATATTCATGCAAGTTTTATTCATAACCATACTATTATCAATGTCAACATTTCAATTCATACACTTCCATTTCTATTAACTTCCAATTGGTTCATTTTCCATTTATTCATTTTTGTTTTATTTACATTGAATCGACTTATATTCAATAAACTACAATAATAAATCATTAAATTTTTATCTCTATCCATTTTTATCCAATAATCACAATAAATTTAATAATTTAAAATGGTTAAAAATATAGGATTCACTAGTGTGTAATGTATGCATATGAACAATAAACAACTTATAAGTCAATAAGCATGATTTGATACCTAGGCTAAGAAACACAAGAACTTAATAACAATATGACAACTCAGTTATCTAGTGATAAAGAAACAAGCTAAAACTAATTATTTTCATGCTAAACATACGAGCTTAAAGATAGATATGTCTAGCATGGTTTGGCTGTATCTAAGATTTATTTCTTATATTTTTTTTAATAAAAAATGAAAACAAAATATATATTTTAATGTAACCTTCCAACTCTGCTAAAAAGTTTATCAAACATGATATTTATAGTTCTAGTGTTTAATAAAAAAATAACATCTTTAGCTTTTCCCACAAAATCTAAGTAGGTATATAATCATGATTATCATTTTTGCTCTGTATGAAAGTATGCAGTTATCTCTAAATTCCTTATTTTATATTAATTATATGAAATGTAAACAAATAATTGCAAGATAACACAGCTAACAATAGTTCAGTTTGATGTTTAAACCTACTTTTGGTCTTTTTATTATATCTTATTAGTTACCATGTTCATCAATGATCGGTGACAAGCTATTTTATAATAGCAATAGGACAGTCCCATATAGTTATGTACCCATTTTAAATCATTCCTGCTAAATTTAATGAATTCCACATAATTCCAAACGCTCATAAACAAGATATGATCAAAGTTTAAAAGCAAAGGCAAAACATTGTATTCTGTACTATTCACGATGCCTGATATGCATTTTATACTATGGAAATAATTATAGAAACAAAACACTTGATGAAATAAGTAAGAGATGAAATCAATTTAACATTAGTGTACACACACACATACATTTATCAATAATGTGCCTGTAAAAGTAAGAGAATAAATAAGTTCAAAATTATGCACATTGTTTGTTGTGCCACTTGTTTTCATCATACAAGTCAACTGAATACATAACCTTTGAAATCTAAAGATTCTAAACAATAAAGAAACTACGGAACCAAACAAATAAAGACTATTTAAAATTTTAACATTTTCTTACTACATATTATTATCATTGAATATTCATAAGTCGAAGACATCTTATTCCACTATTTTTGTAATGCAGAGCGGCTTTCTTACATAATAAACTGGTCTAACTTATGAGATGGCATGAATAAAAGTTCAGTCTCTCCTTGCTGTAAGATATTGCTTGTGCATGATAATATAAAACATATGTGAAGGTGTTGTTATGCTATGATGATTAAAGTCAAGTCCCCGCAAATTATTCTATCAACATGTGTTGGTATTAACTTAAAATTAATAAATGATGTAATGATGTCCGCAAGTAGTGGTGCAGTGGTAAGATACCTGCTTCCTAGTTAACAGGCCATGGGTTCGATTCCCGTCTGCCCTACTCCCAATTTCAAGGTGCAGAGGTGGGTCCCCGTTAAAACCGAAAAACTGGTTGGGGGCAATAAATCTCTATGCTGGGCTTGCTAACCTCCCTCATGTCTGTGGTCGGACCAGGCAGGGGGGGCTCCTCCCATCCCTTCGATTTCATCAGGGCTCTGGGTTGAGTTTTTAAAAAAAATAAAAAAAATGATGTAATGATGCATGGTTGAGTTAAACTTCAATTTCTCATGTATACACAATAAATGAAACTTTCTGTAAACAGATAGAAAGACAACCCCAATCCCAACTTTTCTCAAATATATAAAATCCAAACTTGCAAGTAAAAAGCTTGATGTGATATACTAGAACTAAAAGGAAAGGAATTTAAGAAGAAAAAAAACAGCAACAAGTTTATGATCTAATTGTTGATTTAATAATATCTCTGAAATTTAAAATAAAAAAAAGTAGCCATGGAATCTTAATAACATAATCTAAGGAGAATCACAATAATATTCGAGTCAACTTGTGATCAAATGCTAGCTATAAAATTAACCAATACAACCAAATTGATTACTTCACTTCATTTGACTAAAATTCCTATATTTTAATTTATTAACTTCGGTTCTTAAAATATATTTATTAAATCATACTTAGAATATTTTTCACAACAAAACTTGTTTTAGTCGAAAATAGATTCCTTTTGGTAGCAATTCTCACTCAAAAACTCGAAAATGAATACCGACGATGCTGCAGTCATTCGCAGAATTATTTCCCAGCGACTAACGCGAGTTCAAAGCTTTATTTATTTCAAAAATCCTTTCAAAATATATTTCTCATCAAAACACTTTCAAATAATATTATTATTAATTTGGAAGGCTTTGAAAACGATTTTGAAAACAAAAGGATTTTAAATTCTAAAATTCTCAATTTTTTTAAAAAATCCTTCTATTTATAAGCTACATTATAAATATACTAATACAATTTCATTACTTCATTATGAAAATATTTCATTAATTTACAAATTTGTTATTTCAAACAATTCTTATTATAAATAGATTTCAATTCAATATAATTATCAAACTCTTCATAAATAAAATTTCACAAAATATTCGTTTTATTTTAATTCAACCAATAATCGATGATAACTAAATATTATCATCTCCTAAAAACAACATTCATTAATAATCATTATATATATATATATAATATAGGTAAAATTCTTTCATTTACCCTATTTTAAAACAATATTATGTCGACTTGCCTTGTTTAAGTGTTTAGAATCCCTATCGATAGCATGGCATCCCATGCATCGACCAAAATTCATAAACAACTCAACAGATAAGTAAACGCGATATAAAATATTTTATAACACAAACAAGTACGCTCTCTCATATATATATATACTCAAACAGACTCATTCTAGGGTATTACTACCCTATCTCTAATGAGTCAAACCCCACAAAGCTAAGGTTATCGCTAAACCTGGCACTGATACCAACTGTGACGACCCACATTTCGGAAGGTTTAAATCGACAATAATCCACACATGTCAAACGTAAACAATCCGGAACGTAGATAATCAATGGGGTTAATTAAGAAAAATAAGAAAAGAAGAAGAAAACAAACACAGAATCTCACAGCGGAACGATAAAATATAATAATCAAATAAACAGTACATGAAGATGTTTACTAAACATTTAATTATAATCTATACACATTTATCAGAGTTATATATATACATCATGGATAAATAATCAATACAGCAGAATAACATGATGCAGGGGATAATAATAATAGTAATATACCAAATCTTCATCTTCGTCCTCCAGAGAATAATCTTCAATACGTTGAAAAACTCAGGACTACCCAAGCGTAATTAAAAGACAACACTCGAGTCAGAACTAAAATACTCTTATGTAAGTCAAATCAATATCAATAAATATGAGTATAACAGCGTCAGAGATGTAAGCTAAACGAGCTCGCATTCCTTTTGCACTTCAGAAGGAGAGAGGATTGCCCATCTTTTTTTATTATCAAAGCCTGGAGGGGATGTAAGCTAATATCAGACCTTTGTAATAAACATTCAGCTTTCAAGAACGAGTATTTCTTCGTTAGGCATCCAGAGGGATTCAACCGCTTCTGGCTATCTGGAAGTAAGTCCTGATCCCTAGCATTTTCTATTTCAATTGGTTTTCCAATTTCTTATATTTCTTATCCTATCGTGTTTTATTGCAGTCATCCCAAAGAGGGAATGCAACGATGAGCTTGACAAGATGCTAGAAGCTCTCAAGGCTGTGAGAGCTTCCAAGCGTATAATAGAGTTTCTCCTGATGAATGAACACCTCTGGTAATTCAGTTTACTTCATCCTGATAGATTTGTTATGGATGATGAGCCATCAATGTCAAGTGGTCTAGGAGACACACTCATTATTTTGCTCATGCTTGTTACTCTGTCAGGGAGGCTCAAGAAGAAGTGGCTGGTCCGTCAGAGAAAGCACAACCCAAAGAGATTCCTAAAGCTGATATAGACTTATCCTCCGAAGAAGACATTACGGGGAATAGGGATGAGGCCCATAGGATGTCCCAATCCTTGAAGAAGAAGACGAAATGTATCAAAAGAGAGATGGGAAGCTGCATGTGGTTAAGGAGAGAGAATACGAAGGCTCGGATGGTGACTACAACGACTTTCGCTTCTCCGTAGAAAGAGATGAATCTTTTGGCGAGTCGTTGGAAATGAGTATCGGTCCTCCTCAACTACTTTCTCTGGACTTGTTAACTACTGAGGCATTAAGCCTCAAACCCCCAATTTCTCCTCCTAAACAATGACCTGCTATTGAGACTTTGCGGTCTGCCGAAGGTCAAGCTATCGGGACCAACACAATAGATACGTCTACTTTTGATTTCATGAGAGATGTCGTCACCTATGTAGAAGAACACAGGGATATCCCCATTAGCAAAATGATGGTTGAGATCGACTCGGAAATCGACATTGCCTCAGGCGTATTTGGGAGTAGTGGTGAAAAGACTCCAACTCTTAAACCCTGCCAATACGGTTGGTAGAGTACATATGGGGGCGTTAGCACTACACACTTCACTTTAGGATCACAAGAACACATTTCTTCACCGCGTTAAGTTCCTAAATTCGAGTATCAACTTCATTCTTGTTTTCATCTTAGGTACAATGGGACGTGGACTATATCACTAGTTATGCCAAGATTCCAGCTTCCGAAAGAGTAAAACTTATGATTCGACTTATTATCATCCTCGCGAGATAGACGAAGAGAGAAGGAAAAGGAAGGACGATGAGGCTCGCTACTTGGCATGAGAGCACGAGAAGGGATAAAAAAGGAAAAAGGATGATGAGACCGGTGCCCCCGGCGATGCACATAAATGCCAAAGAGACTCTCATGACCATTGTAGCCCTCACAATCGATTACTCCTCCTCATTTGAATATCCCAACTGTTGTGACTTAAGAAATTGCACCTTCTCAAGAAATGACTACTGCGATTGCTCCCACCACTTCCAACCGAAGGGAAAAGTTTGTACTTCCTCCCGGTCCACCCTTGCTTCAGGCTTCTTTTTCGAATCTATTCTTGAAGGGAGTCAAGTTCGACAAAGCAATAAAGCCAATAAATAGAGTTGCTTCCCTTGGTAACTTAGATTCAGTCCATGAAGACTTAGAGGCTAGATGTGATTCTTAGCATCTCATAAAGGCCTTCGGATGTAAACCGCATCAACTATTAAGAGATCCTCTCGTTTGAAGCCGAGAGAGAAGATCACACCAGGGCGATCAAAGGTCATGATGATGAAATATCCAAGTTGAAGGATAAGAGGAACGCAACCCTGAAGAGCAAGGCCACTGTTGAAACTTAATGGTGAGGCAAACTGGGCCCACAACCAAGCGATCTTAGTAATAGAAAATCAGCTTAAGGATGCTCACATTGAATCTGGGAAATTAAAAGAGCAGCACACCGAAGCCGAGAGGACAATTAAGTCTGGGAACCAAACCATTGCTAGCTACGCCACTATTATTGCCGAATAGGCTGCTGAGCTTACCCGGCTTCGAGAGGAGAATGAATAGCTGGTAAAAGAGAAAGAACAAGCCGTCTTCGCTAAACTAGTGGGAGTGATCGATCATTTAACCACAAATGTAGAGCTTGCTGATCTCTGGAAATAATATGGTGATGCGATAAGTGATATGGATGGTAGTGTGCTCCACCTTTACACCAGCTATATGATGAATAATGGGAGCTTGAAATGGCTTGGTATCAACTACCCCTGGACCCTTGCCATGGTATGGGAGGAGGTGTTGGTTAGCTCGAAGCAAGCTAATGATATGCATTCAGAAGAAGAGCTGATGGCGGAGTATCTGACTTCCAAAGACATAGATTTCCAAGCTGTTGGCAAAGTTATGCTTCGGGAAGAGAGGGAGAAGGAAGCCACCGATGCTGGAGCAAAAACCCTTGCTCGCCCAAGCCCTTCAAGTCAGCACCAAACACTTGTTCCTACTTCTCAAGAGTAAACGGCATCCACCCAGCATCCACGGCAATTGTTTCTAAGGCCTCCCGTAAGCATAGGACTTCTGAAGCCTTGGGTGAGCCACGCCCAAAATTCCAGCTGTAGTGCAACCCTCAGAGATGGGGATTGGTGGTGAAGCTTTTGAAATTCAAGTTGATGACTAGACTCCCGGATCGGGTATTTCTCTTGTCTCTTCGATGCTTCAGACAATTCAATTCACTGCTACCACCATTTCTGCAGTGGATTTTGGAATGATCCCAGTTTCTAGATCCAAGCTTGGGCTCAATTCTGAAAAAGATAGGAGCACTATAGAGTCAAGAGGATGCCTCTGCATTCGTCAACGAGGAGGTGGTAATTACTAGCGAGTCAGGACCGACTGACAAAATGACCATGGCAGGGAGATTGGAGGAGGAAAGGGCTAGACGTGAAGAAGGAGAAGAAGAAGCGAAAGCACAAGACTCCCACTACCATCATGTTAAAGGTTCCCAAGGAGAAAAGTACGATCGTCGGAGGATCAAAAGGTCTAATCATCTGCAGGGGAGAGACTAATAAACATGAGAGGAAGAAGATCCTGATTCACCCAGGCACGGGCAGCAAAGGAGGAGATAAAAGCAGAAAGAAGTGACATGCTCGAGCATCAGTAGGGATGGGTTTTGATGGTCTTTTGATTTTTTGAGTCTTTTATACAAGTACATAGTCTGTACTTTTTCCTTTTGGTGTCCAAACAGGCTGACATTATGCGGGAGCGGCCCCCGCTGTTTGATTCTATACTTGTACAAAAAACTCAAAAAAACCTTTTTAAATTTACTAAAGCAAAGCTTTTAAAATGAGTAGTATTTAATTGTAAAACCTTTTTAAATTTACTATTTTAAGTATATAAAATTTTGTAACATTTTAGAGGAAAAAGATTAAATAAATCAAATATTTTATCATAAATTCGAGAATAACAAAAATTTATATTTCAAATGATCAAACAATTCCTTGTAATATTATTTTTGATCATTCAACAACCTTTGTCAAATTATAAATTTTTGTTTATATATATAAATCAAATATTTTATCATAAATTCGAGAATAACAAAAAATAATAATTTGACAAAGGTTGTTGAATGATCAAAAATAGTATCACAAGGAATTGTTTGATCATATGAAATATAAATTTTTATTATTCTCGAATTTATGATAAAATATTTGATTTATTTAATTCAATCATCCTCTACCAATTATTATTTCAATCTAAATTCAAACAAGCATGTCAAGGGAATTCATATTGATAGATATAGAAGTGTGAGTTAAAAAAAGTGATAAAAGCAATTAAAAGACTAGTATTCCTACTATTATCTTTTCTGTGTACTTTTTACATTCTATGTACTATTCTTGTTTATATACCATTGTCTGTGTGTATAATACGATTTCCCATCTCGCAATTTCCATATTATACACTGCTGTATTATGTAATATATGATGTGTTTATTTACCGCAATTTCATGCATTAAAATGGTGTCAGCAACGTGACTTGCAGTTATTTAGTTTACTACTTTACTTAGCTCTGTTGTGGTTGCCAAAATTCTTTGTTCGGTGTGACAAAATCGTGGAGTAATTCTTATTGTGGTCAAGTGTTGGTGTGTGCACTCCCCTTACTCCATGGGGCCACTTACTTCGAACACTTGTTATGGGACCAGGTACTCCAAGTTACTCTCTGCTTGCCCCCAATCAAAGATGTATTACAACTCCTATCTCCATGAACTTATAGTCTGAATGCTCGATTCTGAGCATCTTGTGCTTTGGTTATGGTTAATTTCTTCCAAGTTTGATGTTGAGGTTCTATCCGCATATCAGCGTCTGTTTCTTGAGACACGTGGATAGCTCAAACCTTATGATTTTCCTTCAACGTTGCCAAAATCTAGGAGATGTTGAATTTTCGGAGGTAGGGACTAGTTTCTACCAATCCTACAACCGATAAATTGCCCAATGTTGCTGGAGCAACATTGGTACTTAGGAGGTTTTGGAAGATGGATGGAACTACTGGGGTAATATCGATGATTCGGGGTGCGCTTGAATGTGGTTCCATTGGTTCAAGCAATAAAGGAGTGGATGCTTGCTTGGACATGGTTCCATTGGTCCAAGAAATGAAGGAGTTGGGCACACAACGCAGTTCCCTCGATTCAAGTGGCTAAGGAATGAAAGCTTACTTGGACGTGGTTTCGTCGGTCCAAGAAGCGAAAGAAATGGGGCGCAGTCGAACGCAGTTCCATCGGTTCGAGTGACTATATGAATGGGTGCTTACTTGGATGCAGTTCCACCGATCCAAGAAGCAAGACGCGGCTTATGGATGCACGCAAGGATTTGGGCCTTCCCAATGATGCTGGAGCAGCACCGATTTTCAGAGGGTGGGGATCGATTTTCCCCATCGATCCGGCATTTTGAGTCGATTTACATCCATCGACTTGGAGGGTTGCTTACTTGAACGCAGTTCTGTCGGTTCAAGAGTTATGTGGGTGGAGCATACTTGGACGCGGTTCCACCAGTCCAAGTAGTGAGTGAATGGTTATCGATTCAATCTAACCCCGTCGACTCAGTAGGTTGCTTAAATGAACGTGGTTCCATTGGTTCGAGAAGCGAAATAACTTTATTGATAAAATAAAGAGAAAGGAAAATCTTACCTATTTACAATGCCCCCGGCATCCCTAGGTGGCTTATTTATGAAAATAAGAAATACATAGATAGAAATTCAAACAAAATAGTGCCATAGTGGATCACTATTCCAAGCACGGGGATCTGGATTCCATCGACCGTTGTGAGCTTGAAAGTTCCATCTCCAAGTTTCTGGCCGATAATATAGGGTCCTTCCTAGTTTGGGCCAAGTGCCCATGTACCTGGGTAGATTCGTTTCAGGATGAGATCTCCTATTTCGAAGGTACGGTTGTGAACTTTGGCATTAAACTGTCGTGTCGTGTCACTCTCTTTTGATGAGTAGTAGTCCTTAGCTCAACTTCTTCCCACTTCTTATCGATTTGATCAAGCGATTCAAGCAGGAGCTACTCGTTTTCATTTTGGTTGAAGTGTCATCTCTGATGAGAGGGGACTTCAAGTTCCAGTGGAGCCATTGCTTCCGAACCGTATGCCAAGGCAAAATGTGAGTGCCCGGTCGCCGATTTATTAGTCTTTATGTAAGCCCATAGTGCAAGCGGAAGTTCATCAACCCAATTTCCTTTAGCTTTTGTTAGCCATTTCTTGATGGTGGATTTGATGATTTTGTTCACTGCTTCCACTTACCCGTTTGCTTGTAGGTGTGCCACCGTGTAGAATCTCTTCTCGATTCGGAAACGCTTGCAGAAGTTCTTGAATTCGGCGCTCTCGAACCGATTTCCATTTTCCGTGATGATTTTCTATGGTACTCTGAACCTGCAAATAATATTTTTAGTAACGAAGTTAATTACTTTCTTAGTGGTGATGTTGACCAGTGGTTCTGCTTCGACCCATTTGATGAAGTAATCAACTACGAAGATAGCATATTTGGGTCCCCCTTTAGCTATTGGTAATACGCCAATTTGATCGACTCCCCAGATTGCAAATAGCTACGAGCTGACCATTTGCATCAACTCTATGGATGGGGTTCACGTAATTTTGGCAAATCTCTAGCACTAATCGCAACGTCTAGCGCAGTCTGCTGCATCTCATTGAGTGATGGCCAAAAATATCCATAATAGAGGACCTTCTTTGCTAGTGCCTGCTCCTCGATATGGTCTCTGCAGCTACCTTCGTGGACTTCCCAGAGGATACTCTTGGCTTTATTGCAAGTTACACATCCGAGTAAGGGGGTGGAGAATCCCCTCCTGTGGGGCACTCCATCTTGTAGTACGAATCTTGGCACCTTTCACAGAAGCTTCTTTCACTCATTCTGATCCCTGGAGAGTGTCCCTCTGAGCAGATAGTCTTTGATTGGTATCATCCATGATTCCTCTTCCTCTATAATTTCTAGAATCCAATCAACATCCATCTGATCTATGCTAAGGGTCGTCAGCATCTCAAATGGAACTAGCCCATTAACTGTGCTTCTTCGGAACTGGCTAGTTTAGCTAGGTAATTTGCTTTCATATTCTGCTCTCTCGGAATATGACTTATGGTACAGTGTTCAATGTTGTTCAGTGATTCCCATGCCTTTTACAGATAAGAGGAAAGGTTTTCCCCCCTTGGCCTGATATTCCCCTTTCACTTAATAAACAACTAGCTAAGAGTCGTTGTAGATGTGCATAGCCCTTATTCCTAATTCCTTCACAATTTTCGGTCCTATTATTAATGCCTCATACTCCACCTCATTGTTAGTATTAGGTAACTCCAATCTTATAGCATAGCAAATAGAACGTCCTTTGGGAGTTTCGAGAATGACTCTAACTCCTGAGCAGAAATCATTTGATGCACCGACAAACAGTTTCCACTATGACACTACTTTTGGAGTGTTTCTACTTCGCCATCTCGTATTGTGAACTCAACGATGAAATATGATGCATGTCCGTTGATTGCCCTTTAGAGTGATAAGTGATGTCGTGGTGACTCAACTTAATGTTCCATTTAAGAAGTCGTCCTAACGTCTCCATGCGGTACAATACCTGCTTCAAAGGTTGATCCGTCAACACTTTGATTAGGTAAGCGTAGAAGTATAGGGGTAACTTCCTTGGTGCGATCAATAGGCAATAGGCTAGTTTTTCCAACTTCGAATAGTTATTCTCGGCTCCAGTTTATCACTTACTGATGCAGAAAATGGGTCGCTGGATCCTAGCTTCTTCACGTACCAGTGCTGCGCTCAGGGCATGAGTTGACACGGCTAGATAAATGAATAGGTGTTCCCCGTCCATCGGTTTGGACAAAACTGGTGGGGTCTCCATATGTAGCAATAATTCATCAAAGGCGGTCTGGCAGGCCTGATTCCATTCGAAATTCTTCTTACCCTTCTTCAGTGCGTCGAAGAATGGTATACACTTACCTGTTGCTTTGAAAATAAATCGCCTCAATGCTGCGACCTTTCCATTCAGACTTTGCAATTCCTTTTTGGTCGTAGGGGCTGTGATGTTCCATAGAGCGGTGATTTGCCTAGGATTAGCTTCAATGCCCCTAGCATTCATGATGAAACCTAGAAATTTTCCAAAAGCTACATCAAAAGAACACTTTAGGGGTTAAGCTTCATTCCATGCTTTCTAAGAATCTCAAACATTTCTGAGAGTTGTCCAAGTGATTTCTTGACACACATGATTTGACTAGCATGTCATCCATGTAGACTTTCGCTGTTTGTCCTATCTAATCCTTGAACATTGTGTTCAGCAACCATTGATAAGTTGCCCCAGCATTCATCAGCCCGAATGGCATTACTCGGTAGCAATATAATCCAAGGTCGTTGATGAACCTAGTGTTCTCCTAGTTGGGTTCACGCATCACAATCTGGTTGTATGCTGAGTAGGCATCCATGAATAAGAGTAGATTGTGGCCTGCAGTTCCGTCTATAAGTTGGTCAATCCTGGGTAAAGGGAAACTATCCTTTGGGCAAGCTTGGTTTAGGTCCGAGCAATCAACATAAGTTCACCACTTTTCATTGGACTTCTTAACCAAAACTAGATTCGACACCTATTCAGGATATGTTGCGTCGCAGATGAAGCCGTTAACCAACAACTTATCCATCTCTTCCTTCAGCACAGTGGATCACTCCTTACCTAGACTGCGTCTCTTCTGCCATACTGGATTGTTCTTGGGATCGATATTGAGTGCGTGGCACGCTATCTCCAGCAATATCCCACACATATCAAAATCTGTTCAAACAAACACGTCCAAGTTGGCATGAAATTTTTTAATTAGTTGTTGCATCTTGATTCCAAGTTGTGACCCTATTTTTAAGACTCCAGTTGGGTCATCCATATTGACATGGACTGACACTGTAATCTCTAACGGTGCCACCCATTCCTCCCTTGAACTCTTCTTCCTAGGGTCCATAGCCTTGTTGAAATGAATATGGTCCCCGAGCCAATGGCGGTTCTGTAATTGCTATGCTGACGGTTCGTGAATGTCGAGAGACTTCTACACATTCTTTCCCTTTTTCTTTCATTTCGATTCGCGTAACTCAACGACATAACATTCTCTAGCGACGTTTTGATCTCCCTTTATAACTCCAACTCCATTCTCCATCGAGAATTTCATGGTAAGGCACCATGAAGCCAAAGCGACCCTAAAATCAGCAAGGGCCGGTCGACCCAAGAAAGCGTTGTAAGTTGACATTTCATCCACGATCATGAAGGTTTGGATAAGGACTACCCTTCATTCTCCTTCCCCGAGCTCGAAAGGTAAGTCGATCGTCCCGACTGGCTGTCTTGGTTCTTCCGTAAAGCCCTAGATTTTCATTCGGCAAGCAGACACATCCTTTATGCCGATCTTCATCTGATCGCAAGTATGTTGAAACAAGATGTTGAAAGAACTTCCATTATCCACCAGGACTCAACGTACAACTGCCAACCCAATTCAGACGGTTACCACTTTCGGGTCGAGAGTCGGCACTTATACTCCTTCAGTGTCTTGGTTTCGAAACACTATATTGTTATTGAGTGTCCTTTGCTGCTTGGCTGGGGCACCATCCTCAATCATAAAAGTTTCTTTCAGAGTGAACTCGCGTATCGCTCCATCTTCTCCCAACTTTTCTATGCTGGGCGAGGTCCTCCGGTTATAATGCCGATAACTAGTATTTGTTTCGTTCATTTGGATCCTTCTCCATTGGGTCAAGGTTGGTTCTCTTGAGTACGTGGAACTTGAGGTCCAGTGGGCTGGTAAGAGTTTTGCGATTTCTTCAGGTACTGCTGGAGCCTGTTGTTCCTAATCATCTCCTCAATTAGATCTTTTATATGTTGGCACTTGTTTATATTATGCCTGTGATTCTCGTGGAAGCAGCAGAACTTTCCTGATTGCTTCTGTCGCTCAGATTCTTCCTTCTTGGGAGGCTTGTTGATCGCTCAGTTCCCTGAGTTGTAAGGTAGATGTTCTTCAGGCTGTCGTTAAATAGCATATACTGCTCAGGTCTCGGGTTCTTGATCCGCTTTCCATTCCCATCACGCCTACTAGTATTCTGGTTTTTCCTTTTCTGATTTTCATTTTTCCCTACATTTCCTGACGCTGCTCCAGAATTATTTCCATCCTAGTTGACCGCTACATTACTTTGAAATACCTTCTTTGGTTGCACACTGGCAATCTTTCCCTCCAATGCATCTGCCTCTTCCAATCTTAGATACTGACTCGCCTTCCAGTTGAACTCCTTCATGGTAGTTGATTGTTTCATCTTAATCCATTTTCCAAAGTCTGTGTCTGGATGGATAGCTCGGACTAAAGCCATGAATACCATATCTTTATTAGGATTGCTCACTTTAGTAACTACAACATTAAACAGGTTCATAAAGGTTATTAATTTCAAACATTTAATTTATATCTATATTATTTAAAATTATTATGACCAAAAATGATAATGATAATATTTAAAAAAGAGTATTAATTTCAAACCATTTAACATGAGAAAAACATCTGTATATAACATGTAAAATAAATAGATATGTTTGAAATTGTATGAAACATAATAACCAATTCATTAACTTAAAAGGCTTACTTTAACATAATAAAACTTATTTTGTTTCTTTTAATTACGATCAAATAAAAATATATATACACGAAGGTGAGGTGACATATTGAAACAAGTTCATGAATTCTACTTTGATAATCAAACCTAGTCCATGTCAATTGTACCAAGAGAATCTCCTTTCAGATGTCAAGGACCACGAGCTCACTGATTAGTGGTATAATGCTCTAAACATAAGTTCTAAATGTCATGGGTTCAAACTCTTGAGACATCAAAATAAGTGCTTTGCTTGAGTAAAGTACCACTCTTACTATCAAATACAATTCTCCTTTCAAATAGTAGATTTCCAACTCCAAAATAATATGCAATATAAATTTTAAGAATCTACAACCTAACAATAAAATGATGAAGATAGCAGTAAAGAGATGAATATTTTGTTTAACATAGTGGAGGACACATGAAATAACATGTATTGAGAAGAGTGTCTCTTCTCATATGTAACTCCTCCACTAAAGGCACTTACTTGTGTATTAAACAAGTAGTAATTCGTGACCCATTTGTCTTTAAATTTTCAACTCCCACCCCCGATGGCCGATTATACAATATGAGCTTATGGGGTTGGACCAACAAAGTTGGGTTGTTATTTAATCAGTTTCCATGTACATTTGATTTGAATATTTATATATAACAATTTATACATTGAAATTCAAATTTTAAGCCTATACATAACTAAATAAATTAGCACTCATTTAAATTTATTAAACTTTAAAGTAGTTTGTTAAATTAATTTTAGAAGATATTCTAAGAGTCGTGGTTATGTGACTCCTTTGTGTGTCGGTCCTTAGTTGTACTTAAATATTTCAAACACTAAATCCTATAAGGAATTTGTTGAAGCATGGTGTTGGACACGAGATCATACGCTTATAGTTCATCAAGGTGAAGTTCCACTCTATAATATTGTTTAAAGTGGCACCCTTAAGCAACGACACATTGTGCATGTTATATCTCTTCATTAGGACAATGTTAGCGACATATATAGAGCTTAGTCAATGGTCAACACTTTTATAACGTTCGTAGTTAGCTATGAAATTCGATCATTGAAATCGCTTAGTTTGATATAATAACATTATCGATTATCTTGAATCACTCTGGCTACATATCATATGAGTTCTTTTCAAAATCCAATCATGTTGACACTAACTTTCTCTATCGAAGGAGACAGTCTTTTAAGTAGCGTTACACTTATTGTGTCTCAAAACATACCTAACTATGTTTGTAACAAGATATAGTGACATGTGATTTGTCCATAATCAAAGTATTATCCCAATAACATTCATCATACTCTCAAGTCCAAAGACTACTACACATTGTCACATGAGATGTTCTATTTTTATTTAGATATATTTAAACTGTCTGAAACACTCGATGGTTTATTATGTAGTTGTTCCTTAACAACTACTTATACATTACCTCTTGTATCCCAATAGTCATGGGTAAATCATCTTCCATCTTATGGAGAGCATCAGGTACACTAGTCCTATGGGTGAATCGATATTTGTTTTGAAAGTACTTTTGGCTAGGAACATTTAAGGATAAATATTATTTGTATGATCTAATACTCACGAGTATGAACCATTTCGTAACTATGATCGAGCAAACACTACAACTTAGGGAATTCTAATTGCATTTATCAACATACAATTATTTATAGATATAAGGACACACAATAGAAATAAAAACCAGAAAGCATACTATATTTCAAACAAGATTCATTTTTAAGAGTTAAATTTAGTGGAATACAATCAAATTACATAATTTTTCCTAGGGCATACCCTTAACTCTATCACACAAAATCCATGTTGAAAAAGCAATTAAGTTATCCAATAAACTAACGGTGCAAAAGTAAAAGAGCATCAATGTAGAAATTAAAATAGTAGATAGTGATAAAAAGTGTAAAGATGAAGACTTTGGAATTTGCTTTCTTTAGTGGAAATTTCTACAAGAAAAGGATAAAAGAGAAGAAAAAGGAGATATATAGGCACTTATATATCTTAAGGACATAAAATTTGATCATTAGAATAAAATTATAAAGCTCCAACGGTTCGGGAGCACTTCAATACCAATGAATACATCAACATATAGAATTTTAACAAATTAAATACGAAGAGTCGCATGATATGATAGGCGTGTTGGGGGTTAAGTAGTTTGTCTACAAAAGTGAAAGTAGTTACTATAGATATGACATCGCAGAACTCGCAGAGAACAGATCGTTTTAAGCCAAATATAAAACATAAGAAAGAGCTATCTACAATATTCTTCACTTTTTGAAACTCAAGACTGGAGGAATAAAATATAATAATCCCATATGAAAAAAATAATATAGTATCAAATACACTTCACTCACAACATTTCTCTACCACTGAGTAATATAAAATGCATAATGTCTGGGAATAACCGAGATAAAATAGTAGACAACTAATAGGCAAATAAATGTGTGTCTCCATCGTACCATTACATCTCCGAGTTACTACCAGTCCTCACTATCGATCTATTAGAGTATAACTAAAAAATGATAGAGAGGGTTAGACATATGTCTAGTGAGTGAAACACATCATATATGTGTATAATACTAATAAGCTAGTAAAATAGTACTTACGTTCGAAAATCATACCTTAACCTGTGTCACTTGCACCCAACAAGTCAGCTATTATAGTAACAACATATGTTAAGGTCTCACTAAAATATAACACATATTTATTCATATGCACTCGATTAAGCCTAAAGCCCCAACTCACATGTCGAAAATGTATGCAACTCGCTATTAAAGATCTACGTGTCTCAGCCCGATATCGCTAAATCAGATGCGACTCACTGCTGAAGATCTACTTGTCTCAGTCCACTATTGCAAAATAGTATGTACACTATTGAGTTCAAAGCTCCAACTCGTGTACCGCCAACTACGACACTATGGAGCTCAAAGTCCCAACTAGTCATCGCTAGACGTCACTAGCCCCACCAAAATGCACCTGACGCCTACCATATACCACTCTATTGAGCTCAAGGTCTCAACTCATGTGGCCCATTCATATTCTATCATGGAAATCGCACGATTAAAGTCAAGTCTATGCTAGACATTCGAGCGGTCTGCAACACTATTGAGATCAAGCTCAAAACTTGTCATCTCCCAATCATTTATGATGCTACTGTGTCAAGCCCCAACTTATCATCGCCAAGTGTCACTAGTACAGACGATGACTAATTTCCCCATATGTGTACCGAAACTTCCAAGTAGAACCCCCATGTAATAGATCTACTAAAATATGGCATCTTTTTTTATGTAGTTCAAAACATAACAAACAACATAACAAAGCATTCCTTGTCTCGCCAGGATTCCGATGCAACGAACTACACGTGAAACGAAGACCGTATGCCAAAGGTATAAGCATTTAAAGTTCAGCGGATATTTTGGTAATTATTTATTTAATGTAATATTTATTTATTTTTAACGTTGCTTCTTTATAGTAGTCGAAGAACGTCGATGCCATTTCAACCGATTCTTCAAATCACCGCCACGGCCACCATGCTCTGCCTGCACACAACCCGAGCATACCTAGGGCTAGCTCCTCTTGCACGCTTCCCGATGCCACCTGTAACAACCCATAATTTTTTAAATGTTTTAATTAAACTTTTGTTTGAAAACTTTGATTTTTAAATCATTTAATATTGAATTTCTGGAATTTTCCAATGTAAGTTTGGGATTTGTTTGCAATTTATTTTTCAAATACAATAAAATGAATATTTTCTGAAAATTTTATATTTTGGTCAAATTTGGTCAAATTTTGAATTTCAGTTTAAATTTTTAAATTTGATATTTTAATTTCAAATCTTTTTCTTTGAAGCAGAATATAATTCTAATGTTTGTCCTGCTTTTCGTTTCGTTAAATTCTGTTTTGTACTTTTTAAATTTGATAACGTTCAGCGTTTTACACGCAATAAATTTCTGTACTTTTATTATATATATATATATCTTTCTATTTTTATTTTGTCTAGACATTCATTTTTTTATTGAATTGTTACTTGTTTACATCTTTTATTTATGGCTTGGAAGAATCAAAGGGATATATGTTTCATTGTTTTAATTTCTTGCTTTTAATTGCATAGCCTCTTTATATTTTTCCTAGCATTCACTCCTCTCTTAGCCATTCAAAACTTTTCCTGCCATCCACTCCACTTCATAATTCACGTATAAAGATTTATTACCCACTTCTCATTTTCATTTGCATTTAAGAATGAAATATATACAAGATTCTTTTCCTTTATTACATAATGTGACTTTTCCTTTTCTTACCATTCACTTCTACTTTCTTGCCGTCCAGACCATCTTTCTAGCCGTGTATTCCTCCATCAAATCACGCATAAAATCTTCTCAATATCTCACTTCCTCATTTGCTTTCTTCTGGAGAAAATTACAGTAAGTTTTCTATGGCTTCTCCTCTTTTTCTTTCTCCTTTTTCTTTTATTTTCTTTTGTTTTTCTTCCTCCTATGCTCGGCCTCTCCACCATATTTCAACCACATCTCCTCTCTACCATCACCATAGATCGGCCTCCACTCTCCATCACCTCCTCCAACCATGACCGTGACCCCTAGATCTAGATCCACCACCAAAACTTGACCAAAACCATCACAAGCCATGTATTTCCACCTTCCACTTGTTCCTAGCCTCGGCCACCACTCAATACAACCCCATCCCTTGCTTTGCCATGACCTTATCATCTCCTTGTCGTGACTAGAGATGCACTTGACCCAAACAAAACCAAGGCCGAGCCACACAAGCCCTATGGCCGAAACCAAACTCCATCAACCCCTTGACCTTTTGCCTTCCTATGGTTTGTAACTTCCACCTCTTCATTTCCCAAGCCATAGCCGTGTGTACACACCACTTTGGCCGAGCCTAGCATGCATACAACCATCATGGCCGAGCCATATGTTGATTTGGCTAAGCCCACTTGGCCATGGCCGAGCCTACATGAAAAGGTGAAGCCATTTTATCACACTTTCATTCATATTTTCATTGTTTAATTCATCTTTTGTTTGTGTTGAATCATATTCTTATGTTGTGATATTTGTTTGCATATAAGATTTGGATCTAACTCTTCATCCACTCAAAAATATAGTCGTGCTTTGTCGTGCCTTTTCATGCTTTGCGGAGTTTGGATCTGTGTTTTGAATTTGATTTCTAGCTTTTAAAAGGTGAGTTCATCACTCTCGACATACGTACTTTTATAATTGTGAAATGATGGCATGTGAATTGTAGAAAATTTATATGTTATGTTAATATGTTCATATATGCCTGTGATATGATTAGATGATGTTAAATTCTATATATATATTTGTTACATCACCTAATATGATATGATATGTTATATTGCTTATTTATTTGTTGTTTCTCACACTGCAAGTTCCCTATCACTATGGGTTGAAATGATACATACCCGAACGGACATTAGAATAAGGAAAAATCATTATGAGCTGAAATGATAGGCTCGAGTGATTTTTACTGTATTTGATTTACTTGGGATTACGGGTTTGAAATGATAGAACCCAGATTTTTCTTTTTAAATTACGGATTGAAATGATACATATCCGTATCACTTGACCTAGGTTAGAAAATATTATACATGCCCATGGTTATATTTTTAAATAATATTTTCCAAAAAAAAATTATTATTAAGTATTTTGATTTTTTTAATATATGAAATTTGAGCTAAAAGATTTGATTTAATGATTTAAATATAAGAAGATGTTGGTTTTCTATAAGTTAAGATTTTATAAGTCTATAAGTGGCTTTAATTGAAATTATAAAGATGTGTTGGTTTTAAATAGAATTTAAAGACATTTATTGATGATAAATAACTTAATAATATAATTGGACTTAATATGGAATTTTAAATCTAGCCTAGTAATGGTAATGAATTTAATTTTATGAAATGGACATGTCTTGTATAATAAAGTTATAGTGATTCTCTATAAGTTAAAATGTATAAGTAAATGGTTAAAATGTATTTAAATTATGACTTGACTTGAAAATTTAAAGTTTGGTTTCAAATGAAAATTTGAAGTTTGACTTGTTAAAAAAAATATCTTATTTATGAAATGGGTATTTTTAAATAATAAAGTGTTAAGTTATTTGTTAAATCAAAAAGTTAAGTAAAATAGTGTAAATTTGACTCAATAAATAAATTATAGTTAATTGGATATTTTATTCATAAAAATTTATTTATTGAATCGTAAGATAAATGATATCTAAATGCATATTTTCTGAAGTATGAGATATGATTTTATAAGTTAAAAATGGCTAAAATTGAAGTTTTAATGTTTCTGAAAAGTTATAATAAAATCTGAAATTTTATTGGCAGCATTTCCAAAATGCTGTGGTTTTAGATGGCAATTGTTAAGTGCTATGAATTCTAAAATATAACTAAGTTATGAAATAAGTAAACACCTATTACAGCACTTTATAAGTGCTGCTGTTTTTGAATTTGAACTATTTTTGAAAAATAACTAAATAACTACTACAACACTTTATAAGAGCTATTGTTTTTGAAAACTGAACTATTTTGAAAGACTAATACCTACTGTTGCACTTTATAAGTGCTGTTGTTTTGAATTTGACAATGTTTTTGAAATGTTAATATATTTACCGTAACACTTTATAAGTGCTATTGTTGCTGAAATTACAATGAACTTTGGAAATGAATATTATTTTGGAAGATTTTGACATTGAATTTAAATGGTTTAAATGAGTTTGTTTTGAGGTGAAATATAAACTGTAACGTTTGGGATTTTTCACGTTCGGAAATCGACATCCGTACTTCACATTGTACTAGAATGTCGCAGATTCGACCGTTCAAATCCGATTCGCCGGAGCTTATAACAACATTAAGTATAACAACACAGCGGAAGAAAGAAAACAGTGATATCAATATATATAACATTGATACAGTGACAGATACAAAATCTGATACAATATGATACAACAGAATGATACAACAGATATCAATATACATCAGAGATATGATACAAGAAATAGCAGCGGAAAGAAAATAGATAACACCAGCAGCGGATAGAATGTCTCCAATAGAATGCTCCAAGATAAGCAACGTCAGTCCATAGCTAGAGGAAAGCAAGGTCAGTCGTCCAAGGACTGACTAGCTCCAGATAATCTACTCAACCTGAAAATCTGAGAAACCCAACTCTAGACTGCCCGTGTGGAAAATTGTGGACACCCAGAGTTTAGGAAGGGAACAATAAACTCCGAGTCAGTCGTGGGACTGGTGTAAGCAACAAAAACAGTTTATCTTTAAAACAAAGTAAAATTGAATTTCGCAATGCTTTTGGAAAATGAAACTACCATAAGACCTCCCACCACACACACAATGCAATCGCAAACTTGGAGGAGATTGCTTCTTATGATAGTCAAATATGCTTACTACGCAAATCATTGGATTTGATATTATTATTAGTGCATAGTGCATAAAACATTTCCGAAATACAATATTAATCTTAGCCAGCATAGGTACCATTATATTATGCCTACTATAGCTGCCTCCTGAGGAGACAGGTTATACAATTGCAATCGTAAAGGTTCGTATTGTTTCTTTGGATTTCCAACAAATGGTCAGGCTAAGGAACTTCCTATGCCACGTAGGAACGCCTTTGGCGGGATGCTCCGAGAGACAACCTGCTCTCTGCCAACACAAGGCCGGTTACCCCCTTCCCGGGTAGTAAACCTGAGATATGCCACCCACGGTCCTTTGGGACCTTTATCCGAGGCCTCGGTAACCAACATCACACATAATAAATAAAGTGTGTCCACATGAGTAAGTATCTGGGCTCCATACCATGATACTACCCTTTTCCAGAAGGAATGGTCATACCCTAGGGAAGCTACCCCTGAAACCTTACCGCATCTTTCCTGTTTCGACCATTTCCGGGTTGTGAGGTCTGACGAAGTCTCGTCCACAAAGCTACTCTTTTTCACAAAGCCACGCTTTGATCACAAATGATCAATAAATGATCATCACACAACAACACTCAGCATGCCACATTACCAAATTGGGAGTATATCGCTGATAACCTTCAACTACATAACCTCTGAGCTCGTATGTCTCAGAGAAGGGTGTTAAGCTAAGAGAATAAATTCTCCGCCACCAACAGAAATGTATTTGAAAGAAATCTGCTTTATATCTTAAAGTGTAATGTCAGACATGTAACCATACAAGTCTGTTCCGAGTTCGAACAGAAGCGAAGGCACTTCCAAAGAAGCCCTTGCAATCCGGGTATTCACAATCCCGATCGAACTTCCCATCACTTAGGGAATCTCTATACCGTAGCTACTCGGTGCAGAGACAATCGATAGGTCATCCTATCGTTCTCGCAAATACCCGGTCTTCAACACCGGTCTTCAAATGCTATCCATATACGACGTATCACTTATTCGGAATGGGTTATATGACACAAAGGTCTTTTCCCGGCTAACCCGAATACTGAGCGTAATATTTAAAAAAATATGGATATTGGGATTTCAATTAAGTCACAACTTATTACCTAAACTTCTCTTTAAATGGTTTAAACAAATTACCATTTTAATCTTTTTAAATAAAAAGAGTCATTTTAACAACCTTCAACGGTTTAGACAATTCCCACACTTTAATCTTTTAAACAAAGATTCATTTATAGATTTTTCAAATCAATTTCCATTTCAATTGGATTAACTCATTAAATCTTTAAAACAAAGATTCAACTTATAGCTTTCAAAACAATTCCATTTCGAATGGTTAAACAAATCACCATTTTAAATCTGTTAAAAATAAACATATTCAATTCATAGTTTTCGAAAAAAATTCATTTATAACTTGGAAAACCATTTTCAATTCAATCTTGAAATTCCTTTAATTAAACTGGAATTTCATTTCTTATATGAAAGCTTTTATTCTTTGAAAACAAACAGTTTTCATTTTGGGAAATCTGATTCATTTATACGAGTTAAAGTCCTTGGGTTAAATTCAAATTCTCAAAATCATACTTTTTAAAATGGTTTAACTTCATATAAACACATTTATAACATCTTTAACCATAACTTCCAAACATAGAATTCAATTCCAAATCATTTGAATTCAAATTCAAATTGAATTATTTAAATTGAAACTTTACCAAGTTATTCAAAATAACTTTTATCTTAAAAACTCCATTTCAAAAGCTTTAACATTTAACCCAAATCCATTTTCAAAATCAATTGAAATAAAAATGTTAATTTCAAAAACATTAAATTTAAATTATCTGTGACTTAACCGATTTCCTCGTGAAATCCATATTGTTTGTGTATGAGTGTGGTCCAGGGGTTTAACACAATAGTGCACAACATCAATTATTACAGAGATATCAATATCGATAAGCGATATAATCCATAACGCTTACCTTCATTCACAGATTCATAGATAAATAAATTTATCAATCCTAAAGGTTCATCATTACAATTCGATGTGGGTTTCGGATAACCAACTGGAATCCGACTCCCTGTCGCATCGAATTTCAAATTTCGTTTTAAAGGCCAAGGGTTTTCTCATCAATACAGAATAAAACCACCAATCATAATCCAGCACAGAGTAATTCACATCTCACAGCATCACAATTACAAACAGAAATATCAATTCATTATACAACAAATCAGATATCCTACATACACAATCCATAAGCAATCATCTTTAATTCTTATTGTAATTAATTCAATTTAAAATTTAGTTACTTGAGAGTTAATTCCTTAACCTTGTTTAATTAATCATTAATTATCAATTAATTACTTATTTCATTTCAAACTTTTAAAAGTTAATTAATTTAATACTTAACTTAAATCAATTACTTAGTTAAAATAATAATTAAGAGTTGAGACATTGTAAAGTGTTAACTATATAATTAAACTGGTATTAAATTTTTAACTTAATTTTGTTAAACATTTATTAAATTCACAATGTTTAAGTCCTGTTGAAACACAAATTTGCTTAACTTCTGTTTATTTTAATACTACAGTTTTGAAAATAAAACCACCCGAGTACTACCCCCTTCTAAACTCGAGTAGTACTTTGAGTCTCACCAGCTATTTCCTCGAGACACACACCTCATTCCCACACAATACTTCTTCTTCTCCCTCTCTTTTTTTCTCTTTTATTTATATTCTTCAATAAGTTAAGTTTTTGAACTTAAGTAAAATATAAAAGCATCAGGTAACACTCGAACGCGAATATCTCACCCGAAGCAAACACCTAAACAAATCGAGCAACGACTCGAGATCGTACACCCATCAGCGACGCTGACACATCCTCCTACCGTACACGTGCACGGCAGCACCACCTAGCTCCAGCAAACACCCACGCCTCAGGCACATCACAAATCACTCACATATTCGAAATCCAAGTTCGAATTGCCTACAGAAATTTCGAATCGAAATTCAACAGTTCGACCCAAAATACAGAACTCAAACCAATCAACAAGATCACCTCACCACCGCCCCTCACTTTACCGGAGACGCCTAAAATTCAACCACACCACGACAACACGACAAGCTTCCTCCCTCTTGAATTTTGTGAAGCTCGATCACGCGTAGATGACGAACTCGTCACGTTTACTGGCATGACCAAATCCTTAAACAAAACCCTAAAATGATCCAGTTTCTTAAATTTACTCAATAGAAAATTTTTCTGATAATTTTTACGAAGTCATAGATGCTTAAACTTGCTTCAACCCAAATTTCAACATTGAAAATTGATTCAATCACTAGAAATTGATGAAAACACAATTTTTTATTCAAATGCGTACTGCTCTTGAATTACTGAATTAAAAATCTTCCTTTTTGATTTAAAAATCTCAACTTGCAGTATTAATTCAAGATATAAACTTGAATTAGCATTTTATAGCATTCAAATTTATCAAAGAAATGTTTGATTTACCTGTAGAACAAGTTGCAGTAGTATACTCTTACAACATAGTTTTAATTAGCTTTTTAAATCTTAAAATTAGTTTAAACATATTTTTTAGTTGACAACTTACAGATTAAATATGTTTGTTTGAACAAAAGCATGAATCATGTATCAAGTGATAGGGAAATATATGTACAGAGCAACATATACATATGCACAGAATCATATTCAAAATGAAATATACACAAGCCAGATTATAAATGAATCTTGATCTATTTTTAAAGAACTTAAAGCTTTAAAATTCTTGTTTACTCATGATCAACACATATAAATAGGTTAAAGGTTTAAATTAAAAGTTTGCTCACAAAATCATATTTTTAAAGTTTTAAAATAAAAGGTTACTCACCTTGTTTTTAGGAAGAAGAACAGAGCTTGTTTGTTGAACAGGCTTTTATAATTTGCAAACTGAAGCTTCCCTGATCTTTGATTCTCTTCTTCAATCTCTGGTTTGATTTGTTTAAGTTGTTTTAATTTTCTTTAAACTAAAGCTTAGAACATACGAACTTGAAATGAAGATGATGGAAAGCTTGATGTATAAAAGAAAGCAAGTTACAGGGTGGAGATAATATATGTACAGGTTGATATATTTTTGTTATGTACTGGCAGTCCTTTGTTTACACTTTGGCCAGAGATTTTTATCTCAAATTGGAGGCTGATGTGCTTGAACGTTATGACTAGCATTTATGAGTTTATACAAATATATATTTCTTTTTTCTTTGCTTTCGGCTGTGCAAGTATTGTTTTGGTTGACTTTATTTTCATGAGTACATACTTGTTTTATTTAGGCTTGTACAAATCTATTTTTACTTTATTTCTTCTTTTACAAGCTAGTTCAAAGATGTTTATATTTTTTTGTTTTCTTTTCGGCTGAGAAGATATTAGTAAGTACATATGCTTCCTCCCTTGTTTACATGAATCATTTCATTTGATCTCTTTTTATTTTATTTTGTTTTATTATCTTCTTGCATACACTTGTTTTTATTTCTATTCCTAGCCTACATATGGAATGAGTTTGTTCTTAGACTTATATCTATTTCTAGTATAATTACTTACTTTTATTTTCTTTGTTTTAAAGTTTAACTATCAAATATTTAATTCATATTAATATATTTTTATGCTTTTAAAACTAACTACCAATAAATTAATTTATATAAACAATATTTTTAAACCCAAATCATTTTCTAAGTCATTTACTCAAATTCTAAAGTCAAATTCAAATTTACTCATATATGCACATATACATATATAGATTCACATATATATATATACAATTTCTAAATTTTAAATGATCTAATATATTTTTTTATTTGGATTCGGGGAAAATCGAATCAATTTATCACTTAATTTTACAAATTGTCTTCAAAAATTCAATTAATTATCAATTTAAATATTTATAAAATCCGGGGTCCACTACAACAAAAATACCCTATTACAACGTCCATTTTACAACGGGTATATATTGCTCGTTGTAATAGACAGATATTACAATGGTCGTCTTATGACCGTTGTAATAGATGCTCTGTCCAACGCCCTTCTTACAACTTGCATCATTTGCCCGTTGTAATAGAGCAATATTACAACGGTCAACTTCTGTCCGTTGTAATAGATGTATATTTTACAACATTCTCCCTATGGCCGTTGTAATAAATGGAGTATGAAACCTCACGTGTTTATCGACAACGTGATTAGGGCACTAGCTTCTCTCCCTACACTCAAATTTTTATTGAGATAAAAACACCATTGGATCTTTTATCCCCTTCCTTCAAACCTTCAACCCTAGAAAATTAATATAAAAAAATCAACTCAAAATCCATCCATTCCCAGTTCTCTCATTAATTGCCCTAATCACTACGAAATCTAAACCCTGATCTCGGTCGAATCTCTTACCCTTTACCAAAAATGGAAGTTGGAGGATTTAACTCCGATTCGTCATCCGACTCTATCTCCAAATTTCGATCCAACGTCTCAAGAACGTACCAACGCCTTCTGGATCCATCCACTCCACATTCGTTCGTGAGATGGGCTGGTACTTTGGCAGTTCTGATGGTTTACACCATTAGGGTTTATTGGATTCAGGGTTTTTATATTGTGAGCTATGGGCTCGGGATCTACTTGATTAATCTTTTGATTGGCTTCTTGTCTCCCATCGTTGATCCTGAGCTAGAAGGAAGTGTTGATGGACCCTCTTTGCCTACGCGAGGATCTAACGAGTTTAAGCCTTTCATGAGGAAACTGCCTGAGTTCAAATTTTGGTTAGTTTTTTTCCATTAGCACTTACGTTCTTTTTACATGTTTATGAGCTGTAACTGTTGAATTGCTAGTTAGAATGTATGGATTTAGCAACTAAAGCTGTAAGGGATTGATGAAAACAAGTAAAAGAGGGAGATTTGTGGATTGTTCCTTGAACATGGGCTTGGTTTGGAATTTGCGTTTATTGTCTGTGTTCGGAAGGTTCGATGGCTACATCTATGAGATTTGGATTTCGATAAAAGAAATAGATGTTTTGAACTACATCACGGTCATCAACAGAGTATTATATGTTTGTCTTCATGCCATTTTACATGATAGTTTCCATCACTCGTGATTTTGTGTTTGTTTGTTAGGTGATTTATTAACATCACTGCCTACTCATTCTGGATGGCTCATTCTATCAAAACTCCTATTATTTCTTTTCATCCCCTGCATTTTGTAAAATTATGAACACCACACTAATACATTTTAACCCCCAATTCAGTGCCAATTATATCCTTTTGTTTTAACGTTAATACTGTAAGAACAAAGATATAAAATATTACTATGTTACAATCTAGCAATGAATGGAGGAAATCAATGTGGTTAAGAATTCATATGGTATGCAGCATTAGGTTTTGATGAATTCAAAGGACTATAATCCAAATTGTTGCATGATGACTATGATTTAAAAAGAAAGGCGTGTCTAGTCTATTTGCTTTCACATTTAGAAAGAGGGTATATTTACTTTGCAACTATATCCAAATGAATTACTGAAAGCTTCTTAAGGAATACTCCAAGAGAAAAAAAGCAAAAAAAGAAAAAGAAAAAGGAAAAAGAAAGAAAGAATTAGCATGTATTTTGAATCACCATAGTTAGTAGTTACTGTAAACCGGTATTTGTTTACTATTTTATAAGTTTCCTTGTTTATAATATAAATCATTCATGTAAGGATTTTCCAGATTTTTAACAGCCTCGGATAAAAAAACCACTGGAAGATGTGACTTCTTGGAAGATGTGATTCTTATTGCTAGGTTTCAATTAAACTGGTTAATAGTAAGATATTATAGTATCCTTGAAAAATATGTATTGCTAATGGTTATGAAAAATGCATGGAAATTACTAAAAACTAGTAGGTAATGCAGCTTTTGAAATTTCAATTTTTTTTTATATTTGATGTTTCCAATAATTTAAGGGAGCTGAATATTTGAACATTCGGTTTAATATTCAATTCGGGATTCTTGTCCTTGTACATGTCAATTTGAAAATTTTAAAGAAAATTTAAGCTATGTAAATTTGTGATGAATTGGCATAATGTAACCCATATTTACCTCAAACCAACATGTTTGGCACACACGAGAAATGAGTTAGCTCCTTGGCTTTACATATTTTCACCATCTTCTCAATTGTCCTGATGCTTAAATAAACAATAATAGGTGCATTATGCTTTTATGCTAAAATATTTATATGTAGACCTGAAGAATAAGTATGTAGGTTTTTGGGTTTGCATAAGCTAACGAACCATGTTTAACTAATATAATGTATTTCGTGGATATCTTATATGGCAAGATTTCTAATTGGAACATATTTTGATATATGTTTTGTTAACTCACAAAACTCTCGATTTCTACAGGTAGTCAAGATGTTTGATAGTCATAACAGTAAACATTTTAATCTTCATAATTAGCATTAATTTTTTTGAATAGATAGTTTACACGTATTGAATGCTTATTTTCATACTTATGTTGGAGCAACACCGTAATCAATATTAGACATTAAGGATGCAAGTGAAGTCCATCAGAAGAGTCATTCCTATGTAAATGAAAGATAAATATGGTTTATGAATTTGACATTTTTATACAGTTTCAAATTTTGGCTTTTTGCGACGTAAACAAATTTTGTTTCTTTATCAGTATATATGCAGATTACACGGTTATGGCAATGTTATAATCCAAAAGTCCTTGATAACTTTGCACGTCATGATAAATTTAATGAAATTTTGATAACATTGATGCTTTTTTATAGTTAAATTGAGTTTCCACTATTCAAGTTTAAATAAAAATTTAACTATGGAAATATAATCAATTAAAATTTTATATAACTTCTGTAATGGAAATATACATTCACTTTATTGGAGATAGAATCACATCAATTTCTAATTTTTTAATCTAAATTGTTTATAGATTTTTAAATTAGTTTTCACAATTTAGCCATCAATTCACCCATACGGTAAGATTACATATTTCTATATCTAAACAGACAATGAATTACTAAGTCGTCATTATTATCAGTTGAACATTATTTTTGTTACGAACTGTTTTTATCATGAGAAATTATTTACATGGCTATTGATTCTTGTTTTCGAGTTTAGCTTTTCGTTACTTATGGGTTGATAACAACGCAGATTACTTTTACTACCACAAACATTTACATTCTAGGAGGTTACCCTGCAAGCTAGTTAGGCCAACATATAAGGGTCGTATGACCCAACTATCCTATAAATAATAATATGAGAAACAAATGTATTTGATTTGTAGGTATGGCATTTGGCACTGGAAGCGTCGTGGCTCATAGGGCAGTTGATGCTGTAATGGGACCCCGGACCATTCAGCATGAAGCAGCTGTTGCTCAAGCAACTGAAGGTGTTTCAGCACCAATGGGTGGAGATGCCTGCATCATTCACTCAAAGGCTTTCCAAGATGTATGTTTGCCCTCCTTATCTATTGTTTCATACATTCTTAGTAGTTGCGACATATATATTAGGAAAATGCACAAGTAAACATTCAATCTTTCAATAAGAATATCATTCCTTCTTATATTGTATACGATTAATTTCCAAACACAGAGTAATGTATTTAGACCACGTGATTGATTTCATTCCATCAGTAATTTTAATGTAGTTTATAACAATTAGCAAGATAATACATAGTGAAGACAAATCTTTTAATCTGGAGCATCATTTGCTTATCCCAGTTTATGTTTTTTAAGTTTGTGTTGTGCAATATGTAAATATTGTGCTTTAGAATATATATGTGAATTTATTATGAGAACGATGGAGTTAATGTAATATAGGAACCACATGAAACAAAGCGGTGGAAAATGCAGTGAATCTTAGTATTTTTATATAACATTGTTCCATGGTTTTTTGCTTGCAGTCAGACCACGAGAGTAACAATATGCAGGTTCAAGATCAGCTTACCGTGGATGGTTTGATGAAAAAAAAAGTGCAAGCTATTGGGTTGGTAGAAGAACGTTGTTTTAGAGGGGATGATAACAAGCATTGACCCTAATGCTTCAGTACATTTTGTAAAGCTTGGAGCAAATGCTTGGAAAGTATGGATTAATGTAGCGGTGGAACCAGAAGCCTTTTTATTTAGGCCAAATTCAGAGATGCAGACTATCAAAGAGGTCGTTGGATCAACTGTCGCGTGGCACAAAGACTTTATATCCTTAGTCTAGTATGATTCTACTTAGAACTTGATATTTATAGCCGACTGTTATGCATTAATGCTTTATGAATTTGGGAGGTAAACTTATTTGACTTTTTGGAGTGTTGGAATTTTATGACTATCTTTTAGTCTTTTCGCATGTGATTTTGGTTGTTTGTGCGTAATATTTATTACTGTTAAATTATTCATTATTTGTATGGATGTGCTACCTATACGTTGCTGTAAAATTTTTTTAATTTGCATTTTTTCTGCAATGGTCAAAGCGCGTTGTATTATACTCTATTACAACGGTCAATAACCGTTGTAAAAATCATTTTCACAATGGTCATTTGCGCCTTGTATTAAAGTTTATAACAACGGTCGAAAACCGTTGTCAAAATGTTTTTTACAACGGTCAGGGAATGTTGTAAAACATGCTATCCATCTTGTATGATAGTATTTTGCAACGGGCAAAGTAGCTTGTATTACAGTCTATTACAACGGTCGGCGACCATTGTAAAAAAGTTTACTACAACGGTGTTTACAACATTAACTGCCCGTTGTAAATTACAACATCGCCTATTACAACGGTCCGCTGCCCGTTGTGGAACACATATTACAATGGGCATTGCCCGTTGTAAAAAGCCTGTTTTGTTGTAGTGGTCGTTACAGACTTCCCCCTTTAAAAGAATTTCGTCCTGGAAATTGCCAAGGAGACAAAAAGATAGATGAAAAATGTTTCATCAAATCAAATGAATATCTATTCTGCATTTGGCTCACCAAATCAGAATATCAATAATAGATACGAGATCGAATCTATTTAACACTTCACAAAATACTCGGGTTATCCAGATCTACGAAATATGCAGTGATATTGGTTAGTTCAAAGGGATAACTAACCGTTCGTAGAATATATCGAGACCCAAACATAGACAGATGGATTTAATCCTCCAAAATTTCCAAACATCAGATATGGATTCAAACTCAAATCGGAATATCTCAAAATATATACCAATTTGTTCCTCTTCGGACTTCGATATACACGAGAAATTATAATAGAATTTCAATTTTGGTTTTAAACAAAATCGTTTTATCGATACAATTCAAATTTAGCTTCATATTCTATTAATCAATTTAACTCAATTTAAAATTTCCAATTTATTTAAAATTTTAATTCCAAATTTTCCAATTCATATTCATTAAAGTTTAAATTAAAAACTGATAAGAAACCGATGAAGATATGAAGTAAAAATTTCCTACAATGGTTCGTAGGGCCACCATTACACCGAAACTTCTTCTTGTAGCTGGTATAAAGCAATCAAAAGAATCTGGAAAGACGAATCAAAGAAGATTGATAAGAAAGTTGTTTCCACTGTTGTAGGGTATTGACCATTTATAGTCGTATTCCCCTGTCCCCTATCTCGTCCTCTTCTAGCACCCATACTCACTATCAGTGGATAGTAAGAGAATTTACTGAGGCGTTCAAATGGATATCTTAGGGATATACTCATTCTAGGGATATACTTCACCCTATCTCTAATGAGCTACTTAATGTGTTATACTCCTGAGCTAAAGTTTTACCCTCAGCTCTAATACCAAATGTAACGTCTGGGATTTTTCGCGTTCGAAAATCGACATCCGTACTTCACATTGTACTAGAATGTCGCAGATTCGACTGTTCAAATCCGATTCGCCGGAGCTTATAACAACATTAAGTATAACAACACAGCGGAAGAAAGAAAACAGAGATATCAATATATATAACATTGATACAGTGACAGATACAAAATTTGATACAATATGATACAACAGAATGATACAACATATATCAATATATGTGACGCCCCACCTCTATGCTCATAATAACAAAGAGTATTAAAGGAAATACTGTCTATTATTACGAAGAATAAGGCTGGATGGGAGCGACCATCCGTAATTGGCCTTACATTAACATTGGTTATCTCGATAGGAGTGGTACATTCTTTTTATTTTTCTTCTATTATTTATTTACTCCCATCGACACACCCAATACTAGTATAAAACGAACTACGACGGTTCATAATAGTTTAGGACATTAGATATAACAATAACACAGATAATATAAATGCGGAACACAAATAAAAACAAAAGTCTCAGATATATATAACTGATGTCAGTTAATACATAGTTGACACTATACATATGATACAACTACAACTGTCGACTCTAGAAGTTATATATACAAGTACATTATCGACTAATATACATGAATACATATCATTCTATACAATGACACGACTACTACAAAATGACTCTGACAACTTCAGAAGATGTGAAAAGTCTTCAATTCCGAACAGCAACTCAAAGAAAGAAATCTACAACCTGAAATACTCGGGTCTGACCCGAGTATTACATTCAAAAGAAAATAATACCCAGGTCAGTCTAATTCAAACCAGTTTATTAGTGCATATAGGCAGTAATAATTTAAATAGACGACAGTCACAATAATTCCCGTCTATCCGATTCTTTAAACAAAGAAACCGGATAACGGTCAATATAACACTTAACAGTGTTTAACAAAATCAGCAGATTTAAATTATGAACAGAGATAAATAAACAATTTATCAAATCGACTAAATCAATTTAAAACTGTCAAATCTGATAGGGCTGCAGTACACGCACGCGTGCACTGCCTCGCCACTACCGTACGTCGAAACTGCAAAGGTCAAACCCAAATATTGGGTTCAACTCAAGTGTAAGAAAAACAAATGCATCAGTAATAAGGTTACTCAGTGCAATTGGTATGCAAACTGTCTCAAATGATCAAGACAGTCTACACAATTTTTCACATGCACCAGTGAACAAATAAAACCATATGAAAGCAAGAAGGCAAATGCACAATTCAACACTACAGAGTGCTCAAGAACCTGACTTGAAGCTACAAAGCAACCGACCAGATGCAAGTGAAACCAATCAACAACAAAGGGATCAGACCCAAGATCAAAACAAGCGTGCAGGTCAGAACATCAATGACCAAGGCTACAGTATACAAACTTTAGCTTATAATGAACATGTCAGAAGTAACCAAGTGCACCACTGACCATACAACAAAAGTGTATAAACTCAACAAATAGATCAGAGAGACAAATTATATCCAACTCAGAAATGAATTCGACCAAGAATATAACAAGCCTCAAGCACCTGGATGTACAAAATGGCAACATATATAATATAATACCGCAGTGACACCCCAAAAGATGAAGTCAGGTGACAACAAAGATGGTCAGAGTCTAGACAGGGAACGTATGAAAAGGTCTGGACAGTCAAGCTATGGTGAATGCAACATATTCAAATTCAAAGACCAGAGCACAAGTGACAAAATGCACACTGCTCAGAGAAACCCAAGTATCCAATTCTACAACTCGAAACCCATTTCACTTAAATAGAAAATGTACATGAACGTTGTGGCAACAGTTCAAGACAACAGCATCAACTCAAATGCAGCTATGTCATATGTGGTACAGTAACAAATTTCTTAAACGAGCTCGGGTGTGTTACAGGTAATATGCAACGTTAATGGGGCAACACATACGTATAACTATGTATGGTCACACACTCAAAAGCATGAAGCAATACGAAGGCAAATCCAGAAATCAAGTGAACACAACCTGTGTACAATTGGAGACACTAATGTATTGGTGTTAAACAATAAAACCAAACAAGCAGTGTTTTCAAAATGGTCGAGTAAGATCAACAATGTAACTGGCAACCTGAAAGAAACAAACTACAAAGACACTCGTAATACCAACGAAGCAGTGCCAAGAAAACCCACCAGTAAACCAAACTTCACAATGATCATCTCAATGTCATAAGATGTCAAAGTAAAAAAGAGTCAAACCAAGTCGAGATGGATAAGTCAAGTGTCGAAGTCGAATGTTCATGTACGAACGAAGGTTAAGCAACATCTAAAATCACAGAGAAAAGTCAGATGATCACTATAATTCACTAAGTGTATATAGTAATGCAAATGTACTCCAGAAAAGTAACAGACTCCCCATCGAGCTAAATGAAATTCAAGCGAGGATAGTGACAACTACACAAAGCAACCAACCAGTGATGCAAGCAATGCCATGGTATGCTACAGAGATTATCCATATACAATGAAGACAATACTTGAAGCCAGAAGAATGTGAAATTTTCTTTTAGCCAGATAACAACAACACAAAAGCAACATAATGCCGAAGCATCAATGTCTGGTAATAAAGCAAGATCGGGTCAAAATCAAGTTGAAGCCGTGAACAACTGTTTTTAAATTAATATGAACAAGTCACAGTTCAAAATCAACACGAGAAGCAAGAATCAATGTGGCTGTCTGGGTCAAAGACAATTTTTATTTTCTAGAAACCACTTTAAAAACGACCGAGAATTCAAACCAACAAATTCAACCCAAAGTCAGATTCATATTAAAATTCAAGTTAAAGCCATGAACGATTAAACAAGTCAGCGGCAAGCAAGAAATTTACAAACTCGAACAAGCTTAGACAACAGAGAAATTAAACGACAAATTCAGTGACAACAAAACAAAAATCGAATATCATAAACACAGTACTAAGAAAGGATCAGATGTGAGTGATGTAAGTATCACTCACCTTGTTTCGACGAACCACTCAGATTTGCTGTCGAGCGACCTCAAAGGGACAATGATCACTCAGAGCAAGAATCAAACTCGAACGACACGAATTTGAGGATTGAACACCTCCGAGTTGAAGCTGTGGCACCTCTCAGTCGATCGAAGCCAAGCTCGAATTCCCCTTCGACGGATTGGAGCAGCCGAACGCGCTCACGTGGATGTATGATTGACGAGGCTCCACGCGAATACTCACTGATTCGATTAAGCTAAGCCAGCACTTCGAAATATCAGGAAGCCCTAATTTATTGGGGACGAACGAGGTAAACGAGGCCGCCACCATTTATAATTCTTTCGTTTGTTTTGTGGTTGCTCAAAGAATGAATCAGGGGGAACAATTATGCCCTAGGTAATAACCACGGTCAGGGCAAACAAACAAAATGGATCCGTTTACATCTAAAGGCCCAAACAATTCTTTTAACAAATTTTCGAATGAATTTAAACTTGAATCAAATCTGCATTAGCAGTTAAAAATGATTTAATCGTCATTTAAAAACTGACGCGAAAAACCGGGTTGTTACAGACTCCCCCCCTTAAAGAAATTGCGTCCACGCAATCATAGGGAATAAATGGATAAAAGGTAACAATCAAAAGAGCATGGCAATGTCGAATGTATAAGCAAAGCAAGTGTCAGCGGGGAGGTATTAGATAAGAAATCGAAAGGTTCGACTGCTTCAAATCAAAAGAATCAACATCGTGGGAATCAGGGATCAAAATCAAACGACTAACAAAAGTAAGAACAATCGAGTTCCAGCAACTAAAAGAGAAGGAAAAACAGAGCAGAAATCCCATACAGAGCACGAATTGAATGTGAGTAAATCAAATTACTCACCTGAATTGCCAGAGAAAAAGACGAAGCTCAAATCTCAAAAATCGCAAATATTCACTTATCTCAAACGATAATCAGAAGACAAATCAAATATCTGAGTATCTCAAACGATAATCAGAAGACAAATCAAATGTCTGAGTATCTCAAACGATAATCAGAAACAAATATTCGATTATCAAAACGATAATCAAATCTCAATTCCAACAAATATTTGATTATCTCAAGCGATAATCAAATTTCTAAAATCAACAAATATTTAATTATCTCAAGCGATAATTAAATCTCAAATCAACAAATATTTAATTATCACAGGCGATAACTAAATCTAAAATCAACAAATATTTAATTATCTCAAGCGATAATTAAATCTCAAATCAACAAATATTTAATTATCACAAGCGATAATTAGAAACAACAAATATCTGATTATCAAAAACGATAATCAGAACTCATATCAACAAATATCTAATTATCACAAGCGATAATTAGAAACAACAAATATCTGATTATCAAAAACGATAATCAGAACTCATATCAACAAATATCTAATTATCACAAGCGATAATTAGAAACAACAAATATCTGATTATCAAAAACGATAATCAGAACTCATATCAACAAATATCTAATTATCACAAGCGATAATTAGAAACAACAAATATCTGATTATCAAAAACGATAATCAGAACTCATATCAACAAATATCTAATTATCACAAGCGATAATTAGAAACAACAAATATCTGATTATCAAAAACGATAATCAGAACTCATATCAACAAATATCTAATTATCACAAGCGATAATTAGAAACAACAAATATCTGATTATCAAAAACGATAATCAGAACTCATATCAACAAATATCTAATTATCACAAGCGATAATTAGAAACAACAAATATCTGATTATCAAAAACGATAATCAGAACTCATATCAACAAATATCTAATTATCACAAGCGATAATTAGAAACAACAAATATCTGATTATCAAAAACGATAATCAGAACTCATATCAACAAATATCCAATTACCTGCAGATAATTGGAAGCAACAAATATCTAGAAATCAATTAAGAAGACTAGAAAATCAACATAAAAGCTTGGATCGATCCCATCAGATGGCGAGTTTTTAATTCGCCGCACGTGCATCAACAAATGGCCAAAGCCTACCAAGTACTCAACATAATTTTGGCGCCCATCAGATTGACCCGAAGGTCCGCAGAGTGACCCGAAGGTCTAGTACTGGTATTTGACCCGAAGGTCCGCAAAGTGGCCCGAAAGCTCAACAAATGACCCGAAGGTCCAACAAATGACCCGAAGGTCCTCATAGTGGCTCGAAAGCACACGAAAGCAACAAAATGTTTCAATTAACGAGTCCGGAATTAACCGAAATAGCAAACGCACATGTCCCATACCACGTGTTTTACTAAATCGTTTGATTCTCTTCATCGTTTCCTTGAAAGTGTAAAATTCATCAAAATCATCAAAACAACAGATATTCAATTAACGAGTCCGGAATTAACCGAAAAAGTAAAAGTGTGGTTCCATACTCCGCACTTTCGCTAAATCGTTTAAATCTCTTCATCGTTTCCTTGAAAGTGCAAAATTGTGTATTTTGTAAAAATACACTTTACATTCTCAAACGGACAAGTCCGGAATTAAGCGAATCAGTAAAAGAAAGGGGTCATAGTCCTCGATTTTGCTGAAACGTTTAAATCGCTTCCTCATTCTTTTGAAAGCGCAAACTGTTAAAATTTCTGAAAACAATTTTATTTCTTTTGTAAGAATAACAATTCGCATTCTCAACTGAACAAGTCCGGAGTTAAGCGAAACAGTAAAAGAAAGGGGTCATAATCCTCGATTTTGCTGAATCGTTTAAGTCGCTTTCTCATTCTTTTGAAAATGCAAACTGTTACAATTTTATAAGACAATTTTCATTTTTTTTAAAATGATTTTCCAATCACGTGATTAAAACAGCAAATCAGTAACAATTTCGATAAGGAAACTGTACTTCTCAAAATACCGTAAAAACGGTCACAAATCAGTATTGCGGAATAACCGCTTGAAAATCCACTTTTAAAACTTGACGGTTACTGAAGCCAAAGCGACAGTAATTTTAAAACGTCAAAATCACATCAAAACAACTTACATCAAAATGTAATATCAGTGAATTTTCATTCATCAAAATGCCACAAAACACCGTACTTCAAAATATAGCATTGGTGTAAAATTCCGTTGTAAAAATAACGGCAACAAAATACGTTTCATAACCAAGCATCGGTTCAACGTAAAATAAATGCAATAACGTGCAATTTAAATTTTTGCACGTACTACAAAATGAACAAAGAATCATTCAAATGTATCTTCAATGAAGATAATTTAAAACAGCAAAAATCTAATCAATAGATGATTAGTACAAAAGAAAGCCAGCGGAAATTTCAACAAAAATTACATATCTGCAATTTCTTCGAATCCTCAATTCGGATTCGAAGTTCTCAAAGAAACAAAATAATTATAGCTATGTAAACAACAAATGAAATTCATATCAATTTCGTATTTTGATTTGATTTTTTTTTTAAATCAAAAAGATTATCAGTTGTACTCAGCGAAGACAGTTTCACTGTTTCCGCTGCGCACTCTGATAAACAGAACACAAGTCAATCAAATCATCAGAACACAATTTCACTATTATTTTTAAATAAAGATATTTAAAAATTTCATCCAAATTTCAAAACTTTAGTTTTGATTCAAATCACAGATAAAACATCGACTAATAGTTGTAACATATGTTCCATCCAAGTTATGTTCTATATTATGTCCATAAAAGCCAGGCTCTGATACCAACTGTGACGCCCCACCTCTATGCTCATAATAACAAAGAGTATTAAAGGAAATACTGTCTATTATTACGAAGAATAAGGCTGGATGGGAGCGACCATCCGTAATTGGCCTTACACTAACATTGGTTATCTCGATAGGAGTGGTACATTCTTTTTATTTTTCTTCTATTATTTATTTACTCCCATCGACACACCCAATACTAGTATAAAACGAACTACGACGGTTCATAATAGTTTAGGACATTAGATATAACAATAACACAGATAATATAAATGCGGAACACAGATAAAAACAAAAGTCTCAGATATATAAAACTGATGTCAGTTAATACATAGTTGACACTATACATATGATACAACTACAACTGTCGACTCTAGAAGTTATATATACAAGTACATTATCGACTAATATACATGAATACATATCATTCTATACAATGACACGACTACTACAAAATGACTCTGACAACTTCAGAAGATGTGAAAAGTCTTCAATTCCGAACAGCAACTCAAAGAAAGAAATCTACAACCTGAAATACTCGGGTCTGACCCGAGTATTACATTCAAAAGAAAATAATACCCAGGTCAGTCTAATTCAAACCAGTTTATTAGTGCATATAGGCAGTAATAATTTAAATAGACGACAGTCACAATAATTCCCGTCTATCCGATTCTTTAAACAAAGAAACCGAATAACGGTCAATATAACACTTAACAGTGTTTAACAAAATCAGCAGATTTAAATTATGAACAGAGATAAATAAACAATTTATCAAATCGACTAAATCAATTTAAAACTGTCAAATCTGATAGGGCTGCAGTACACGCATGCGTGCACTGCCTCGCCACTACCGTACGTCGAAACTGCAAAGGTCAAACCCAAATATTGGGTTCAACTCAAGTGTAAGAAAAACAAATGCATCAGTAATAAGGTTACTCAGTGCAATTGGTATGCAAACTGTCTCAAATGATCAAGACAGTCTACGCAATTTTTCACATGCACCAGTGAACAAATAAAACCATATGAAAGCAAGAAGGCAAATGCACAATTCAACACTACAGAGTGCTCAAGAACCTGACTTGAAGCTACAAAGCAACCGACCAGACGCAAGTGAAACCAATCAACAACAAAGGGATCAGACCCAAGATCAAAACAAGCGTGCAGGTCAGAACAGCAATGACCAAGGCTACAGTATACAAACTTTAGCTTATAATGAACATGTCAGAAGTAACCAAGTGCACCACTGACCATACAACAAAAGTGTATAAACTCAACAAATAGATCAGAGAGACAAATTATATCCAACTCAGAAATGAATTCGACCAAGAATATAACAAGCCTCAAGCACCTGGATGTACAAAATGGCAACATATATAATATAATACCGCAGTGACACCCCAAAAGACGAAGTCAGGTGACAACAAAGATGGTCAGAGTCTAGACAGGGAACGTATGAAAAGGTCTGGACAGTCAAGCTATGGTGAATGCAACATATTCAAATTCAAAGACCAGAGCACAAGTGACAAAATGCACACTGCTCAGAGAAACCCAAGTATCCAATTCTACAACTCGAAACCCATTTCACTTAAATAGAAAATGTACATGAACGTTGTGGCAACAGTTCAAGACAACAGCATCAACTCAAATGCAGCTATGTCATATGTGGTACAGTAACAAATTGCTTAAACGAGCTCGGGTGTGTTACAGGTAATATGCAACGTTAATGGGGCAACACATACGTATAACTATGTATGGTCACACACTCAAAAGCATGAAGCAATACGAAGGCAAATCCAGAAATCAAGTGAACACAACCTGTGTACAATTGGAGACACTAATGTATTGGTGTTAAACAATAAAACCAAACAAGCAGTGTTTTCAAAATGGTCGAGTAAGATCAACAATGTAACTGGCAACCTGAAAGAAACAAACTACAAAGACACTCGTAATACCAACGAAGCAGTGCCAAGAAAACCCACCAGTAAACCAAACTTCACAATGATCATCTCAATGTCATAAGATGTCAAAGTAAAAAAGAGTCAAACCAAGTCGAGATGGATAAGTCAAGTGTCGAAGTCGAATGTTCATGTACGAACGAAGGTTAAGCAACATCTAAAATCACAGAGAAAAGTCAGATGATCACTATAATACACTAAGTGTATATAGTAATGCAAATGTACTCCAGAAAAGTAACAGACTCCCCATCGAGCTAAATGAAATTCAAGCGAGGATAGTGACAACTACACAAAGCAACCAACCAGTGATGCAAGCAATGCCACGGTATGCTACAGAGATTATCCATATACAATGAAGACAATACTTGAAGCCAGAAGAATGTGAAATTTTCTTTTAGCCAGATAACAACAACACAAAAGCAACATAATGCCGAAGCATCAATGTCTGGTAATAAAGCAAGATCGGGTCAAAATCAAGTTGAAGCCGTGAACAACTGTTTTTAAATTAATATGAACAAGTCATAGTTCAAAATCAACACGAGAAGCAAGAATCAATGTGGCTGTCTGGGTCAAAGACAATTTTTATTTTCTAGAAACCACTTTAAAAACGACCGAGAATTCAAACCAACAAATTCAACCCAAAGTCAGATTCATATTAAAATTCAAGTTAAAGCCATGAACGATTAAACAAGTCAGCGGCAAGCAAGAAATTTACAAACTCGAACAAGCTTAGACAATAGAGAAATTAAACGACAAATTCAGTGACAACAAAACAAAAATCGAATATCATAAACACAGTACTAAGAAAGGATCAGATGTGAGTGATGTAAGTATCACTCACCTTGTTTCGACGAACCACTCAGATTTGCTGTCGAGCGACCTCAAAGGGACAATGATCACTCAGAGCAAGAATCAAACTCGAACGACACGAATTTGAGGATTGAACACCTCCGAGTTGAAGCTGTGGCACCTCTCAGTCGATCGAAGCCAAGCTCGAATTCCCCTTCGACGGATTGGAGCAGCCGAACGCGCTCACGTGGATGTATGATTGACGAGGCTCCACGCGAATACTCACTGATTCGATTAAGCTAAGCCAGCACTTCGAAATATCAGGAAGCCCTAATTTTTTGGGGACGAACGAGGTAAACGAGGCCGCCACCATTTATAATTCTTTCGTTTGTTTTGTGGTTGCTCAAAGAATGAATCAGGGGGAACAATTATGCCCTAGGTAATAACCACGGTCAGGGCAAACAAACAAAATGGATCCGTTTACATCTAAAGGCCCAAACAATTCTTTTAACAAATTTTCGAATGAATTTAAACTTGAATCAAATCTGCATTAGCAGTTAAAAATGATTTAATCGTAATTTAAAAACTGACGCGAAAAAACCGGGTTGTTACAATATACATCAGAGATATGATACAAGAAATAGCAGCGGAAAGAAAATAGATAACACCAGCAACGGATAGAATGTCTCCAATAGAATGCTCCAAGATAAGCAACGTCAGTCCATAGCTAGAGGAAAGCAAGGTCAGTCGTCCAAGGACTGACTAGCTCCAGATAATCTACTCAACCTGAATATCTGAGAAACCCAACTCTAGACTGCCCGTGTGGAAAATTGTGGGCACCCAGAGTTTAGGAAGGGAACAATAAACTCCGAGTCAGTCGTGGGACTGGTGTGAGCAACAAAAATAGTTTATCTTTAAAATAAAGTAAAATTGAATTTCGCAATGCTTTTGGAAAATGAAACTACCATAAGACCTCCCACCACACACACAATGCAATCGCAGACTTGGAGGAGATTTCTTCTTATGATAGTCAAATATGCTTACTATGCAAATCATTGGATTTGATATTATTATTAGTGCATAGTGCAGAAAACATTTCGAAAATACAATATTAATCTTAGCCAGCATAGGTACCATTATATTATGCCTACTATAGCTGCCTCCTGAGGAGACAGGTTATACAATTGCAATCGTAAAGGTTCGTATTGTTTCTTTGGATTTCCAACAAATGGTCAGGCTAAGGAACTTCCTATGCCACGTAGGAACGCTTCTGGCGGGACGCTCCGAGAGACAACCTGCTCTCTGCCAACACAAGGCCGGTTACCCCCTTCCCGGGTAGTAAACCTGAGATATGCCACCCCCAGTCCTTTGGGACCTTTATCCGAGGCCTCGGTAACCAACATCACACATAATAAATAAAGTGTGTCCACATGAGTAAGTATCTGGGCTCCATACCATGATACTACCCTTTTCCAGAAGGAATGGTCATACCCTAGGGAAGCTACCCCTGAAACATTGCCGCATCTTTCCTGTTTCGACCATTTCCGGGTTGTGAGGTCTGATGAAGTCTCGTCCACAAAGCTACGCTTTTTCACAAAGCCACGCTTTGATCACAAATGATCAATAAATGATCACCACACAGCAACACTCAGCATGCCACATTACCAAATTAGGAGTATATCGCTGATAACCTTCAACTACATAACCTCTGAGCTCGTACCTCTCAGAGAAGGGTGTTAAGCTAAGAGAATAATTTCTCCGCCACCAACAGAAATGTATTTGAAAGAAATCTGCTTTATATCTCAAAGTGTAATGTCAGACATGTAACCATACAAGTCTGTTCTGGGTTCGAACAGAACCGAAGGCACTTCCAAAGAAGCCCTTGCAATCCGGGTATTCACAATCTCGATCGAACTTCTCATCACTTAGGGAA